>CM041058.1:27141452-28341452 GCA_023078785.2 Hyles euphorbiae
ACAAACAAACATACAAACATACAGGTGAAGTTAATAAAAAGCGTGTAAAATATGAACTGTTAAATCGTACCTATTAGATTAGACGAAGTTTAAGTAATCATTTAATAGCCTTTGCTAATCATTTCATAACAAATACCCATCACACACAACAGATATAAATAAAACACAAATTCACGAACTGTAGGACCCATATAAAGTTATTTAAGTTCTTAATAAAAAATGTTCATCCTCATAATTAATTACCAACAACAGGAATACAATGGTGCACTTATTAAAATATTATATATTAAAAACTGTGTATAATAATAATAACAACAGAATTAATATAATATTAACAAAATATAAAACAAAAAAATCAATTAACTAAGCAATAATAAACAAAGTAATGTACGTAACGAAGTTTACTTCAACAGTTTAAATACAAAATTTAGCAGACGTCAAATGTTACGAATGTCGTTCCATAATACATTCACTTCAATTTCCTTTTCGTTAAGCATACGAAGATTGAGCGAGACTGACTTCAAAATACTACGCATCCCGTTCGCTCACTCATTGTTGCAAGAGGTAGCGACCATTACAATTGCGAGACAGCGACATTTTCACTACGTACACTCATACCTACTCAACTATTTGAGCTAGTACAAAATTTGTGTTTGAAGTCATGGGACAATTTATTCCTTTGTGTGGGACATTTGAGGTGCTTCATGTATGAGGTACCCATCACTACCAGAAACAACTGTAATTAAAGGACATAATGTATTTGAAATTTTGCAACACATTAATGAGATTCAATGTTAATGTAATGATTTCAAGAATACTAACATCTCACAAATTATTCATCCTCTAATATTCGCCTTTTTTTCCTGGTCGTTGGTCCAGATGGGCTGCCGCTGTCAGATAAATTTAACTCGCCTACACTTGCCACAGGTGAGTTGTCTGCCTCAAGTTGATTAAGAGCCACTGCTTCATTGGAGTTGTCATCTTGAAATAGCTCATGCGGCTCTCTAAAATTGTCATTTTCGGCATTTAACAGACTGTTTTTCAGTGCGTCTGTTTCATCATCGTCCATGTCATCGATTTCAATTTCCCGGATGTTTGAGCAAGTTTCACCATGACAAGACAAGCACATTTGTGTACATTTGAGGCCACTTTTCCTGCAACTGCATGCTGCGGTTGAGCAACCTTTCTCACATCTACATGAGACGAGTTTCAGGACTTTTGGTGGTGCAGCTTCGAGGGTCGTCATAGTTGGAATCAGACCGTGCGATCCTCTCGTCCAACCCCATGATCTTGCAGGTAAATCGTTACCTATAACAGATAAAAATCAAAAGAAAATGTTATAAAAATTCTACCAAATATATTAATAAAATTAATGTTCTCTTTACAGAAACAGAAGAATTTTCAACTCACCTAACCATTGCTGCACTTGATGATACACCAGAAGAGAATGTTGGCGTGCTGCAGCTTTCGTGGGTGGTAAACTGCAGAGGTTGTACTTGCTCTTGGTAATAGACCGAGCAAATCCTTCGTACCGTAAATCATTCAAAGATTTTGGCAGCTTTCCTCCGTACATCTTGATAAAGATTTTTTCTCCTGCATCATCAAGGTCGTCCGGCTGCGCATTTTGTACTTTGAAGCATTCAACGGCTTCCTGAATTTGTGAATCTTTAAGGACAAGCGTGGTTAATTTCGTTTTGCCTTGGTTGAAAGGAGCTGAAGTGGTGTCACATCCGGAGAAAGTGTGACAGGTGAGAATGTGTTCGGCTAATTTTTCTTTATTAAGACTGTTTGAGGAAAAAATGGACGTTGCAGATTTTCCTTTTCCGGGCTTCATAAAATACACATTTCTGTGTCTGTCCTCTGCTACACCGGTTAAGATGACGAGCAAATCAACATCTTCTCCCACGATAATCACCGTCTCATAATTGGCAGACTCCTCCAGAGCAGTGCAGACGATTAACGTATCTGCATCTTCTGTGTGCTGTTTCACATGGTACCCAACTTTCGATAGTTTTGACTTCAATAATGTTATTAATTGAGCCTTATTTTTGCCATTACTTAAAAATTTATCTTGGGTCGTCGTCGATGGCATTGATTCGTCAATAATAACATCTATCGAAGCAGGTTTCAGTCGCCGTAGTCGTTCTGAAGTTTTCGTACTTCTATCCGCAGCAGCTTCTGGATAGCCATAGAAAACAACCTTCACTGAATCACCGTAATTTTTCCTATTGTAGTCTATGTATTTGTTGCAAATTTCACGATAAGTATCTCCCTTGTGCCAGACAACTTTATGTAACAGATGACCACCGTCTATGACATATAGCACGTCTCCTTCAATTACATTCTGTTGGTGAAAATAATTTAAACATTGCAGATTTCTTGTTCTTACGCATGCCGATTTCATTGAAAAGAGATAAAAGGTACGGTGACAGTTCCCACGCGAAGAAGGATTTGAGCTGCTCCTGAGACTCCTTGGTAAAAGAGATTCGCTGATAAAGTACAATTAGATCAACAGCGACGACAGTATCATGGACTTTCAGAGATGATGTGACAGCGGATAAGGGAAGCTTATTCGCCGCATTGACGTTCACCATACTTGTTACGGTAACTCGTTTACCCAATGGTTTTTTTAGTTCGTTAACTAAAAATTGGTCCGTTATTTCAGCACCACAAACAAAACAAGCATTTCCAAAGTCCAACTCGTTTGCTGGCTCCTGCGGGATTTCATTTGCATTGCAAGGCTCTGCTGGTGATGGACCCTTTTTAACTGCGACAGCAATCATCTTCGCGTTCGAATATTTTTTTCGGCACTTTTGATGAACTTGTACACTGGTCAGACCTAACAACAAATTCACCTTTCCGTCGTTCCTCTGGACACTGCATTCTCGCAGTTTTTCGAGCCCCTTTTTGTTTTACCACGTCAACCACGTCGGTGGACAACAATTTGTCACAAACGAAACACACTTCTTCGACCGACATTTTGCCTGAAACTAACGTTGACTGCTAGATTTTCTTTTATGAGGGGCCAAATAGTTGCATAGAAATTTAGGCAGCTGCTAAGAGTAGGGTCGGGACGCTGACCGTCTAACGGTACAGCTACGATCCCGAAGGAGCATTTCGGTACGCTAGAAAGTGAAAGGAAATAGTTATCCTCACTGTGGAACAAAACTCTCATCAAGAATTTTCTTTAAGAAAGTATAAAAGGTGTAAACAAGGTAATAACAGATTTACAACGAGTTACTAATTTTGTTTACCCCCTCTTATTAACAAATTTTATTGTTATTTAATAATAAACAATGTTCCGTATGTTGCAAATTCGATACATGTTACAAAATGGTAAGAACAACATAGTTTCAAATTTGCAGCGTGTTAGTAATTTTTTTGGATATGTTATTAACAAATTTTATTGTTTTTTAATAATAAACAATGTTCCGTATGTTGCAAAAGGCTGCAAATTTGATACATGTTACAAAGTGGTAAGAACAACATAGTTCTAAATTTGCAGCGCCTTACTTATTGTTTTACCCTTGGTATTAACAAATTTTATTGATTTTTAATAATAAACAATGTTCCGTATGTTGCAAAACGCTGCAAATTTAATACATGTTACAAAATGGTAAGAACAACATAGTTTCAAATTTGCAGCGTGTTAGTAATTTTTTTGGATATGTTATTAACAAATTTTATTGTTTTTTAATAATAAACAATGTTCCGTATGTTGCAAAACGCTGCAAATTTCATACATGTTACAAAGTAGTAAGAACAACATAGTTCTAAATTTGCAGCGACTTACTTATTGTTTTACCCTTGTTATTAACAAATTTTATTGTTTTTTAATAATAAACAATGTTCCGTATGTTGCATAACGCTGCAAATTTGATACATGTTACAAAATGGTAAGAACAACATAGTTTCAAATTTTCAGCGTGTTAGTAATTTTTTTGGATATGTTATTAACAAATTTTATTGTTTTTTGATAATAAACAATGTTCCGTATGTTGCAAAACGCTGCAAATTGTTACAAAATGGTGAGACCAACATAGTTACAAATTTGCAGCGTGTTAGTAATTTTTTTGGCAATGTTATTAACAAAAAACACTTTTCACCCCTTTTCAACCCTTTCCGTACACCCCAGAACGCTGCAAAATCACACGGTAAGTTATTTTACCTTCCTTAACAAACCCTCAAAATTTGAACGAGTTACGAATTACTTAGGGGTTTGAGGCTTTATTGATTGGCCTATATGTTATGGGCCAAGTGATTAATGCAGGCAGTATTCATAATGCCCGGGCAGTATGAATATTGCGGAGCCATATCGGGCCAAGTGATTAATTACAATCTATACTCACCTATTTATCACATTGCCCGGGCATTATGAATATGGCTTCATGATGATTGAGCAATGTGATCAATAGGTGATTTTTTACGTGGTGCGCTGCCGCATTGTCGCATCTGCGATAGACCCATAAATTAGGTTGATTTGTTCTGCTTATGTTTAGTTGTTTTTTAACGTCCGAAACATTATCTTTAGAAGAAAATTAGTGTACCCACTTTATGGATCGGTTAGGTCGACTGTGCCCCAAAACCGACTCGGAACATCCCGACTTCACGTAGTCTTTTGGCTACCGACCCTAGAGTGTATATAAAAAGCCGTAGGCGCGGAGGGAGAGTAGCCCCCGCCCGCTGTAACGAAGGATAGGCAACCGTACGAGCCGTCGCGGCTGAGGCTGGTTGCCGGATGCGACCAGCAAGCCGAAGCTGCGGAGGTGAGCATGGGTGCCTATCTTTTGTTACGCAAGGGCGTAGGGGCTGAACTTCCCGTAGCGCCGGAGACGATGCAGAAGCTAATTTGTATTGACAACAAGTGTTTTAAGGGTTCGGTTGCTATAATAGATATTTCTCGGGAATAGTGCGTTACCTTTTCATGGGAGTGGTACCAGGGGAGGTGCGACACTCCCCCTCCCCCTCCACTCCTCCCAACCCACATCCTCGTGCTGCCCTATTCTAAATTCTACCACTTCGGCTCATTGTTTTGATTTTGCTTCGCTTTACATCACTCTGCCCAATAGGCACTTAGCATTATTCATATTGCCCGGGCATTATGAATAATGCCGTATTAATCACTTGGCCCATAACATATATACGCCAGAAGTTGAAGAACCAGATTGGGTTGACGTGCTGGGGCGTAAATACATCTTCTTGCTGGTTGTTGGCCGTCACTGATGTCATAGATGATGAGCGACACCTCTGTGAAGTTGGTGGTACAAAACGTCTTGTTCTCTGCAGTGAATTTGTCTCGCACACTGGTTTTGTCGAAGAGCACTCATATGACACGATTTTCCTGCGCTTGAGTAATTTTGTCGAGCTCTGGGGATAAAACATCCTTCAAGTAATCAATGTCCTCATAACAATTTGCGTCCTCGGAATCATCTGCGATTGTTTGTGTTGCTGTATCCTACAAATAAAAAAAAACATGCGTTTTGCATTTCCAGTTTTTTTTTCAGCATTACCTGACTCAGCGGCACATCGGACAGTGAAACCTCACTACTTAAGGAATCCCTAGTTTTACACAAGATCACGTAGGATTCGAGAAACAAGAGCTTTTCATAGTACCACACGCTCGGTGTATAAACCTGAAAATGTTAACATAAATATTTATTATTTATTTTTTTTAATTTTAGATTTTTAAGTAATATTAAAAAATACTCACTACTTTACTACTACTAATTTACTTTTTAATGCTCAATGTTAAACTGATTCCGCAAGTTATGAAATTAGCTTGAGCATTCTTTTGCCGTCACTATCGGCCTTGGCCTGCGGTGTTCACTCTATTAAGAGCCGCAGTTCGAACATGCTTATTGTGATAATTTGGAGTATTTGTAGCATACAAACACGTTTCTTCTTTGTATGCATCAATTAAAACATTTATTTGCTCCGAAGACCACTTTTGAGACATCTTTCAAAAGCAATGTCAACGTAGTGTTTATTTTCTCTATGATCAATGTAGCACGAAAAAAACCCAAACACGCAAGTAATCTATCACGAAAAATAGCACGCGGTCGATCACCGAAATCCAACACGCGACCACGCTTCAGAGACAGCAGTGACGTCACTTTCCCGTAGCGCTGTCAGTAGAGCTGCCATCGGCAAACCCCGCAAGCAATCTAGCAGCAAAACAACCGTCGTGTGCAGCAGGCTTTAGTAGGCCTATTTTATTTAATGGAACACATTTTAATTTGCATTTTAAGGCGCCAATAGATGACCACTTAAGGATACTGATATTTCTTTTTTTATGTTTAACTTTAATTCCCCTTTTTTATTTGTTATTAAAATACTTATAATATACGTGAGTATATTTATATCCACTCTCAACCACTCTCAATCGTATTCTCGATTGTAGAGTAAGCCCGTGCCCTGCAGTGGGACGTAAATGGGCTGATACAGATACAGACAAAGATATTTATATCCAATTTTATTGTAAAATTAATTGTTATAATTTGAGGCGAAAAAGATATTTACTATGAGCGCTATTCGAACCTGCATCTTCTAGATTGGTGCTACGGACAACATAGTAAATTTTTCTTTTGCAAGAAGTTGTAATTTTATATAAAACTTGTACACAAAAAACAATAAATACTCAGCATTTATGATACCCGGGCATATATAATTCGGGCAGTAATAAATTGTATCAACTATTCTTTTTTTTTTACAATTAAACATTGCTTCCGTTTAGTGCGTCCGGATTCACTAGATGGCAACATTTGCGGCAAATGAATATTTTAGGATACCGTAGCAATTACGGGCTTAGGTGGAAGTAATAATGCCTCTAACACCTGAAGTTTAAAGTCATATTATACTGATAATTTACTTACATGATTGCAAATTTTATACAATTGATAAGCATTTATAAGACACTTCTCAATTATGTGGACAATTACTTTTTAGCACCACTTAAGCCTTAAGGCCTTCGTGTTCACAGTTATACGCCAATAACTGGTCATGTTTGCCGACATTACTCATGTATTTTGTGTATTTTACGGTAGCATTTGGTTTTAATGTTGTTATTTCTGGTAGGCGCGGATAGCGTACTTGAATCAAATTGCGTTTGCACACTAGATACGAACAGAAATTTCCTATTGTGCTATTTACAAACTATTGTATTATTTTACCATGTATTCATTTTTTGCGCCCTATAGGATGGGGGCGCTTCGAGAATCCCGCCACGGTATCCCCTGCCTGTCGTAGCCTCCTAATGGGGAAGTGAAGGTCGCAGGCGCGCAGTGGGGGCTGTTATTGCGCCCATTGTATTCACGTACAATGCGACCTCGAGATGTTCGGCAGCAGGAGGAGGAGGAAGCAAAAGCAAAGAGAAATGAGGAGACTTCTTAGCCTCCAAGATATGGTACGGGCCGCAAATTGAGCGGTACTGTGCAGGTATGGTCCCGGTAGAAGCTGGAGCGCTCTTGTTTCGGGTTCCCGGGGCCGTTCCAATTGCGCTGAAGAGGGCAACGCGGGGTTTTGGTTAGTATGCCTATCGGTGAACCCAACATAATCGCTCCACCCTCCCCCAAGGTGGGGCGTTAGCGGTAACCGGTTTACCCCGCTTCAAGAAAAAAAGAAAAAGTATTTCATTTTCACTACTTTTGGCATTCGAAATCAGTAGGCTGGATTTTTCACAAGTATCCTTTGAATATTTTCGATTCGTTTACTATGGAGACCAGACTTGACAGCAATATACCTGTAATAGTCACTTTTTATGGTTAATATGTGTAATATTGGAGTAGTTATTAATATTTATCGGCTCGTTTGCTATACACCACCTTTTCACACCGTTTCCGTCCTCCACATCAAGATCCTTCTCATCATCAATGGTATCATTTGATTTGATTCCTTTGTAGTTTTATGGCATAATTTTATTCGTTTAATAACAAATGTAATAAAAACATTATCAATGAAGTCCCCTTTTACACATATAAAGTAGGTCAAAATTGCTTCGTCGGGGGATCAAAATAGCACATCGTGTAAAGTATTGCTGCCGCTAAACAAACCTTCAAACAAACCATATCGGTGTATTCGACAGGTGTAAATCGCGACATCATGAACATGTTAAGAACACAATATTAAGAAATTCGTAATGTGAGCAACGCACGCGCATTCGCAGAGAACAAGGACGGCGCACTGACCACTTTTTTAGTTGGATATCTTATCAAAGTGTGTATTTTTAGTTTTTTAAACTATTATTTAATTGTTTTGACTAAAACATCCATCTACGGCTGTATTCCCGGAAGAAGTTAGCGGCGTGCAAAATGTCCAATTTTTTTTTTTCATAAAATATATAGAGTATTTTCGGGTAATATGGCACACCATAACCCTTTTTGGAAATTAAACACGGAATTTATGAGATCAAACTGTCTTTATTAGTTCATTCAGTCTTAGAACTTAATAGTAACGGACATTTAAACATTTATAATAATTAGGTTAAAAAAAATAACGTTTAATAAACCTATTTCGTAATCATGAATAATCGCCAAAATTTAAACATGTAGGGCAATATGGCCTAGTAGCATATAGCCACAAATGGAGTGAAAGTTATATATTTTACGCTATTTGTCACGTTAAAAATTCGTTCACGAATTCTTTTTTAGCAGCCAAACGCCATAAAGTTGTACGGGGTACATTATACAGTACTTTTAGTGAGCCCATTTTATTTCTCACATGCTCTCTTGCCTTTTTCATCGAGATTTTGCACCAAATTTGGCGTTTTTTTTTTTGACACCGGTGTTCGTGGGGCCATTGCCTTAAACGAAAAATATACTAACATTTAGAAAGATTTTAAAAAATACATTAAAAGATAAATATACCGACATGTATAACATTTGCGGCCAATATGGCCTGGTAGGCCACATTAGCGATCTATCTAGTGAGCCATATTGGCCGCAGGCACGTTTTGACAAATAAAATTCTACCCTCAAAAGTAATTAAATAATATGCCTCTAAACTGTCATCATATTTATAGATTAATAGTTTAACTACAAAACTGAGCACTGGGAGTGTAAAAATAGTGGTCATTCAAGAAACTTAAATGTGTAAAACTTACCAAAATATTACATAAAATTACGTAATTTTCGATTGTTGCACGCGTTGGACACAAGCGAACTCGCCGCAACGCAGGGATCGGCTGAGGACGTGAGAGGAAGGGTGTCGCTAATATGGCGAATAGATAAACCGCTAGTGTTGGATTGTTGCGGAGAAATCATACTGTGCCATATTGGCTGACTAGGCCATAATACCCGAACTTACTCTATTTTTTTTATTATTGTATTGTCATCGGTCCTGGATAAGTATACAAAATTACGACTCAATCCGACGTTTTGAAGGGGGTCAAAATCATGTTCATAGATTCCGTTACATAATAACATACATATGTATAAAGCTAATAAAAGCGTATTAAAAAAGACTGTTAATCGCTGTATGTGTCACTATTCCATTTGTTCATAAAGTAGTAGTAGTACACCCAACAGTTAAATACACAGTCGTGACACCCCGAGTGAAGAGATCAGATCCAGTTTATCGCTAGGTTGAAAATTTAAGAATGGCTCGGTGAAATAAAAACTATAATTTATTTTTGTGTTTGTTAGCTACAGAAATAGGTTTATTATTTCTATGCAATTAATAATAAAACTTTGTATTCTTTTGCACTTCACTTTTGTGTCAATGACCTAGCAAAATCGCTACAGCAGGTGGTTAAATATGGAAAACTAATAAACTATCCTGTGGCTAAACGGGTGGTGATAAATTAATCATATTTGTGTACGGGCTGCAGATGCATACCCTGTACGAGTACATGGTGCAAAAAAAAAACTTATGTCACCGATGTTGTATGTCCTTGATTTTTGTATCAAATATTTTCTAATATAGTGACTGGTTAAACAATTAGGGAACTTTGAAATTTTGGCCAACTGGTGGGCATACAGTACTTCTCAGCCTAGTCTAGTCATAAATTTATTGATTAAAATAACTAAACCATTGGATTTAAAACTTCATTTAATGTGATTTTGTAATTGCATTTTTCTATCAATTGTTGTTATCCATATTTTTTTAATTTAAATTTTTTACCTTCGATTTTCACAAACTTAGACCATTTGTTTTTTTTTTATATGTATTATAAATCGTTTTTTTATGTGATTGTGTTGCACTGTTACTTGTGCGTTTTACCATAATATCTTTAGTAGTAGGAATGAAGTCTTGATATTTTTTTGTGCCTGATATTTTCGCTGCCGAGTCAAATCTGCTTTTTAAAGACTATCTATTCTGTTGAATATCCTCTTTTCGAGCATAGAAAATGTGCGTTTGTGGCATTCATATTCTCTCCCAATCGTACAAACGCTCTGCTGTGGTTATTGCTTCGTTTGACGCCGACTGGAGACTAGCTCGAGTCGCTAGACGTTTTCAGTTGCCTCCAAGTCCATGACATGGCCCTTTGCCGTGAGAAGTGGCATGAAAATGAAATTATGCTTCTGTACCAAAATCCTGTTTAAAATAAAACACACTTACTGACAAAGTCGTCCACACAAGACATGGTTACGAGTTTGGGCATCTGGCCAAAACGCCTCCGAAACCTCCTAGCTATATCTGAGAATAACCTCAACAGGATGGCTGCTATCTGGCGTTGCCCTCTGGCGAGTCATCCTGTAGTGTAGGTACAGACCAGAGGTGTATGAAGTCCCACGTAGAGAGAACCACGGGCACGTTGTCGTTGGTTCGACTGTATCCAGCCGTGACAACAGATCGTCACCCAGTTCCAGTAGCTGCTCACTCCCCTGTCAAAAAATATCCCGGTCATACAACGGTTTGTGTCTCGCCGTGTATTTCCTCTTACCGAGTCTCATATTCCTGAATGCATTTCTTTCCTTTAACCGTCGTCTTCCACAGGTTCAGATCTTCATGCCTCTGGTCCCAGGTGTAACCAGGCCACGACGGTAAGGATTTCCTCCCGCCTGGCAATTTAGCAAATTGTTCTGCATTTGTTAGTAAATCAAAGAGAAGACAAAGCTATTTTTCAGGACACATATTTTAGAATTTGTTTGCTACAAGATACTTAAGCCCAATGGAAAAGCTTGGAATTCGAGAATCCCCAAATGGCTGACGATGCAGATGATGTATTTATTAAATCATAATGATCACTAATTCTTACAGAGTAATTCTATGAGTAAAGAGTACTACGGATATACCTTTCAGTAAAGCATACATATTTATACTGGGTGGAATCGCTTATCATCACGAAAAAATTTGTGCATGGCAAGTACATGATTTAGAACCCTTTGGCATACTTATTTTATTTTATTTTTTGTTTTTGTTTATGTAGTGTAAAATTAATTTACCACTACTAGTTACTAATTTAGAATAAGTTATTCATAAAAAAACCTTGTTTAGAGAAAGATGATATAAATGAAATAAATCTTCAGAAATACACATCATTGTTACCCTACTTTATACAATATGAATTCGAGTAGAAACTTCTAAATCTAGGTAATAAAATCCTTTGATGAAGCCGCCCTCACCGCCGCGCCGCGCCGCGCCGCCGCAAACGCAAGTACCTACAAAGCGTGCCGCCGCGCCGCGCCGCCCCCTCCAGCGCCGCCGACGCCTTCCAGTGACGTTGTTACTTTCTCAGTCGCGCGAAATGCGCTACTGAGTGACGTTGTACGAAATTATTTTGGTTATTAGTTAGTTTCTTGCGGTCAAAATGAGTGATTACACGGACAGTGAGTATGTGGCAATGATGACATGCTATGTCCGATGCAATGAAAACTTGGGTCATGCAAGAAGGATGTATGCAGATCCAGATCATCTGCAGTCTTTGCGTAGGAATGGTATCGTGAATGATGAATCCACGAGTTCCCAGCACAAGAACTATTTTAAAGACTTATCCGAGGCTACTCGACCATGGTAAGTTCAGGGGCCCTACTATATTCAACGAAACGAAGTTCGAAACTTCGGATGATCGAAGTTTATATACGATACGAATGCACCTACATATACTTATGGTCGTTATTTACTTATGGTCGTAACCATAAACTTATGGTTACGTTGTACGTTATACAAATTCGAACTTTTACAAAGTAGATACATTCGTATCGTATATAAACTTCGATCGTCCGAAGTTTCGAACTTCGTTTCGGATTTATATAGTAGGGCCCCAGACTTCCTAATCATGCAAGAATCCGTGACCTTCCACAGCGAAGTCGTCTATTCTCGACTTTATTAAAAGGTTTAAATAAAAACATATGCAGCTTTTTCTAAGATAGTAGGTACGTTATGAAAATAATATGTTTAATTAAAATGTTAATCTTAACAATCTACCAACATCTACATTTACTTAAATGATCCTAACACACTAAAATTCTAAATTAATCAAAATGATATATGGTAATATTTAGAGTAATAATACCGATAAATAGGCGCAAAGTAAGTTCAAGGTCGCTGCAAGATAGACAACTGTGGTGTGGCGTGACAAACAAGCGCGCGTCTGTGTATTGACATGTCGTTGCACTTTTAAGTGTAGGGTGATTTAGATAATATGTGTTTTGGGGATATCTTGTACTGATATTGTTTATGGGATACTTTGTAGTTTTTAATAATAAATATTGTATATAACGTTAATTTCACATACACAATACACTATGAAATTTTCCGGACGATAAGCGATTCCACCAAATTTTTTGTTTTTGATATTCAACATAGTATTTTAATCAACACTTTTCGGGATTAATAACTGGGATATACTACTGAGACTATACGATATGTAACCTCATCACATTTTAAAGATCATGGCGGTAGGCGATCTATAGTCGAAGTTTATTCCCTTTTTTGTCATTTACCGAAATTGATAATGTTCTAATCAATCGATGATGTTAAGTTCAGGAAATAATTATAAAACATAATCTTATGATATTTATCATAGTGTGGTATTTATTTAATAAGTCCAAGATTTTTTATCTTTTGTTACCACTAATATTTCGGCCAGTAAAGAGAGTTTTTAATAACTCAATTCGACTTAACGAAATTGCTTAGACGAATAAGTTAGGAGTGAATAAGAAATAATGTATTTTTTATTCTAATCTTTTATACGCTGATCATCTGAAGTTATTTTCTTTTTTTTGGAAAAATTGTGGTAGGTAAATGTACTCACTGATTATTATAATTGGTCTCTGTTTAACCGGTCGCAGCAAAAACTGATCCATTTTTCTCACAATCTCGCGCTCATAATTAATATTAAAAAAAAACGATATTTATGTATACACAATCAATTCAGAGAATTCAAGAGTGGCAGTTGAGAACACGGCTTACTGATGTATTTGATGATCTCTGATTAAAATTCTCCGAATAAATTAAGGATATGTTATGAGTTACCAGTCTTGGAATGGGGATGACAAAAGGAAGAGGTGGAGAAAGCCTATAGCAATCTCAATCTTGTTGTTTCTCCACTTACTGCTGGACTTGGCTTCATGCTCTTTACAGTTCTTATAAATTCATGTAAGCGAGGTAGTTGACGGCATTTTCCCAAGCTCTATTGCTAGTAATAGTCGATTCTAAAATGTGCAGTAATAATATGGATATATAAATTATTGCTTAACATTTTGGAGATACGTATGGTACACTCTCCGAGCGTGACCTAACGCGGATACCATCTATCTCGACCACTGTGCATTTGCCCACCCATTTTGGAGTATTGATTTAGGCTTAACGCGCAACTTGCATAGTCGTCGCTCTTCCCACCACCGTGGAGCCAAGGCAGAAACGAGCGATCAGATTTACGACATGGCTTTAGAATATGAAATATTAATGACATACTTGTTTAATCAACACAGGAAGCATTTATGTCAAAATATATGTTGAATTTATATCAAAATAAAGCTTTTAAAATACATGTGTTGCCATCTATCGAAACTATGCGTAAACATTGTATGAACTGTCATAGGAACGTGTCATTCGAATATGAAATAAATTTAGTCGTTACTGATCACTGAATAGCGTAGTTTCATTTTAGGTTATGGGCCCAGTCCCATGCTTTTTCTAAAAGTTTTTTTTTAGTAGTCAAATTGTTAGGTTTAGCTAGGAAAAGCGTAATCTTGACGGAATCAGGCGTTCGTGATAAATCATGACTTCGAACTACCTTGTCAACGTGCCCAAGCTGAAAGGGCGAGAAAATTACGGGGAATGGACGTTCGCTGCCGAAAATTTCCTGGTGCTTGAAGGAATGCTTCACTGCGTCAAGCCAGTTACGGGAAAAGATATTGCGGCAGAGGATGACGAAAAAACCAAAGCAAAACTGATTATGACTATTGACTCGAAGCTGTACGTTCATATCAAAGGTGTGTCGACGTCTCAAGAACTGTGGAATAAACTAAAGAGTTTATTTGACGACTCGGGGTTCACGAGAAAAATAAGTTTACTGCGTGCTTTAACCTCAATTCGCCTAGAAAACAGTGACTCCATGGCGTCATACGTGACTGAAATGATTCAAACTGGACAGAAACTAAGTGGAACCGGTTTCAACATCAGTGATGAGTGGATTGGATGTCTTCTGTTAGCCGGATTGTCTGAAAAATACATGCCAATGATTATGGCCATCGAGCATTCAGATATAGGCGTCACAACGGACGCCATTAAAACCAAGTTGCTTGATATGGCGGAAACGGATGTTAACACATGTCGTGAAGGGAGTGCATTCGCAAGTTCGCGGAGGTGGCAACCTAAGAATAAAAACAAGTCTATGGGCAGAGCTAAAGATGGCGACTCAAATGTCAAATCACACGTCAAATGTTATAAGTGTAAACAACCCGGCCATTACCGGAATCAGTGTACGAACAATGAATTTTCTCAGTCGGATGGGAAGAAAAATGTGAGAAAACAAACAAACGCATTTAATGCTGTGTTTCTAAACGGACACTTTAGTAAACATGATTGGTATATTGACTCGGGCGCAAGTACACATTTGACGGCTAATGAAAATTGGGTAGATGATCCATGTTACGAAGAGAAAGATGAAATAATAGTTGCAAATAATAATAAACTACAAGTATTATGCACCGGCGATGTAAATATTATCACAAAGACTGATGAATCTGAATTTGAAGTGCCAATAAAGGGAGTACTTTGTGTGCCAGACCTGACAACGAACTTATTGTCTGTCAGCCAACTATTGAAAAATGGAAATAAGGTTACTTTTACTGAGAATGGCTGCAGTGTTTACAATAAGAACGGTGAATTAGTTGCTGTGGCTGATATTGTCAATGGAGTTTACAAGTTGAGAGTTACTAAGAGTGCAGTTGTAGCTTCAGCTGTTTCTGGAAATATGTGGCATCGCAGATTGGGGCATGTAAATAGCAATTATTTGTATAAAACACTCTCAGCAGTAGAGGGTATGGACTTGAAAGAAAAAGTTGAAATATCGAAGTCGACATGCTCAGTTTGTTGTGAAGGTAAGCAGTGCAGGTTACCTTTTAATAGTGTTGGCAATAGAAGAAATGAAAAACTAGAGCTGATACATACAGATATATGTGGACCAATGGAGGTCCAGTCTATTGGTGGCTCAAGATATTTTTTATTGTTTGTCGATGATTACTCGAGAATGACCTTTGTGTACTTTCTGAAAAACAAAAGCGAGGCTTTAGATTGTTTTAAGGATTTTAAAGCTAAAGTAGAAAAACAGTTGGATAAAAAAATAAAATGTTTAAGAAGTGATAATGGCCTTGAGTTCTGTAATAGAGATTTTGATTTGTATTTGCAGCGGGAAGGGATTATACATCAGAAAAGTAATTCCTACACTCCGGAGCAAAATGGCTTATGTGAACGCCGTAATCGCTCAGTAATTGAAAAGGCGAGATGCCTATTATTTGATGCTCAATTAGGCAAAGAGTTCTGGGCTGAAGCAACAAATACAGCAGTTTACCTTCAGAATCGAATTGCAGCAACAGGCTTAGATAATAAAACACCTTATGAGATGTGGACAGGAAGAAAACCAGATATAAGACATCTCAAAGTATTTGGCAGTAAGGTTATGGTCCATATTCCAAAAGAAAAGAGACAAAAATGGGATAAGAAATCCAAAGAACAAATATTAGTTGGATACCCTGATAATGTTAAAGGTTATCGAATATATAATCCTATAAATAAAAAGATAACAACCAGCAGAGATGTTATAATTATGGAGCATGATGGACATTGTGAAATTACTGTACCAGTGGAAGAACCCGAGCAGAATACTTCAATTTCAGATGAACATACTATCACAGAAGGGGATGAAAGCATCACTACATCTTCAGCTGATGAAACTTATGTTCCGAGTGAAAGTGACTCAGAGAGTAGTCAAGAAACACCAGTTAAATATATTTCAAAACCTGTACGTAACAGGAAGCCAATTGAAAGATATGGTTTTTCAAGTATGCACATGGATGGAGGAATGCCTGATGATGCTAGTGACTTGACCCTGGAAGAGGCGCTGAAAGGACCTGAAAGAAAAAATTGGCTTGATGCTGTAAGTGAGGAAATACAATGTTTTCAGGATAGCAATGCGTGGGAGCTGGTAGACGCTCCAGTTAATAGTAATATAGTGAAGTGTAAGTGGGTTTTAAGAAAGAAATATGACAGTGAAAATAAAGTGCGTTTTCGTGCAAGGCTGGTGGCCAAAGGTTTTATGCAAAAAGAAGGAGTGGACTATGAAGAAACTTTTTCTCCTGTAGTGCGACACACTACACTTAGACTCTTGTTTGCATTAGCCGTTCAGTTGAACCTAGATGTTAAACATCTAGATGTAACGACTGCTTTTCTGAATGGGGATCTTGAGGAGGTTATATATATGCAGAAACCAGATTGTTTTCCAAATTGTAAAGATGATGGTAAGGTTTTGAGACTGAAAAAGGCAATATACGGACTGAAACAATCCTCAAGAGCCTGGTACAGAAAAGTAGATGAAAGCCTTATTTCTTTAGGTTATAAGAGATCTCAAATTGAGCCTTGTTTGTATACGAAAGGTAGTACTAATGATTGTAAAACTATCATAGCATTGTATGTTGACGATTTTTTTGTCTTTTCTAATAATCCTGTAGAGACAGAGCAATTAAAAAGTGTTTTAGCTTCACAGTTTAAACTTAAAGACTTAGGAGAAGTGAAGCAATGCCTAGGAATGAATGTATGTATAGACAAAGTTAATAAAGTTGTCAAGTTAAGTCAGGAACATTATGTAAACCAATTGCTAAAGAAATTTAACATGTTACAGTGTAAAACCGTCGATACTCCTATGGAAACTAAGTTAAGTTTAAACAAAGCAGAAAGTAATAATGACAGTTATCCTTATCAACAACTTGTAGGTTGTCTTATGTACTTGGCTGTATTGACAAGGCCCGATATAATGTTTTCCGTTGTATATTTAAGTCAGTTTAACAATTGTCATGAAACTAAACATTGGTTATACGCTAAAAGAGTTTTAAAATATTTAAAGCAGACAAAGAATTATGGTTTAATTTATACTAAAGTTGGTAATACTAAATTAGAAGGTTTTGCTGATGCTGACTGGGGAAATAATATTATTGACAGAAGATCATATACGGGAGTGTGTTTTACATTGTCTGGGGGTGCTATCTCATGGGCAAGCAGAAAACAAAGTACAGTTGCCCTTTCTAGCACTGAGGCGGAGTACATGAGTATCACAGAGGCATGTAAAGAAACAATTTATTTAAGATCTTTAATTTGTGAAATAACAGGAGAATTGTATACTGTAAATGTTTTTAATGATAATCAAGGTGCACTGAAATTGTCAGTAAATAACTTATTTCACAACCGTACCAAACACATTGATGTGAGATTTCATTTTTGTCGAGATTGCATTAAAGATAAAATTGTTAAATTGTTGTATTTAGAAACTTCAAAGATGCCAGCTGATCTGCTAACCAAAAGTTTACCTAATGTAAAGCATTACTATTTTTTAGAAATATTAGGCATCAGAAGTATTAAATAGATAAGGGTAATAGATATGTATTGTGCTTTGTTGATTTGCATACCACTCCAACTTGATTTGTGTTGTAATAATATTGAAATATTAGTTTATTTTGATAAGTGGGGGTGTTGAATTTATATCAAAATAAAGCTTTTAAAATACATGTGTTGCCATCTATCGAAACTATGCGTAAACATTGTATGAACTGTCATAGGAACGTGTCATTCGAATATGAAATAAATTTAGTCGTTACTGATCACTGAATAGCGTAGTTTCATTTTAATATATAACGCACCTTTAGAATAAGATTATTAAACAAAAAATATTATTTTGCTTTTGGTAATATTTTGGCTCAAAATAACCTATCGACCCGTTATTAAAGAAGGGGATCTATTGACGCCAGAAAGATGTTTAAATCGGTCTGCTAGATGAATCTTCCACAAGTACAAAATTTTTGATGTTACAAATCTTTAATGGAGTTGGTAAAATAAAGCTCAAATTCTGAAGATTTTAAAAGAGGTACACGTATTTTATGATTATAATCAAACATGATCAAGAAGGGTGCGGTTAACATAATAATTTAAGCCCTTTAGCTATTAAGTGTTATACTTGTACATAATTAGTACAAGCGTAACAAGCAGTCTAGAAACGCCGGAATCAAAAACATATGATGCATATTAATAATATATTCATTATAACATATAGTTTACAAGTACATGGAATGAAAACGTTAGATTTTACATTTATACTTCAAAATAAGATGCATTGTAAGCTAATAGTACAAAGAAGGATAGAAATAGCACAACATTATGAAGATACGCGGAACATTCAAATAATACCACACATTACACCATTGATGAAAGAGAAACCACTACACTCCATAAATGAGCCTCGAATACAAACAGTGAATTGCTGAAACACTATTATCCATACATCGATCCACTTAACACAATCTATGTTTATAGACACCGAAAAATAGACTCAACATTCCTGACGTACTTTTAATCAGCAGACGTAATAACTTCAGCAATTGATATGTTTAATAAGTTACAATATAGATTAAGGCGCATAATACGATGATACAAATAATCTTTAAATAAGTTTATATGAGCGATTTAAATGAACGTCAGCTATAGACGCATTATATCAATAAAACACCAAATATTACCAAAATACATAGGAAAAATACTATAATTAGAATATCACAAGCTTGCACAAAACAATTCGACGTTAAAAGAACACCTTAACGACCGATATGCAGTATGACAAAAAACCTGTCAGATCCGAGACGCTCGTCTCAATAAAAAACGAATAAAAAAAATGATAAGTAGTTATTATACACATTCTAGTATCATATTACCCTAAATCAAGCAATAAATTATGACAATATCACCCACACATCCTAAAAATTGTGAAACATCGTGCCGCACATTGGCATGTTACGAACGCGGTTGCTAATAGTGTAATGTGAGTATCCCATTTTCATATAATTTTATAAAGGATATTTCATCATATCATGTGAAACGGATCTTTTAAATAAGACACATAATGATGCCTATCTTTATCAATCAGATAGTTTTTCACTCTGTATGACATAGAAGCAAAGACCACCCGTCATTAACTAATAAAAGTTTACAATAATACATTAGAAAATGACGAACTTATGACCAATTGACACATTACATAGATACAGATCAAAAACAATACGAATTGATTAGTATGCATACTAACGAATAATTCTATTCCTATACTGATACGAGACACTAGATAAATAATGACATACCATTGCTTATCAATTATAAAAAGTACATCGAAAGACACGGTACAAGGAACATACAATATAATATAAGATCCAAAACAAACTAAACTACTGGTATACATACCTATGTAAGTAATTGAGAATATCAACGAATGTGTCTTAACGTTAGAGGTAAGGATACATTATGTTATACTCTATGGAGACGCCAAATATCAGTACAAATACGATCAAGTATTTCATGTGCTCACATTTACTGACAACGATGGTCACCACCTATAAATTTATTTACCTAGTACATAAAGTTAAAGATACAGTTCACTCAAAGCTGACACCTTATATCAATAAACAAAAGACACCAGAGCATTTGACATATTACACAGACAAAAAGAAAAACAGTAATTTAAACAATACAACCACCAAGTCACCATAAATCGGTAAATAAAAAATGGATCTGAGCAATTGACATTTGACATATTATGTCAACAAATATAGTTTTGGAGACACAGCAGATCCAAAGGTGACACTAAACGTTACTGAAAAAGAGACATTAGAACAATCGGCATGCATGCCGACAAATAAAAAATATCAGATGATTATTAAATCTAGTACGCAGATTTAAAGTCAGTACACCCAAAGCTAACAACGGACATCAGCAGACAATAAACATCAGAACAATTGACGTATTGCACCGAAAAATAAAAACATCCTTAGATTAGAAATGATAACACAACAACAGTGCAGCAAAACTTCTGACTATTTGACAATTATTATTACATTACATATTTTAAAACCGGCAAGTTTTAACTAATATTTTGGTTTTGACGCCTTCCAATCCCATGCTGTTTAAATTTATTAATATTTTTAGAAGTACATTTGGATTCCTTAATACATAAACTACGACATTGAAAGTAGATAACAACAATATAGGAGGACCGTAGTAAGAGGAAAATATGTTACGACAATTATTTTCGTAATCATACCGGTCCAAGCCATAAACTTTATAATAATGTAGTTGGAAATTAAGAAGCGAAGTAATACGAACTTGGGAGGAGATGAAAATTTGAGAAAAGGGTTACTAGGAACGGTAAGAAATAGACAACAGCAGGAAAATAAGAACTTTAAACAAATTGTTTCACGATTCTAAACACTAAGCAACTGGATATTCGAAAAAAAACAATATGAAATACGCAAGCGAGAGCTTCAGCAAAATTAGATGACCTAGGTCAACAATATTTGAAAGGATTACTTTTCAATGACTACGGTCAACGCTCAGCTTATAAAAATGACATCAGGATAAAACAAAAACTAAATATTTCCACCTCCAGCCACCTTCTACTTAAAAAAACATAGTAATCATGTAACAAAAACTTCTAAATTAAACGTTCAGGAAATAGTGGTCTTCTTTTTAATCTTCTAAACTTCTGGTAGACTTGAAACGCGAGGCTTCTAACTTCCCATCCGAATTTACTCCTTGATGACATCATGTCTTCCTGGCCGGGCTGGAAGATGCGCATTTTGAAGACCATCGAGGTTCCTGCACTGCATGTCACACCTGAAATGTACCAATTGTATATTAAATAAAAAATATAACTCGTGTGTCGTGTAGTTAATGAGAAACAATTTAGGTATTGATATTGCAGCTCGCCTACCACCACATATTGCAAATGCCCTCAAGGTGCACTAGCAGCCATTTTAAGTGGATCTTGTACCTTAGTACGGTCTTCACCAAAAGTATTTTAGTTACGTAGTTAACTTTGTGGGGAATTAAACTTTTTTGTTTTGTTTTAGATTTAAGTTATGTTATTCGATATTTGATTCTTTTCTAGATTACTGTTGTCAACATTTTTCTTTTATTCATTGTCTTTCCTCGGTTCTGGCTATACCTGTTCATGTTTGTAATTTATTTTCCAATTTTTATTATACATTTATTATTTTATTTTGGTTTATTTAAATTATAAATTAAATCCTTACAACAACAAGTGGTGTGTAAGGCTCGTCGGCAGGCACACGCTACAACTTCTAAATAAGTTCAAAATAAGTTAGTAAGCTTTATATGGACACATTACAGTGAAATATGGTATCTGATAAAAGCTTTTTGTATGTAACAAACATTGAAATATCTAGTAACATAATTCAAAAAGGCATAATTAAGTCTTCCTGTATAAATAGTACTTACTGTGCGTAAAATATGATAAGCTGTTGATTTCCATTGTTTATGATTCCCTCTGAATGTTGATAAAAGATTCATTTGTCCATGTTTTCTGCTACATCCGTTTGTATGTGACCACGCTGTGCCCGTAACTTGCTCGTGCTCTCCGTCTCTCGATTTCGCACTCAATGTGAGTTTAAGAACTTCTGTTCACTTCAGGTTTTATAACTGATGATGAAATGATTAGGAAGAAGATTGATGATATTCCAAAATACTCGACAATAATTTCAACAAAAACTTGACCATTTTCGCATTATAATATATATTGGAACGCGTCCGAAATAGACGCTACACGTACGTGACCTAACGCGGCTGGGATCAGACCCTGAGCGCTTCCCCGCGCCCCTTTAGAATATTGATTTAGGTTTCAGAAGCAACTAGCGTCATGCGCCACCTGTCTACTTGTCTGTTGCCGGGCGGAGGCCAGTAAAATGTTATAAATGGCAGCTCATGATAAAATTTCTGTGATGGGACTATTAGTCTTCAAATTGACACGTTACCCGCACACATATGGGCTCGGAGAAAAATGTTTCTTCATATTATATGTATATGAAACCACAACATTTTTTTTAACTTATGTGAGTAGTGCCGCCTCAAATCAAATCAAAGGTTGAAAAGCGGATATGAAATCTCTCCCCAGTAGGAGTAATGGCAGTTTTATGTACTTATGTTTTTATTGCACAAAGCATCAATATTAAAATCATCTAAGGGAGTGATTTTATGTCTATTATACCGGGTGTGACGTAATTAATGGACCAACGGCAAAGAAATGTTATACGAAGATGTCGGTTGTTTATAAGAGTTAGAGGAAAGCATTTTGATAATTTGCTGTAATAAAATGAAAATAAAACATTGTAATAAAAGACGACTTCATGAATATCTATGTTTTTAATTTTCTTACCAAAATGTCCTTTGCTATTGCTATTGATTAAAAAAGAAAGAATACTAATTTTAAGCGACAGTGTTATACCTTTTTGTAATCGGTATCAAATGTAGATGTTTTTAAAATAAAGTTCCACCAGCCGTTAGTACACTTTTTACATCAACTTCGTTCAAATATCACTTACGAATTTTTCAAATGTGAATATTGCACACGTTTCGTTGTTCAGCTTTCAAGGTGCTTATAATTACTCTTAAGTCCGATGTATACTCAACCACCTAGAACAAAAATATAGTTGTAGATTTTGGTAAATTTTAAATTATGTGTACGAGAATTTCATCTTAAGGTCAAAAAAACCATAACTTAAAAACTACAAGACCTAGGACAATAATTTCAAGTGTTTTTATTAGATATTATTTCTTATATTCCGCCATAAGCTGTATTACATTGGGATTGCCGTTATAACCGCCATGTTTAGAAATCAGAACTAAGTAAAATTCCAAGTGGTCTCGGGTAATGCGATTTACAGATGTGTAGTCCAATTTTTTATAAGGGTATACAAAGTTTATATTCTCGATAGTTACACAGATATTTATGATTTTGATGTTCTTGGGTTCCATAGTGAAAAAATAATTAAAAAAATAAAAACCGACTTCAAAACAAAAATCCACTAAAAACCAAAAAATAATAAAATAATAACTACCACTCCAAAGCAAAAAAATAATATTTATTTCATGGAACTCGTGCATATTGAATAATTTGCTTAATGACTTGACTAGCCAACAAATGACAACAATAGACACAATGCAACAGAAATATTGGAAAAAAGCGAAAAAAAAAATTTTTGTTATTTTTTTTTATATGGTCGTATTTGGTTGGTAAATACATTTTTTCGTAAAATAATAGTGTATACCCTTTTATTTATAAAGACTCGAAGGTATAAAAGTGTTTCAATTATTATTATAGCAAAATGTATGGATTTACCACCCAAAAATGACGATATTTAAAAAATGATTAAAAAATATTGTCGCGTTTCTTAGCAAAATTTTTAGTTGCATTGTGTTTGTAGTCACTAAAACTACCACCCGGCTTCGTTTTCGGTAGCAGTCTTGAGATACCCGGTATATATTTTACTATAACGTATTTAGATCGGTGTTGGTTTACTTATTTACATGTTAATTAATGCATGTTTTTAATTATTTTTCACTAGCCAAAATATCAGCGAAGGCAATCGGGAGGGCGGTGTACGCACTCATGGGGGCGGTGTACGCACTCGGGGGGGCGGTGTACGCACTCGGGGGGGCGGTGTACGCACTCGGGGGGTGGTGTACGTACTCGGGGGGGCGGTGTGTGCAGGGGAAGAAGAAGGGTTGGTGGTAACGTGATAGGTAGGGGACCATCTGGTGACCAAGCGGGCGTAGACGCCGTCGGCCAGGTTCGTGGCCCGCTTTTTTCGGTCTTGGTTTGAAAATCCCAAACGTAAGCAGAAACTGTTGGCCCTTCAGATGGGGTTAAGCAGAACCACGGTGAAAAGGGTGTTTAATGAAGACTTAGGGCTTCGGGCATATCGAAGAAAAACAGAACATCGTTTGTATGCTCGACTAATGGACCTGAGACTGAAAAGATGCCGCGCTTTGTTGAAGCGGTACGCGGGAAAAAAATATCAGGAAATTCTTTTTTCAGATGAAAAAAATTTTACCGTTGAAGAGAGCTACAACAAACAAAATGATAAGGTGTACGCACACAGTAGTGAAGAAGCGAGCAACCGTATTCCGCGTGTCCAACGAGGTCATTTTCCATCCTCGCTCATGGTATGGTTGGGAGTTTCTTATTGGGGCTTAACAGAGGTACATTTTTGTGAGAAAGATGTAAAAACAAATGCAGTTGTGTATCAAAATACAGTCCTGACGAACCTTGTGGAACCTGTTTCTCATACAATGTTTAATTACAGGCACTGGGTATTCCAACAAGATTCGGCGCCAGCTCATAGAGCGAAGAGCACACAAGACTAGCTGGCAGCGCGTGAAATCGACTTCATCCGGCAAGAAGACTGGCCCTCCTCCAGTCCAGATTTGAATCCGTTAGATTACAAGATATGGCAACACTTGGAGGAAAAGGCGTGCTCAAAGCCTCATCCCAATTTGGAGTCACTCAAGACATCCTTGATTAAGGCAGCCGCCGATATTGACATGGACCTCGTTCGTGCTGCGATAGACAACTGGCCGCGCAGATTGAAGGCCTGTATTCAAAATCACGGAGGTCATTTTGAATAAACTTTAGTGTCATAAGAATCTATGTTTTGTTAAGCTCATTTTGGTATATAAATGGTTACATAATGAATAAACTTGGTTCAATTATTATATATTAAACATGTGACAGAATTTATGACCTGACTAGGTATATTATTGATTTGTCGTCTATCATATTATCGAATTTTTCAAAATGTCGTAACTAATAACCGCAATTTATGGAAATAAAAGTGAAAATCAAAAAATATTGGTATGAAATTCCTCTTCTATTGATATTCGATGCTTTAATATTGGAACTGCAAGATAAAGAAGCAGAAATCTGCAGTTTTACTCTATTTCGCCAGAGCACCACACTCCAAGGCATTTCGACAACGACTGATTTGACAAATCATCCGTTCCGCGGCAGTGATGCTTTTTATGCACAACCTTGCGATGCGTCAAACGCTTGTATTTCCCTTCTAACTATATTCATCTGTTCTGTGTTTACAACAATTTATTTTTCGTTTCTCATCGCAACTTCTGTAGGAAGTGGCCAATAGTGACAGAACCACTCAGTAGTGCCATTTGACATTGGTTGATGAACTCTTCACGAACAATTTGAATTCGATTTCTTCGATTGGAGTTCTTAAATTCCTGTTGGGTAAGCGCTGTATTTCTGTTTATATGCACCGAACATGTGGCAGTATCTTTTCTAAATGCATTAATGATATGTATGAGATTGTTATTTCGACGCAACGAATTATTAAATTTAAAATTCCATCCTTCCACACAATTAGTAGTACGGTGTCGTTCTCCCCACATGCACCATGTATGTACCAAATTTTTATTCATCCACTGTTTTTCGAAGTAATTCAAGAAAGGTTTTAATGCTGTATAATTGTGATATTCTGTGTTAATATAAAGCCATCCTTCGGGAATACTATTTTCAGGCAGAAAAGCCAGAGCTTTGCAGAGCGACATGCAGCGGCGATAAAACTGATTTTTATTTAAATTTAATAATTTTGCTTTTCTCCACAAGCACTGACCAAAGTGATAATAGCAGCCTTTTAAATTGATTTAGGAAAAACATTTGACATCGCTTGCGTTGCAGCTTTTTCAAAATCAGAAGTAAATTTAATGGGACACCAGTTAGGGAACTGTGACTTAAGCATTTCAAAAAGAACCAAATATGACTTGTATGTTTTTTCTTACATGAGGACGTCTATTAATGGTATAACATTGGTATTAGTCGATGTGCTTCCTATATCTCCATGAAGTGTATATGTTATGGGCCAAGTGAAAGTTTAATGGAGCAGAGTGTGCAGTACACGATCACATGGCTTGTAAAAGCATTATTGAGAACGCTATCGATATGACTGATTCAATGTAATTTTTGCATTATTATGCATCACTTCCATACCTAAAATTTGTTGAGCGGGACCTAAATCATGTATCTTGTATTCATTTAAAAATTGCTTCTTTATCATGTCTCTTTCCATTAGTGAAGAGGGAGAACAAAATATCATGATGTCATCAACATAAAGGGCAATTATTATTATTCCCTCCCTTTGTCCTTTATAATATACACATGGTTAAGATGACATTTTCTTAAATTGTAATTTATTCAATAGTGTCCCATTTATTTTTTCATACCATGATTTTGCTGCTTGTTTTAAGCCATAGATAGCTTTATGTAATTTATATACTCTTTTTTCTTGGCCCAAAATAAAAATAAAGACTGTAACCCTACTCCTCATTAAATTCCTCGAACTTGTTTTCATCTTCTCTGTCAATTGCTACACCAGTGGACAGAACTCTTAAGGCAGATGTATATTTCTCCTCCTCTTCTTCATTTAGTTGTGCGTTTTGCTTCATCATTTCCATAATTGCTTTTAAATGGTTTTTTAAACTACATGAAGATTTTGGATAATCCAAATAAATAGTAGGATCTAGTAATTGTATGATGTTAAGAACGGCCGAGTTACTTTTCTCTTTTTCTGCCTGGCTTTTCTTCTTATCTTCTCTAAATGTTCTATTTGACCTTTTTGTGTAGGTAAAGACATTTCTTGGGGCCTCCACTACATCTAAAATGAGCTTACCATGTTCCTTAGAGAATGTCATCTCCTCTTCAGGTTCCTCGATGAAGGGAGAGTCAGGATTCATTATCTTGTAAAGATAATTTTTCTCTTCATCGGTCACAACAAGTCTTTTTTTCATGCTTATTTCATTCAAATGGCAATTAACACAATTCCATAAATTTTTGCCACCATCTTCTATCAACTGGACCTCTAATGAGACACCATGTCTTTGGTTTGTTCCAACTTCTCTCATTCTCCAAAGTCTCTTACATGCGGATATACCTAGCCGTAATCTAATAGCTGCTCCCATATGATTTATTGTCAAAGTTTGTATTGCAGTTGAGGTACTTTTTGCAACAAAATATAAATCATCTGATGGGTTCTTCCCTTGAGGTCTTATACTTGGAACTTCTGTTCCATATTGGGATACAAATTTAGAATAAAAATACCAAGATGTGTATTCACCGATATTCTCCGGGAAAAAGAAAGTCTTATCTGGACTTAGATTTATCCCTGCTAGAGATAAGTTTTGCTTATTCATGATTACACATCTTTTGTTGTCCTCAGGGTTGTCAGCTAAATACTTGGTGGTTGAGTCATCACTAGATCTCATGCAAATTACTTTCATTCTGTTTCCTTCATAGTTCATGTTACCTGGTAGCAACCCAACAATTGTTGATACTGCATTCAACATCCCCATCAACATCCCTGGACTGGCTCTAACAAACCTCCCACACTTCGAGACTCTGTTTTCTAACTTCTCAAACCATTCCTTAGTTTCTACATTCATTGATTCTTTATTAGAAAAATCGAGCATTATTCATAATGCAAACACAGTGCATTTACACTGCTGTTTCGCGGGAGAAACAAGCAAACAACCTTTCCAGACGGCCTGTCACATATAAGAGACCCACCCCCAATGTGTTAGTGTGGTGAGTCATATGTGGAGTCGCAAAGTGGGTGATTTGTGAAAAAAGTAAAAAAAAATTGTAGGTGATCATAGGATACTATAATAAAAAATTTGTCGCAGTCGCCTATGATCACCCAGGTGATCATAATCGCAGATGATCATAGGCGACAATTTAGTGTCCTATGATCACCCTGGTGATCAAAATGGAATAGATCAGAATTACAGACTAAAGCACGGACCAGTAAATGAAATTACATCTTTCTATGAAGTAGCAACATTCCAGACCATTTTTTAGTCTGTCGACTTAGTTAAAATGTGTAGAAAAGAACCTTATGGATAACTTAATGAACGTTTTATATCGTATTAAAATTATTTACGTTTATATTGTTGATTAGCGATTTCTTATGAATAAGGGGGTTAATATAGGATATTACGATATCTTCAAACTTCAATGAATTTTAATTTTACCAGCGTTGTATTATAAAAGCTGAATGTTATATACAGAATGACTCGGAACCTAGACGGTTAACCAGAAACAGGAGATATGACGACATTTCGGCTGCTTAAAATCAAAACATAGTAACTCGTTCCAACAAAAATGTTCAGGAGAGCCAAAAAACTGGTCGGCTACTTTGATTCGTTCGCCCGAAGAAACCAGAAGAGATAGCGATTTGGATGTTTGGCGAAAAGTTGTGCTATATTGTTGACATTTTAGTTTGTTATACTCGTAATATTTTTAGAGTATAGTTACAGTTGAATCGCTCATACTTTATTTTTATTTGTGAATTTACCCAAATATGAATGTAAAAACAATATCAAAACTTAGTAAGTCTGCTTACTAGGTTATCAATTTGATTTTCTATGGTAAACGTGAAGACTAAACAAATTCATTACACATTATAGTGTTTATAAGATTAAAAAAATTATCCCAAAGTACCTATGAATGCAGATTTTGAATAAAAATCCTGTTGACTTATAAAAAGATATTTATTAACGTACTTTAAAGAACTCTTAAATTAAAACATGACTCACACTCTCAACAGTCAACCAAAACTAAAAAAAAAATAAACTTAAGATAAAATCATTCTTATTGATATTGAACTACTCGTTGTTATTGGTAACGATTTGACCATCAGTTTGCAAATCAATGGAGTTATCACTCGTGGGTAGATTCAGCCAAAACTCCCTTCTGTTCAATGGCATTAGGGGGACCAATTTTGAAACAATACCATCTTTCTTCGATGATTTCACCCCTCGGGGGATAGTATTTGAAAGTGGGGGAATAGTGTTGACATTAAATTTCTGCATCAAGAAGTTCAGTTCTTGGTAAGACTCATCAAAATCTGTTTTATAGAACAGATTTCGTGATCCTTTGAGGAACTTAGCTTCAACCACTGGGTTTAGCAAAAATGTGCTGAGAGCTGTATCGTCATTTGTGTTACGCCGTGGAACTCGTTTCTTTTTCACCCATTGGTATGATTTTTGCACTTCGATAACGTCAATGTTCTTTCTACAGTTCGCTATAATAGACTTGTAGTCCTCGTAATCGTAAACTCCATCTCGACGCCTCATCTCTTTTTCTATATTTCCGTGTACGCCGTGTATTTTACAATCGGCGCCAAATTCAAAACATAGCAAGTTGGTATTTCAAATTCATAACTTAGTAAGTCGCTTGAGCTGCTAGGGTTTTAAATTTGTATTTTGACATACTAAGTTTAAAATTTGTACTTCAAGGAAAATTTCGTAATCATGCCAAATTGCTTAGACTTGCTAAATATTTTTTTTAAAATTACGTATGAAACTGGGTGTTTTAAGGTCCACATCATTTTGATACTGCCTAGTAAGTCGAAAAACACCAAAAGCCGTTTTTTTTTTCAAATCACCTGTTACTAGGTTTTGAATTTGGGCAGCCGATTTATCTTGCTAGACACATTGAAACTGGAAACCTCCAAAGCCACCACAGCCCTAGATTTGGAATTTCGGATTGTGTGATGCCTAAATTAATCCAGAGATATATAATTACAGGTTTTGTACATACTATATGCGAAATAACTTCAATTTTAACACTTTCCTAGTTTCATGTTCGTTTTGGTATAGGTCAATAAATATCTTACAGTAAATTAAAGATTAAAAACTTTTGTATAATAAAAGTAAAAATCCTATACTTTCTATTCATTAAAGTATCTCGAGCTTTTTGTAGAGATCAAAGATTAAGGAACTTACAAAAAAGATTTTTTCAATTTCCTTTTAAAATCGATTTTTGATAAAATCCTGAGTTACGGCTACAAAAGCCGTGAAGAAGATACCGCAACAGAAACTGTCTCTTTTTTTCCTTTCTGTTTTAGTGATTAATGTCTTGTATCTCCCTATATTGTCGATTTATCATAAGAGAAAGTGGCTAAATTGTGATAGTATGCCCCTTTCCTCCGTAAATTTTATTATGCAGACTCTTGTGTGAGCAACGGTACTCATATTCCTACAACTGTAAATAAAGTGGTCAGCAGTGATGACTTAACAACCTCGCATTCTCGTTTTCCCTGTATTTATTCCTCTTGACTTGATATCATATAATTTGTTAGTACGTGTATCGGAAATAAGACTTATTTTACTGTGTGATTATAATAATAGCCTTGCATTTTAGATCGGGTCCCGGGCGGTGACTGCGCATCTGCAAAGGCGGGGTGATTTTGGTCAGGTGAGATGCTGCATCTGCAATGCGGATGTCCCAGCTACGTGTTCGAGGTCATAGGGCTTCCCACCCGGCGCGGAAGCTCGCTCCACACTGCGCAGCTGCTAGTTCCCAGGTCGTATCGACCAAGGCTCTAGTATCCGTAATTAGCTGTGTTGTAGGGTGACTGTATCTTGCTTCAGATAAGTGCCAGGTATTTAGTTCGCTGTGACTTCAACATTGCTTTGTACTGTTGTTAGAAGCTTAAAAACTTCTCCGCCCATTGGAACGCTTTCTGTCACAAACTGCCCTTACCATAGCGAAGATGTCTGATGTTTACCATAACTCACTATTTTCATCATTTAACCTAATTAAGATTTTATTTAATCACAATAAAGTAATATCACATTAAAATGGACGTAAAGACAAATAAACTTCGCAGGAATTCGCTCAATGCAGACTGCTTGGCAAATGTCTTACATCTCCCACTTGTTGATCGTAAATATTTACGTCGGTTAGGGATTGCGACACCCGCGCCGATCAACAAGTCAACAGGACCAACAGGTGGCTGTCTCGGATCAAGTAACTCCTCTTAATACTGACACTTATTGGATCAAAATGGCTCAAGTTTCCTAGTTTTCTTGAAGCTGACACAATTTATGGGGACAATATAATAACATGATACTTTGTGTTAGGAATGTATGCGACGTGATTTGTAAATCGTGAAATAAAATACGAGCAAATTAATTTATGTTCAGCTAATTATAATTCATTTCATGGATAATTTTTATTCGACATTTGAAAAATCAGGCCCGCGATAAGCAGAACGCGCTTTTCTAGTATTCAATTTCAATGGTTTAAAACGTAATGTTCAACAAATGTTAAAGTTTTATGGTCCCACTATCATTCACTGCATTTCCGATACTGCCTCCCGTGAATCTCTACCCTGAGTTCCCCCCCCCCCCCCTGAAACCTCCCTAGCAGTTAAATAGATGACCTAGATCCGGTTTGGGCTTATGTAGAAAATCAATAAACTGCGCTTTAAACTTCGACACAGGGCGTGGTAACCTAGGAAAGGTGGAAATTTTATTAAACTTTGTTTCCACATTTCGGTACTTTACTATTAGATTTTTTATGTCGTATACAGCGTGATTTTGACACCCCCTACAATAAATTAAAACATGTGCATCGCGTAGTAAGTTATATTATTTGCACGCATAGGAGTTGTCGTTGAAGAAGAAACAAAAAAGTTGATTTTTCAAACAAATTATAAGTCAAAATAATGGCATTTAATTTGAACGTCCTATAATTACACTTACCTGATTTACAGCGTCCGCACGGAGCGGAGCGGCAACATCGCAATATTCCCGCGTTTATGAAAACAGCCCACCTGCTAGTACAAATGCTAGTACATACATGCAGCAGGCGCTGCGATCGCGAGAACTATCTTCCCATGTCACAAATTGTTCATAGTAATCACAGAACAAATTAAATTGTTTTTAATATCCCGTGCACAGCAAAATGACTCACACGGAATTGCCGTGCAGCCTGCCTTATGCTCATGTTTGGGTTGTCCCGGAAGCAATTCAAAATCCGCTCCTCTAAGTTAATTCGAATACGACGGGGAGGAACATCTTCGTGCGTCTGGGGCAACAACTGAGTACTGACCACTGTACCTTAATCTTTGTACAGCTACACCAAATCTCTCACAATATGTTCTGAGGGCCAGGGCGGGCGGCGCAGCGTTTTGATTACACTCGCCATACAATAACACCATATCTGTGTATTCCACAGTACTAGAAGTATTCATCATTGTATTAAGAATACGCGTAAAGCAAAACAAAATAATACTAACTAAAATGTACTTATAAACACTAATACTAAAACTTTAATAATAAAAAGAACACTTAAAACACTAAAACTAACACCTAATGATAACGTACTTAATTCCAATATGTGTCTCTATCACTTAAACACTCATAACTATTCACTTACTTAACACTAAATACTAATAACAACAGAATTTAAAAACTATCAAAATGGCGAGTTCTGCGCGCGCGCGTCTTTGTTTACATTACCAATTGTACCGCAGTACACCGAACACTGAGCTTACCGCCGCGCCGCCCGCGCCACCATACATTAGGATTTGCTAAAAAATGTAAGATCCCTATGGATTGATTGGATGGATTGGTTGATGCAGTAATTACGTAACTGGATTGGATAATAGTATTTCAAATGAGATACTCTGATTGGCGTAAAAAATCTTTATGTGATTGGTAATTTAAAATAAGGGCCGTGATTAAAATATCTCGAAATCGATATCGATTATTTGTAGTTTAGTCGAATGTGTCAACTTTACTTTTCTAAGCAATTTTACCCGTAAGTAGTTAATTAATAAAACAATCTACAGCTGCGAATACATAGGTGTATTTTGTATAAAATTAAGATTTCACAAAGTTTACTTTCGAAACATTAAATATTGTCAAGTTATTGTAATTTTTCGGGATTAGTCAGATAACTTTGTGCACTTTTTTTTTGTTCAAGAGAAAAAGCTTTAAGCTCCCCTTTCGATACCTCGGGGGGGTATCGGGGGGTCGAAAGGGGTATATCAGTGTCTCTGGCCTTCCAGCCCGGTATAAAAGCGGAGATTGTGGCCGAGATCGGTCCCTAACAATATCTACTCCAGAATAGATATGCTCCGTATGCTAAAAACCCCTCAATTAACGTCACACGCATTGTGGACGGCACCGGATATCCCAGAGCGAAGGGCACCCCGATACTCAGCATGAATGGACAGGCTCGTCCCGGGGAGGTACCGCCGAATGATTTGAAGCGACAGCTTCGCTGTCGTGTTTCGATCGGTGAGTAAGATTGCCGGCTTTTTCCTTCCCACTCCCTTCGCAATGTCATGGTCCGGTAACACATTCATGATACATGAGTCGAATTACTTAAATTCTTATTTTTAATAATTTCGTCAATGGCAATATTACTTGACGTTAGGTGAACTTTCTACCACCCTTTACGTCAGGGATTCTTAAAAAAGAATTGAATACGGTTTGATTTTTTTTTCCTTACGTTGGGTTTTAATTATTGAAGATGTTCCAAATTATTAAAATCAACCGTAAGCGACAAAAACGAATTACCATGATATTTCTGACATAATATTAAGTTTCCAGTCAACTCACACTATAGTAAAGCTTGATTTAGATCCATATTTATAATATTAAATAATATTGAGATAAAAAAATATCGATTAAGTGTCCTCGAATAATTTCACAACACTACTTCAACAATGTTTCGTATGCTGTCACTTTCTTATAATTATACTCAATCCAAGGGCGAAAAAGGGACAGTTGCATATTATGACATAATAATAACAAGATGTATGATCTGGCAACAAGTGATTATAGTAAATGCAAAGTACAGAAGGAACATGGCGCGTTAGGATATGTTTACGTAAAATTGTTTTGGAAATGTTAAATCGAAATATTGCGTGTTGGATTCAAACAATACTTAAAATTGACTGCAAACTGTGTAAAAATAAAGCTGAAAGAAATTTTATTCTTGATGCATAGTTTTATTCATGTATACTTATTTGGACCGATTGTCACGTAACCGAATTTTTTTTTTGGTGGCCTATGATTATGATTACAATTAAAGTTTATGTATTGTGCAATTAAAATGCCGTGTATGTATTTCCAATATTCAAGAAACCTTTTAATGTGTATATTGGATTTTGAGAGTGCCTAGTAATTAGTGTATGTATGTGAGTAAATGCTTACTAAAAATACACCAGTTAATCATTATTACTTACTTATAAAATAACGATCATGTTCTAGGCTACATTAATAATAATTATTGTAGTGTAGAACATACTGAGGGATCTCTATTTCGCCAAGTTTTATGTTTGCGGGGTCAAAGTCCTTTGTCAGCTGAGCGGCAAAACTACTCGTGCATGTACAGAGTGATCGAAAATTACGAAATACAAAATCGTGATTTTTGACAAAACTATCAGGTGGATTTTTATCTAACTTGGTACAATGTTTCCTGGGGTGGTTACGAACATGTGGACGAAGTTATTTACAATATGTCAATATCACGCGGTATAGGGTCACCTACATGTCATTTAATACATACATACATAATAGTGAATCCACGTTACTAAACATTGCGAAACTCGTACTTTCCAACGTATGTTCTTTACGCCAAACTTGAAATATATCACGCTTTCGAATAGACATCAGCCCTAAAAAGATACAATTTAACTAGCGGCCCGGCCGGGCTCCGCTTGGGTGTTATACATTTTTCAAAATGGCGTCCAAAATGTTCTCTTCCGACTATCAATTTAGAATATCGGAGCAAAGGATCTCTCAGATTTTGAGACCTATCAGACCACCAAAAACGAATAAGAATTTATCCTTGCTTTCCTTCCGGTTCGCTAGATTTTTCAATACTGCTTCCCTTCTCTAGGTCATGGCGTGATGATATATCCTCCAACGCAAATATAATTGTTCCATTCGAGCTAGTAGTTCCTGAGATTAGAGGTAACAAACAAACTCTTCAGCTTTGTACATTAGTATTATTTCCTTGATAAGTAATGATAAATTTACGATGAAAGTAAATTTCATGTTAACATTAGCATTGCGACCTATGTTCAGCAGTGGACCTTATCATTTTGGGGGATGAAAAATAAATGTTGTCCTAACCTGATTCGCAAACGTAACCGTTACGCACACAGCATTTCACGAACATCACGAAAAAAAGGTTAGTTACAAACATCGTGACACAAGAATTTGATATCTTAGAATATTGGCACGTAAAACTTGTGTTAAATTAATAATGACGAATATACGTTTAGTAGACGTTTACATGAAAGACTTAGTAAAAAATTACTGTTAAACATGGTCAGTAAATACAAATTAAATTTAATAATTGATAACATGAGTACGTACTCTCCATACCAAAAATCATCTCGTAAAATTTCACTGCAATCTAATTAACGCATTACACAAAAACGAATATCGACGTACGATAATATATTAATTGCAAATAAGTAAGTGACCATATCTGTGACGATAAATAGAAAATAAACGAGACAACTGGTAATTCTCATAATAATTATTTTTACTTTCCCAACTATTTAGTTTAATAAATACCAAATATCAGACAGACGCTATTTTTTTATGAATTTCTAAAAAATTCATTTATGTGTACCAGTTTAAGTTATTTTTCATATTAAAACAGTTTGTTTTTATAATGTATTCTTACGTTGGCGACATGGAAACATAATTTTTAGTATATTATTTCCTAGTTAATTTTTAGAGTCCATATATTATATTATATTATCAAATATTATATTATATATTATATTATCCATATACATAGATCTGATCTTTAGTAATAAGACAGACAGACTCATAAGACGAGGCTCCACAAAATTAGCACATCTTTTAAGGGTTACTAGGGTTATACATTTCTATAATAAAGTTCCCACTCACATAAAAGCCTTAACTATAATAAATAAATTTAAATCTATTATTAAACGATAGTTGTATAATAAAGCATACTATAAAATTTCAGAATACTTAGAAGATAGTAAGGCGTGGGAATGAAACATAAGACTCAGCCGTACAGCAAAATTATCAATTATAAATTATTTATAAACTGCTCTGAATTGCAAATCCTGTATAATCACTGTATTGTAAACTTATTTTGAAAAGAGCAACGCTAGAGTTTCTTGCCCGTTCTTCACTGGCGAAAACAGCCTTGTGAACCGGGTGGTAGTGAAAAAAATGTAACTGAATCTAAGCAATGTATGACATTTAATAGATTCAATAAATATTTTCTAGTCATTTCATTTCATTAGTAAATATCGTCAATCGATACCGAACCTTTAAATACCTACCTGTAAATGGGATACGCCCAAATCCAACATTAGAGTTTAAGACATAATAGCGCATAGTATATGTAGTCAAATAGCTGCAATGCAGTATGAGGATTATATCTCTTAGAAATTGGTCACAAGAAAACGTACGAAAATCTTCCATACATGCCAGAATAGGCCTTATTTCTAAGGGCATAAAGAACGGTGTGACCAAATGCAATATAATAAAATCGAAAGGCTATCCCTGCAATTCTGCTCTTTATTACAGTCGATATAAGTGTTAGTATGGGATGAGTGTCAAACTGCACGATAGTTCCTAGACCTAGGTAACAAGCGCTGTCGCCCACCGCCTGCGCTCTCAGCTCCGTTGCATCGATCCGCAGCGTCAAGCTGACGTGAAACTAACCCAATATTGGGTTCTCAAAGCGAAAGTATTGGAAACAAGGAAATTTAATTTAAAAGGTCTAGTGATGACGAACAAGTAATTTTGCAAAACAAATCATCTTTTAAAAAGTACGGTCGTATATATTCAGTATGAAAAATCCTGAGCAGCGATTTTTTTATTTTTACACTGACAGTATCTACGTGTAAGAATATATTCGTCTGGTTAATATCAATTTTAGTCACATTGTGTTTGTAGTCACTAAAACTACCACCCGGTTTCGTTTGCGATAGCACTCTTGATATACCCGGTATATGTATGTATCCTTCTACGTGCATCTTTAATAATTACAGGAGAGTACAGTTTGCACGGAGTTAGTTAACAACATCAATATTAGTACAATAATAACAATTCCAATAAAAATATGGATGAACAGTCTACTACTGAATTAGACTTATGCGCTCTTTAATAAAATAAATACATAAAAAAAAAATATCTCTTACAATAAGAATAATTGCAGAGTACTAATAATACACAACAAAACAATAATAGAATCTCATAAAAACAGCATTAAGCTTTGCTTTGATTTATTTTTGCACTATTCTTATCTTGTATCTTATGTTGGGTATAATGTGTAAATAGAAGTTGAAATTAAGCATCTGAGTGAAATAACGTCTTTTGATACGATGGATTGATAAAAACTTGGGTCATTTTCATTTATATATATTTTATTTATATTTTTCCCGATACAAAGCAAGTTTTTTCATCGAGGGTCAGCAATCTTCGCACAGATACTAAGATTCATAGTAAAATGGGCATTCTCCTTTCATGATATTTACTTTAATTTATACAAATCTGTCGCCCGGGACAAAACGGGAATGTTTTAGGCTAAACCGTAGAAAATAGCATAACTCGTTTTAAGCAGTATCGGTATCGGGATCAATGGTATTTTTTACCGATACTATTAATGGGCATTGTCCTTTTCTTCCGTCAGGATATGGATCAATTTTCTTGAAAAGTAGACTTAAGTTCTGGGACACTCAGAACCAGATCTATATTATTAGCACATAATGAATCAATTCAAGTTCCAGATTCTAGGTAACAAGCTCCCACGTTCTGCTGCTTGCGTTCGCTGCCCTTGGTCTTTAACTTTCCTAGACATACGTACTATTATCGTAAAGAGAATCTAAATAGACTCATATTCCCTATTGTGGTTAATAAAACCTCTTCGCCGCTCGCTGCCCGCTGCCCTATGCCGCGCTTCACCGATCTGAACAAGCCCGTTACCATGTAGCTAAAGTACCGCCAACGCACCACTTGTTGTTTTCTCGTTTTCTTAGCAAGCTTCTGCCAAACTTTATACCACGTCTAAATAGGGTTTTATAAAGAATAAGGAGATACATTTGGTTAAGATAGGATATTCTTTACCACCCAGATGCACACGCGGTACGCACAATGCTCAGGAGAAATACCACTTCCGTCAAAGAGAACCAAGGTAGTGTATTGCGTTTCGAGTTCATCTGTAATGTCTATCACACTCAACGATAAGCAGTGCACACCTACAATCGGTATACACTACACATTGGGACTGCCCATCATCATCATATCAGCCACAAGTAGGCCATCATCAACCTAGGCTCCCCCAAGGATCTCTGCATCCAGCGACTTCCTGCAGCCTCGGCTAGGTCATCCGACCACCTTGTAGGCGGGCGTCCAATATTTCGCTTGCCTGTACGTGGCTTCCACTCAAGAACCTTTCGGTCCCAATGGCTATCGGTTCTACAAGCTATGTGCCCGACCCACTGCCACTTCAACTCACTCTCCCATTCGAAGATGATTTTACCCGTAGACTGTCGGGAACCGTTATATGGTTCGTTCGGATTTCAAGCAATAAGCAACCCTAAAATCATTGAAATAGGGTCTCTTATTAATACGGCTCTTCTGATTTCAAGCAAAAAAGCAACCTAATATCATTGAAATAGGGGGGATTTTTAAATCAATGCCAGTAGGCGGCGCTTACGACATAGGGTTATATGTATTTGATGTGTGTGCTGTTGATACGTCTTATTGAAGATAAATAAATAATATGCCTTTGATAATTCTCAAGTCTCTTCTAGCAGTCATCTTCTCCAATGAATGTTCAAAAATATCTATTATTATTATTATTTATTTATACTCTTCATCGCCCCGCCCCGCCCCGCGCCGCGATCGCTACCGCTCGGCCATCGCCATTTTCGTGCCCGCAGCCTGAGAGCGGCTTAAAATTTCTATTCATGAATATTGAGTATATTGAGTTATAAAGCTTTGAATTAAAAATAAAAAAAAACATATAATTTATTTTTTATATTTCAATTTAGTGGAGAATTAAAGTATTTTAATCGAAACGTTTTTTTGCGACGACAGTTAGATATTTGGTGGTACCAAAATATATCCTTCATAAAATTGTAATTCTCGGTCGCCATCTTTATTGTTTTATCTTCTTTTACTTCTTTTTAAGTGTTTGTTTCTTTGAATAGTACGATTAAATTACTTATGGCTATTTCCATACTGTGACTCCCTCTTTACATAAGTCATCTTGAGCCTCAAGCAAAAGGTTTGACGTCATTAGAGACTTTCTCACCTTGACCACAACAATCGTGATCGTCATATGGAACGGCCAAGTGTATTTTGACCGTCTCGTAAGAGCTTAGTGGAACGCGCCATTGTGAATAATCGGTGACGTTAATTGAATTTAATTACATTGCCCATAACGAGTAGATGTTATAAACTCTGAATTTTATTAATATGTAACATAATAGGCACAGCCCAAAAAAGAAGCAAAATATAACATACTCTTGAAAGTGTTTTTGGTGCTTTTTTTGCAGTGAAATGATTGGGATCAAGGAAAATAACAGACTGGGCCTTTATCTCGTATGGCTGAGCATAATGGTTGTCATTGAACACACTAACAACAGCTAATAATTAAAAAATAAAACGTATTTTTTTACGATTCTGAGGTTTACATTCTTCGGCTATGAAATAAACTAGTAATTATAATTGAAGTCTAACGGGTATTGATTCATAGTACGATTTGAGCGATATCCTTTATTATTTCCACAATATTTACATGATGAAACTTTTATATGTGTATATACATCAAATATTCAAGATTGTTAAAATACACGACGTAAACGTATTCAAAATTTGCTATGATACACCATGATAATTTTTTTTAAAATGTTATATCTGAACATTACAACACTATACGTATCTGTTAGATAAGCTTGATGAATGGTAGTAATGCAGAAGGGAGATTTTCGGTAAGGGTTTCGGCGGGGACAGTTGATGACTCGGAGGGAATGATTTAGTCTTGGAGGTGAACTCATGTTTGGTGGTAGAAGTGGTTGAGGGTTTGGTTATAAGTTTCAGAACGGGGAGAAGGAACTGAATATATGATTGGTGGTGTTGGATGGTTCTCGTAAATAACCTTCGCCGATTAATTTAAGTGTACTAACTACGGTACTCTACAATCCATTTTAAATATCTTATAAATACATACATACATAAACTCACGCCTATATGCCAGTAGAGGTGCCAGGACACCCACATTTCGCCTTGTATGTTCCGTCCCACAATATGACAGGTGGCGAGCCTATCGCCATATCGGGCATAAATTCCTGACTCTCGGCTGATAATGAATAGAAAAATACAATATCCCTTTGCCCAACTCGGGATTCGAACCCGAGACCTCAGCTTTAAACTGTACCTTAGTACAACTACGCCACCGAGGCAGTCGTCTATAAATATCATATAGGTACCAATAACAATAATATACTATATAAATGATTCAACTACGTCGCTAAATTTAAGCTCGATTAGATTAAATATAAATTCAACTACGACGATTATTTAATTAGAAAACATTTTAACTAGTACAACAATGACATCGTAAAATTATAATAAAACTGAGTGTACATTTTGCGCGTTACAACAGCAAGTTAGTGCGTAATCAATTCTATCATGCTAATTGCTAACCTACACAAAACATCAAGTACATGAATTAAGCATTATGTTTAATTCTAATGCCGCTTAATGATAGCAAGATAAGCGAATTTCTTCTAATCGAACGAACAAAAACGGGAGGTATTTAATAATAATTAAAAATTTAATATATCATAGGTCGTATTCTAAAGGTTATTTAATTTATATAAAATAACAATTGTATATAATATATATTTGTATGAACATTATATGTAAGTAATACACTTTTATAACACGGAGTATATTTATTTATTTTATTTTATTTTATTTTTTTTTATTTTATTTTATTTTATGTTAGGCCTCAGTCCCATATACTGACCAAGTGAGACTTGGTATACTCTACACAAATTTGAAATTTTCCCGAGAACTCAAGGTCACGTAGAATTGCCTAAACATGTTTTTGCTTCGTTGGTAAAGTAAGCGATAATAATTAAACACGAAGAACCTGACTAAAACATCGGTGTCCCATGAGTTTCAAGTGCGGTCTCCATAAGTGAACCCCCCCCCCCACTCTTCCTTCCTCGGTCTCTTGACCACTTTACCAAAAAGTATTGTAATAAGAGCTCAAGGAGTCACCCTATAATCCTAAGCGATATTGTTGTTTTCTGCGAATGTGCCTAAGTACTCCACTAAATAATCGAACACCCAAGTTGACAGAGAATAGTGATTTCTAGACGTGGAAAACTGATAATTTACTTTGGACTTCGAATGCGCCAACATTGGGTTTTCGGATCATAGAGTAACCCCCATTACGGGTATATCAAGAGTGCTACAGAAAACGAAGCCGAGTGGTAGTTTTAGGGACTAAAAACATAATGTAACTAAAATTTTCGCAAAGAAATGCGATTTCTTTTTCATTATTTTTTAAATATCGTCGAGTTTGGGTGGAAAATTCATAGTTTTTGCTAAAATAATAATTTAAAGCCTTGAGTACCATAGCGTCTTTAAAAATAAAAGGATGTAAACTATTATTAAAGAAAAAACTATGTATTTACCACGCTAATACGACGATATAAAAAAAAAAGTCACAATTTTTTGCACAAAATTTAGTTGCGTTGTGTCTGAAGTCACTAAAACTACTACCCAGCTTCGTTTTCGGTAGCACTCTTGATATGCCCTATATAATAATATTTTACTATTATAAACACGTAGCTAAATAAAATTTCGCAATGCAAATACATTATTTTCTAAAAAAAAATGCACTAGAAAATACTACCGATGGAAATGCATTATCATTAATTCGAAATCGGTACATACTAAATACTATAATGAACGTAAACAGGAGTTTAATAAAACGTATTGCGCAGCTTGTTCAATCATTTAAGTAACTCCGGTGTCCAGTACAGCACACGTATGTATCTTCGACTATGCTTCCTTCGATGATTTCCTTCATGTACAATATTTTATGGGTGCAGTGATGTCGAAAGATGATTCTAAAACAATAGAAGCGTGCTGCATCAAATATTATGGACTTGTTATGGGTCTTATAGCGGTGAATTATAAATAGCTTAAATGAAGCAATTGCGCGGCCTGTAATTAAAAATTCTGGTTAGTTTATCCAAATTGAGTAAAACCAAAATGAAAGCTCGGCCGCTCAGTTGCTTTGTTTCTTTCCAGAGTTAATGAGTAATATATCTAATTTCATGTCCCCAGGCTAGCCCGGGCTTCCTAGATATGAGCACGGTATGAATAAATTACTTATTTGTAACGCTAGCTAAAAATTCGCATTGTGAACTTAAGATCGAGTTCGCTTAGCAAAGTTTATTGCGGATGTGTAAATATCTGCATTATTATCCACACTGTCTCAGTACTTGTGCCGCAGCAAACACAATTGCTAAAATGCACATGCAAACAAAATGTCAGCGGCAATATTAGTTTTCTACAATGAAATTATGTAAAAGTATAAAAACCTTCGCCACTATAAAGTTATATTACTCCGTTTTGAAGAATAAATCCTGTTTAATCATTTACATAGCCCAATTATTCAAAATATAATATTATTGTTCAATATTCGATCGTTGTGTGTTAAAATCATTTAATTTTCTTGTATACCTAATTAGACGATTTACTTTTAAGAACTTACCTTTTAACTATGTGGGTTTGTTTATCATGAACTCGACGTTAGGGACGTTGGCTTCACCTCCCAAAAATGTTGCCTGTTGCGTCGTCTGCCATATGTTGCCGGGTCTATAACTGCTTTGAAGTTATTAGTAAACCTGATCTGTACTATTTTCATCGGCAAAGCTACGACCACGTTGTGACCTTCAGGAGTCTCCAAAACATCAATTTGTTGGACTGCACACATAGATATACCCGGGCGGTTGTATTCCCTCTCAACTAATTTGAACTGTTTCGCTGGACGACTAGTGAAAATTTCCAATAAGTCTTCTTTGTATGGAGCATAATAAATACGCATGAATCCCCATTTACAGCCCACTATGTAAACATCTCCATATGTCCGCATGAATGTAATTCCGCAGAGAACACCAGTAGTAATTCTGATGTTGTAGTTTAGTAACCAAAAGTAATAAATGCGCCATTCTAATCGATCTACTAAATCGTAACAACGCAACTCGTGTAGAATATTGTCATACTTCTTCAAGCTGTTAATCATGTTAAAACGTTTACCGTCTAGTCTAAAGATATATGCCCTTGTGTTGACATAATAGAAATCTCCTTTAACAAATCCTATTGACATAATGGGGTCATAAATCGTTGTAATAAATAACTTTTGCATAGTGGTCTCAAGCAAATCTATTAAATGGACATATTCCTTGTGATTTGTAGAGACAGTATAGTATAGTTTATGATCTTTTAGTACAAATCTCCTCACGTTCGGTACTTCCATTCTATCATTTGGTGGTATGATTTCTTTACGCGTAACTAACATGTCTTTCCTATGAGTTAAAACTACTATATAATGCTCATCTTCTTCGTAATTGACATATTGGCCGTAAAGGGATTCATCACATTTCTCCATGGTTTCCAGGTTATAATAATCGATCGATGTTTTTGTATGCAAACCTATTACACCGTTATTTAGAAGCTGGAAGCCTAGTATCTCCTTTTTTTTACTGTGGCCAGGATAGAAATCTCGTTTATCCTCGGCTGCCTTAGCAATCATAGACCACGAGCGTAGGGTTCTGTACGTCTTATACCAAGACATTTCTTTATATGATTTCTTGCGAGCATTTTCATACAGATCCTTAAAATCGGCATATGCGTATCTCTGCCACAATGTTTGGCATTTTTTCGACGAGTCAATTACAAGTAGCCATCTTGCGCATACTAGTCTACATCTGATAAATTGCGTAGCGGGTAAAAACGATAATATATGGATGAGGACTTCTGGGGGAAAATTTTCTATACAAATCCTGCCATCTTCACCTTGATTCATTTTTGTTTGAAGTCTTCAACGCGGATTAGAATATTTATATATATGTTGTTTATGCACAGTCCATTTTTGTAAACATTAATTTAAAATAGAAATAATACTGCACACGACCGTACTGCACAGAACACCGAATGCTACTGAACACTGAAAACAGGGCACGCTGCTTATACAAACTATTGATCCAATGGGATTGTATTAATTGCGTTGCATCATTTACGCATGTCATTTTAAGATAAAGGTTATTCACACCAACACGAATCATAGTTAAAACGATATATATTTATTTAAATTAAAATAAGAAAGCCAGGATTAATAACTAATATGGGTAGTTGATTTTCAGGTTGACTTTGATGCGGCATCATAACTTTCCTGACTGGCATTAGAGATGAGTTAGATACCCGATGATTGAGATATTAAAATTCGTATTTTCGTTTCGAGTCCTGCTAATTGGTAATGTTCAAGGACTTTATCACCTTAACTGTCAATATGACGTCAATCGCTTATTGTCATTAAGGTAATGCTAAGTATACAGTATATTTTTTTCTCTTTTATATTAAAATTAAATTTATAGGAATAGAAATTAGTTATTCCTAAGTAGATGCATGAAAACACAATTATAGTAAGAAAATCTAGTATTTTCCTATCATTTTTATTTACATATGTATCTAGTAAGAATAAAAAATAATTTGAAAACTTAACAATGGCATGGTTCGAAAAATTGAGACCTACTACGTTCGGATGGTGCTCCGCTCATGCTAGATTTCTGTAGCGTATACCCAGCTTAATGTCATTTTGACTTTGTCACTTACCATTACGCCTGCCAGGCAAATTTGTAATATATTAGGGTTTATAGTATTGAAGTTTCATTATGTCACTTAGACATTGACGTTGACAGATGGCTGATAATAGATGTCGAAAACAACAACTGTTTACGAAGTCAGAGGAAACAAAAGACAAAACTGGACAAAAAGACACACAGGTTACCAGGTTAATAAGATTTCCTCTAGTCCATTGAAATGTTACATGAGCTTTGGATTTTTTAGAGGACGCATTTTTATCTTTGGGATACGTGTGGGGGTTCAGTAGAGGCTTAACCTCAAGTTTGTGGGGTCGCCACTCTAATTTATTTTTGGTTAAATTCGTACATTTCTTATTTATTCCTAACACTTTTGGTTGGATGTCGATTGTTGCGTATCAGTTTCTCACGGGCCATGGTAACTTTAGGTCTAAACTTTACTCTTTTAAGCTTGTTGAATCGCCTGCGTGCCCATGTTCAACACCTAATTGCGAGTATGAGCAGTTCGCGCATCATATACTTTGGGAGTGTAGTCTTTGGCAGAATGAGCGTAAAACTATGCTGGATAGTATGCAGATATCATCTGGAGTCGTATACTACATGGACCTTGTAGAGACTAGGAAGAAGAACTTCCGTGCTTTCCGGCGTTTTTGCCATACTTATTATTGGAATCAAGTCTAAAAGCTCACATAAATAGGTCCCATTTAAATGTAATAATGATATGATCCGTGGTGCTTTACAGCTGGCTTCTCCGGCTGTAAAAGTCTTTTTACGAGGTTATTTACCTGTTTAGTTCATTGTTTTGTCGCCCGCTTTGCACGGAGGGAAGTGGACAATAATTTATTTCCAACTCCTCCTATTAATTTCACTTTCTGATTAATTTCGTTGCGGGTTAAAGACAAGTTAGACATTTCCGGAGACTCGCCGAGCTTCAATGCTCGGTGTCATTACATTGCGTGCCACTGTTGATCCTGGCTCACAGGAGTTACAGTGGTGGGTGTGAGGGTGGGACAGTAACTCTTTACCATTGAACTTATGACTTTGGACGATGATTGCTGATGCCATCCATGTGCTGCTAAATTGGTCGAGGTCGTTGCGCCACCTTTTCCACGGCCTGCCGCGCGGCCTCTTGCTCAGGCACCCATTGAGTGGCAATCATTGCCCACCTCTTTAGGTGCATCCGGGAGACGTGGCCTGCCCAATCTTACTTTAGTTCGGCAGATCTCTGTGCAACATCCTTGACTCTGGTAGCTAATGAGCACAAGATGCTGCTCTCCATAGCTCTTTGACAAACCCCGAGCCTGGACCTCTGAAATTCGGTCAAAGACCGGGTTTAGGTTCCGTGTGTGACAATTGGTAAGATACACAATATGTCCACGAGTCCACGTTTAAGAGAAATGGGAAGATTTCTTTTAACTAGGGCAAAAGTTTATGTAAACATATTTGTAGGCAAAACAATGTGCTACGCATAGTTTCCGAGATATCGCGAAAATAGTCTTTTCGCCCCTTTTTCCAATATGGCGGCCGGGGAACAAGGGTGGTGGACCCCACAAAGTTGAGGTTATGCTTCTATTGACCCGCCAAACATATCCCAAAAATAAAATTGCGTTCTCTAAAAAATGCAATATTCGGTCCTTAAATTGTAACATGTTAATGGACTACTAAGGTATCGCGAGGCTATGATATTATTACTTGCCCTTTAAAAACATAATTGTTAAAATGTTATTGCTTCATATATTCCTACAATTGAAGCAATTTGAGTACGTCATGCTCACGAAAAGGTCTGCTTGCGGCGGTGTCGTGTGCCGGGCCGGTCGATTTCCTGCAACACGTTTGAGATGGCCGGTGGCTGACACATGTGTTATAGTCGTAAACGAGAGCTGCTTGTGGTCTGGACTCGTCTGGTTGATTTGCATAATAATAATCGTAGCTTTTAATTACTCTGAAACTTTTATAAATATGCAGTGCTCTGGCACAACAGTGTACACCGATTCCGAGTTCTAGGCGACATCCCTTAACTCAGCCGTACAAAATTACTTCACCATTGTTATTATTATTCAATCATTATCATAAATTATTAAATGAACTGCATATGAATTCAACTAAGCTACAACTCCTTTAATCACCTATACTTTCATGCTCGTTCTTCTCGAATACAGCTTTTGAACCGAGTGGTAATGATAAAAAAATGTATCTGAATCTAAATAATGTATTTTTATTGGTTCAATAAATATTTTCTTTTTCCTTTTCAGATATGCTAAGTGGCATTGCATGAAAAATACCAGGGTCGCTACTCATATTTTTTAATCTGGTATCAATAACCCGATTCCAGCTTTCCTTGGCGTCTATTAGGGTTGAGATATCTCTATATATAATTTATTCAAATCTGGCGTTAACTTTTTTAATATCAAATAAATAAATCTTACAAGGCAAGACAGAAGTTTTGATCTGAATGTGGGATCAGTACAATAAATAAATAAATAATACCCAACAGTCACATACATACGTATGACTGCTGGTTGTATTTTTATAATATAGAGGAGAAAACGAACATACGTTTTACCTGATTGTAAGTGATCACTGTTCTCCATGAATAGCTCCAACACTATAATAGGACATTGACATATTATATTGCCGCCCTTTGAGGTGGATGGGAGTACGCTCTTTTTAAGTGGGAAGGTCATATTTATTCAGAAATGCTGCGGTTCGCAATTGGTTCCAGAGAACAAAATCCGTGGAACAAAATGCCGATTGGAAAGAACTTGATCGTCGATAAGTAATTCAAGCTGTCAGACGTTGGATGCAGTCGAAAGGGTGAAGATGGTATTAAGGTGCCCCTGTCTCAAGGCGGGAGAGGCCGAACCTTAGCCTTACAAAGTTGCAGGCGTTGACCCAAATTAAAATATCGCCTCGATCATCTTTTGGGCACACAAAGCTTCTTTAAGGCCAAGTCGAAAGTAACACCACTTTCTAAGTGACCGCAAAGGTTATATTTCATATATTTTTTGGAATAACAACCACTTTTGGCAATATATGTATATATAAATACATAGTAACAGTTTTACTCATAACATTTTAAAATGTATATTATACCGAAAAGCTTTCATGTTGAGATTGGTTGGGGTTGTGAAACATGGTGCGCCAGGTTTTCGGCACGGAGATAAATGAGTGTATGACCCACATATCATTTTTCATGCCTGGACGTTGTGAGATCACAAGTATTTTGCCTTTTTTTCAAGAGGAAAAGCTATTAACCTTTCCTTTCGGTACCCCGGGGGAGGCCGAAAGGGGTATGTCAGAGTCTCTGGCCTTCCAGCCCCGTACAAACGCGGATATTGTGGCCGAGCTGGGTCCCTAGCAATACCTACGCCAGCATACTAACTAAAAACCTCTCGATAACCCTCACACGCATTGTGGGCAGTACCGGACATCCCAGGGCGAAGGGGGCGCCCGTTTTACGTCCGCGAACCGCCCTGCGCAAAACCATTGCTGGGCCTTATGTTACCATTATGAAGGCCCAGTTTACCTCCACTTACACCCTCCTTTCGGACGCCCGCCAAGCTGTTATGGGCGTCCATGACGGAGACGAGGCTCCATCACACGTCTCGGAGTCGTTATACGCGAGGGCGCACGGCCCCCGCCGCGCCGTGTGCCCAGTGACTCCAATGACCCCTTTAGGTCGTCTCTTACGACGGGCAGAGTATACCGTGGCGACATTCTTGTACCCCCAAACCACAGGGTAAACAATTATTTTGCCTACCACATGCTTGAACCATCTTGAATATCTAACATGGTCTTGATTTGATAGGAACGTATAAGCATTCATAACAATATTTCGGACAAGACTATACCCATATTCTAAGACGTTCCTCGAAAATGTCTACTCCACTCGGCCTGACTGGAGGAAATCTGTATTCATAATTGAAAAAATTCTCCTCCACTCAACGTCACTCAATACTTTTCTTTTCTCGATGAAAGGAATCAACTGTCGAACTCAAGGTACGTCGCGACCTACCTTAAGGAATACTTGAGGAAATATTTTCACTATGGAAACAGTGTTTATTATTTACATGATAGATTTTGACTGTCATATTTTAACTGAGCATAATGTTGAAATGTCAAATAGTTTTTGTTAAACCTTATTAACACATCAATGACGTATTTGATGACGTATTTCTTCGACTCAACCTCACTCCTCCTATCCTCTAGGAAAGATATATTTTTAACTAAGCATACCATTTTTTTAAGTGCGTGATGGCCTGTTGGTGAACGGACTAGAAGCGGCTGCCAACATGTTCACAGTGGTCGCGGGTTCGAATCACAGGGCACACCTCTGACTTTTCGGAGTCATGTGTGTATTGATAATCTGTCACCACGCACTAAGTCGGTGAAGGAAAACATCGTGAGGGAACCTGCATACCATAGTGATTTATAAAAAAATCTGTGGTATGTAAGTCCGCCAACCCGCACTAGGCCAGCGTGGTGGACTATTTGGCCTAACCACTCTCAATCGTACTCTCGTTTGTGGAGTAGGCCCGTGCCCTGCAGTGGGACGTATAGGGGCTGATACTGATACCATTTTCGAGGATTCTTCGAATTCATTTTAAACGTCACCTCGAATCTTCCTCAACATTATCTCTGTCGAGATGACGTTTAAAATGAATTCGAGGAATCCTTGAAAATGGTATGCTTAATTAAAAATATATCTAGAGTGAGGTTACGTCGAGGAAATACGTCATCAAGTACGTCATTGATGTGTTAATAAGGGTACAGATTTAACAAAAAACTATTTGACATTTCAACATTATGCTCACTTGAAAAGTGACAGTCAAAATTTGTCATGTAAATAATAAACACTGTTTCCATAGTGAACATATTTCCTCAAGTATTCCTTAAGGTAGATCGCGACGTACCTTGAGTTCGACAGTTGATTCCTTTCCTCGAGAAAGGAAAAGTATTGAGTGGCGTTGAATGGAGGAGACTTTTTTCAACTATGAATACAGATTTCCTCCAGTTATGGCCGAGTGGAGTCGTGTCATTTTCGAGGAATGTCTGAGAATATGGGTGTGGGAATGGTTCGGCCATAAAGTCCACCACGCTGGCCTAATGCGTTTTGGTGGACTTACAAACAATAGAAATTCTAATAAATCGCTACGGTATGCAGGTTTCTTCACGTTATTTTCCTTTACCGTTTTAGTGCGTGGCGATTGACTATCAATACACATATGTTATATTTTAATATGGCATTATTAACGAAAGTGGAGAATACCAAAGATCATTCAAGAACTGCACTGGAAAGTTAACAAATACAATGTTGCAATGTTAATCAATAAAATGGTTGAAAAATACTTTGTATTGTAATGTACCCCTGAAAATTATATAAATATAAAATAATACTAAATAATAATAATTATTAACACTTACTAATAATAAATAGACAGTAAATAAACATAAATTAAGATATATAAAATAAAAAAACGAATGTAATAAATGTATATATAAAATTAATTACAAAACGATATCCTAAAAGTCAAACCATTGTTAAACCGATTTGTAATTCAACCTGCCTCTCAGTGGATGCTTGACCTAGTTTCTGTATTTAAAGTTACCCAACACATTTTTTATAATTGCAATGTATGTATAAGTGTAATGTTTATTGTTACTTATAAACTATACTACTGATACTTCAACACTTAACTGGTATCGTAGAGGCCGCGCGGACTCCACCCTGGACGTTTTATTGTAAACTAAGTATCTATTTCCCTTCTATTTTTAGTATTTCCATTACGTCGCTACTAGCGACGAGTACTACTAATTTTGAGTCCGGCATCATTTACCTGGACGCAGATTTGCACGTGTTGGTGCCACGCGGCCCCCACGATACCAGTTACAATAGTTATCTGACAGAGTTGTTTGAATTTATTTCTCATTTTTCTCAGTTAGAGTTATCGCATGTTTTAAGTAATAAAATAATATTCATTAATAATTTGCAAATGTCACAGTTATACAAAAGCACTAGGTTCCGACTAAACAAATTTCGTAATGGTATTTATAAGATCTAAGACTAGAAGTGAGTTTATTTCACTTCAATTTTTGTGATATGTTAGTTACAGGCTATAAACTGTTTTTTTTTAAATTTGGTAATTAGATATTAAGCAAAAACAATATTTTTTTATATCTTTCTTAACTAAAATATTCATAACTATTAGCAGCCTCAATTGTTTTACTACTATTTTTAAATCTGATGTAATACTTACGTAAGACGATTGAAATGAATAAAACTAGTGATAACATAAAACAAGTCTATTATTATAATAATGTCGTTTGTGATGACCGTTTACTTAAGTTACGTATGTTGAATTTAAGATATCAATTATGGGTTAAATCATTGCTCATAAGTTGAAATACACTTACATGTTGCTGAAAAAAACTGAATCAATTCGAGCCCGTTGTTGTATATGTATGCCAGATCAATGCAACTTATATTACATAAATAATACGATTTTGTAGCATTTTATTTATTTCCTTGATATAATTTTATTTGTTACATAAGTCTCTACACATTCATGTCCAGGATACATATATGGACAATAAACATTATGATATATACGAGTATTTAAATAGACAAGTTAAATTACTAGAAATTACACCTTAATTAATAATTACATTATAAAATCGAAAACGAATACTAATATTTAATAAATGGCTTCAGCCAGGTTCTTTTACATCACTCCTTACAACACAGCTCAACAATGACTTTGTCTTTTGAGACTCTATCCGTAGTTTTATTCCACGTGAGTCTATGTCTTCCTTTAAGCCCCAATATTTGGAGCATAACACCCACGTTTACAAAAGTTGTTGTTGATTATATTTATTTTTACTCCCAGAGATGCATACTAGTTTTGAGGCTTGAATTCAAACTCAAATCCTTTTCGGACGGAAGTCAGTAAAATGAAGGAATTTTCGTATTTATAGAAAATTTGTTTTGTTTCATTTGGTCCTAAAATTTATAGTTTTGAGGCCATTTTGGTATAGCTAATAAATAAGACTTTTTTACTTACATATTATATTATAAACTCACTTTCTAGGGGTCTATATGCTTCAATATCTAAAGTTCCCTGTACAATATATTCATAGTCTGAAGAATAATACCGATATCTACCGAAACGTCGAAGAAGTTCCAATTCAATCGCGCTCATAAGTTAGGCGCATAATTGTTTTTTATTATATTTCATTTTGCGTATGTTTTTGTTAATTATTATTTGTTGAGCTGTGTAATTCTCGCATCCAGGACTAATGTTACATTCGTAATATTCTCTGCTGTCCAGGTTCGAAAGCGAGGAGGCATCAAGGGAGGGAAGGGCAAAATTACTACATTACTTTCAATAGTGTCGATTATGATAAATATTTACGGTTACATTTTACCAACCACTTATTAGTGCCAAAACTGATGGATCAATTGCAAGCCCTAGTTCGCAATTATATCGACGTACCGGCCTGAGCTCAAAATACAGCGCGGTAAAACTGGTGTGTATCACGTATGATAGGGACTATGTAGAGGGTTACCAATATAGACCACCATCACACTTTGTATCATACTTGATGACTTGATGATTCTTTATGCTAGCGGCTGGCATAATATAAACGCAAGTATACCTTATAATATTACAGAACATTACAATAGATTAAAATTACAGATTGACGCTAAACGATTCAGTATGAGTAATGATGAAAATATTTATTAAAATTACCCATATCCCTCAGACGGGCGCAGATCTTCAACATTTGAAATAGAATTGGCCCGATTGCGAGCAATGTCATGTTAGTCCATCAACTCCTTTCTTTGTAATCTCATCCAAAATAGAATGAGGAACCGTTCGACCGTTATTGATGAATTTGGAAGAGATTTCGAATTGAAAGACTATCGAATACTTGTTTTAGGTAAAAGCTGGACGCAGGCTATTTCGAAGAACTAGCTGTGGGGTAACCTTTGGGTCTCCATGGGGTTTCCTGAACCTAGGGACCTACTCTGAAAATTCGAAACGAAGTTCGATTCTTGGGATGATCGAAGTTTATTGGTTATTTTTTTAAATCTGATTGGCAGAATTTTTACCCTCTCACAGCTGGTTTTTTGTAGCACAACTCTTTCTTTTCGATTACACTGATATTATCAGTACGTCTTGCTGTTTCACATGCACTTGTCTTCAACTGATTGGTCCTCCTTCTTATTTGGATGTCTATGATGGTATTTGTTGGCTATCAGGCTATAGTTGCTTTGACTGAACGTGCTTGGGGTTGACAGTAAGCGCCACGCCTTCCTAAAGCAGCCATTGATTACAAATCTGCTCCTCTGCTTTCCTTATTGACTATGTTTGATTGTGATTTGTTGTAATAATGAATCAAAATGTTTTATTCTAATATTTCCCGAGCGGGATGCGTAGCAAGTTCGGCGCTGGGGTTTGAGCTGAAATTAGAGAAATAAATAATGGAGTTGATGTTTATTTAAATTTAATTGGCACATACATGTAACATAAACTCACGCCTTTTCCCAGAAGGGGTATAGGCAGAGGCGCCGGGATACCCACATGTCGCCTTGTATGTTCCATCCCATTTTAACTGACTTTTACTATCAAATACATTCCATACTTCTTTTTATATATTTTCTTTTTTAACATCATTGGTACCAAAACAAATTACATTTTGACGAATTCTTTTTCTCTAACTAACGCTGTACTGGTGCCAGGGATATTTTTTTATCAGTGATAAGAATTTTGGAATACTAAGACAAATAAGATATATAAAGTGGGTGCGCTACCCCTATAACAAAGCAATATTTCGCATTCAAGACAAAGAGTAACTTAGTATTGGATTTTACTCTAGGTAATTTGCACGGTGAGTTCGGGCACGGTAGTTCGTTCTCCTTGCCCACCTTGCACATGCGCGTAATGCAGCCGCCTTCTCAAAGAGCCAGTATTGACCCGTGACCGGATTTGTTACAGATTGTTGTTATATACGATCATCATCCATACATATATGTGGGAATAGTTCCGTCGCGGGTCAAATGAAACTAAGATCGTTTCTATAAACTTCAATATATTTCTTCTATAAAAAATATCGTCTTCCGTCTTCACGTCTTACCTCGTCTTTCAGCTCTTCCAGACTGTTCTCCTATATTCCGTCATTGCATACTTTAACATCTTAATCATTTATCCTCTAACTCTTTCCATCTTAAGAACTTTCATTAGTCATCTCTTTCACACAAACCACGTTCCATATCAGTCATTCGTCTAAAGTTTCATTCAACTCATCTTTCATCATACATTCAAATCCTACATATTACATATCCAACCTTTAACTTGTAAAAACAAAGGATTTTGAATTCCCTTTTAAAATCTTCGATCAAATATACACTAGATACACAGTTCCCTGTAAAAGTTCTGTTAAAAAGTGGCACCGATGCATGAGATGAAAAATAGTAAACAAAAAGATCACATATTCCAAATATATTAACACAAATTCCACCTTATTCCTGGAACTTAAAGTAGCTTTTCACATAATATTGTCTAAAGTTCTGCGACGTTTTAGAAGCAACGGTCGGTGCGTGACTGAAGGCAAAAAAGTGCTTAAAGCACTCTTTTTTGCTGCCATTTTCTAAGCGCTCATGTTGTATCTAGTGTATATTTGATCGAAGTTTAAAATACATATAGAGGCACAAAGTTATCTGACCCGGTGGGAGAGTCGCTGTAATCGAATTTGGTGTTGCCATTAAAAATAGATATAGCAATAAAGTGGGTAAAGTAAGATTTTTCAATCCGATCAATAGTGTCGGGAAAATGAGTGGACCAGTTTCATATGCATGTTTTTCCTTCACAAGATTTCTAACCAATCGCTCCCCCTTAAAGAAGTCAAAACCCTAAAAAAGTTATCTGTATCAGCCCATACACGTCCCACTGGAGGGTACGGGCCTCCTCTGTAATCGAGAGTACGATTGAGGGTAGTTAGGCCATATCACAGGCTATATAGTCCGCCGCGCTGGCCTAATGCGGGTTGGTGGACTTACACAGGTACCATAGAAATTCTTATAAATCGCTTTGGTATGCAGGTTTCCTCACGATGTTTTCCTTCACCGTTTTTGTGTGTGTTTACTGACTATCAATACACGCATGACTCCGAAAAGTCAGAAGGGTACTCTGAGATTCGAACCCGCAGCCACCGTGAAATGTGGTTGTGGTCATTGGTGGTCCATTTACCAACAGGCCACCACACACGTAACGATGAATTTTAGTTTAGGATATGAACTAACATCTATTGTACAAGTACGTACAAAGTTCTGTTTTCGTGGAGTTTATTTTGAAAAGCTGACAACACAAACTTGTGGCAACAGCTACACGATGATACAATTTTTCGAAGGGTATTATTGGTATCTGAAGCCGATTTTCTTCCTACGTAAAATTTAATACCTGAAGTTTAACATTCCTAGCATCATTTTTTAAAGTTTTCGGCAATTTTCACTAGTTTTAAAAAATGCAGGAAAAATAAATACATTAAGTAAACAACTAATGGCCGATATGACAGCGACTGGCAGATAGACTGACATTCTAAATGACGTATTTGTTTCCACTTTTGGCCACCGGGCCAGGTATCTTTGTGGCTCTATAAATATCAAGCAAGCTGTCATTATTGTGTCAATAATGGCCGAATGATATTTGGACTGCTAAGACTCATTTATTGATGACGAAAGATACTAAAATATTTGTCAACCCAAGAAGCCATTCTGTTGACAGCTACTACCTGGCTTGAAGAAAGCAACGACTAAGTCACCTGTGTGCACGGAAGTGCCTTGGGTGTCGCATCAGGTATTGCTTGTCCCCAGTGTCGGAAGTCTCAGTTATTATATTTTAATCTAGTCATTAAGTTATGGAAAGCTAATATACGACCAACTCCCAAAAATGTGAGCAGCTAGACCCTCCTAAATATCACAAATTGGTCATATTTTCTTGACCACGAATTGGTCATATTTTCTTGTATGTTTCATGAGCCCAAACATTCTTCAACACGGCTCATCTGTATTTAAGTTTATAAACGTACGATTTTACCTTTGTACGAAGCTGCTTTTAGCTTTACTCCAGGTCGTCAGTCGTAGTAGAAGTAGCAGAAATTGTCGGCTCCTCGTCGTCCATATTCACCATTTCTTCGCCACCTTTGCAGAACTGCAACAACGAACGACTTAACTATACTTATGTCTTTTACCTCACAAACTGCTGGCATAATATTTACTCAGGAGGTAAATATATTCTTTTATGTAATACTAGTGGCTCGGCCCGGATTCGCTCGGGTGTAGATACCTTGAGTCTAGTCCTCATCAGCACATAATATTATTTCGCGGACTAACTGTTTTAATAACTTGACTTAAATTCAATATCACTGCCTTCCTCTATACTGGTTTAGCCATTCCGTATCTAAGTTCTCATTCTTCCCCGTCTTATCCTGCCCATAAGTCAAGGCGTTTAACCTTACCCCACCTGTCCCGATCCTTTGAGTTTGAAAGAGTAACAAATACGAGTATATTTAGATTCCATGCTCATCCCACTGGATGAGATCATTACTCTACTTTTATCGGCATAAAATGCCTATTCGTTGATGCAGTGTCAGCTACCTTCATACAAAATTCCATAGTTTAGCTCTGTCTGAGAGTGGGCACAAATAGACAAACATTCTAACAATCATTGTTTTTGAAATTAATGAAGAGTTTCCATAACCGTTGTCTTCCATGTTCTGACTTCGATCAGTTAGTTTTTATGGACTTTTGATTAATTTTATTTCCGTTATAGGTAGGCGAGCATGCCGGCCTCCTGATAGCAAGCGATTACTTTCGCTCATGGACCTTCGCAGTGCACAACTAAGTCGCTGCGTAGCGTAAGAAGACTAATTTTGGAGATTTTAGGAGAAATCAGCAGTGGTAACTAACTAATATATAATTTACGACAACTGCACGCATGGTTCCGATCAGTTTCATTACACGTACCAGAATATATACAAAGTTAAATTTATTGAAATTAATATGCTTGGTCCAACGTTTAAACATATGTTTAAAATCAATAATATTTATTGAATGTCTATCAATCACAATAAATGCGCAAACAAAAACTACTGCAGTCTGTATCACAATCGCAATGGTACAAATAATGATAAAAAATATAAAACAAGAATTATTAATTATTTGAGCGCCAGCCACAACAGCAAAAATCTTTCTCATATATATATATATATATATATATATATATATATATACTGGGTATATCATGACTGCTACCGAAAACGAAGCCGGGTGGTAGTTTTAGTGAGTGCAAACACAATGCAACTACAATTTTCGCAAAAAAACGCGACTATTATTTTTTATGATTTTTTAAATATCGTAATTTTTGGGTGGTAAATCCATAGTGTTTGCTAAAATAATAATTTAAACTCTTTTATACCTTAGAGTCCTTATAAATGAAAGGGTATACACTATTATTTTAGGAAAAAAATGAATATACCATCCAAATACGACCATAGGAAAAAAATAACAAAAAAAAATGTCGTTTTTTTTTTCAACATTTTCTGTTGCAATGTGTCTGAAGTCATTAAAACTACCACCCGGCTTCGTTTTCGGTAGCAGTCTTGAGATACCCTGTATATATTATGCTAAGCTCAGTATAATAATGATAAGGGTCATGATATGATTTATATGAATTAGATAAGTAACATATTGATTAGAAGTGATGTTTTGTTGACATTGGATTTGTATTAGTCCTGCGTACGATTAATAAATGTGTTTATTATTATATTTATCGGTAGCAAGCAATTTTTAATCGCTGCTCGGTATAGGCTTCGTTTGTATGTTTTGCTATCCCGCCTCAGCTGTTTACAAAATAAATAAACGTAAGTACTTACCGCGCTGTTCGCCAGACGCAGCAAGACGCAGTCTGTTTAGACGCGCCAGTTTGGAGGGCGGGCTCATGCTGACTCTCAATCTCTTCTGGCGCGCAAAATTGATCCTGGGCTCCGGCATGTCAATGGGCGCATTAAGTAGGCGCCGGCTGAGACGCTCCAATACAGCCGGCGGAATACGATCAGCTCGGAGAACTATGGTCTTCAGTTTCTTCACCTCCTTCCTCAAATCCATCAAGGTCTGCGTCTGGCCCGCCGCTTCCTTCAGCGACTGATGGCATTGGAGGCATTGCACGACCGGCAAATCCCTGAAAAACATTAGGAATCTTATAAGACATGTACCTGCGTGGTTCAATTGATATTTATCAATAACATTCTGACCGAATATTGTGTTTGGGCTTGCTTGTAAAAGATCTTAAAATAATTACCCTTCAACTTGCATTGTCGACGGCAGCACAGATATCTCAGTAATATTCGAAGACATATTTTGTGAATAAAATCAAACACTGGGCAATCAATCAGCAAGTGTTATCGCGCAACAACTTGGTCAGAAGGGCACGCCCGGACTAATATCTAGGGACCTCGATTATTGACAGTAAAAAAGTCATCACGGCGCATGCGTTACATGCGCGCGTCTCTACAAATCCAAGCCGGGCGTGGACCCGCTTCTGTTTGGGTTTGCAATTATTTACCCTCTACATTGCACACACACATATAAGAACATGACATGTATTTGTAGTGTATATCCGAGTATTTGTAGGTATTTTGCTCTTATGAGAGTTAGTAATAACAAATAGTTTAATTCAATTCTAAATGAATTTGAGTCAATTATTTATTTATTTATAATATGTGAAAATTGCACAAAAGCACAGATTTTTTCATTTAAGGAAATTTCATATTTCTTGTCTATGTCTGGAATTTGGGCTCGACGTGGGGATAAAGTATACAGGGAGCGCAAGAAAATGGCGCACTTGCTCAGTTGGGTACAAGGGCATAATATTAATATCGTAATAAAAAAATAATATTTGGAAAATACCTATCCGTTTTGAAGTTATGACCGTTTAAAGTTTTCAGTTTAATCACCACTTTTTCGCATAAAACTAGTTGGAATGGATGAAGAACAAGATTTAAACACATACGTATTTTTTCGTTTCGTCGTTAACTGAACGGTTAACGAAATATACCACGAAAACCATTTTTAACAGCATCAAAACTTTCTTAGACATCGCTTTAACCGTTGTTTACACATGGATAAGGTCATGAACTCTTAGCTGTATAATTTATCCTTCTCTAACTTCAAAAAAGGATATTTTTTGTTTCATTTCAAATAAATCAATCAGTTAAACAGGGACGTACTCAGATTTAAGCGTCAATAAATTAACAACATAATAACTTTAGGTGCAGTTGCATCGTGTATGCATTGACTATTATTTTGTTTGTCATTATCTTCCTTAGTGTCACAAATCCAAACTGAAAGACACCAAGAAATCACATTGGTCATCGCTTAAATCATGTAAGATTGCGAATTTAATTATAATTAGATAAGTTTTCGTAATACCTACATAACATTTAAATTATCTAAATTATTAATATTAATTGAAAAAATAATCTGATAACACTGATTAATAAAAAATAATATTTTTAAAATGATGGCCCAATTCGGCCCTATTAGTCAAAGGAAGCCGCCGGTCATAGTGTACTTCGTCGGATCCAACGCGGCTCGATTATTCTTCCTTTGAGGTTGCCGCCGCCCTTTGTGAGCGCGAGCCGAAAGGCGGCAATGTCTTTGTCGGTAACTTTTAGCATTTTGCAAAAGAAGACCGACATCTTGAGGTGTGTTCACACTACACACTTGATATAACTTAATTTGATTAAGTACCTATACCGATATAAAAGTTACGTTAAAAAAAAAGATCTTATTCGACTGATAGAATGGTCCTTACTTGCTCAAGAGCTTATAATATTATTTAAATATGTCATCAACCGATCCAGTCAGTTACAAATTGCCTATTTAATTTTGCTTATTATTGTATTTAACATTAATGTGTTTTGAAAATAATGTTACTTTAAAGTGATAAAATTTCTTCTAAATTCTAATACCTAGAGAAATGTCGTCTACTATTCCAGCATAGAATTTGCATATGAGACTTCTGTGAGATAAAATTAGTGAAATCAATAAATACTAACCAGTAATTTACTGCACTGGAGACCCCGTGCCCTGCAGTGGCACGTATATGAGCTGATACAGTACTAATACTAATTGTTCACATGAATTATTATGAACTCAAATAGGAAAGCTTTGTATCTAATGTGAACAGGCCTTTATCTTTCAAAAATCAAAATAATAATTTATTTTTTATTAGTTGGATTCGGATTGCGATCGCGTGTGCATGTATTAGTCGTGTGCATATTATTGTAAATTCGTTTTCAGTTATTTTGAGTAAATTTTATTAATTTCACTATTCTTTGAACATTACCCAATTTGATAGCTTTTGATGTAACTTGTGTTATGTGAAATGTAAAAGAAAAAGTGATTTGTGCTACCTAACTGTGACAGTGTTTTCGTGCGGGTTTTGGCGGATCCTGCGCTTCCATCCTTGCCTATCAAGGTCATTACGGTTTACATTACAAGGTCAGTTAACTATTTTAGTGGTCATTAATGACAACTAACCAGCCCATGTGAGTCACCGACGGCCTCCGTGGCACAGTTGGTAAGAACTGCCTGTGAAATGAGAGACCGCGGGTTCGGTTTCTGCCCCGAGACAAATAATTTCCATGAACCATAATTATTTTTCTAATCCCCGCGACACAAGATTTGTATCTTAGTGTGGGGTTAGTACCCATGTATGTGACTGTTGACAGTATTAATTTAATATCCTTTTTCTGTACCCTGAGCGTTATGTACACAATCGCACGACTTATAAGTAAATAATGAGCTCTGCTTATTTATTGTTGAGTGTCTACCGTTCAGTTGTAAGGTTCAATCACTTTAGCGTAATGTGTTAAGGGTTAGCATATGTAAGGTTAGTTTTTTTTTCTCGGCATCTTTCTTAATATTCGTTAGCGCCATGCAAATCCGTATTAATTAAGATGCCTTCACCATATACTATAATGTATATTGGCAGGTGCGCCGTTTTCTTGTCCACCCTGTATAATTAAGTTTAATGCTTTACTGCTTTAAAGGCTACGAGATAATAAATTTTGCCAAGGAAATAGGAGTTGTGTCTTACACGCCTTTAAGACGTTTCCTCAACCTTATATCAGTCGAGAAGACCTTTAAAATGAATTCAAGGAATCTTCGAAAATGGTATGCTTTGATTGAAATACACCTTTCCTAAATGAACATCGAGTGAGGTTGATTCAAAGAAACGCTAGAGTTTCTTGCCCGTTCTTCTCTGGCGAAAACAGCCTCGTGAACTGGGTGGTAGTGGAAAAAAAATGACTGAATCTAAATAGTGTATGACATTTTATGGATTCAATAAATATTTTCATTTCATTTTATTTCAGAAATACGTCATCAAACACGGTTTTTGATGTATGCATAGAGTCGAACAAAAACTTTGACTTTTTTTCTCTGGTTACCTACGAACAATAAGTAAAGCATAGAAAGAGTCTACAACTCACTCCTATATTTATCCTGCTTTTTTCAAATAGGGCAAATCATTAAAGAGAATGAGACAAACAACGGAAGTGCAGGAAAATGGAGCACTTGCTAAGTCAAGTTAGATATAAGGGCATAATATAAATATGATAATAAATAAATAATATTTAGAATACATTTATCCGTTTTGGAGTTATGACTATTTATAATTTTCAGTTTTATCACTACTTTTTCGCATAAAATTGGCACGGGTAAAGAACAACATTTTAAGATATACGTATTTTTTCGTGTCGTCGCGTCGTTAATTCAATGGTTATCGGAATATACCATGATAGCCATTCTTTTGAGCAATCAAACATTGAAAGACATCGCCTTGAAAAAATTATGGTACCGTAGCCTAATGACTTAAAAACGGAACCCTTATAGATTTGTCATGTCTGTCTGTCCGTCCGTATGTCACAGACACTTTTACCGAAATTTAAAGAACTGTACTGTTGAAACTTGGTAAGTAGATGTATTCTTTGAACTGATTAAGATATTCACATAAAAAAAGTAAATGTTGGGGGTTTCCCATGGTAAGTTTTTTTTTCTTCGAATGCTTAAGTGTGAGTTTATCTATAGATAGGGCTTTAAAAATGATATTGAGGTTTCTAACATATATTTTTTCCAAACTGAATAGTTTGCGCGAGAGACACTTCCAATGATACACAACTTCGAAAGTGATAAAATAAATTTGGATAAATAACTAATATTTTGTACATTAATGATCTTTTCCCGGTACTTTCTTGACCGAGTAGTATTTACCACCCTAATACGACAATAGAAAAAAAATAACAAAAAAACTTCGCGACATTTTTTTGCACAAAATTTAGTTGCACTGTGTCTGAAAGACACTAAAACTACCACCACTAGTTTGTAATTCTTATTTCTCCTTTTTTATCATTTGTGTGAATCTAAATGTAAAACAAAACTGTACAAATATGTAGGTATATAAGTAAAACTTCACCCATCACGACAATCGAGTCATAATTGTGATATTTAAAATTTTTATAACTGATGAAAAGTAAAATGCGCTTTACAATTTATTAGATTACGATATACGATTATAATATAATATATATAGAAAAACTACTTACTATATTTCATTCAAACCATCGAGTTCCAACCAAGTTTCGGTGAAAGTTTGCATGGTAATGTACATCATATATTTTTATTCCTTTCCTCTTATGAATGGTATCATGAATGATGAATCCACGAGTTCCCAGCACAAGAACTATTTTAAAGACTTATCTGAGACTACTCGATCATGATAAGTTCAGACTTCCTAATCATGCAAGAATCCGTGACCGTCCACAGCGGAGTCGTCTATTCTCGACGTTATTAAAAGGTTTAAATAAAAACATATGCAGCTTTTTCTAAGATAGTAGGTACGTTATGAAAATAATATGTTCAATTAAAATGTAAATCTTAACAACTTACCAACAACTACATTTACTTAAAAGATCCTAACACACTAAAAGTCTAAATATTTCAATATGATATATGGTGATATTTAGAGTAATAATATCGATAAATAGGCGCAAAGTAAGTTCAAGGTCGCTGCTCGATAGTCAGCTGTGGCGCGGCGTGACTCATACACGCGCGCGTCTGTGTATTGAAATGTCGTTGCACTTTTAAGTGTAGAGTGATTTAGATAATATGTGTTTTGGGGATATCTTTTACTGATATTGTTTATGGGATAGTTTGTAGTTTTTAATGATAAATCTTGTATACAACGTTAATTTCACATACACAATACACTATGAAATTTTCCGGACGATAAGCGATTCCACCCAGTATATATTTCGGCCTCTTGCAAACACGTGCAATATATGTGTAAGTTTGCTAAATTGCTGAATGCTAAATTAAAAAAAAACCGCTAAGTGCGAATCGAACGCGCCCTCTGAGGGTTTCGCACAAACCTACGTGTGTAAGTAAAGGTTTCAAAATCTTTTCCTTTATGTGTGCTATAAAAACTTTGGTTCATGCCAAAGAACAATGATAATCCTCCATACATTTTTTTGTTGTAATTTTTTTATGTGTATTGAGATTTAAAATATTATAAAATATAGATTTCGAATTCCTTAACAATTTTTTCTTAAGATTTACTACTGTAGCAAGTCTGGGAACAAAGATATTCCACTTTAAAGGTTTACAGATTTTCTATATCTTGTCAAACTCTGTAGGTAGTTAATGGTATTTTGTTCCATTTATGTTGGCGTAAGGCAAATAAAAATGAAAAAATATATTTTTCACGCAATTTAAAAGCGTTTATACCCTTTGCGCGCTTTTTGGCTAAAAAACAGGACTTTTCAAACGAGTTAATAGCCACCAATAAACAATTTAAAGGAAAAATAATTAGTACTATTTTTAGAAAAGGTTGTCATCTAGGGATTTTGGTGGAACATTATAGATTGATGGATAATTTGTGAGTACTATAAGGATTACTGAACACAAGTTTCGTTATTTAGGCTTTAAGTGGCAATTTAGAAGCTTAAGATATCCGAAATCACTAAATATAAGATGAAAATAAAAATATTATCCGACTAATAATACCTTTAGGGAGGGATTTTGCTGAGAAAAATAATCTTTCTATGTTTAGTTCCTGAGAAATAAAAAATTAAACAATGCGAAATTATTCAGAAATTCTCGTCAAGAACATATTTTTTTTTCACCAACTTATCGTACATAATTTTTTATAGCAATTGCATATTATAATAGAAGAACATCTTATCAATAAATTGGCATTTTTATATTTCAACAAAATTAGTTTTCATGTTTTCTACAATTATTTAAAAATCCACTATAAAACACGCTGTCCGCCGTCCTAGGCTTGGGCAAAAAATATCGATATATCAAAATATCGATATTTTTTCAGAAAAATATCGATATAAATTAGCGATATTTTTTCCCGCGATATATCAATTTTCGATATTTATTTTCAGATATCAAAATCGATATATTTTTTAAGCTCTGCTGTCTGCTCTTGCGTCACATCATGTTTTTGATCAATCCGATTTCTTAAATTTAGAAAATACGGGTGGTTCCTCCATCTTGTCCAGACACGAGAAATTATTAAATCTGAGCTTAGATTCCAAGCAGTAGCTGTGTCTCCAATGAACTAAAGCAGTATCACTTTTAGAAAGAAAATCTGATCCAATATAGCTGGGTAAATTGTCAACATTACACGCCGGTTCCCTCGGATATCGCTCAAAAATATTTGATTTGTCAAGCATCTTCAGTGTAATCTGAAAGAGTAGCTTCAGTGGTAAATTTGGCTGTGCCAAATGATAGGAGCAGATTAACAGGGGAACACATCAAAAAAAGAGTGCTCCTGATGTCAATATCAGACAAATGCTGGTTTCGATAATGTTTTTTTTTTGTTATTTTGTTTCTTTTTTTTATGTCGAGCAATTCGATTTTTTTTAAATAATAAAACTTATGTTGAAACAGGCCAGTGTGGCCTCTCACTGTGGGCCTCATTAAAAGGCTCAAAGTCACTCAACGAGCCATGGAGCGGGCTATGCTCGGTGTTTCCCTACGAGATTGAATCAGAAATGAGGAGATCCGTAGGAGAACCAAGGTTACCGACATAGCCCATAGGATTGGCAAGTTGAAGTGGCAGTGGGCCGGGCACATATCTCGTAGAACCGATGGCCGTTGGGGCCGAAAGGTTCTCGAGTGGAGGCCACGTACAGGCAAGTGAAATGTCGGACGCCCGCCTTCAAGGTGGACGGACGATCTGACTAAGGTCGCAGGAAGTCGCTGGATGCAGGCCGCTTCCAACAGGTCATTGTGGAGATCCTTGGGGGAGGCCTATGTTCAGCAGTGGACTTCCTGTGGCTGATATGATGATGATGATGATGATGAAACAGGCCAGATGTGTATTTGCTTTAAAATTCCGATAATTTTGGCAATTTTTATAAATAATTGCAAATTGGGCAAAAAATATCGATATATCGAAATATCGATATTTTTTGGGTGATATATATCGATATATTTGAAAAATATCGATACGATAAATATCGATATATTTTTTCCATTTGCCCATCCCTACGCCGTCCATCAAATCAGACCGCCGCAAGGCCTCCTAGAGGGAGGACGTATCGCTCGTCGCTCCGGCCTGGCTGCAGTCGATTTTTGCCGTGCGTCGTAAAAATAATATAAATAAATTACGCGGACTGCGATTGCCACATCTTAGTACTTTGGCAGTAAAACATATTTTTTCTTTTTATTACCTGCAATGATTTTGTAGTGAGTATAAATGATGTTTCAGGTAATATAATGGGATGTAATTCCGAGGCTAAATTATGTTATGTATTGTAATATAAAATTAAATATATTTCGTAATTGTAAGGGGTTGTAAGGCCCCTAACTCTTTTCATGTGTTCGAACACGAAATGATTAATAAACGTCCGAAGTGTCTACTGATTGAACACTGATTTGAATGCAACTTAACAATGTAATAATAACGAAAATATAATTAGTATCTAAATTTATATTGTTCATTGCTTGCACAGTAGTATTTATCTACTTATAATGCAAATAAAATATTCTTATGATATAATATTACCAAAATATAAATCATAAGTTACATTTCAATTGAATGCTAGAACTTTGAACTTTGAAATTATAAACGTATCTATTTAAATATTTGATAATTATTGAATGAGTTATTTTGATATTCCTCGCCACGCCGGTCAATCACCTCAATCTAGCGATGCAGGGAAAACGCTAGAAGATCAACAGGTGATCTTGACGGAATCCGTATTGCCTATCACTGATTAAGGAGTGATCCTCCAGGTAGCGGGTCAATTGAGCGTTTATGATCCATTCCATAGGTCTGACCGATCACCCTTGTAGGGGATTGGTTGCACATTAGCCTCCCTCCTAGATTCAGGCACAACTCCTGCGCGGTAGGACGCTCGGTAGAGGCGAGACAGTGGTCCTGCACAGACTGACAACTCGGCTGTACAAGCTCTTTTAACCACCGTCGGTATTCCATCCGGGCCACTAGCTTTTCGCACATCGAAAGACCGTAGCTCATGCTTCACATCACACTGCCTAATGCGGATATCCGCCATTGAGAAAACTTTGCGTCTGGGAACCACGTCTGGGAACTTTGCGTCTGGGAGTCTTGGAGGCGGGAATTAGCCGCAAAGAGATTTGTCAGGAAGGCAGCCTCCTCTTGCGGCTTGTAAGCCAGCGACCTTTCCGGATACTTCAGTGGTGGCAACGCAGGATGGCAGAAGTTAGACTGAACGGCCCTGGCCAAACTCCAATAAGCACGACTGCTAGTTGACTGATTGGCCAAAGCAAGCCCAGCCAAATTGCATAGCAATGCCAGCTGATAATAAAAAACATGTCATTGATATGTAGGATAAACACCAGAATTAATGGGCTTGGTCTCGATGCAAAAGCCGTCCAATACGACTTTTATGCTGCGATCATCCAGAAAGCTGGCGATATACTTTCAGAGTTCCTTAGGTTGAAATACCAGGCAGGTAGCTTCCCCATAACGACACCATGCCACACTCGATGACAATTTCAAGGTCTACCGTAATCACCTCACCCCCACTATCCATTGCCTCCACCTGATGGTGGGTGAGATAAACGAGAAGATCACCATCCGAACGACCCTCAGTTGGTGATCCTCAAGAAACGTCAAGAGCTGCATATTTGTAACTTGCTCCAAGACCCTTCCTTCGTAAGTTACCCTTCTTGGGGATTGGATGAACATGGGCGATATCCCATGAAGCCGGGCCTAGGTTGTTTTAATAGAAAAGACGCGTGAGTACGTGGGTTATCTCAGGGGCGGACATCTTAAGAACCACTGCAGGGACATATTCCAACCCACTCGACTAGTAGATGTGTAGTACCGCCCGAAATGCGGAGGTCAGGGTTTATTCGGTATGCTAGCACAGATTTTTGTTAGGGACCCGCCTCGGCCGCAATTTACTGGTAGGCCAGCGACACTAATATATTCCTTTCGGTCTTCTCCGAGGTACCTGAAAATAAGCTTAACAGTTTTTCTCTCCTTACAAAAAGAGGGGCCCCCATCCGATGATTTTGCCACGGGCCCCAGATGGTGTAGTTACGTCACTGGTTTCGGATGAATATAGTAGGGCCCCGGAATGCTATACAGTGAAAACATGGTATTTCATGGCGTTTTAAATTTATTGAGATAGTTGTATAATCTTATAGGTGCATTAATGTGCCGCAGATGTGCTATATTAAACATCGTGTGATGTATTACAGAGTGAAAAAAGAATGTACAAAGCCTCCAAATTCCCAGAATATTTATAGACAACATTATTTAAAGTGCAGGTAATATTCGATTGGAATATAATACGAACCGTGAAATCTTGTGAAGATTAAAGGGAATACGGAATATGTTCCGAGAAGACGACGACTATATATAGGAAACATTGTTGACCTACTTGCTTTCTATCTCAGTCTCATTTCGGTGTCGCTTTTTCCTGTCATCGAATTTTCAAATCACTTTGATGCTAAAAAGTTTCACTTCAAAAAAAGAAGACTGATATAATGAAGATATGTATTAAAAAAAACAATTATTTTAATTATAAAAAAACATACTAAAATATTTATTCAAATACTTAAAATATAAATTCAATATAAAAGGTAAGTGACTTTTTGTTAAACTTGATTTTAATTAAAGAACCTTTAACGTAGATAATATACAGATATAAAAAATGACCATTCTACATAGTTGAGGACAATGTATCCTAGTTATAAAAATTTAGGATTTTTTTCTGTTTTTCGACATTCTGAATCTTGAAAGAAAGCGAAGAAAAATGTTGATGTTTGTTGCTCGTTGCTCAGTGCTTGCAGTCGCAAGTTAATAATATCAATATAGTTAATAGTTGTTTACTACGCGCACGCACTTCGTTTTACATAGTACATAAGATTTTATGTGAGGTATGTATTTATCGATGTATGTGTGAGCGGATTGGGTGCATTTTGCAGATTTTCGGCACATTTTTTAAGATAACTCCGCACCCACCGCTCATACGATCATGACGCATACGTCATTTTAAAGAGCGTGACGAGACCTATCTAGTAATGTATATACTTAAGGGAAAAATGACCGCGCTCCATAAAAATGAGCCCAAAAAGGCGCAAATTAACGGAGTCCTCCCTATGGTAACGCCTCGGGGTACTTAAGCTAGCAAGCAGCATGAAATTGTGTAATGTGTTACGATCATTATTTTTTCTGTGACTCATAATCTTTATGTTTTACAATATGCTGGCTGTATTTTATATTTTTCAACTACTTGTAAATATTCTGAGATTACAATAATAATTCACAATTAAAGAGCAAATGGGTTTGCAAGCGACCATCACGTGCGAATCAAGGAATCATGACCCGCCTGACATGACACTTACAACTCCATTCGGGTGTTACCCGCTCTCAAACAACTTATCTTCTGTGTAAGTGATTTATTGGTTTTTGAAAGGGAAAGAGTTCAACTTCTATGTATATCTTAATTCGTAGAGGATTTCATTCCGCATATTATAAACTACTGAATATACCTCCGATTGAAATGCCACGTTTAAATGATGTTTCGATTGGCACTAAAGTAGAATGGCGGTTCTTGCGTACCATTTAATCTCATCTCCAAATACTTGAAGATTATTTAATGACAACATGTATGACCATAAAAGTATTGATTCATTCAAAGAAAATGATCATATTATAATATTTAACGTATGTTATTTTGTTCCACTAAACTTTATTTTTCAACTGTTTCTTGCAACAATAAATAAAATAAATATGTTTAGAATTTTATTATTCACTAAATATTATTTTTAGGGGGATTTCCAAGTAATTAGAGTGATTCTAGGGGATTCCAATGGGGAATATGCAAGTGACATAAGAACAAAATTTTTGTAATCTTTATTGCTACTGAAAACACACTATACAATATTTTTTTAATTTATTTTGGTTTAATCATCAAAAAGTGGCTGTTTTAAAATTTCCGCGATAATTTCCGAAACACGCAACACTTATTGGTGGATGAAAACGTGACGTCAGTTTTACACGAGAGTTTTACACGAGTCATGCGCCTTCTCTGCTGGACCTTCTGCTGGCGAGTCACCCAGCCGGGTAACGTGTGACCGTTAGCAGCGCGCCTTTTGGCACTTCCGATAATCGCATGGTTGGGTCGTCATTACCGTTAGCATCATCACCACCACGTTCCGTGCAGGTTAAGCGGAGGGTCTGGCATTACTCGTGGCAGGTTGAGATGGTATTCGGGAATATTTCGCATTCATCTCTTGGAGGCGGCGCTGCTTTGAGGGTAAAGATCCTTCAGCGAGTGTCAACGCTATTGCTGACGAGACCAGACTTGGAATGGAATATTACAATCCTTCCTCTGAGATCGCCAGTAAGGGCCGTAGACGCTCCTGGTTCAATCGTGCATGCGCCGATGCTGTCGGTGACAAACAGGCGGCGTACCGCGCTTGGATCAGGAGTCGCGCCATGAAGGATCTCAATATCAGTTCCCTCAAAGAAGCCTACAACCAAGGCTTGCAAGAAGGCCTACGTTAGGGCGGATGCCCAGCGCGTTAGCAGGATTGGGCGTGCGTTGGCCAATCATCCAAACTAGCAGTCGTGCTTATTGGAGTTTGGCCGGGGCCGTTCAACCTAACTTCTGCTGTCCAGCGTTGCCACCGCTGAGGTTAACCAGAAGAGTCGCTGGTCCACAAGCCGCAAGAGAAGGCTGCCTTGCTGGCAAATCTCTTTGCGGCTAGTTCCCGCGACGAAGACCGTGGTCAATATCGATCGACGGGTGATCTAGCGCTTGTCCGGCATCGCTGGGGTGAGGCGATTGACCGGCGTGGCCAGGCTTTTGCTGTGAGCCTCGACATAGCCAAGGCGTTTGATAGGGTCTGCCGTGGTCTTCTTTCTTAACTTCCGGCATACGGTCTGCCCGGCAACCTGTGTTCGTGGATTTCCGGCTTTCTGCATAGGCGTAGAATACGCATAGTCGTCGACGGACACGCTTTGACGCTCATGTCGGTAAATGCCGGAGTTCCTCAGGGCAGACAATAATAAATATTAACAATGTGATTACCACAATATACAGACATCGTATTTTAAAATAGATAAGAATTTGTGGTGATTACTATTACTTTATTTTATTTTATTTTATCAAATTTGATACACCATCGGTTCGCCGCTAAATATTAATAGTCATACATGTCCATATATTATTCAAGGCAACGAGCCTTTACAGGCGTACACAACATTATATTATTATAATTTACAGGAAAAACTCGATAAATTGGAAAAAGAAATTACATCAAATACAATAACAAATTATACATATATAAAAATTTTACAGGTGTAAATAACAATGTGGTTTAGGATAAAATACATTTTAGAATTAAGAGCGTAAGTTATAATACAAATGGTAAATAATTTATGTCAAACTCTCATAACAGGTATTACAAATAGAACGAAACTTATTAATACTGTTTGTATGGAAAACATCAACAGTGCCATTACAGTTTATATCATTGTAGGTTTTAAGTAGTCGGTTTAGTGGAGAATTTCTGCCTAGGTTTGTTCTGCTGCTACGAAGTGCAAAGGTTTCTGTTATAGGATATCTTGGTAAATTTCGAGGAACTCCGATGTTTATCAGTTGCAAACATTTAGTGGAATTTATATGTCCGTGTATAATCTTGAATAAAACCATAATATCTGCGATGTCTCTTCTACTCTCCAGAGACTTAAACTTGAAATAGGACAATCTCTGGGAATAAGTAGCGCGATAAGGGCAGTTTCGATTAATATAAGCCAAATATCGAGTAAAATTTCGTTGAACGCGTTCGATTCTGACTAGGGATGGGCAAATGGAAAAAATATATCGATATTTATCGTATCGATATTTTTCAAATATATCGATATATATCACCCAAAAAATATCGATATTTCGATATATCGATATTTTTTGCCCAATTTGCAATTATTTATAAAAATTGCCAAAATTATCGAAATTTCAAAGCAAATACACATCTGGCCTGTTTCAACATAAGTTTTATTATTTTAAAAAAATATCGAATTGCTCGACATAAAAAAAGAAACAAAATAAAAAAAACATTATCCAAACCAGCATTTGTCTGATATTGACATCAGGAGCACTCTTTGTTTGATGTTTTCCCCTGTTAATCTGTCCTATCATTTGGCACAGCCAAATTTACCACTGAAGCTACTCTTTCAGATTAAACTGAAGATGCTTGACAAATCTTTACTGGTGGTAGGTCTCTCATATGTGAGAGGCCATCTGGGTAGGTACCACCGCAATGTCTATTTCTTCCGTGAAACAAAACTGCTTAAATGCACTGTTGTGTTTCGGATTGAAGGACATTGTAGTCAGAGCAACTACTGGACATAATGAGACTTAACATCTTATGTCTCAGGATGGCGAGCGCAGTGGAATGTTGCTACTGTTTATGAGCCGTCGTATCGCTTACCATCAGGCGAACGGCATGCTCGTCACGCCATTCACTGCAATAAAAAAATAAAAAAAAAATCAAATATTTTTGAGCGATATCCGAGGGAACCGGCGTGTAATGTTGACAATTTACCCAGAATTATATTGGATCAGATTTTCTTTCTAAAAGTGGTTGGTCCAAATACTGCTTCAGTTCATTGGGGACACAGCTACTGCTTTGAACCTCTGACGAACCTATGCTCAGATTTAATAATTTCTCATGTCTGGGCCAGATAGAGGACCCACCCATATTTTCTAAATTTAAGAAATCGGATTGGTCAAAAACATGATGTGACGCATGAGCAGACAGCAGAGCTTAAAAAATATATCGATTTTGATATCTGAAAATAAATATCGAAAATTGATATATCGCGGGAAAAAATATCGCTAATTTATATCGATATTTTTCTGAAAAAATATCGATATTTTGATATATCGATATTTTTTGCCCAAGCCTAATTCTGACTCTATGAATCTTGTAAGTAGGGTTCCAGATAGAGGAAGCGTACTCCAACTGACTACGTACGAGAGAGTTGTAGAGGATTATTAATGTCTGAGAATTTTTAAAATCTTTACAAATTCGCTTTAGGAATCCAAGCATTTTAATGGAGGATTGAATAATTTTGTCAGTATGTTCAATAAAGTTTAATTTTGAGTCAACTGTAACACCTAAATCGCGTATATTTAGTGGCTTCCCCAATATTGTTCCATCGATAGTGTAACTAGAATCAATAGTGTTGTAATTTTAGTGTCAGTATAAAAAAATTTAGGCATTTTACTCACCTTAATAACTTTATTACACCCTTGTACATTACATTTAGGTGAATTTGTTTCTCTTCGGTAGGTAAAATATGCATAAACATGACTTTTCGCTTTCGTCCCATTTTCAAAGTATATAGGTAATCTGACTCCAAACCAAACAAATAACTCAACACTCTCGCGCGACGTGCGTACTGAATGAAATATCAATTAAGAGTCGCAAAATTCAAAAATCGCAAAGAACGCGTCTGCTTCGAATCAGTGCAAGTTACAACACGCACTAACCGGGGCGACGGCCTTGAGGTCGTGAGTTTGATGCACGGCGCGGCGACGCTTTAACTTTTGCCGACGACGCTTGAAACATAGAGGTTGTTGACGAGGGTTCTTTAAATGACACGCTGTTGTATAACTAAAGAATGTATAATTTCACAAATGTATTAGCGCAGAACACTAGTGAACATAAATCGAGTGATCGCCCGATCGGTCGGTGGCGGACTGACGACGCGTACGCCGTCGAGCGGAGGGGCGCATTCGTTCGTTAACAGAGGTAATTCTTATTTCGGTTACCGGTATGATACCGGTTAAATTCTAGGAATCTAATAAAATTGACGTATAGGGGCTACCTTTAAAAATACCTCCGTTCTATTCTAAATATTTATGTTTCGGTTGATACCAAAAAATACCGGTAATTTCGTTACCGGTTTCGGTCCCTGATCAAGAGTGCTACCGAAGACGAAGCCGAAAACAAATTAAAATAAAAGAATAATTTAAGAACTTACTAAAATTTACTTTTTGAGTCTTTCTAGCGGCAAACTGTTTTATAAAGACATCATAGTCTATGTTTTCTATCATTTCATTTTCGATTGGCAAACTTGCTAAGTTGGTTAATCTAGATTGCGATATAGTCCGAAGATTGGTTTTTACACGCTTTATATTAGCTTCACTTGTATGTTTGTATGTTTGTATGTTTGTTTGTAACCGACTTCTTTGGGCGCGATTTTGACCCACTTTAAACGGCCAGATTTCGTTCAAATTTTGCACACCTGTCAAAGACCGATGACAATACAATAATTCGATTAAAATATATAATTATCCTGATTAGATTCGCCAGGATTAATTATTCTTATAATTGATGACCATTGCTACATTCATCGCTAGATGGCGTTAACATTGTATTCTTCCAAGAAGCTTATACCCAAATGGAGATTGCATTCCGTATATAAAAGTGAAGCACAAAAATTTGACCTCGAATGACGTTGCGACTGATTGACTGATTGATTGACAAAAAGTCATTTTCATTCATTGTCACTCGAAAGAAAAGGATAGCAATCAGTCGCAACGTCATTCGAGGTCAAATTTTTGTGCTTCACTTTTATATACGGAATGCAATCTCCATTTGGGTATAAGCTTCTTGTATTCTTCAAGTGTCAAATGTTACTACTGACCAACAGATGGCGTTATTGATTGGAAATACAGCCGTAGATGGATGTTTTTAGTCAAAACAATTAAATAATAGTTAAAAAAAACTAAAATACACGCTTTAATAAGATATACAACTAAAAAAGTAAAAATAATTGATACTGAATTTAAGATAAGAAAATGGAGTAAAATACATATATTTTATTGTTACAAAGCGTGGGGTGCAGGAGGATAAGTAATTGTTGTAAACACCCCACGCTTTGTAACAATAAAATATATGTATTTTACTCCATTTTCTTATCTTAAATTCAGTATCAATTATTTTTACTTTTTTAGTTGTATATCTTATTAAAGCGTGTATTTTAGTTTTTTTTAACTATTATTTAATTATTAGATTACGCTTAGAAACACCCCTTTCCCCACTAGCTACAGTTACTGGTATAGTGATCAATATTCGCAATGCTATCCAAACATTTGAATACAACTCTTGCAAGTTGCGATCTTTAATAAAGTTTCATTGAGTGAATTTATGCTTGTGTCCAAAAACAGTTGAAAAATTATACTTCATTTTGTGTCTGGTGATATTATAGGCTCATCACGAGCAATTTCACCAGCTTTGCGTTTTAATTCGACAAATTCTTGGTGTCGCTTTAAAGACGGGTTCAATTTCTAGTTCTTCAGCTATTCGCAGTTATAATGGCGCGTTTAAAGCCTGTAATTCTGTATTCTTCCAAGAAAGCGCAAGATTTTTTTGCATTTATGGAGATCTATGTCTTATCTTTGTACAGTTTTACTAACTTTATTCACTTCGAAACATATTTCATAACAAAACATTAATGAAACTATAAAACTGAAATCCTTCAACTGTTCGGCTAAATAATAGTCTCATAAGATACATGAACATCAGTTTTCTGAGTATCAAAAGCCCAAGTGACTAAAGCGTCATGAATTTTACTAATTTGATAACGCATAGCTTTTCTTGATTCCCAGCGTGTGTCACTAAGCTGTTTTAAAGTGTATTGTACTAAGTGATCGGTTAAAATTTTCCATCGTTGAACAGAAACTGAAAATAACATGAACAACCCTTGAAGTACCCGAATAAAGAGACTGATATTACTGACGAATTCGCGGCATCGCATAGTACAAGATTGTAACTATGGCAGCCACACAGTACATAAACAGCTAAAGGATTTAGGTTCAGAATTCTCCTTTGAACTCCAATATTTTTTCCTTTCAGACTAGCTCCGATATCGTAGCCCTGACCCTACAATTGCTTTTTTTCTAATCCGTGTTTATTTAAAACATTAAAAATGACTTCAGTAAATCTTTCACCAATCGACTCATCAACAGGTATAAATTCTAGGAAATGTTCCTTCACTGATATTTTGTCGTCATCTGATAAGTCAACAAATTGTATTGTAAGAGAAATTTATTCGACATGACTAATGTAAATTGATTGATTATTTTGCGCGTGATGTAATCTCTGACTATATTTTTTCACCCGTCAGAGATCAATTGATTTTGAAAATCATTTCCACAGTAGTGGTCAGAATCATCACACTTTATAACTAAACGCCAAGTGCTCCAGCATAACTGGGTCGAATTTGCCTAGTAGTTGTTCTAAGCCCAAGAACTTACCGTTATTTGGCATATAAAGCTTATCAGAAGTACCTCTCAAAGTCATATTATTTTCAGCCAAATAAGTGTTACATGCATCAATCTAGATAAAACATTACTCCACCTTGCGGTTTCTTTTCTAATCAAACTTTATTCTTGGCAATCTATTTTTTCCCTTTTTTACATCGAAGTTCAGTATCAATCCATGAATGGTAAAACTATTTAAGAGTCGCGCTATTTTCATGAATTTTTAACGTCTCAGACAGATGTTTCCAGTCGTTGAAACCTTCAGATACTAAAGTCGACGTCGAGCTAACATCAAATAGCCGGTAACAAAAACGATAAACGCGATCTTTCGAAACGGAGTATATTAACCAGCGAAACTGAACTGTTTCATTGTTTGCAAGTTATTTAATGAAATGGGAATTAGAGAAATGTTGCCCCATATCATTATTTGGATAATTACACTAGTTTACACGGTTTTTATACCCCAGCTAAAAGTTGTTATTTTGTGATTCATTTAGGTAGAAATATCTAAAAAAAAAAAAAATTCTATCACGTCTGGTTTAAGAAATATTTATTAACTTAACTGAAATACATAATTTTGCCTTCTTTTTATAGCTATTTGAATCAGTTTCTCTTATAATGGACCAACAGTAATCCCCCAACATGTTTTCATCCCAAAATCCTTGATGTCGTTCTTCAAAAACCTTTAAATCTTGATGGAAACGTTCCCCTTGTTTGTCACTCATTCTTCCTAAGTTTTCAGGAAAAAATTAAGATGCGTTTGCAGAAAATGAATCTTTAATGACATGTTTACTCCCATCTTTTGAACATTTTCCAATAAATCGGTAACAATTTTTTTGTAATCTTCACCTTTCTCATTTCCAAAAACATGTTCCACAACCATTTTACTAGGTTCTCTCCATAGCATTGGTGAACCAAATGGAAGGTGAACGTTTTCTCCTGATGACCACTGGAGTAAGAGAATTCTACAGCTTTCGCAAAACACATGAGGCACCCACTTTTTATCTTGATTTGCAACAGGAAATCCAAAATAATGGAGATATGCACTTTTTAACGAATCTGTAATGGGACTTCTCTTTTTTGAAAATATAAACTGTCCACAAACATAACAAAAACGATCAGAACTTTGTTTACACTTTCTACTCGACTTTTTAATCAAACCGAAACAAGATAATTGTGGTTTGAAGCGAACGAATAAACAATAAACTGTCGTTACCACGTTAAGTAGTTAAAAAAAAGTTTGACTGCAGGAAGAATTTGTGAATATTTTTACTAACACTTTTTGGTTTAAGGAAGGTAGATTAACATAATATTTGTATACATTTATTTTGGGGTATAAAAAAAAGTTCAATTATGTAAACTAGTGTTATCAGTGTGACTCTGCACTGGGCCTGGCGATATTATATAATCAACTACCGGAAAAAGTTGTGAGATCCATGTAATACCAAGTCGGGTCGGGGTCTAGTTTATTATAGCACGATTTGAGGGGTAAAAATTATTAGAGGTGGTAGGGATTGGGTCCCAGATTATATGTTTATCACTCTTATTAAAAGATAATGCATAGTTTTCGAAAAATTAAATATAATAGTTACTAACCTCAAATCACCTATTAGGCAAAACGGAACATTATTATGAGCGATTGACAAACAAATCGTTAGTAATATTTCAAATAAATAGTCTATGGTGTAAAATGTCGAGAGAAATCGGTGAAATGGAACGTAAAAACTACGCGTTTCAGTCATGTGTCAGTGTCAACAAAAAATTTTAGGAATGTTTTGTTGATGTTTTTGTTGTTTTTTGGTGGAGTTGTCGCATGCGATAGACCCATAAATTACGAAGATTGAATTGATTTTGCTTATGTTTTGTTGTTTTATAACGTCCTCGATGTTCAGAAGGAAGTTAGTGTACCCACTTTATGGACCAGTTAGGTCGACTGTACCCCAAAACCGACACGGGCCACCCCGACTTCACGTAGACTTTTGGCTACCACCCCTAGAGTGTATATAAAAAGCCGGAGGCGCGGAGGGAGAGCAGCCCCCGCCCGCTGTAACGAAGGATAGGTAACCGTGCGAGCCGTAGCGGCTGAGGCTGGTCGCCGGAGGCGACCAGTAAGCCGAAGCTGCGGAGGCGAGCTTGGGTGCCTATCCTTTGTTACGCAAGGGCGAAGGGGCTGTACTTCCCGCAGCGCCGGAGACGTTGCAGAAGCAACTTTTGTTTTGACATTTTGAGGTTAGGTTACTTTAATTAGTTTCTCAGAATTATGCCTTATCTTTTCATGGGAGTGGTACCAGGGGACAGGGTACACCCTCCCCCTCCTCCCCCCTACCCCCAACCCCCATTTCGTGCTATAATATTCTAAACCTGACCCCCAAGTCGGTTAATTTATTTAGTCCTAGCTTAAGGGACCTTCTGTATAAAGTTATTATCATATCAATATTAAAAGAATTAATATACCCAAATAGTTTTTCTGTTCCCAGTTAGTGACCATGTAGCTGGATCCGATATGGTCATAACAACTAACAACAGCATTAATGTTATCTAGAACTTGAGCTTGTTGCATATTGCTAATGGCGTTGTCTTGAGCAACATATTATGTAATTGTGGCACAACTTGTCTCATCAGTTCGGGAAACCTCGCCCGCAATGTCTTCAAAGGCTAGGATTCCCATCGTAACCTACGTTAGCACTAAGAAGATATTTTTGGAAATTCAACCCCTAAGGGGATGAAAAGGGTATAAACCGGTTGTATGGAAAATAGAAACCAGTAGGTACAATTGTTAAACTTTGTGCACTTCAATTATTTAATCAAAGGGAAAATTAACTGCATACTTTATTTATTTTATTGCCTCGGTGGCGTAGTTGTGCTACGGTACGGTTACAAAGCTGAAGTCTCGGGTTCGAATCCCGGGTTGGGCAAAGTGATATTGGATTTTTCTATTCAGTATCAGCCCAGAGTCAGGAGTTTGTGCCCGATATGGCGATAAGCTTGCCACCTATCACATTGTGGGACGGAACATACAAGGCGAAATGTGGGTGCCCTGGCACCTCTGCCTACCCCTTCTGGGAACAAGGCGTGAGTTTATTATGTATGTATGTATTTATTTATTTTAAATTAACCCTAAAGAGGTTAAAATAAGGGTTGAAATGTTGTAGAACCTAACAACACACAGCCAAAACTACTAAAATTACGAACTTTAATTTTTTACAGGGTTTCCTACTGTAGCGCTGGGAAGCATTTAGAAAGGATTTATGGAAATTCAACCCCCAAAGGGATGAAAAGGGTGAAATAAAATTTTATAAACTTAACACTTTAGTTAATCATTAAAAATAAATATAATTGCCTCCTCTCTTTTCTTAACCATAAGGGGTGAAAATAAGTGTTGAAAATTTATATGCAAAATTTAAACCGTTGATGTTATTCATATGAGCAATGTTTGTTGTGTACAAATTTCACCACTTATTTTAAACGAAAAATTATGATGTAAACTACTTAGGAAAAATAGCACCAAGGGGATGAATTTTTATATGAAAATCAGAACTGCCGAAGCTGATTTTTGTTATCATTATTGGTTTTTGTATAATTTTGTATACAGTTTAAAGTTCTTGTAGAATGTAGCGGTATATTTTGCTTTTACGTCCGTATTATAATCTATACGCAGACGAAGTCGCGGGCAAAATCTATTGCAATATAAGCTTAATCAGTAGGCTCAATTTTAGTAATATTTAGCTAAGATACATATTCAAATGAAGGGTTGAGGATTGACAGTGGGGTTACAAACTAAAATTGTAAAAAAACGATTGTCAAATGTTATAAAGTGTCGTTACAACTTTGGTCTTAATTTTATCCTTCAAGCCCCCCTTCGCAACGCACGATAAGGAACTTCGTACCAATATAAAGAATTAACTAAAAAGAAGGCACATGGTGGTCTTATGACTAGGCAATGTCAGACATGAGACAACCGTTTAATATACCTATTCAACTTATATTGTATTATAAGTTAAAAATATACGTAGAGTTGTAACTTTTAGTGTTTTACTATACAATAAACATGTTCTGAGTTCTCTTGTTCCTTAAGTTTTTATTCCGTCAAGAGAGGGCGCCACTTAAAATCTAGATCGCGGTATGGTTTCGTTACCGAGCAGGGTATATAAGCTCCCGCTTGTAAAAGCCTCTTTACCCGTTTGTGATAGACCTGGTAAACGGTACATTGTACCGACCTATTTTTGAAGAAGGCTGATCTAACACATCAGCGTCTCTATGTCTCTAAATACGGCGTTGTTTAACTATTACTTTACCAGTCTTCAGTTATGCTTGTGTATTAAGAGTTATTGTTTGTCAATCAGTTTTCTGAATCAACCCAGATACGTCCATTGCAGGGCACGGGCCTCCTCTACCTTCGAGACTACGATTGACAGTGGTTTGGCCATAAATAGTCGTCCCCCACGCTGGCCTAATATGGGTGGCGGATTTTAAATACCATAGATTTTTGTGTAAATCGCTATGGTATGCAGGTTTCCTTACGATAATTACCTATCAGTTTCGTCGGTCAGTAAGAAATTATAATTCAATTCTCCAAAATAAGTATTCCTTGAAGAAATCGAGCCGATTTAAAAGATAGGCGCTTTATTATTTGTATTCAGTAATGCTGCAAATAAGCATCGATTTCTGGGAATTATTAAGTGCGTGGCTTAAAGCAATATAAAGATTTCTTCCTTAAATAGTAAACAATGTTTGTTAATTAGTATAGCAATAGAAAAAGGTGTGAAATTTGTTGAGTAAGATGAGAAGTAAAAAAAATCCACGAAGAAGTTATTTGTTTTGGTACATAAGTAAGACTTCAATTAAGCTTCCATTAGAATAAAGCGAATCTCTAGATTTAGGCTAAATTGGTTTGGTTAATGTTTAATCACGCAAATAAATATTTGATTTTTATGTTGATACTTTTGAAATTTGGTTCATAACCTAATAAAAATCAGTTATTAACTCTATTCCGATTTATACATTGCCTTGAATGCTAATATGGGTTTCCGTTTTTGTGCAATATAAAATATTGTTTAGTGGTGTCATTATCCGTTTTGTATTATTAGCTAGAATAGAATTTATAGGCAAGATATATTTCAAGAATCATGTATTAATAGCAAACTAATAATTAAAATAGCAATAATTTCATGACTAGATAATCGGCTTGGAAGTACTGTATGCCCACCAGTTGGCCAAAATTTCAAAGTTCCTTAATTCTTTAACCACTCACTATATTAGAAAAATATTTGATACACGAATCAGTGACATACACTGGGTATGTCAAGACTGCTACCGAAAACGAAGCCGGCTGGTAGTTTTAGTGACTACAAACACAATGCAACTAAAATTGTCGCAAAAAAAAACACGCGACATTAATTTTTAATGATTTTTTAAATATCGTCATTTTTGGGAAGTAAATCCATAGTTTTTGCTAAAATAATAATTTAAACTGTTTATACCTTAGAGTATTCATAACTAAAAGGATGTACACTGTTTTATTAAGAAAAAATACCTATATTTATCAACTAAATATGTGGCCATAGGTAAAAAAAGAACAAAAAAACATTGTCGCTTTTTTTTAAACAATTCTGTTGCATTGTGTTTGAAGTCGCTTAAACTACCACCCAGCTTCGTTTTCGGTAGCAGTCGTGATATACCCTGTATGGGTAGAACATACTCAAATATTTCTGAAATCAGAAACGTCGAGATTTTTTACCTGTCCGCTTTGCGCGGAATGCCCCTCTTACATTATGATAATACTAAATAATCTACATTGTAGTGAAATGATTCTGATCATTTAACTTGTTATTGTAAAGTGAACAAATTAAAAGTCATTATTAAGATTTCCCGCAATTTAGGAATTTGTTCCAAAATTTATAACCCTGTAAAATTATACAACATTCGTATTCGGAGTTTTTGCCAACTGTCGGTAATCAGAGTGAGAGTAAAGTGAGAATACCCATGTTTGACTGTGATCGTCGACGATCCGCTAGTTATGGATTTCTAGCCATATGCTCAGTGGATTTGTGATAGTGTATGTTGTAGAAACGAAATACAAGTTTCAGCAACAACAGACAGAAACAAAATACAAAAATCTATTCAGAAATAAGTACCATAGTTGGTGTCCATAATATCATAATTGATGTTATATATTTGAATATTATGACTTATATCTATACGAAGATCACTCCGCTTATCCCGACGACGTGTTTACTACGTTTACTGAAACGCGGTCTCCTCAAAACATGTTTGTTCCATTTATTGTTATTCTGCTTCCACTTTAGCTTGCTATTGCAGGTTAATATGTCTGTAATAAAAAAGCAAGTAAAGAAACATTAACCCTCTTACGCAAAAGAAGTTAACGCAGTGTTTAAATGCCGTTAATATGAACAGACGCTTAAAATTTATTCATAACCGTCAAAAATCACTAATCAGCTATACTCGTATAACAGCGCATTAACTTTAAAATGGCTGAAACCGTTATTTAAGTCAATTTTAAGTAGAAAGATGGCGGATGTGTCACCGTCAAATGTCAAATTGGCGTTGTCAATTGTCATAACAAAACATTTTCGTTTCTAGCTATCGCCATCCAAAGAGGAAATGCCTGCAGTATTCTGGGCTCTTTTGCCCCAGTGGTCTATTTGATTAGATGTTTTTTGTTTGTAACTTCTATAAAAATCTGTATATTTGGTTTTAGTTTTATTGTTTAAAAATGTTTTATGTATATTGTAATGTTGAATAAATAAAATATATTTTTCTTTTTAATTAGAATGTGAAATATCCGTCGGCAAAAAAATATAAAGTGAATATTGATGTTGATTAAGTTCGAGTGTTCGAAGTAGCTGCGAAACTATCAGTAAATACAACACGCGATAATGTGACGCAGCGCTCACATAATTGGAGGAATAGCCGCGCAGTGCCGGCGCACCGCCAATCACACATGACGCAAGCCGTCAATTTTATTATAACTTAAAAAAAATATTTAAATTCCTTTACTCATTAATCGAAAGGAACTTCGTTCCATCCAGGTGTTCCTTGACACCACTCAACTTTTTAATATTATTTTTTATCTAGTACGAAATTAAATTAACATAGGTTATTATATTATAATAGGTTTACTAAATAATAATAAATAGGAACCTCTTTTTGTGTAGCTACTTGTTTTTGTAGCAAGCTGGAAGATTGCACTAGTCTTATCTGAAAATGAATGTATAAAATTTAATTTTTCTTTAAGTACAATTAACATACCTTTCTTGGTGTTGGTCCTGTTTGTGTTTGTGTTGGAGTTGTTAAAGTTGGTGCTGTTGGTATTTGTGTTGGTGCTGTTGGTAGTTGTGTTTGTGTCAGTACTGTATGTGTTTGTGTTGGTGCTGTTGGAGCTCCAACATTAACACAAACATCAGTTTGTGCTGGTGCTGCTTGTGTTGGTGTTGTTGATGTTGGTGGTTCCATGAATATAAACAAAATAATAATAAAACATATATTCATTAACCAAATTGCGTTACAATTTCTTAAAAACTAATAAAACATTCATAATTTCTTAACTAATAACATTGCCAGGGGCTCCCAAACTAGGCCTAGCCTGTCTTCTTGGGATGCCATGGAGTAATTGTAATTACCTAGTTATATGTATTTTATAATGGCGAAACAGTAATTGCAATATAGTTCCTAATTGAATACATGAACGCTTAGTTTTATTATGAAAAAATAATAATTAAAGTTATAAAATTCACATTACTTTGCACCGAAAGAAAATATGAAAATTATAGAAAAAAGGAAAAATACGTAATATATACGAGAAAAAATATGTGTACATATTTAAATAAGGCAAACTATGAATATGAAGTGAAAAGAGTCTCTGTTGTATCATAGTCAAGACTGCTTAACCACCTTGTGATTTTCTTTTTGGCTTCATTGATTGTAGCTCTTTTTATGTCACACAGCTTAGTTACTTTATTATAAAGGACTGAATGTAAATAGAATGGAAATCTTTTGGCAAAAGTGGAGTTAACTGTAGGTTGATCTAATTTAAAAATCCTTTTAAATTAGATATAATTATAAGACCTATTATAAGACCAATTCTAATGTACGGCTGTGAAGCTTGGACATTAACACTCAAAGAAGAAAATAAGCTCCTTGTGGCAGAACGAAAAGTCCTACGTAAAATCCTAGGACCAGTTAGGAGTGAGGATGGTACATGGCGAATAAGGAATAATTTGGAACTAGAAGATCTGCTGACACATGCTAATATCATTGGGGAGATAAAGGCTCATCGTTTGCGTTGGCTTGGCCATCTCGAGCGGATGGGAGAGGATCGGAAAGTAAAGGAAGCATACTTGGATCGGCCAACCGGTCGACGGCCGGTGGGTCGGCCCAGGTATCGCTGGAGCGATTCCGTGGAAGGTGATCTGCGCAAACTTCGAGTCAGCAATTGGCGAGAGGTGGCGGAGGACAGAGATAGGTGGAAAGCTCTCATTTCGGAGGCCAAGACCCACTTCGGGTCGCTGAGCCAGCGGAGTTAGTTAGTTAAAAATCCTTTTACTTAATAATGTATCATAATCATCGGAATTTAGTGTTGTTTTATGTGTTTGGATGCAAGTTTTGAGTATAAATAGATGGTGGACTCTAAGGACATCTGCTTCCTTATACAGAGTATCTGTGGGAAATCTAAAGGGCTTATGCAACATTACCTTTAAGACCGCTCGTTGCGCCCTTCAATCAATATGTTCTGAAAAACAAAGTTATAGGCACATCATAATATTGTTTAATATTATATATAATTTATTTTATTGTATAGAACATTTATTAATTAATATTATCTGATGTATAGTGTCAGAATTGTAATCATTTCCATCAGTTGTGAACTCCTGAGGGAGCCAACTAAAAATATCACCACTGGTAGTTGGAGCCAATGTTGGTGCTGGACCACCACCAGTTCTTAGCACCGCCTTCTTTTCTTCTGATTTTAATTTCTTGGCCTGTATTTTAATCAGGCTCCACTGCGCCTTAAGTTGGGCTGGGGAGCGAGGAATACCTTGGCACTTTATTTATTGAAATTGAAATAAATAGCGATATTTGTTACTCGTGCATATTTCTTAATATAAAAACTAAGCAAGCGTACCAAAATTAATGTTGGTACCTTTCTGATAGATTATTCCACGCTTCCATTTTGGCGTGGTTCGAATTTGTATTTGTATTCTTATTTTCAATAAGACGCACCCGATCCCTCACCTTTAGATTCTTTTAGTAAAATCTTGCAAGCAAATACACAAAATTAGTAAAACATGCTATGAATCACGAACTTTCAAGTACAGAACGTTACTTTACTAACCTTATCTTCCAACAATCAATTTTCACTTCTCTCCCTTTTCGTTTTAAATACTTGCATTATATTTATCGCTAAAGTTATTTATCGTTCAATCTTCAGTTTCACTTCAGTATTAAATTTCTATGTTGTCCAATCTTCAAAGCTAACGTTTTTACAAACATAGACAAGTGCTTGTCAGTCGTATTTTTTGGATTCCATATACAAAATCTGTTTGAAATTACAGAGTATAGCACTGACTAATGAATGATGAGGGAATGAAATCATTTTTTTTTATAAAGTGGCAAGATTCGCGGCCTAATTTACCGTATTAGTTATTATATGTCAAAAGGAATCTTATGAATAATTATGCGTGACTGAGCGTAATCAACGTTTCATCTCCTCTTAAAAATATTTAACTAATTTACGTTATTATGGTTGATTAGCGGTTTCTTATGAATAAGGGGGTACATGTTTATCTGTATCAGTCCGTATACGTGCTACGGTAGGGCATAGGCTTCCTTTTTAATTAAGAACAGGATTAAAGGGGCTAAGACTTGAGGTGACTTGGTGATAACGGACCAACATATTCACGGTTTAAAATCCCAGGGCACAATTCTTTTGCTCTGAGCTTTGTTATTAAGATTATTTTTAAGATTCCCTTTGCGTGCGCTGTGTAAACGGGTAAGTTATGCATATATTCTGTATATAAGGCACAACATTACTTCCTAAAAAAAAAAATTCGTTATAGTTTAAAAGAAGTCTATCCCCTTATTCTTCTTTACTGTAATGTTTTATTTTCTATTGAGTTTTTATAACCATGATATTTAACGTAGTCTAAATATATACGTTACTTTAAGTGTTGTTCTGGCTATCTACGACGCTCTATTTGCATGTACTCGTAAGTGGATGGTATGTATATGACGACATATTTTTATACATATGTCGTCGGCGAAGCGAAGTTTTGTTTATCTCTTTTCATCGACAACAATGCCCTTATTCTCCTAATCGGTTTATAGTTTTTGAAACATTTCTTCTACCGTTGCTGTAAATAGTTTTGGAGATAGCGGATCACCCTGTTTTACGCCCTTTTGTAAAGGGAAAGCATTTCCTGCAGAACCATTTATGTTGATTGACGCTGCACTGTGGCTATATATTTTAAAAAGCAATTTTATGTACCTAGGGTGCATATTTGCTTTTCGAGGGACTTGAATATTGCCGAGCGGTGTAGGCTATCGAAAGCTTTTGTATAATCGACGAATGCAAGGTATAAAGGCATATTGAATTTATATGTTTTTAATTTAACTTAATGTAATCTTTTAGGACTTCGTTTAACGCCAGGTATACATCGAAAATAATCGTTGAAATAACTTGACTCGCAATTTCAAAGTGAAAATACAAAAATTACTGCTGCTACTGCCAGGCGACTAATAACTGGTATTGCGTCTCTAAATTTCGTATACTTGGCAACTAAATGAAGGTTTTTGGGTGTACCAAATATTCGTAGTCAGTATATGACATTCGAACAAAGTTTCCAAATTCGTTCGATGGCTCCACTTGCTACTCCATGATTTGTTTGTTCATAGTTTCCCTGAAATAAGATTTCAAGGCCATTAAAAAGATAATAGGGCCCCTTAAATACACATTATGAATTGTTTTTTAATTTTCTAATGTAGTATAACAATATGTCCCTAGAAAAACGCTCTATTTACTGTGACTGAGTTTGGTTTTTACGATTACAAATACCTGATTCTGTTGCAGTGAAAACTTAACATCCTCCATCTTCTACATCTCTGGTTTCTCTGTATTATTTGTTTTTATGTATATTTAAAAAGCGCGCATATATACGCGACTTTTTGTTTATACCTAATAAATATGTCGTGGCAACCGCTAATGCATCGACGTTCATTTTTGACGACTCACCTTTTGACAACTTACTCGAATACGTGGTGAGGTGCGCAATATTTGTGACAATGATGAGCAAACTTGTCATCCCTCATCATCGGCGATAGTATGGACGCGCCATAAGACTTTTGTTGAGGGTATCGCCATTTGTAAAAACAAGATACTGTATGTAACAAGTCATATATCCACAAGAAAGCTTAACAATCACCCAAAGATTTCTCGCAACTGGGAGGAGCTACGAGGACTTGAAATTTTCATCAAAAGTATCACCAGATCATTCGAGAAACATGTGCTTCCATTCAGTCATTTTTACTTTCTACCCCTAGGTTTTGCAGTATGCAAGTACAACACGTGTGAAGGTTTATCATCATCCGAATTCCGAGCTTCTAGGAGACAAACTCGGGTAATATAAAAAGCTTTTTATAATACCCGAACAGTATTGGTGAACGGGAAGAGGAACATTCGTATTTCAAGTCAGAATCCAGAGCAAGCTCATCTTCGCTCAAAGAACCATCACCCAATATTAGGTTTAAATGCTTAAAAGCAACATAAAACCGTGCAGGATACATTTCTGAGAATTATAAGACATAACGCATAGGATGCCTTATTTGAAATTAACAAAAATAATAAAAAAAAAGAAAAACCATAACAACGTACACGTATTCCATTCGATAGTTTTAAGAGTAAATACAATTTTTTTAAAATTATTTCTGTATTATTATTATTATTTACAATGTGCAGTCAGTAGAGTCCTGACTTTACGATTCAGGGCATCCAATTCGGTCTGAGTCCATCTGAGTATGCCAAAAGAGTACATAAGCACAGGCATAACCCAACTGTTGAAGGCGCGTATTTTGTTCCCCCCCGACAAAAGAATGTTGAGAACTTTTGCCAGGCGGCCAAAGAAACGCTCCTTCACCGATTGATTTACGTCTGTACTCAAAATACCCAGTGTCTCTGGCATACCCGAATATTTGTAGATTTCTGTATTGGAAAGGGATCTGAGTATTACAGCCTCAGATACTTGTACGCCATCAGAGACTGCAACTTCCCTCCGCTTGACACGGATAACCGCACATTTATCTACACCAAACTCCATATTGATTGAGTTGCTAAATTTTTCAGTTATTTTTAACGACTCAATCAATTATGTTTGTTTTGATGCAAATAACTTGAGATCATCCATGTAAAGCAAGTGAGAAATAGGCTCAGTTCCTCTCCGTAGACGGTAGCCTAGCCCCGAATCGAGTGCTAAGAGGATTCAGGGCCATGCAAATCCACAGTGTACTCAGACTGTCACTCTGCAATATACCCCGCTTGATTCTTATAGGCTCGTCACAATCAGGAGGAACCATACCACCTGGATATCCTAAGGACAGTGTTCCACGGCCCCATACAAGACACAAGAAAGGTGCATAAGTTTGTATCAATTTTGTACAAACTTAACACCCTCATGAGCCAAGTATGGGGCACCGAATCAAATGCCTTTTTATAATCAATCCAGGCAGCTGATGAATTCCTACGATTTTGACGAGCCTGTTGGCAAATGGTCATATACATATATGAGAAGGAGTTCTTTAGTATCACGCGACCTACTTTTGCATCCTGTTTGTCCTAGAAAAAGAATATTGTTCGAGGTGAAATGGTGTGTGATTTTAGCCCTTGGTATGGATGTAAAAAGTTTATATGTGGTAGAGAGGCATGTATAGGTCTGTAATTTTTTGGGTCCGTGGTACTACCAGATTTTTAGAGGAGGTGAGTAATACCGGTAGTCATAAATGTTGGAAGCGATCCTCCATAAAGCGCATCCTGGAATTGTGCTGCAAACCGAGCATGCGAACATGGAAGCCATTTCAACCAGAAATTGTGCAAACCGTCCGGTCCAGGAGACTTACAGAATTGCAACCAGGACATCCTCTGAACTGACTGAAACAGCTTCCATAATTGGTATAGACTCACAAGCTCGCTCAACAACACCAAACCAGTCGGCTTCAGTGTGGGAGATAGATGACGACCATATATTTGCCCAATAATTACGCATGTCATGAACACTAGGCAGAGCCGCCCATCTTCCACACTTTGTTGAGAACGCTCCCAACATCTATACACCCTCTTTTGGTCACTTTGGAAAGTACGATTCTGCTGGAATCGATCCCACCGCTTCCTATAGCGGCGAATGCGGTTCGCCCACGCATATACTTTTTGTTTGTAATAGTCTATGCGCTCTGTGACCCAAAGCCCATAATACCGGGGACTTATATTAGTCCCGGAAAAGGCCTGGGCCAGAAAACGCATGACCCTTTGCCTACTGTTTCCATTGTGGAAAGAAATAAGCTTGGGGATGAGAGTTCGGGCCCTGTTAATACGGTCCTCGATCCTACGCTGCCATGCAGGCACAGTCGCAACATCTTGAGTGGTAGTAATAATATTATTAATTGGAAATTTTACATTAGCCATCCGACATTCTGCGACGGCCGCGCAGTAAAGGATCGAATGCGTATCAACAAGGTCACGACTGGACTCCATATAGGTAGAAACAATATAATCCAATGCTCCCATCAGCGCTAAGTTCCGTTTATGCGTAGGCAAACGCGGCACGCGCGGTCTACAGGCTGGTATGGATTTATATTCCAAAATCGCACTCTCCAAAGTCCTTCTCAAACGCTGTTGATTTTGGGAACTTACAGTGTTGTCTAGATTGTCCACCAGCTCAATGTCAGCAGCAGGAATGGATGGTGTTTCTGCAGCTTGCTGAGTGATAAGCGTGATAACATCTAGAGCAACACATGCTTAAATACGTAGCCACTCAAGTGCTTCATCATCCAACAACTTACGTCGTTGGATAAACCGCACTTGATCCGATAGTCGCTGGGATGACACTTTGACCGTTGGTTCCAGAACCTGAAACATAGACTGCATCTGAGCACGGTATGCAGTGAGGTTAGTTCCCCCCTTTGTCGCCCCAAAGTAGGCCCGCATGACATTTTCATTCATTTGATGAGTCCATTTCATGCGGCGCACTACTCCACCGGTAGCGGGGACCGTAGGCGGGACACTCGGCCCCGTGGGTCCCAAGGCCCATCCTTGGAGGGGGTCGTCCTCTTCGCCGCGCGAGTGTTGGTGGCGGCGGGGACAACCGCAGCTCGTCGCGTTGGCTTAACGCGTGGTCGTCCGGCGTCAACCTCGGACACGTCGCGGAGCTCAACGAGCTGGGAGATCTTAATCGTGCGTTTAGTATCCTGGCGCGTGTTGTCATCTTGTGATATTATTTTGTGATTTTATTATTGTTTTCTAGTACTCGACACTGTTGTATTTGTCAAATAATTTTCTTTCTTATTTAATATTTTGTGGTAAATTCCGAAATATTCTTATAAAAATCATTATTTTTTATTGCATTTGATTTAATGTTGTTTATAAAAGCGTAAGATTTTTCACAATTTTTCACAAGATACGTCTTGGTGTTGCCAGTTTATTATTGGTTTTTATTGCAATTATTATTATACTAACTCCATGTTGGCTATCTGGTTTGAAGAGTCCTAATATTATAGCAATATCATCAGATTTGTAGCTAGGCGTCTGTGTTCCAGTATTACAGATGCATAAGCGGCGGTTACTACTTCCCATCAGGCGGGGTGCAGTCACCGCTGAAATACCCGGCAAATACGGTATTTCAGCGGGTACTAATGAGTTATCATTGATATCACACTAGTCATAATAATAAAAACATTTTCTTTCCTTTAGGAAAACCTTTCATTACTTATTACATTTAACCAACTAAGAAACATAAACCGGCTTTATTCCGGGGTTATTTTTGCCTATTTTCCGACATTCCTTTTAAATTCTGGTTCTGCATTAATTAACTGTCGGGAATCGGGATTCACTTAACAAATTGCGGTAAAATTTGAGAATTATAATGCTGGTTGGTGCTAATCAAAATAAAAATGGATCAATACCTTGAAAATAATGTATTATTTTTAAAATGTTTGTTCCTGCAAAACCTAGACATACTACAAGTGCTTTCTTAGCAACCAACATCCGAGTTAGGAACTGAAAATTTCAAATGGCGCCAGCTACGACTGAGACATAAATCAATACGCGGAGGGTGCGGGGGTGAGCGTCCCGGAGGAGAATTCTCGGCATTCGGAGACGAGCGGCGCGAGCACCGCACGCATACAAGAAATGTTCAGCAATAATTTGGAAATTCCTAATTATTGCTGAACATTTTGCAACTAAGTACACATTAAAGCAATAATCATGAAATACCTAGTCGTCAGTGAAGATTGGGCCATGAAATTCATCAGATATAGTGAGGGGGTGAGGTGAGGTGAGGAGAGGCGAGGCGGGGGAGACAAGGCAGACACCGGCCGCGTGCAGCTGAAAATCAATTTTAAACCCTGTGAAGACAAGGCACCATCTTGAGAGTGAGTAGTACTCCATTATTATCATTAAGAAAGCCCAAAACGTATTTTTCGAAAAATCAACAAGATAATGGTAAACCAACTGAGCAAACCAATAAGTATTGGATTTGTGATAGCTATGATATTCTTTTCTATAAATTTACTTTCGTTTGATATCTTTTTTGTGTCTATATTACTTTTGTTGATAAATATTTTAATCTATATCGTATTATGCCATTTCAATATCTTTGTTATATAATTATTTGTTTATAAGTTATATCTCGTTATGTATCGGGCTGGGTGGGTCGATCAATACAGCGCAGCGGTGCACTTCAAAATGGTGGCCCATGCACCGGCGCGCATGTGCAATGTACTGACCCGGGCAACCAGTGGACAATGGCTCAGAGTTCAGACAGTTAATACTCAGTATAAAGAGTATCGCAACTTGGAATTCCGATTTAAGATTCTATATTGATAATCTATACAAATTCACTGCATCATGAAGGCTCAACTGATTACACAGTTTTAGTGATTTTTATGAAATTTTAGTCCTCTATATAATTCTAAGTTTCCTGCGTTGTTTTTCTATTAGTGAAGTTATAACTTTCGAAAATTAATTAAAGTGGGACATTCTTTTTATCGAAATTTATACTAGAAAGGTGAAAGATTAATTGATTGCTTGATCGCATTGGATAGGCACCGATATTACTAAATTGATTTGAAAAAAAAGCCTATTAGAATCATTATCCCTGATGAATAGAGGCAGTAGAATATTTTCATAATAAAATATCTGCTCGTGAGCTGAGCCCGGCCGAGCCGCTTGTCATACATATTTGTGATTAAAATATCTAACAAATATTTTGTTTTAGTAATTCGAGAAACTGCTTGTTTTGTTGTTAGGTTATTTAATTAATTGCATACCGATCTTATTTCAGGTCTGTGAAGACGTACCAGCAGTTAAACATCCCACGCGAAATATGACGTACAAAGTATTCGAAGATACCGTCGAAAAATAAGTCTTGCATCAATTACTTAGGTCAAACTTCGAGTCTACAGTACAAGAATCAGTAGAGAGCCGAACACAAACTTCACTGAACACTATTGTATTTCCTTTATCGTATTTAGATTAACCCTCATATTATCGTATTACTTTTGTATGTTTAGCTGTGCATTCTATGTAAACTTTCTTTAGTTTAACACTAATTGCGAAGATGTATTTTATAATTGGTTTGCATTGCGATACTCTAATAGATAAGAAATTAAATACTTAGGCTCAGTTGCACCAAGTAACTTTGCCAATACCTTTGCCTATGAAAATGTCATCGCCATACATTTGAGATGTATTTGACCTTGCGAATGTATGGAATTGACAGTTTCAAGGGCAAAGGTATTGGCAAAGTTAGTTTGTGCAATTGAGCCTAAGAAAACGTTTTCAATGTGTGTGGCGTAAATGTGTGTCTATGTTTATTAAGCTGATTTTCTTTGTGTTTAGTCGATATCTAGATGGTGTCGTCGACGTCGTCATATTATCTTTTGTTCATATCTTACTAGGTAGACATAACTTCAATTTCGATAATTTCATATATTTCTCTTGAATCCTTATACATATATTTCTCCTCTGTGCTTTTGGAGCTCTATTCACTTCTCCTTTCCCTCTTCTCATACGTGAATTCGTTGCGTCTTGTTTATTCTCATTGTGCTAGTTGATCCCATTTGTTTCAATTATAATACATTTATCTCCAATTACTACTTCCATTAGCTATCGACTTCAATGTTAGGTGTGATATTACATTTGTAGTCTACATTAATGTTAGAACTATCTCGTTTCGATGTCGTCACTATTGCTTTAGGTGTACAAATGTACAGGACACTATTTGCTTTCCCCTCGTCACTTACTACCCATATCTTAGCACTTTAAGAATGTTAAGTATTAGTGTTGGTTTTATGTTAAAATGAAAGTTTTATCATTAATATTCCAACTACTTTATTTATTTTCATTTCAATATGATTTCAATTTATTTTAAAATCTTATGGAATGTTAATAAATAGTAGACTGCGTTAAAGTATTGAAAGAATCATTTCGAGTCTAAGCATCTCCTAAGCGAAGAATGTTATGATAGTAGCTAATACAACAACTCGATGGGAATTGTTGCGATGGTAGTTACTCAGATTGTTTTATAATTTGGAACAGTATGTTAGGGAAAAGAAATAAAAGAAGGATTTAATAATTATTAAAAATTTATTTACGTTAAATTTTAACCGTTTATTTAAGTGTATTCCCCCGGACCGCAGGGATTGCTTGAGTGTAACAATAGTCCTGGGGAAAGGCGTATAGGTAAGGACAACTTAATGAACAGACGGCCGACTGGTGCGTGGTCGGAATTTTTCATGCTTACTGTCTGCTTTAGATGTCGATGCGTTTATGTACGGATATTGATGTGCCGTGTGGTTTTTCGATGTATTGTGCCTTCCGATTTATCTTTCAATGGATGTACTATTGCAATTTTCACTTTGCTTGGTGTTTTTATGAAAGTAGTTTGTCCGTTCCCTTGCGTCGTATCTTCAAATCTATATTATCGTGCTTATAAATCGGTGTTGTGTCAGTTATTGATGTATTGTGCCTTTCAAATTAAAATTTCCTGTTGTTGGCTTTTCGAGTATTAATATTTTCCATTCAAATAATCTCCCAATCTATATACTATACGAGTATCAATTTCCACTATTCGTGTGTTTAATCGATGTATATTGTGTCGTCAAATTTATCTATCCTTCGAGTCACTCAGTTGCGATCAGTAACGACTTCTTTAAAAAATGAGTTTTATTATCTGTTAGCTTTTAATTTAACTTCCCATCAATGCTCTGATTCTAATTTTAAAGTACTTACTTCATGCTTCATTCGATGTTGTATATTATCCTTATTCATTTTGGTTCTTCATGTCTAATTATTAGGCGTAATAATTGGGTCTAAGTATTTTATCTAGTTATAGAAGTTTCCAAGCTATTTTTGTCAACTTTCATTGTATCTTTCAAATCAATGTACTGTGGAAATTTCATTAGGCTTCATGTTTAAATAGATGTTGGACATTGTTGTTTTTTGTCTTCAAGTCTAGATGTTGTACGTATAAATCGTTGTGTCGTATCGTTATCGATGTATTGTGCCTTTTAAATTGTATATTCGTACTGTTACAGCTATCAATGTATCTTCCAATCGATGTATCCCTATTGACTTTTCGTATTTCAATCGATGTACTTTTTTCTCGTATTGTGTCGTTTATCTACTTCGTTGGTTCGGATTAATCCTCCTATCGTCACTTATAAAAGTATTGTGCCTTTCAGATTATGTACGATTAGCTTTTAATGTATCTCCCAATCAATGTACTATTGCAAATTTCACTACGCTTGACGTTTTAATGGATGTAAGAGGTGTCGTTTGCCGTATGTTGTTGTTGAATCTAGGATGTTGTGAGTATAAATCGGTGTAGTGTGTGAACTTTCAATGTACTATTCGGCTTAAATTATCAATATGTGTTAAGTTATCATTATGTGCCATTTATCAATCGATGTAATCTTTATTTGTATTCATAGTGATCGAGTGAGTGATATATTTATTTGCATCTCAATGTAAATCAATAATTTTAATTAAATTGCGATGGTATTGTTGTGAACTTTGTGTTTTATTTAATGAATATGATATGCTGGTTTCCATAGACTGTAAGAAGTTAATGATAAATGACAAACAAATCTACGTTATATAATTAGTTCCTTTATAAATCAAGTTCATACAAAATTACCCAAAACTCTTACATTATCAATTAAAACGCTAGCGTGTTCGAAAATGAGTTCTTCTACGCTCAAGAGCATAAAGACCTTGATTTATTTTAACACATCTTAATATATTTTGTTGCTGGTAGGTCTCTAATATGCTAGAGGCCGCCTGGGTAGGTACCACCACATAGCCGATCCCTCACGTCAAACTCCAGTGTAAACGCACTGCTGTATTCTGGTTTAAAGGACATTGTTGTCAAAGTAACTATTAACTACTGGATAAATTGAGACTTAACATCTTATGCCTCAGGATGGCAGTGTAGTGAACACAAAATATTAATTTAAGTAATAAATATTTGTAAATTACTAACAAATCACATAAAATAGTTAAACAGAAACATAAATGTTTATTAATCACCAATAAACAACAACCATGAAACTTAAATTAATTAATTATACATATTAGAAATTACTATAATTGGAAAAATAAGTGTTTTGTAGTTATTTATTTTTACAAGAACTATTACTGTGGCATTTTGAGTTGCATTTTATATTCTTGCAGCGTCATTGCATTCTTTCTCAATACAGTATCGCTTGCAGTGGCACATTATAAACTCTTGCTTACTTCCATATGATATATAGATGACATATAGATGCTGAGCAGTGTTAAAACTTGCTCAGAACGCATCATGGCTTTTCTTCATCGCCACAACGCGTTGAGATCAAATAGCATGTCAGCCGCGACCAACCAGCCTGGTAATCCAACGTAAAAATATTTTTTGCGATCCGACTTATATTTTTGAGATATGCGTGGACAAACATTCAAACATACGTACACTTATGAAATTTGGATCACGTGGAGACACACACACGCTGGTGCAGACTTTCTAATAAAAAAAATATGCAAATCTGCCAAAGAACATGCATCAATCACATCGAATTAATAAACTCCTTTTTTTGATGTCAAAAAGGAACATTACCTAATGAAAAATATCATTAATGCTTTTGTAATATTTATGACTGGAAAGGAATGTAGTGACACCAATTTTATCCTACGATGAGCATAAGTTTTCATCTCTTGTATTCAACTTACGTTACCAATATTATGTACGAATTATTTTTCATTAGTGTCATTTTTCATAAGGCGGAAACATATTACTGAAACGCTTGGCTACTCGACCCGACGCGACACGCGACACAATTTTTTTACGTTTACGTGTAGAAAGCGCTTTGCCAATTCTGAACTTTTCTTGTTATCTCTATAGTAATTTTTGGTTCCTCTGCTTTTGTTTGACAATGTCATATAAAACATTGCTTTATTTCATGAAGATGTTTGGTGTTGCTACTGCTCATTCGCTATCGTATCGCTTAATATCAGGTGAATAGCATGTTCATTTCGGCCATTGGTTGAAAAAAAAAACGTTCTCGTCACCGCAAATACCTGCAATAAGCTTAGCTTATCAGCCACAGATTCACGAAAAGTATTTATTAAGGCACTTGTGACTTTAAATTCTGTACACAAATACCAACAAATACTATAATGCTTTGTGGTTACTCTAGCGGAATGACTTAATATCACGTTTAAATTCGTCATTTCTAATTTGAACTACCTAGTGATACATTGTTACTAATATAGATCTATTAGCTAGATCATCAGAAATTGAAGTGAAGTGCTTCTGTTGGTAGTGAATGGACTTCATACCTATAAGTTTCCCAATCAGTTCCAATTTCACGAAATCATCCGTCAAGAATGATTTATAACATCGCGGATGAGTCAGCCCCGTGACCACGAAAGCTGTAAGGTAATCGAAATGTCGGGAACTCAACAAATGTAAAAATTAAACCAAATCCGGGGTAAAATCTGTAAATAATAGTTTTATTACAATGTGTAACATTCGCGTAAATCTATGAAACCATTATCGCCGATGAATTAAATCTGTTACATAAAATCTGGTACATAATTTTGCTAAGAAAATCCTTGAAGCCGGCCGTGGTTTGTTATGACTTTTAAGCAAGGGAGGATCAAGGAGGATTTCTTTTAAGATTAAGTTAAACTGCCTAAAAAGGCCCAATCCAAAATTACTTACATTTGCGTCATTATTCCATCTGCAGTGTCAACCTCCATTTACCAATAGAGACAGGCATAGGCATCAAATGACAGTGCATATGATGATGAGTAGTGTTGCAAATATTTACCAATTTATTTCACGTATTTGCCTAAGTATATTCTTGAAATGGATGGGCGTTTTCCGGTACATATATGTACATGGTTAGAGTCACACAATACAACATACGTGTATTATTTCAGGTAAGTATGTTTTGGTCACACTGCGATGATTATTGTATATGCAATGGTCGGCCGTATTCGAAGCTTTCCTATAAGACTAGACATAGTTGCATTACTGTTTAGAATTATGCAGTAATAAAAATCTACCCCCGCTACTGCATTTTTTCGTATATAGTTCGCTTTGCAGGTTGCTATTAAGGAATACTTTCTGTTAATGTACAGCGTTATACCTTCTAAGGCATATTTCACGCCGACATATTATGCAATTGTTATGACGTTCAGCCATGGCGAATTAAGTTCATTGACGGAGTCCGAGTCACAGAATCTGTTTAAAAGCCAAGGTCCCTGTGCTGGCTAAAATAAAAACATCACATAAGACTAAAATATCGTCATCCGTGACTAAAATGTTTGTTTTAAATGTTATTTTATTGCAATACATGCCGTGTCAAGCAAAGCAAAGCCTTCTGTATATGACTCCTCACCAAACAGCTTATTGAGAGCCTCTGTAGATGTTGGCCGTGGCTCTTTGGTATAAACGACAATCGAGACAGTAATTGTTGGGTCGACATCCTACATGTCGGTAACTTCGTGTGCCAAATCTGGATATTTAGACATTTTGTCTTTTCCAGCTTTGACAGGTTACCACCATGCGGAATGGTGACGTCAACATGTACATAGCCCGGCGCGCCAATCGATCTATTATCGTAATGTCAGGTTTATTGGGTAGAATAGTCCTTTCTATGGTAAATAGTGGTCGCCCAGTGGTCGAAATTCGACCACTTAATATACATTATTAAAATATAATATTCAAACATTATTAAGGTTCTACTGTCAAAAACTAAACTACTATAACCAACAGATTTGACCAATTTATTGCCAATTTCTTTTTTGAAAAAAAATCATATGAAATTAAAAAGAAGTAAAATAAAGACTACAATAATTGCTTTGAACCAGCAATAGCAAATTATATTTTTTTTGTACCTGAATGTTGTTATTGCAGATTGCTGCTACAGAACTTTCTTTATGCATATAATGATAGTCCGTGTACATTTAAATGTATCTTACTGCTACACAATGTGTATAAGCGCTTAGTATTTCACGTAGTATTCGTCAAATAAAACTTTTCTGTTTGACATTCAACTATCGCCCGAATACTGGAACGCCATTCAAATAATAAGTTGCTCTTAACAGCGCACGGCCCACTTAGCCAGTACATTTAATCGGGATTAACGTAGTTAAGCGCCATTTATATTTAAGTTGCGTTCCAGTATTTGGGCGTATGTCTATAATAAACAAAAGCAACAATTTGACCACAGAGTATTTATACGTGTACAAATACTTGTGTATGCGTGTGTCGAATGCATGCTGGTGCATGTGTAATATTTTATTTATTGATTTAATGTACTTTTTATGCATTACACAAGTAAACACGATTTTTGAGTCTGAGTTCTGTGGTGCTGATTTTGATTAATTATGTCTAACTATACAAGGAAAAAATACTAAAATCAAATAAAGTTTACTTTTGTAGCAACCAGAACGAAATTTCAAATTTAAGTAAAATCCAAATTTTTAAATTCCTTATAATACAAAAGTATTCCTAACTTTAAATTCTATATTAATTAATTTTATTTACAAAGAACAATAAAGGTAAATATTTACACATTTAAAAAAAATTGAAAAATACTTTAAAAATGAACATTTTTTGTTTTTCTCGTATTAAGATCCAAATGTAGTCACCCATCATTTTCTCATTTCTCTATTCAAAGTTGATCACATCTTGGTGTAAGCGTTCACCTTGCTCTTGTGAATATGCTATAATATAAGCGATTCAACCGCTTATGATGAGGAGCAAAACCAAACAACACCTTGAATTACAAAGCAATGCTTGGCATTCCACTGCGCTCGACATCCTGAGACATCAATTGTAAAGTCTCAATATGTCCAGTAGTTACTATGGCTACAATCTTGGTCCATCAATCTGAAACACAACAGTGCGTTTAAACTGCTGCTTGGCGGGAGAAATAGACATTGCGGTGGTACCCACCCAAATGGCCTCTTACATATGAGAGACCTACCACCAGTAGGTAATTTGTGGACCAACAAAAATACCAGCTTTAACTTTAGTCTCTGACAATTTAGGGAAAAAACTCTTTAAGTACTCAAATTTTAAAGGAGAGTCATAACGAAGATCCTTCACAAATTGCTTCATGGGACCTAATTTTATATAAAACGGGGGCATCAGATTATCATCTGATGTATTCATTGCATTCCCATCAGAAAACCCCCATCTTAAAATCCCTTATCACTGGCTGGGCATACTCTTCATGCTTTAAAGTTTGAAGCACTATTTTACCTTCTAATTTGTTTTTGACTACGAATAGAAAGATTGAAAGAAGCTTTATAAGCTTCACAAAGTCTTATATTTGACCAAAAACTTAATTTTTTAGATCTTATTTTAATATATTCGCCGCATATGTAACAAAAAGAGTTGTCGTTATTTTTACACTTTTTGGAAGCCACTTCTCACTTCGCGCTACACAAATGGCGTCATTTTTCGGTAATGCTCGCACGCATCACAGACTAAGGAGTAACATACTGCCGAGAATATCCGCTGCTCCCCGCTTCCCCCTATAAGCACCCCCCCAACCCCACCTCTTGCGTGTTATTATCGTTGTTCCTCAAACGTTCGGTCAAAATCTTACAATATTTATTTTTCATTGTACAATGTACAAAAGCAAACTTTATTTGTTATGTATGGAGTCCGTGGCTACTTTTAGTTGTAGAAAATTAGAAAATATTAGTTTAATTAAACCCAAAATTTATTTTTTTTGTTGAGTAGTGTTATTATTAAAATCTTTTTTTATATTAAATGAGTCAAATAAAACTTTTTTTTTTATATGTCTATGTCAGTACTCTATGTCTATGGACAAAATGAAAAACAAAAGAAACCATTTGAGTATAAAAATACTTGTGTATGTATGTGTGTGTGAAATGCATGGTGGTGCGTGTAATGTTTTATTTATTGATTTAATGTACTTTATAAGCATTATTATTGAAAAATATTAGCGTTCTGCAATTCTACACATAAACTATAAGTGTGCCAAATTTTATGCTCCTGCGTCCGCGCAATTTTCGTAAAAAGGGGTCCATGGATTTTGCATCACGTATTAATATATAGACAGACTGATCCCAATATAGCATTGCATGACCATTTTCGAGACTGGCTGGGGCACGTATTGGTAATATGGCACTTCAAGAGTCACAAGTCCATATCGAAGTAACATGCCTGATGGACTCGCCAAGACGGCGGCATGACCGACAGATGTCGATCGTACCATCCTACAGGATAGATATCCTATAGTTGTTCGTCTTAATATCTTCGTCCATAATTGCAAAGACACCACCTTCGGTCTCCCCAAAGAGGTTACTAAAGCGTAGCCACGACACAGACACTAGTCAGTCAACATAAATCCCATGAAGGGCTCGATAGAACCGACTGTGCAGCTCTTTGCTCTTCCTTATGTCCTCGTGATCCTTAATGACTACCACTAGAGGTTTCCGCTAGTTCTCAATCGCACGAGAGAACGGGGTAAATCATTTATATACCATAACTACAACCATATGCATATCCAGGTCACTGTGAATGAAATAATCCCTGAGATTGCACACCTCGCGCTTATGCAACTCTTTAGTATTAATCTCTCACATCTCCGCGGGATGTACAATCTCATCACTGATGAACATAGATGATGCATACGATGTGCAGTCAGGAGAATTCGGTTTTTACGATCCAGGGCGCCCAATTCGGTCCGAGTCCATTTGAGTATAAATAAATAAATAACACCCAACAGTCACATACATAGTCCTGACCCCACATTAAGATCGAGTCTTGTGTCGCAGCTATCAGGAACTACTAGAGACTTTTCGGTCTCACAAACACCCAGACCCGAGAGAAATATTTGTGGGCCGCACAAACATTTCTCTCGGTGCGGGGATCGAACCCGCGGCCTCTCGTTTCACAGGCGGCGTCTAACCGACTGCGCCACGGAGGCTGTCCTGGCTGTGAGGCCATTTGAGTATGCCAAAAAAGTACATGAGTACAGGCATAACCCAACCGTTAAAAGCGCAAATCATGTTTCCACCTGACAAAAAACTGTTAAGTACTTTTGCCAGGTGTCTAAAGAAACGCTCTTTCAAAGATTGTTTTACATTCGCACCCATGATACCTAGAGCCTCAGGCATACCCAAATAGTATTTGTAGGTTTTCGTCACACGGAGGGGTCTGAGTCTTACTGTCTCTGAGACTTGTATGTCATTAGAGACCGCAACCTCCCCTCGCATCACATGAATCACCGCACATTTGTCTACATGAAACTCCATACTGATTTAATTGTTAAATCTTTCAGTTATTTTTACCAACTCAACCAATTCGGTTTGTTTTGATGCAAATAATTTGAGGTCATCCATGTAGTCATTCATTGATTTTTTTATTCTTTGTTAAATATTATTTATATTAACAAGTATAGTTCTTCAGTAAAACATTATATAGCAATAGAAAGATTAAAACTGTAAATATTCATACATTTAAAAAACACGACTCAGACGCATCAATTATAAACGGTAGCGATCCCCATTGATGGTTTCATTAGGTTTTAACAATTCATAATAAACCACACCTTGTTGATCCCACCAAATACATAGGAGGTGGTTAGATCCATGAATATTGCGTTTTGCCACTTTTAAAACGCGCAAACCACTTCCGACACGTTTGATCAGATAAAGCATATTCACCGTAAGCTTCCACTAAAATCCGAAGACTTTCCGCAGCCCTTTTATTCATATTAAAATAATGTCATAAAATTCCCCGCAAAAACTTTGGAATAATTTTCGATATAATGAAATAGCTGCCACTAGTTGTTATTAACAATTAAGAATAAGATGCGTCTTAAAAATAACACTAATAACAGCTGGTTTACGATCAATTTGTTTCTGAAGGAAAAAACAGAACACTGTAATAAGCACGCTATATCTCATCAAACGCTACGAATTAATTCCAACAACTAATAGTGTCTATTAATACATCGTGTATGGAACATCAATATCTCTTCTAGGAAATGGGCTATCAGCTGGCGAGTAAGCAAGGGAGAAGAAGAGTACAGGTACATTAACCGCATAAAGTTTATTTGGTCCTCTTTATCATGACAACGCTAATTAAACTATTATTAAAAATGTCTTCGACGGTTAAATGTCATAAAATATTTAGTTTTTATGACAGTTCTGATTTTATAGCACGTCCGAAAAATCGGATGTTATGCAAGGCGGACGCAATTGAGGTTAAAAATAGATTCAATAAAAGTATGGATTTTATGACAAAATTTATTATGAGAAATAAAACAAATGAATTATATTTTAGTTTATGACATGGTATGTCATGTGGCATTTTGGGTGAAGACCCACATCACATTTCTGACATTGAAATTTAGGTTTTTCCTCCACATTGATTTGCACACCTTCGTTCGGTATTTATTGGGACCAGCCAATGATTTTTACCGTCGTATCTCATTGTAGACAACGATTTTGCTGGCTTGCGTCCTTGATGGGGCGGATCCCATGTATTGCAAGTAAGCTTCTTGCTATAAAGCGCCTAAAACGAACAAGGTCATAGTGGAAAAATAATTTGAAGTAATCCGAAGGATTTTGGCACATCTTACTTTTGTCTGGTGGTGGCTGTGGACGAAATTCAGAACAAATAAAAGTAGGTTCCTCTTTTCTCCAATGTGTAGTTTTTTTTCTTTTTGGTGGTGGATGAAGACCTTATCGACTTGCTACGGGAAATAACCGTAGATAGGGGTTCCTCGTCATCACTATCGCTATTTGATCGATAATTATTAGTCAACGACCGTTGCGTATTTGACCTGAGAGCTGTACATATTGATGAAGAAGACAAATTGCCATCATCTCGCAAAGTTCACAATTCGCAGCCAGCTTGCAGCAATCCTCGTCCTAAATGATTTAGATTTGTACCATGTTCCTCATCGGACTTGTATCACTATCTTCGTCAGTGACATGGTTCGCATCTTCAACAGGGGGCTCAACGTAAATTGTATTTTCAGTGTAATCATCATCCTCAAACTCTATAGCTTATAATATTTCATGCACTTGCAAACTGTAAAAATTCAATAAACACCACATGCAGTACCCGCTGTGCATAGCGTGCGATATATCGGACAGTACAAAATTCACAAGCGAAGCGTTCAAAGTAACAGTGGTTACGTGAATATTATATTGGAAACAAATAGTCTGATAGATAAGCAACAAAAGTATTCGTTTTTTATACATAATACCAAACAAAAATAAAAGAAAAAGTTGCCTTCGCCGCGAAGAAGTTTGACGGCGTCCCGCCATTTTGTAAACTGACAGTTTGCGCATTGGTGCGTAAATTCATTTTTTAATAACGGTGTTGCCGTGTGAAAATATACTGGGTATCTCAAGACTGCTACCGAAAACAAAGCCGGGTGGTAGTTTTATTGACTACAAACACAATGCAACTAAAAATTTCGTAAAGAAACGCGACAATTATTTTTTTATAATTTTTGCAATATCGTAATTTTTGGGTGGTAAATTCATAGTTTTTGCTAAAATTAAACTCTTTTAAACCTTAGATTATTTGTAAATAAAAGGGTATACACTATTATTTTAGGAAAAAATGTATTTAACACCCGAATATGGTCACAGGAAAAAAATAACAAAAAAAAAAATTGTCGCCTATTTTGCAACTTTTTCTGTTGCATTGTGTCTGAAGTCCCTTAAACTACCACCCGGCTTCGATTTCGGTAGCAGTCTTGATATACCCTCTATATCAAACTAATATCTTAAAATAATAAACCATGAAAAAATAATTTATTATTCCAAAAATTACCATTTTATAGAAGTCCGATTTATCGGACGTCATGCACTAATAGGTTAAGCTTTGTACCCATATTAGAAAACCTAAAATCCTGTTTTATATTAGGCTTCAAAATTTTTATAGTTATAAGCTCGCGAAATTCGCGTCGGTATTTTCTGATAATAGTGAGCTCTAATATACATGAAGTGCGTGGTGGCCTGTTGGTAAACGGACTAGACGCGACTGCCAACATGTTCACAGTGGTCGCGGGTTCGAATCCCAGGGCACACTTCTGACTTTTCGGAGTCATGCGTGTATTGATTATAATCAATCACCACGCACTAAAACGGTGAAGGAAAATATCGTGAGGAAACCTGCATACCATAGTGATTAAAAAAATTGTAAGGTATGTAAGTCCGCCAACCCGCACTAGGCCAGCGTGGTGGACTATATGGCCTAACCACTCTCAATCGTACTGTCGATTGTAGAGTAGGCCCGTGCCCTGCAGTGGGACGTATATGGGCTGATACAGATACAATATACATACTTATATTTTGCTTGGCTTCCTCCAAATAAGCAAATGGTGGGTACATATCGACGCAAGAAAACATATTTGCTGTAAGTACCGAAAACCCAACTTTTCTTACGGCCGATGCCAATAATAATCAATCGAAAAAATTAGATTGAAGTCAATCTGTTTTGTTGTCAATTGTTTTCTACTTTTCGATTGGTCTCCTGTCATGTTGCCATAGTTTTTTCACTACTGAGATTGATTATTGGCAATATAGTATCAGAAAAAAGATTGAGCTGTCAATCTAAAACGGCAAATTTTGGATTGGGATTGTTTATTGGCAGTGGCTGTAAATGTTTAATAAAAATGTAGCAGTAGTAGTAAGTAGTAACTTTGAACAGTACTAGTGTACTTTGTGTTTACAGGGTATATCAAGAGTACTACCGAAAACGAAGCTGGGTGGTAGTTTTAGCGACGAAATAAATTTTTGTTTTTAATTTTTTTTTAACAACATCTTCAAACCCCATGAAATATATTCCTTCAAGCACGGAACATTCGTAGGAAAGTGGATTTTTCCTTGCTATTCCTGTGACCACTGCCCAGTTGGAGGGAGCCTATACTGTCATTTTTCTGACTGCGCGTTCAATAGACGCATGCATAGTATCGGCTAGCATTTACATATATTACATAAGAAGGAAATTAATTTTAATGCCTTCTAAATGAGTGCAGCGTGTCAGTGCTTACCATTTTAGTATCTTATCATCAGAACGGTATTAAAATGTCAAACCTTAACTTTGTAGATAAATAGAAAGTAGTTCATAAACAAGATTTGATCCAAACACACATACCGACTCAGTAACGGAACGAAAAAGTTATAAACAAAAACAAATAATTCAAAACCAAGTAAGTAATACACCAATCAATAATTATACTTTCCTTAAGTAAGATTATTCTAAATCAACACACCGTGAGCTAAGTTTCGGCAAAAATGGGTATTTATTCCTTAGCGTTGTGTTGTTAACAACATTTCGCCAGCGCGATCGTGGCCTGACAGCGGGCGCCAGCGCTGTTTTGCGCTATCCCCGCGCTACAATACTACTCTAATTAGGGATAAAAAGAAGCGGTAGGAAAAGATTCGTACCTTAAAGAATGCGTATTTTTATTTTCTAAGTATTTATAATTCGCTAAAATTTAGTAACAAGCAAAATAATTTTTAAAATGAACAAAAGAAAAGTGCTGTAACCTTATGACGAACTTAAATTACAGAATGAAAGAATGTTGTTAAGTAATCTTGTATTCAATTTGCACCCCGAAAGAATGCTAGCTTTTTCAAGGATTATTTATTTCAATGTTTCATTTGTGTCTACTTTGTTTCTACTACTAGGCCCAATTTCCATGGGAAACCGACCGATCTTTACTTATACAAGGGTCCCGGCCATTTTAAAGTTAATGAGCTCTTATATAGCTAAACTTTTTGAGTCGCCTTATACAACGTTGATGCGACCGATGGGCATAAAATTAAACTATGTATACTATACGTCCTTGGTATTAATTTGGCACGGCACAAAAAAATATAATACCAAAAATTAGATTTTGTTTGTTTCAAACAAACTAAATAGCTTCCAAATAAGAGTAAAACGCAACCATCCTGTGTAAATAAATTTCATTGACCTGTAGATACGAATAGATAACAATTGGCAACGTCGCGCGCGGCACGTGTTATTGTCGCACCGCGCCGCAGCGCGACATGTGTGACTTGTGTAAGAGCGGCAACAACGCGCAAATTTTAGTACGATCTATCGTTTTAAGGTGAATGACCATGCGTAATCAGCTGTTAGAAAAGCTACATCGTGTTCAAATGGGGTAAAAACTTAAAAAATCATTTATGACTGAACTACTGCTCCTATTTAATTGATTTTTAGTACAGAGCTTCAAAATGGTACCTAGTATATGCAGTATAAAGAAACGCCAATCGGTCGCATCAACGTTGTATAACTGGCATTTGAAAATTGCGTAGTCCTTATAAATAAAGGGGCTAGACTTCTTGTGTTGGATGTGAAACTAATGGAATTTGAGATTAATCGAACAAAAATATGACATTTCATTGAATGAATATTTGAACACAAGTATTTATACTGATCTTTTTTGACTGGCACTGGACTTTTTCTTATTTCAATTTTAGTTTTATAAGGTTTCAAATTTTAACGATTTTATTAAAAGTATTCATATTAAAAATCTTATTTACGTAGCCGAAATCTCCAAAAATCTTTGGAAATTTCAGATTATTTTTTGGTCTTTGTGGCAATCTCCCGACATAAAATACAGTTGAATAACGCATTGCTAGAAACACAGAATTGCACGCAATTGGAACGATATTTAATGCGATATAATTAATAATACCAGTGAACAATATATTTTTGCAAAATTATGTATCAGAGGAATTGTTTATAGTAGAAAAATTCAAAATAGCATAATTAATTAAAGCTTAATAATATATGACATTTTATGAGTTAATTATATATTTGCATTTCATTTCAATAACACTATTTTAATGTCTAACTTATGAACTAAAAATAAGATTATATTCTGTAATAATTATGCCTCACTATTTTCTGCCATTAATTCATTGTAATTGGGAAGGGCCAGCTGTCGCGTAACTTGTAAACGCGTTAAGGGATGGCGCCACGATCGAATTGAATCGCGGTATGGTTTCGTTCACGACGTGAGGATATAAGCTTCGCCGACATTATGGGACGTTGCAAAATAATGTAGGAAGACTTAAGGGAACTTAAGCCATCTACTAATATTATTTTTTGAAGGCAACTCACACTTGCGTGTGTAGTTGCTTTGGAAACATTGAAAATGCTTTAGCGAATCTGCATCTCTCTAAAACTCGGAAAGACCCAACTTATCAATAGTGGGTTATGCAAGATGAATCAAGTTTGGATATAAGCAGGTAAGGTCCAGTAAAAACAAAATTGATTTTAAGGAAAGATGCTAGTTTATCTTTTTATATCACAAGATAAAACACGCGTATCGGATTAAATTTTAATTTAGCTGATTCCACAATTTTTTAAGGCTCACTCAATCCACAAATTTTGAGAGATTATCAAATAAACTTAGCACCGCAGCGTTCGCGGTCCAAAAAATAATAAAACTTACTAACGTTGCAACGGCTAGATTGGTATATTTTGGTTATTTTACAGTATCATGTACGGCAATCTTTTGTGGGGATCAGCGACGGATATTCATTCCATACATATATTACAAAAAAGAGCAGTCCGCGCTATTTGTAATCTAGCGAGCCGCTATTCTTTGCGATCTGTTTTTAAGGAAAGCATCTGAATACATCTTTCAGAACATAGTGCATGTTCGTAATAAAAAAAAATAAAAACCGACTTCAAAACAAAAATCCACTAAAAACCAAAAAATTATAAAATAATAACTACTGTAGATATTTAAATTAATATAAGGCATACTTCCTACATGTTTGATACTTGGCGGCCCGCCTTCAATATGTTACGCATATATTTTGATTTGTTGGCTAGTCAAGTCATTAAGCAAATAAATCAACATGCACGAGTTCCATGAAATAAATATTATTTTTTTTTGCTTTGGAGTGGTAGTTATTATTTTATTATTTTTTGGTTTTTAGTGGATTTTTGTTTTACAGTCTGTTTTTTTTTTCTTTTATTAAAATTTTAGTTATTTTTATCTTTTTAGTGTTGATAGGCATTTAAATGAAGAAGATTTGGTCCCCACAAGGAATATGTTCTTTCCGGTGACAAAAATATATTGGAATACTCACATGTTTATTATTTTTTCTACCCCCTCCCCCGCCCTTCGCGCCTACCCCTTTTTCCCTCAACCACTGTAGCCTAGCTTCTATACAGAACCCAATGCGAAAAGAACCGTTGAAATCCTATTAAATTTTGAGGAGTTCTACTCCAGGTCCGAACATGATAATCAGATCTTAATGTTATGTTTCTGGGATCAACCTGTTAATACGTTCTTTCCAATGAAAAAGAAATCACTAAAATCGGTTAAAAGCTGCTGAAGATATTAGAATCTACGTGTATTTTAATTTTATCACCCACTCCCCCTCACCCCCACCCCTTTTTCCCTCTCTCACTGTAACATAACTTTTCTAATGAACCTAATGCAAAAAGAACCATTGCAATTCTCCTTAATTTTAAGGAGTTCCCCTCTCCAAGTCCGAAGATAGTCATCTGATCTTCACCATATTTTTATGGGACCAAACGAAAAGCATCAGCTTTCAATCAAAGAAAGAATGATCGAAATCGGTTCACACAGTACAGAGAAACGAAATAACAAATATAAAAAAAAAGCAACATACAGTCGAATTGAGAACCTCCTCCTTTTTTTGAAATCGGTTAAAAACATTAACGAGTTTTGTAAGGTCAGTGACACCCGAACTATTAATACGCGGAATAAAAATAAACTAGTAATACCCTCGTTTAGACAAGAAAAGTCAAAAAATCTATCTTGGGTAGTTGTATTAAATTTTATTATAAACTTCCCAATTGGATAACGCAGATACCGGACAAACTATTTCAGACACATATTAAAAATATACTTATGGCTAGGCGTTATTATAATATTAAGCAACCATTAATATTAAGCATAACTCGGTAACCGTCTCTCGTGCTTTTTTAGTTCCAATATTTCCCTATCAATTATTTCACCTTTTATTTTTATAAGTTATGAAGATATAATGAATAACTCGGTAATCATCTCTCGTGCTTTTTTAGTTTCTATATTTCCCTAACAATTAATACACTTTCAATTTTTTCTTCTTGGATGGCCAAACAAATTTTATACTCCGCTTCCATGACCTCCTTCCGTCTCTCATGTTCCTGGTCTTTTAATTCACTGCTATGGTTGACCATGATGTTTATTTAGTCATTGCTCTGGAAGTATTAAATAGTGTCATCATTATGGTTAGGATTTTTTTCGAAATTGATTTATCAGGAAATTACTCACAATTGGCCGCAACAGTTGTTTCTTTCTATAAATGTCTGTCTTTAGAAAGTTACATTCAAAAAGCTTTCTCCGTTTTTTAATTTCTTTTTGCAGACATTCAATAGCATGGAATAGACGTATAGGGTATTTATTACGAAAAAAATACGCGAGTGACACTTTACATATGCCTCCATTACATCAAATATATCAATATAGATAGAATCCATTCTCAAATTACAGAATTCAATATCTTGTTATATATTTTTCATAAATTAAATACGCCATATTCTAAAATTCTGCTGTATAACTGATAAAGTGACGGTAATTAAATAATTATATTACTTTTCTAGATTTAGTATGAGTCCTTAGTTCTTCAGCTTTTCACTTTTATATCTAGTTGTCTTTGAATTAAAATAAGAGCAGAATAATATGTGTTTAGTCTACAAAAATAAATAAAAGATATGGAATTTGTGCATACCTTTTTTTGGTAAAATTACTTCCAAATTTTATGTTACTGTTTTGATCGGAGTTCTGCAATGAAAAAATATATTAATTTATGGCATCAATATTTCACATGCAATGCTTTTTGCTTTACTGATAAATCTATGTATATTATATCATATTATGTGCAAAAAATAATGTACATAACAGTGCGCAAATATGTACTGGAGAAGTGTTTAATGCGTGTGTGGCTTACATGTGAACGAAATACAGTTATACGCGTTTCTTTATTCTAATTTAAATATATGGTACACATAGATAGAGGTATTTGATTATTTAGTGGTACGATTTATTTTTAAAACATGCATGACACAATGTTTCTACAAAAAAGTAAAAATACATACAAATCCATCCGAATCATGTATAATCTGATCTATCAATAATTTTGCAGGATTTAAGAAGTCGTTTAATTCGACCACTTCATCACTGGGAGTTGTTAGCTCTCCATGAGCACCAGTCTTGTTGAACTCTGTCCTAAATGTACTCATATTTTTCCGAGCATTCATTTTTAATTGTTTCCATTTTGATTTTAATTGATTTACAGTGCGTGGATGTGCATGAATTGACTAAAACTGGGTAATAATAATATATAACTTACACGACAAGTGTTTGAAATTGTGAAACAAACTTAGCAAGCTTTAGTTTCTTATTTATTAGTGTCCAAAGATTTATTTTCGAAAATTAGCGCATATATTGTAGGTAACAAGCGAAATAATTGCTGAAAAAAAAATAATGAACATATAATTTAGTACTAATAAAGCAACTGGCAAATAAAATATTAAATTATTTGCAACATGTTTATTTGCTTCAGTTTTCTTCTTAATTCCAATTCTTAGTTGCAATGGAACGAGTACGTTTCTCTATTTAACAAATTTCCAACAAAAAACGATTTTATTTTTTGTTGGAAATGAGTCAATATTTTATTCAGATGAAATAATCTTAATATATATGTTATAGGCCAAGTGATTAAGGGGAGAAACCAGTTTGGCAGGCCGAAATTTAGGTGTATTTCAAGAATTTTTTGAACAACGAAGAAATAATCAAAAATTGTTTGAATTTAGAGGGTATTTTATTCATATTTCTAAGCACCATTTTTTTTAGGCTATTTCCGCTGGAAATCCTGGCGTTATAGCATGCTGTCCATGGACGATCGCCATCAAAGTGTCTTGCTGGTGGGAATTCCTGAAGTTGCAAATTTTTGTCTGATATCAACGGATTTTTTTTTAATTATTTTATATTTACTATATATTTCCTAAGATTATGAACCTAATTGTGATAAAAAAAATATTGAAAATTGCATGTTTTTGAGGCGCTCGAATACAATGTCACTTTTTTATGCCATATTTTTTTCATCTAATTTGCTTAAAAAACAATATTTTTAATTATAATGTAATCTCAGAATTAGGTTCATATGACTTAGAATTGAATAAAGAAAAAATCCCAAAAAAATATATAACGATTGGTCGATAACTTTTTAAGTTAGAACGCCCACAAGTTGAAAAAAACTCGTTTCGAGAAAAACGCGTTTGAAATATCCATCCATCAGCCAAAGGTAGTCACTGCTGAACATAGGCCTGCCCCAATGATTTCCACAGAGACCTGTTGGAGGCAGCCTGCATCCAGCGACGTCCCGCGACCTTTACCAGGTCGTCTGACCACCTTGTGGGTGGATGTCCCACGCTGCGCTTTCCGCTACGTGGCCTCCATTCGAGCGTTTGAAATATAATGTAGCGAAAACGAGAAATTCAAAGCGATAATTAATTATATAAATTTCTTATCGTTTAATCAGCTATTTCAGCACCATATAGCAATCCCTCTAATATCCTTACCTCTATTTTTCCGTAGTACAATGGTACTGAGGTATATGAAAAAGAGTCCCTAACCGACCGCTCCGTTCTAAATACCGCACGATACGGTGCTACACTGTCGGCGGTCACTTAAGTGCTCATAGCATCGGGAATAATGCGAATTCAGCTTTAAATTTTTTACCACATATTCAGGTAAGGTAAATCATCCCAATCATTCCCATCTAGGTGTTCTCGGCATACTCTGGCAGCGTCGGGAATGTAGATTTTATGTTGAGTGAATACATGTACTTTAACTACGTTCGAGATTCGATGGCGAGTTGTATTAGGACATCCTCGAAAAAGCAATGCCTTGGGGTGCTTGGTGCCCTCATATATTTGGGCACGCGTAGCTCTTTTACTTGCCGTTCTGCTTGTCCTTGCGACTCTGGCTCGGATTGAGACTGTGTTTAGAGTTGAGCTTTAGTCGCATTTTCGGCTCTTTGCCAGCATCGGTAACATACTCTCCGATTGCCATCAAACACGATCTGGAATCTGGCAACAATGACGTAAAGAAAAGAAATCAAAACGACGTACCTAGACAGACGGGTAGCCCAGAAACTACCAAACAATGACCTAATCGATGATATTAGATTTTTCTATTCATTATCAGCCCGGAATCAGGTAGTTATGCCCTCACTTTTATCACATGGTGGGACGGAATACACAAGCCGAAATGTGAATATCCTGGTAACACATCTACTTGCCCTTTCCAGGAGAAGGGCATGAGTAAATAATATACACCGTATATATTTACCCATAAAAAAGGAAAAGAAAGTTAAAAAGTTTATTGAGAATTAACCTCTAATGTAGCATTTTCTCGAATAAATGCAGCTATATCTGCACGCATTCTTGGTAAGTTTTCCGATAGAATGCGCACTTGATATCGGCCTCGGTGTAGCCCTCTTCGGCATATTACACAGTTATTGAATCGGTCCATTATTACATATATGTACCTCCAATATCTTCTGACCGACTAAATTTCAAAACTGACAATTCATACAGGTTTGTCTTTATAGTATATTTTTCTTCTTTTGAGAAGAGCTATCCAACGAGGGTAAGTTCACTTTGGTTAGACATGGGTACCACAACGCCCATCATCCTTTGGAACATGATTTTATAAATTAACAAAACATAAGAATATAATTAAATCCTGTTTATTTCTTGATAGTACAATGATTTTAAAGGACCTCCAAAAAAAAATGCTTTAATAAGATTGTTATGAGAGTTGATGGACAATGCTACTTCTACAAGATTGCCTCCCTCCTAAGTGCTAGTGTAGCACTAGTAGTAGAGGGTGGTGTCAAAAGAATTGGCTGAGGATTTTCTTCATTATTATACCAATCATCTTCTGTCAGCTCAGGAAATGCAACACCATTTCTGATGCACAAATTGTGTATAACGCAACAGGCAATTGTAATTTTGCCTGCTGTGTCTGGACAATAATAGTACATTTCCCGACAGAAGGCAACGAAACTGTCCTAGCATCCCAAATGTGCGCTCTATTGTTGATCTGGTTGTTTCTGGAGTCTGTTGAAGTAACCTTCGGGAAAATAAGCTGCAGCTTCGTCAAATGGTTTGAGCAGGTATTCCCTCAGTGGGTATCCGGAATCTCCTTAAAGATAAAACAATATAGTTAATACTATACTTTCAAAAGTAACTTTAATAAGTTGATAATAAATAAGTTCTCACCAAGTTAAAATTCAGTTTCTCCTTGGTCAACAATATTCTGAAAGTGCATCTGTATGTCCGATTGGTTCCATATAAATGAATCGTGTGTTGCACCTTCATAAGATGCATCCACATTTAAAGTGTAGTTGTCTGCATCACATATCTAAAAGCAGTAATAATAAAAACATTAATTTATCTTGTTTTTACTTACTTTTTAGTTTTTAATGAACAAAATGAACTAATCATTTGCACATTAATAGAGTGGTATGATTTCCTGTTAAGAAATCTCTCTTCATTGACACTATGTCCTATGATTGCCACGTGAGTGTAGTCTATGCAGTCACATACTCCAGGAAACCCATATTTGTACCCATACTGTAAAATCTGTAGTAGCATAATTATAAAAAATCAATATAAGCTATTCAAAAATAAGAGTTTTAAATCAATATTACATGTTATAAATAATATACCTTGATTGAATACGAATTCGATCCTCTCGTGTCTAGGGAAACCTCATGTATTTTACAAGAATTCGCGGAGAATTCAGTGCTGTGGCAAGTTCCCTGACGCACTTGGAAACAGTTTGTTGGGCCTCAAGCATCAATATTGTTTCCTACAGCCCTTTGGTAGCAACATGGGCAAAAAAACTAAGAACGGTTAAAACCTGCCAAAAGAACAATAACATAAAGTATAATAAATAAGTAATAAACTATTTGAAACATACAGCGATTTATTCAACACATACCTTAATAACTGGGTCAACCCCCCGTTCATTTTTCCGTACCGGCAATAACGGCACAATATGCCTACAAAGTTCCTCGAACAGGCTTTTATTCAACCTGTAATTTCTTATAATTCGATGTAAGGTATACCACGATAAATGAAACTCCTTCGTATTTGCTGCCTCTTCCTCCTACGAATACGTCGTTCTACAGCATCTTCCCTTAGCGCCTGTAAAGTTAAATATAATCTCGACATTTTCAAATTTAGGCCAGTTTTCACCACAATCGATAATACCATAAATCGTAGCTACGACCGCGGCTTACGGCATCGACGGGGGAAAAGGACCAATTTACATTTAAAATAATAAACATAAATTTCAAATGTTAGTTAGTTTACGTTCTAGTCCAGTCTTTAGGATTGACTCGGTTATTTCGTTCATTAATAATAATTTTGCCTTTATTGTAAAATGATGCCGTGTAGTCACAACCTGTGTATGCGTGAAAAGCTGATAAACTTAAGCCCAATTTGGATCCCAACTTCAATACCAAAATGTTGCAGTTCATGCAAATATTACACGGGATACGTGGCTCGGACCTCTTTATCGCAAGTTTTCATTTACACCAATTTATCTCTTTTCAAAATTGGGCAACTGTTATTCAAACCAGATTTTTTGCAGACAACACTTTCATTCGCATTCAACCAGCGCTTATTTTAAATCAATGTATCCAGATTGAGGCTATCATTAGCCCATTTATGGGATAAATAATTAAGAAGGTTCGGTCCCAGATGCTCTGGGCTGTTTGAGTATGATTGACATTTATGTCAGTTTTTATAATAAACTAGCGGCCCGGCCCAGCTTCGCCTGGGTGGAGATCTTCTTTCACTCCACTCAACACCTGAAATTTCTAGTATTACATCTATACCAATAGTGCATTATCCCGATGTCTCGGTAAAATACCAAATTTGAATTTCTTAACTTTGTTACGATGGTAATGGTGCAATTCGGTGCAAAAAAAAACAGGAATTTGTGATCGATATGGCGATAGGCTTCCTATCACAAACTGGGACGAATACATGACAAAACGTAGATCCTGGTTGCACCTCTGCCTACCCAAAAAAAGCGTGAAGTCATGCATGCTCGTCTAGCTACTCATTGCAATAAAAAAAACAATCCGACCAATAACTAAACACTTTAAAATGGCTGCCAAAATTTTCCGATTCCAACTGTGTATTCAGATTATTTAAACGAAGGGTTCCTCAGATATCAATTTTGGAACCAATCAGATCAATAGCAAAAAAGTTCATACCACAAAATTTCGATTCTGACTCCAAAGGACCTGGACAGTTTTTGCCTAGTTACTTTTTATCATGTACAAAAATAAGGCAATCATTGAATGAATATAAAAAATCAACTATTAATTTAAGAATATGTCATATTTCTGTAGAAGTTTAGGGAGTAAAATAAAGTTTAATAAGATTTTGCATTGATACCTACCCATTTCCGCCATTGTTCGCCCCGCATAAACGTTTCGTTCGCAGTAAAGGAAGTGTAGGAAAAAGATAATAACTTTTTCTAAAATATTCTTAAAAATAATCTATAAGTAGGTAATAAGTCATAATAATTAACAATAATAAATATATATAAAGCAATGTTCGCCGTATATACTTACACATATATTCTTCCCATTTTTACACATTTTCATTGCAACAACTAAACGCTGAAGTAAAATACTTGACTAGTACTACTTGGTCTGTGTACTTGACACTTGACAGTTGCTTGACAGGAACCATGCTTTGTTTATTTGTTTATATTGTGATACAATTAAAATACGCCTCCGTGTATATTTTGTGCTTAAAAAAATAGACACGGAGTGTGTGGAACTCATGAATAAAAACAATTAATTATATACGTCCCACTGCAGGGCACGGGCGTGTTTTTTATGTATTTTATTGTATTATTTAACTTATAAAATAATAGTTTCTTTAAATTCCAAATTATTTATATATAGACAAATTATTTATGTGAACGTATTTTTATTCGATTCAATAAATTGACAGATAACCTACAAAACCTAACCTAAAAATAAGATGTGTTTTTGTAAATATCTAAAAACTCTGAACTTCCTAAGCTTTGTAACTTTTGTGTAATAATCTTGGAACAAACCTTACCCCAACAATGCAAAACTCATTGATGTAGACGAGATTCGAAGTACTAGGCACAGCGCCATACAAAAACTGGCCATGTCCTTTAGGTTATTCGAACAAAATGTGTCTCAGATATTGATTTCGAGACCAATCGGATCAATACCAAAAAAAGTTCAAAATGGCGGCCACAAATTTTGGTTCTGACTCCCCTCCGTCCAGCCTATAGATTATTTACATAAAGAGTAAATAATTCAAAGCTATAGGTACCTACCGATACGTACCTATACGTCCCATCCTTTCTCTTCATTATCCATACCGTCTTATAGCGTGCATTTACATTTCTTCCTATCAAATCTGTCAGCTATCTCAGTCCTCTCCCGTGCCTCTCACTCTATTATATCCCATTTATCCATATCCAAGTAGTGTGCCTTATAAATCTTTTACATTTAACACTTTAGCAGTTTTGATTATCCATACAATATTCCATCCCTTATTTCACCCCCACTATGCTGTTTTTCCAAAAATAGTACGCCATTACTTTTTACTCACACACACGCACGCACACGCACACAAAACATACACTATCAGCACATTTTTACACACACACATGATTAATCATTCATGTAGTAACAATTATATTTACGGGAAGACACAGGCAACGCCTAATTTGAAAACTCATGCAATATTCTCCATAATTATGTAAAATTGTTATTTTAATAATGATTTTTCATTTTCAAGTGACATTCTATCTTGAAAAGAAGTAAAACTTCTTGCGTGTGAATATTATTAATTTTATTGTCCTATATTTATGTAGCTTTATAATATATTCTCTTTAGTTTACACAAAATAAATTTCTGAACGCATGCATTAATATTTGACAACCAATTTAAATGTCAATCGCTTTTCATTACTGTCATTAATTTACATCTTTAAAATCTAAAATACGCCATTAATCGAATATTGTGGATATATGTTGTCGATTCGAAACCTTTATTTAAATACGTTTTTTAATTTGAGGGAAGAGTTTACCGTATCGACGGGATGAACATTAAATGTTTGACAGTTACAAACCCATGAACATTTTGTATGAGAATTACAAAAAATGTGACAAATGAGGAACCGCTCGACCGATTTTATGCAAACTTCACATAAACCATCTACTAAATATGCCGACCAAATCCTAAGCATTTGGTTTGGATAGGTGAGCCCGTTCTTGAGTTATGGAATTACAACGAAAAGTGGCATTGATTTTTATATATATAGATACAATGTTTTATGTCACTCGCTTATCTTTTTTGTTAAATAAATTGTAAAGATACTCTTGCGGGCTCTAGATCGGGAATATCACAAAAACCATTTCTAACAGTAACAAAACTTTCATAGATTTCGCCTTAACAAATTTTACATGTAGGCGATGTCATGAACTTTGGCGGAATATGTTAAGGGGAAGTCTGTGTATAATGTTAATTCTAGATTTGTCAACATCCTTGTTATTATCAAAGTAAGCTATGAAAATTCATCCTAATCGTCTATATAATAGAATATATGTATGTGGGAATAGTTCCGTGTCGGGTCAAATCAAACAAAGATTCTTCAGACAATCTTCGGTATATATTTGTCTTTTTTGAATTCGTCTTAAAAATCGTCTTTAATCGTCTTCATCCGTCTTCACGTCTTACGTCGCCTTTCAGACTTTTCTCCCTTATATTCAGTCCTTGCATATTTCAATATCTTAATCATTTATTCTCTGACTCTTTGCATCTTAAATACTTTCATTAGTATTTAGTCATCTCTTTCACACAAACTACGTTTCATATCAGTCATACGTCTAACATTTCATTCTACTCATCTTTCTTCATAACATACAAATCTTACATATCAGTAGGTGCGCCATTTCTTTGGATACCCTGTATAACTAACGTTATTGTTCCTTCAATATTGTTGTTGTGACTTTAGCAGCAGTAGAACCACAAAGTCTCTGTAGTATTTTGCGGATTCCTATCCTTGTCCGGAGTCTTGGATCAACGTGTGCCCGACAATATACTAAATAGTAATGTAATAGATATGATCCTAGGCTAGGATTCGGGGGGTTACCCCCGCTGGACTGTGTTGCTGGTAAACCGCTGTCGCTTCGCTTTATTAGTATCGCAATATTTCACCACGTAACTCGAATCTTCCGAAATTCGTCCGCTGTTTTTTCCATTCTTCCCCTTTGTCACACTTCGCGCACGCGCACTTTCTCCAACAAATTTTCTTTTAATTTTCAAAAGTGTAGTATTTATGGGGTCGGCCACATAAATACAACAGATGAAGAAGCGGTGAAGCGATACGCGGGAAAAAAATATCGGGAAATTCTTTTTTCAGATGAAATTTTTTTTACCGTCTTAGAGAGCTACAACAAACAAAATGATAAAGTGTACACAGTAGTGAAGAAGCGAGCAACCGTATTCCGCGTGTCCAACGAGGTCATTTTCCATCCTCGCTCATGGTATGGTTGGGAATTTCTTATTGGGGCTTAACAGAGGTACATTTTTGTGAGAAAGGTGTAAAAACGAATGCATTTGTGTATCAAAATACAGTCCTGACGAACTTTGTGGAACCTGTTTCTCATACCATGTTCAATAACAGGCACTAGGTATTCCAACGACATTCGGCGCCAGCTCATAGAGAAAAGAGCACACAAGACTGGCTGGCGGCGCGTGAAATCGACTTCATCCGGCACGAAGACTGGCCCTCCTCCAGTCCAGATTTGAATCCGTTAGATTACAAGATATGGCAACACTTGGAGGAAAAGGCGTGCTCAAAGCCTTATCCCAATTTCGAGTCGCGCAAGACATCCTTGATTAAGGCAGCCGCCGATATTGACATGGACCTCGTTCGTGCTGCGATAGACAACTGGCCGCGCAGATTGAAGGCCTGTATTCAAAATCACGGAGTTCATTTTGAATAAACTTAGGCTCAATTGCACAAACTAACTTTGCCAATACCTTTGCCCTTGAAAATGTCAATTCCATACATTCGCAAGGTCAAATACATCTCAAATGTATGGCGATGACATTTTCATAGGCAAAGGTATTGGCAAAGTTACTTGGTGCAACTGAGCCTTAGTGTCATAAGAATCTATGTTTTGTTAAGTTCATTTTGGTATATAAATGGTTACATAATGAATAAACTTGTTTCATTTATTTTATATTAAACATGTGACAGAATTTATGACCTGACTAGGTACTTCGAGAGTTGATTGATTAGTATTTTGGCTTTTGCTACTATTAGTAATTCTTATTATTCCCTTTTTTTTAAATTTCTTTTTCTATTTTTTTTCATTTCCTAGCATCCATATGTTAAGCACGGTATAAGGCATGAGTTCATTATCTTTATTATTATTAAGCTATTGCATAGCTTCTATCGCGGGCCTTGAGCGTGGAGACCGAATCCAAAAATTCCGTAACAAAAATAACCTAACTCCGACCGAAATTTAAATTCATTTTGGTATATAAATGGTTACATAATGAATAAACTTGTTTCAATTATTTTATATTAAACATGTGACAATTTATGACCTGACTATGTATATGAGCCCCGATGCAAAATAGTTCGTCTAGTACGGAAAGTAGTACAAAGCGTAAAATATAGAAAGTAAATATTGGTAAAATAATTACGAACGTTTAATAAAAAGTAAACCACAATTTAAGGAACATTTTATTTTAACATAACCGAAATTCTTTCATGACTTTACATAACATAAAATAATAAAAAATATTCTAAAAACATAATGCAAAAATTAGGTGAATACTTTTGCGTTATATCCTTTGTCACTCACGCAAAATAGTCCGTCTACCACTAATTTGTCTCGTCTTTGCTCTCAATGATAGCTTTAATGTGAAGAGGCATGGTTGCAACCAAATTTTCCACCATAGGGTTTCGATCGGCGACATGGACGGGCTGCTAGATGGCCATTCGATTGTAGGGATGCTTTTCGCCAGTAGCCACGTCGTTGTTGTCCTTGCAGTATGAGAGGAAGCACCACCTTGTTGAAAATTGAAGGAATCTTGATGCTTAAGTGACTGAATAGAGGGCAGTAAATTCTCTTCCAAAAGGTTTTGATACCTTGCACCATTGATAGGACCATTGACGAACTGCATACATCCAACACCTTATGCATACGTGCCTCATATCATAAGAGAGGCCGGAAACTTAAATTTGCGTTTAGACAATCAGTATGAAATACCTCATCTTTGTTCCGAGAATCAGGTTTTTTTCCTTCATCGCCGACTCTCACTTCAAGTTTGGACTCGTCACTACAAATGATACTACGCCAGTGTTCGGAAGTCCAATTTAAATTATCACGAGCAAACTTTTCTTACCCCCTAACCACTGTTTCTTTTGTACAGCTATCAACAGTGGTTTCTTCTTAGAGGTGTAAAATCTGTAACTCATTCTTTTTAGGAGTCTTTTGCAAGTATCAACAAAGACGTTTTTGTGAATCATGTCCTTCCATTGCACCGTGATTTCTCCAGCTCGAGCACTACGATTATTTTTGATAATTTTATTCAAGATTTTGTTTTCTACTGCCCTTGTGATGCCTGGTCGACCAGATTTCTTCAAACAGGAAGTCGTTCTATTCTTTTTATGTACTGAATGATAGATTGGACTGTAGACCTGGGAAGTATCAAGTCTTTAGATGGTTGGTAACTTGATTTGCCAGCATCGACCCCACAAACTATTCACTTTCGAAACTCTTCACACATGGGTTTGCCACGACCCATTGTTATTTGAAAACTAATGAAAAAAACAAACATTTTCAGAATTTATACTGTCTCCCTTAACAAATGACACAGAATTAATTTTATAAATTTAAATGATGCAGCATAATTGTCTGTCTGTCTGTTTGTTCCGGCTAATATCTGAAATGGCTGGACCGATTTTGACGGGACTTTTACTGTCAGGTAGCTGATATAATAAGGAGTAACTTAGGCTACATTTATTTTGGAAAAATAAAGTAATGTTGCAATGCCCAAGTACTGTCCAGTACCGCGTGTAACTCACGCGCATGCCACCACTGGGCCGTCACGTCGAATCGTCAATATTACAATAATAAAATATTGCATATAAAGAAGTTTTTCAATAAAGCTGATACAAAAAACTGAAAATAAATAATAACTAAAATAAAAATGCAAAAACGAAAAAAAACTTATTGAACTATTATAATTAACTTTTTTATTATTTTCCACGCGGACGAAGTCGCGGGTACAGCTAGTAATAAATATAGAACAAGTCCAATCCATATACGTGTACAATCAATGATTATTTAATATAACGATGTATTTATTGGTCATAGCTACTAGTATTAGTTTAGAATATATATTGTATTTGCAATTAATATCATATTGTAGGACATGGTTGGCTATGTAATTGACTTACTGTGCTGCGTACAGTATTGAATGCACAGCACATATTTCACACCCGTTGCGGCCCGGGCAGTCCTCTATTACCCTTCGAAATACCTAGGACGTTCAACTGACATGTTAATCAATATTCTGATACCGACGAGTCCAGAGATGTTCTTTATAACAGTGCACGTGTCTTTCACCTCGCTGGTCAAAGCACAAGCACAAATAATACAAATTTATTTTTTTATTAATAGTAAACAATTTATATAGTTTATATATTATAATCGTTTTTTAGACTCTTTTGTACATTTTCCACAAATAGCTTTTTTACAGATAGTGCAGTTTTCACATGTTTTTTTTTTACAATTACTATTGATTTGACATTGCCGCCTCTCATTGTTTGTAGTACATGGTTCGCTTGTTTCAGAATTAGTTCCTTGTCTCTGAGTCGCAGTTGAAGTGGATTTTTTTTACATATTCTTCACGTACTTCGCTCACTAGTTGAAGGATAAAATCATGACGAGAAATTTTTATGCCTGTGACTTTTGATATAGAATCCACGAGTTTATAGCTGCTAAATCAAGTATATTGTAAAAAACGTGAACAGGCCATCTCCGACTTCCAGTTCTTACGGTGTATTTGCGTGCCATTTGATCGATGATGTCTACACCAAATTCTGTTGCATTGTAAAATTCATCTGTTTCAGGCAGCTTTTTTTATCAGTACCTATGGTTACGTTGGGGTGCAGAGTACTCTAATGGATCTACGAGATACCCCGCGTCCTCTGTGCGAATTTACAATAATATTGTTATTTGTAGTAGATGAATCTACTTCGGAGTCTTCTGATGAAGAAGTGACATGTTCCGGCTGAAATTCTGCATCACGGTTTTCACTAACACTGTCTATTACCTATATATCATCATTACTTTCATCACCTGACACATTTTCTTGTATATCCCGATATCGCAACAATTCTTGTTCTATTTCCGAATTTGAGAGCCGGCGACCCATTTTTTTATAACAAGTTACGACTGCTCACCGAACGAAACCAATGTCTATTGTAAAATGTAAACAAGCTAGGTAGTAACAACTTACTCAAAATTCAATTCAACATAAATAAAAACAAAAGTACCCACATTAGGTTGAAAAACTCGTTGTTTACTATTCTTATCGCCGCCTTTATATGTGTGCCGTCACATTGACGGTCCGCGGTCTTAGTAGGTATTTGTAATCGAAACTCATATACAATATACTGTTCATTTTTTTTATATCTAGATTTAGCTTAACAATAGCAAATTAGGAAAAGTCATAAAATATGAAAAGAAACAAAAACATAGTTTGTGAAATATTTAACAATGAAATTGCTTTGCCGCCAATTTGACTGCCTTGGTCTTTCTAGTGTTAAATATTGCCCTGTGTTTCTGTCATGTAATTCTGCAATGCTCAAATTTCGAAGGACGATCTTTCCATCTGAAATATATTTATAACACATGAATTTTTACGATTTTAATAAGCATTGTCCGCGATATCACATTTTTAAATACTTTTAATTACATACAATTAGCGGGAAAAAAGAGGATGGAAAGAAGGAAATAGTATTGGGCATCCGGCAATCTCCCTCATCGTACGAAACACGACAGCAAAAATGTGGCTTCACGGCGTTCTTCTGTACGACAATGGTACCACCCCGGACGAGCCTACCCTTTCATGCTGAGTCGTTCTAACAGCGTGGCTTAATAGAAACAACTACAACATTCCCGATTACGACCCATCTTATCCCTTCCCGTTATATGTCGTCTTATACATATTATTATTTAATTTTATTTATTTTTTTATAATGGCCCGGCATAATGGCGGCATTGCACCTGATGGTAAGTGCTAATGCCGCCCAGGCAGAGTATCCATTGGCATTGGACGGCAGTGCCAATGGAAACAATTATGCCGGCCTGCTAAGGTGCCTCTTCACACTACGGCGGATGGGCCCAGGATTGTAGGAAGGAGGGAACACGCGAGAAGGCAAACAATTCCACAGACTGACGGTGCGGCATAAAAAAGAATTTGAGAACCGTTTGGTTCGCGCCGGGATGGTGTGGACCGTCAAGCCATGGCTTCGCAAGCCAGCACGCGTGATTCTGGTAAGGAATGGAGAGGAGGGGATCAAGTTTTGGATATTGATGACACCAAAATAGTATAGTCTTATATATTTATACTTGCCCATAACATACTGTATATTTATTCCTAGAAATCTTCGTAACTTAATAGAGGCAACGTCTGCTTTAAGTGCCAGAACATCATTTTTGATTTCATTACAGATCATCCCTCGAATTTTGTGAGCCATATCCTGTATGCTGGACCGTAATTTTTTTTATATTAATTGCTTGGTGCTGGTTCTGTGTCACTCCCGGTATTAACTTCAGTAGATCTCTGAACGCCTTATCTTCAATTATATTAAATGGACGGCCATGATCTGTGACAAGTCTCGTGCAGCATTGCATTACAGTCATGGTAGTAAAAGTCTGTGGCGGCATGTTCTCTTTAGCTGCCAAATTTGAATGGTGGATTTCGTCATATTTCGCTCTATGATGGGAAAAAAAAATGACGCAACAAGTTTGCTCCATGATTTCCCTATAAGTGAAAAACGTATGTATACATAAATTCACGCCTTTTTCCTCAAAGGGGTAGAGGTGCTATCGTGACACCCAAGTTTGGCTTTGTGTGTTCCGTCCCAGTATGTGACAGGGGGCGAGCCTATCACCATATCGGATACAAATTTCTACCTTCGGTCTGATAATGAATAGAAAAATCCAATATCACTTTGTCCGAACTGGGAATAGAATCTGAGACTTCAGCGTTGTAAAATTATACCGTAGCTTAGTACAAATGCGCCACCGAGGCAATCGTACGATGAAGAGGGTGGTCAACACGATTTTACATACATACATAAACTCACGCCTATTTCCCAGAAGGGGTAGGCAGAGATGCCAGGACACCCATATTTTGCCTAGTATGTTCCGTCCCACAATGTGATAGGTGGTGAGCCTATCATCATATCGGACACAAATTCCTGACTCTGGGCTGATAATAAATAGAAAAATCCAATATCACTTTGCCCAACCCGGGATTCGAACTCGAAACCACAGCTTTGTAGCCGTACCTTAATACAACTACGCCACCGAGGCAGTCGACAGGGTTTTGATGTATATATTACAGATATTACAGAAAAATAATATATCATTTACATTATTAATTACTAGCTGTGCTTGCGACTTCATCCGCGTGGAATTTAACAAAAAAGTTAATTAGTTTATTTTGATTTTTTTTTGTATATTTTTGGTGTTTTTTGTGATATTCATTCGTTGGTGGGAGAAGTGGTGGGAGACGCCCGACGTAACGGCCCAGTGGCGGCATGCGCGTGAGCTGCGCGTAGTACTGGACAGTACTTGGGCATTGCAACATTACTTTATTTTTCTAAAATAAATGTAGCCTACGTTACTCCTTATTATATCAGCTACCTGACAAAAAAAGTCCCGCCAAAATCGGTCCAGCCATTTCAGAGATTAGCCGGAACAAACAGACAGACAGACAAAAATTTTTAAAGGGCATTTTCGGCACATTTATCGTGTATATGTAGCTATACATATATGTGTATATTTCGATATGTAGCTGGTATTTTTTTTTTATTTTCACTTAAAACAGACACTTCAATTTTATTTATATGTATAGATTATATATATACACAGTTAAAATTAATATATATTATTTATTGCAATTAATGGCGACATGAACATCGACTGCTCATGAGCAATAGGAAAAATAAACAAAACATTAATTAAAAAACAATGCTTGGCACTCCATTACGTTGGCCTAGACAAAAAAAAATTCTCAATATGTCCAGTAGTTACTCTGGCTACTATTTATTGCTTTCCTTTTCATATCGAAAGAACGAACAAATTATTTTTTTTCCCCATCACAACAGTTGAAAGTGCGTGGTGGCCTGTTGGTAAACGGACTAGACGCGGCTGCCAACATGTTCTCGGTGGTCGCGGGTTCGAATCCCAGGGCACACCTCTGACTTTTCGGAGTCATGTGTGTATTGATAGTCAATCACCACGCACTAAAACGGTGAAGGAAAACATCGTGAGGAAACCTGCATACCATAGCGATTCATAAGAATTTCTATGGTATGTAAGTCCGCCAACCCGCACTAGGCCAGCGTGGTGGACTATATGGCGTAACCACTCTCAATCGTATTCTCGATTGTAGAGTAGGCCCGTGCCCTGCAGTGGGACGTATATGGGCTGATACAGATACAGATACAACAGTTGAACAGTAACCGATCCACAACTTTAAATTAAGTAGGTATTAAACAATTTTAATTCAAATTGTTTAGTCCTCAAAACGGAGTTGCGTTTTGCACGTCCAGTTCTATTGAATACTTCTAAATTCTAATACAATAGACGAGAAACGAGCCCGCACGCGGTATCTTGACATAAACGTAAAACATGTCACAACACGAATCTACCCGAACCGCACACGGCACACGTTTGACCTTGCATCGTGCGTTGCGTGTTACTTGTTTTGGAATTAACCGGTTAATACCGATACTAAACCGTTCATGCGGAAGTAACCGCTAACCTTTATCGTTTGGGTTAGTTTGAAACCGTTCATTATTTTAACCGGTAAACGTAGGAGCGATATAATTTACCGGTATTTTATCAGAATTAACCGCTCGCTTTAAACCGGTTCCGAGCCCTGGTTTAATTGCGTCACCTAATAACGTAAATGAATATATACAAAAATGCGTTGTAATATTTTATTCGGATAAAATACGTTGACACTAAAGATTCACATTCAGAGTTCTTAAATATACATAATATTTGACATGATTTCAAAAGTTTATTAATATGTTATGATATTATATATTTCATTACAATTCATTCGCATTAAATGCTTACTTATAATATTCCAGATGTTTATATTATTATGAATTGTTCATACTCGAACATAAAACCTGTCATAATCGCGCTCAATTTCATATTTATTTCTATCATATACTCATGAATATTTATACAAATGTTTAAACGTAATGTATAATTTTATAGTTAAATAAGGTGCTGTTATTATTATTATTATTTTCTCGTTCAGGCTTGATCATCATTTACAAAGACACCAAGTGAGAAACAAATATGAAATCTTGACTTGTTAGTTTAAAATATATAAAGGATGCTTATGGTAGCCACACACGTATCGATTAAACTGCACGAGTTTCAGTTTGCATAAATACAAGTTATTTGCGAGAAACTACAGATCGCTTAGCAAGTGCGTGGTGGTAGTGGTGGTGGCTAATGGTAATGGATCAGACGGAGCCGCAAAAATATGAAAGTTGGTGGCTGGTTCAAATCCTAGGGTACACCTCTGACTTTCATGTGTGTATTGATAGCTAATCACCAAGCACTATAATGGTGAAGGAAAACATCGTCAGGAAACCTGAATACTATAGCAATTTGTAAGAAATTCCATGGTGTGCATAGTCCGCCAAGCCGCACTAGGCCAGTGTGGTGGACTATATAGCCTAACCCCTATGTATTGGACTATGGATTGTAGACGCCCGCGCCCTGCAGTGCGACGTATATTGGCTGATATAATACACAAATATCATGTACGGTTCTCTTAAACATCTTTTCTATTAAAATGACTTTCGTGTCCGGTCGTGTTGTTTAGCGCGAGTGATTTTTGCATTCGGGCTGGCATAGTTATGCCAGCATCCATACATAGTTATGTATGGATAAAGCAATCTGCGTATTTTATACATTTATTGATGGTATCGCCATTTATAAAGTAACAACATGTTATGCGAAAAGCTATATCATATTTATATCTGCACAGTTACGTCGCTACGAGTGTGACTACCATATCGAGCGCGTATGACAGCTGTATAATAACATAATAAAAATGTCTGACAAAATAATAATTTATTTCCGTGTGAATAATTTGGTAATTGCATCGATAATTGACTTAAATTACATGTAAATTAATAAAAATAATTTTGTTTTAACGGTTATTCGTTATATTATGTATGTATTATACCTATGTTTAATCGATTATATGTATGTAATATTAAATGTCAGAGACAGACTGGGGGACAAAGGTTGGTTAAAATATATGGATTAAATCACCAACTTGCACAAAAAGGGTTGTTAGATCTACTGTCTTGCACCGCTCACGTTATTCTATATTCCGAGGAAACGCGCGACATCGTTGATCTTAGAGAATACTCGAGGTATATCCAATCTCTACTTCAATCCTTTTTTCTTATTAATCAACTCTAGTAAATCATTACTATAAGTATGCCCCAACCAGCACAGCAAACCTCGTTGATTTAACTTTTCATACTTCGTGGATGTCTACAAACATTCCCTTTTAGCATATGATCGACACAAATAAGTAATCACCTACCTAAATTTTAGGGCTCGTCCTCATTTAATAATAGAGGATGAAATAATTAACATGCGAGGAACTTCAAACAATCGCTCATTATGTTTCGTCAAATCACTTTCATATGAAACAGTTCGTACTGTAACAGATAACACAGCCTTGTTTGTGCAAGAGATTATTAATTATAAGTGTATCAAATAAATAAGTTACATTGGCAACCTTCGCACGCATAGAAACGTCTAAACTCCGCCAACTAATATCTAAATTGTATAACATCGGTTTATATCTATTACTATAGTAAGCTGTAATTCTATGCTGTTATATGCAAACCTGTTAAATCGACAATAAGCCGCGGTCGCAATAGTGGCGCTTACGAAATAACTGTAGCAAATGCGTAAGTTGCGCAAATACATTTATGTAGCTTATTTAAATGATACTGCAATCAATACTTACACTAATTCTTAAATACTAAAGACATTGAGATTCAAAAACTGTGGCGTATATTGCCAAGAACTTCTTATTTATATTTTAATTATGAAATGTTCCCCCAGCCTAAGGGGGCATATGGTTAGCACATCTGTTATTGTTCTTAAAGATGTTTGATGTTATTTTATGCTGAAATACTTTTTATGCTATTCTATATTAATATTGATTCGCTTATGATAATGACTTGAGCTACGAGTGAGATAATGACAAGTATAAATATATAGATAAAATTCGTCAAAAGTAAAACAAATGCTTGGTTGTTTTTGAGCTTACCACAATAGTAGTACTATGATTAGGAAACATAAATAGATATAAGAAAAAAACAGTCGCATAACAGACATGTAAGGAACAAAATACAGAACGCCAAGCAGATACAAGATGTGATCAATTTACTACATAAATATTACCCCGAACCGTATAAATTTTATAAAAAGTTTACAAAAATAGAGTAGATTTAAAAAAACTTACAAATATATAAATAAAATGTGTTACAATGGGAAGTAGAAATTCATTTTCTTAGAGCAGCTCATTCCGATACACGGGATGTGGAAGCAGTGTCGAATGGCACAGGTTCTGAGGTACGAAAAATAGTCTTCCACTGATCTACTCTCTCCGTCGGAAACCCGCTGTCGAGGAACCTGAAACAAAAACCAATTCATAAGTACAATACCAGTTCATATATCCGTATTTCGCATCATTCCATTTAATACGGTACAGGTCTTAAACATGTGACTTACTGACAAATTATTATAATTTTCACGACGTAGAATATTGAATTAATAATCATTATAATAATATGAATCGCATAGCATACCTACTTACCACTGGTCGGGTAAGTTGACTCCCTTGCATGGTGCCTCAGTTTCTGATTCTCCATTTTTTTCTTCCGCTTCCTTAGGCAGAGATTCATCATGCGCAGCTGCCTCATCAGGTATTGAATCAACTGAATTATTTGGTATTTCTTGTTCTAGAATCAACATCGCCTCTGACGAAGATACTTCATTCGCCCTCGTTTCTTCTATTTCCAATTCGTACACTCCGTCATCATTTTGGGATAACTGTATTTCCTCACTTTGTGTCCCTATCTGGTGTTCTATGTCGGATATAGAAATATCTCCCAGTTGTTCCATTTCTGGCTGAGCCATTTCTATCACAGATATTTCCAAAATTTGTATGTTTGAGCTATTAGCTTCCACCTGTGGTAAATCCTTATGAATTGAATCTTCCAAATTCTCCTCTGACTTTTGTGGTGCTGGGTCTGTCGTGGCCCGATCATTCTTATTGGATGCAGCACTTGATGACTGTAACTTTTCTTTATCACTTGTTATATTATCTTCAGATTCAATCATCTCCTTTTGATTATTCGCGCTGGATTCTTCAGGTTGCATTATTTTATCTTTAGTTTCATCTTTATTTCTTGGTTTCTTTTCAGGTGGAGTGGACTCGCGATCTTTATTTTTATTCGCTTTGCGTTTTTCTTCGCGAGTCTTTCTTTTCAATTCACGTTTATCTATCGGTACCACATCCGGCTTCTTGATTGGTGTTGACTTGTGTCTTTTCCTGCACTCCATTCTCTTTGACTTGTCTCTCTTTTTAGATGCCGTTTCCTGTGTTTCAGACATAGTATAGTCTGCGCAGTTTTTTGATACTTTTTCTTTGTTTTATAAATAGTGTTATGGAATACCACAAAACGACGTATAAGCGTAGACACGTCAAGTTTGCGCGCCTCGCGTCGGTGTAGAGTGGGATCTCCTCAGAACATGCCCTACTCGGCGGTATTGATCGGGCTGGCGTAACTAGCGCCTGCGTATACTAACCCTGGCTGGGCTGCCACAAATATAAATATAAACCGGGTCATTTAAAATAAGTTAAGGTTTATTCGAAAATTAAACTAGGTAGAGAGTTGAAACTTGCAGAATTAAATAATCTTATACTAGTACCAACAGAGTACGTTGGTAAAGAAGATATATCGTTATAATGGAAATGTGGTCGCATTCCCAATTCGTTTTATAGAACAGCTTGCTATAACCGTGGCGACGAAAATTTCATTATTATATGTGCAACTGTATCTTGCCAGTAAATAGTATCGTAAATAAATATATTATCCTCGGTATATACTCCAAGCTCTTTAAAGTTGGCGCGCAATGTGTTAATTATTTTCCTGATTCGACTACTAAGAGCTCGCTGACAGGGCTGACAAATTTCAACGAGTTACATTGCATATATTTATAATCTAGATAATTTTTGGGTAATAAAACTAATGAGTTTATTTTTATAGCAGTCATGTTTTCACATTTTTTTTTTCAGTATTCAATTTATTTTTATCTGTGTCGACAATCCTGCCAAAGTGAAACGTGTGTTGAGTGTGTTACTCATGAATTCTCTAACTCTATTGTTTCAAGATAATTTATTTAATCGTTTATGTATATGAAATTGGCAATGAACTAAATGTATTTAATAACGGCAACATAATTAGTGAAAATATTTGTGTACCACATCAGAGCATTTCTGACGTTTCGGTCTACAATCAGCGTTAGGCTATATCAATGTTAACATTTCTTCGACATTTTTTAAGAAGGGCGACTGCGATCTCTTACTATCCAAGTGACCTGCATGCTCGTTTACCCGACCAATAAAAATAACACTCATTATCACGTATACCGGAGTGGCTTCGTTTGCAAACGCATGGAACTGTGATTACACAGTTGAAAGTATGCTAAATCATTCAATACAAGTTTTAATCCCAAATGGTGTTATGGTTTTTATGTAAATGGAAGCTTTCAAAATGGCTATGAACTGAGGATTTTCTGTGTTCACTGTAGAGTAAGTTACCACAGTTTGGAGTGCCCTACGAGACCCTTAAGAGCACTATTATAAATAATGAGATTATCTTAAAACTTTGGTAGTACACTGCAGCACTTGTGTAATCCGTATAAGAACATTTTAAAGCCTCTGTACAGAATTATTGAATTTAGAATAATGCTTTCCGACCAGAGCACATTGAAGGTTTTGTCAGCTGAAAGCGATAAAGATAAAGATGGTTTATTAGTATGAACATGAGTATACATACACAAGTATGCAAGGTGTTAATAACGAAGTAGTTACAGTCATGTCCACCCATAGCCGGCTAGCTGTAGCTATATTATAATACACATATTAAAGCGATTTACAATTATCTATTCACTGACTTAACAACTTAAAACTTTATTTTAGTAACACTAATTTACACTTAAAACTTTATAAACATGTATTAAATCAACTTTTTACCATCGAATAATTAAAATAAACACATAAATACTTACGAAATATTGACAACTATGAAAATAAATATAACATCTTTAAAATATTAATTCAACTTCAATATTAACACTAAAAACTTATTAATACTATAGTATGCTTTTTCAATCAGAAAATGCTTCTATCTATAAAAAAAACTTTGTACTATAATACAGTAAAGTTGTGTTTGTAGTAACTAAAAGTTACTACAAACACAATGCAACTTTTCATCTCCATCTTTTTGTGGCTGTTTTAAGACAGCCCCAATACCCTGTATACTTGAATCCGTATATATGTTATGGGCCAAGTGATTAATGCGGGCAGTATTCATAATGCCCAGCTATATCGGGCCAAGTGATTAATTACAACCTAAACTCACCTATTTATCACATTGCCCGGGCATTATGAATATGGCTACATGATGATCTGGCAATGTGATTAATAGGTAAATTTTTACGTGGTGCGTTGCCGCATTGTGGCATCTGCGATAGACTAGAGTTGAATTGATCTGCTTAGTTGTTATGTTTAGTTGTTTTGTAACGGTCAAAACATTATATTCAGACGGAAATTAGTGTACCCACTTTATGGATCAGTTAGGTCGACTGTGCCCCAAAACCGACTCGGAACACCCCGACTTCACGTAGTCTTTTGGCTACCGATCCTAGAGTGTATATGAAAAGCCGGAGGCGTTGAGGGAGAGCAGCCCCCGCCCGCTGTAATGAAGGATAGGCAACCGTGCGAGCCGTAGCGGCTGAGGCTAGTCGCCCGAGGCGACCAGCAAGCCGAAGTTGCGGAGGTGAGCATGGGTGCCTATCTTTTGTTACGCAAGGGCGAAGGGGCTGAACTTCCCGTAGCGCCAGAGACGTTGCAGAAGCAAATTTGTATTTACAACAAGTGTTTTGAGGTTAGGCAGGGGCGTACACTCCTTGTAGGCAGAAATGCAGTGCTTTACTTGCCATTCACAGATATTTTATTATAACGTTCGTACGTTTTAGATGACTTTAATTTATAGTAAATAAATGAATAAACAAAATATAATAACTTAAAAACGCCTAATATTTTATAAATAGCACCTATTTGCAATCACGCAAACATTATGTTTGCCACGCGAAAAGCAAGCGGCGCTGCAAAGCAAAATAATGTACCTAATCAACCAAGTCATGCCGCCGCGTCCCGCATGACATTTGTTTGCATGTGTGTAGTAATTTTGGTGTCCGTGCACAGTCGCAAACGCACACACCCATGAATATTGAAAGCCGCGACTCCTGCGGCAGGCCTCGGAAGTTCGGCAGTTGTCGGGAGTAATCGTAAATGTTCGTTGCCTATAATCCGAGTAAAATTAATAGGCAGGAATCTAATAAATCACCTATGCACATTATGCATTTTTGGTTAGTAAGGTTTTATTTGTTTAAATAGAAATGCTTTGTGTTTCGCGGGGGCCATTTTGCTTTCTTTATGTGTTTTTGAGTTGTTTACTATTTTATACTAGTATGTTTGTAAAAAAAATAGATTTCTTAAAAGATTTTCATTTTAACATTTGAAAGTGTGTACATTTAACAGTTTATTACTAAGTTTCGATATTAATTGTAGTCATTTGCTTTTACTTGTGTGTTTGTTTATTTTTTCAAATGTTATTTGATTGTGAGGTTTGTATTAAAAATGTATGTTTATCAAATGAATGAATGAGGTGGCCGAAATCTTGCGTTTATTTACATCGGGATAGGTATAGTAATCTCAACTAACCGGAACCTTGAATATGTGAAAATTGAAAGTTGACTAGGTGAGTTTTTTTTATTTTACTTATTAGAATTTCTTCCGCCGCGACGTTCGATCGCTGTTTTGTCTGCGTTGCCGTAGAAGATGGACATGAATAGTAGTACATCTAAGACTTGTTATGTTGGCATGGTTTCCGACTTAGAGATCCGTCGCGTGGCTGTGGCTATGCTAAAAAACTATAAAAGAAAAAGTTTTTGTGACCGAGTACTCCGCCACATACCCCGTGTCATAATCCTGTGCACGCCGCTGAGGTTAGGTTACTATAATTGATATTTCTCAGGAATGGTGCGTTACCATTTCATGGGAATGGTACCAGGGGAGGTGCGACTCTCCCCCACCCCCTCCACTCCTCCCAACCCACCCCCTCGTGCTGCCCTATTCTAAATTCCACCACTTAGCGCATTGTTTTGATTTCGATTCGCTTTAAATCACTCTGCCCAATAGGCACTGGGCTTCGATCAAATATACACTAGATACAACATGAGCGCTTAGAAAATGGCACCAAAAAAGAGTGCTTTAAGCACTCTTTCGCCTTCAATCACGCACCGACCGTTGCTTCTAAAACGTCGCAGAACTTTAGACAATATTATGTGAAAAGCTACTTTAAGCTCCAGGAATAAGGTGGAATTTGTGTTAATATATTTGGAATGTGTGATCTTTTTGTTTACTTTTTTTGTTTCAATGCATCGGTGCCACTTTTTAACAGAACATTAACAGGAAACTGTGTATCTAGTGTATATTTGATCGACGGCTTTGGGCATTATTCATAATGCCCGGGCAATGTGATAAATTGATTGGTTATAATCACATTGCCCGCTCCTATTGGGCATTATGAATAATGCCCGATTAATCACTTGGCCCATAACATATACATGTATCGGTAAATCTGGATAAAAAATTGTTAACATAGGTTTCGAACAAAGTAGTTTTTTAACTGATTCAAAGGCATCTTGACATTTTACCGACCAGATAATTTTTTGTCCTTTTCTCAACAAATTATGTAATGGATCCAAAACAATTGATATATTAGGTACATATTTTCCATACAAATTAATTTTACCCAAAAACTAACGAAAATTATTTTGTGTTCTTGGCACTGTAAAATTCTTTATTGCAACTAAATTATCGTTTCACGGGGTAATTGATTTATTTTTAATCGTATGACCTTAAGTATTTCACCAAATCTAGTGCAAAATTACACTTAGAGAATTTCAATGTGAAGCCCTCCTTTGAAATTGCCTATAATAACAATGATACATGTTTAATGTGTTTCTCAAAAGTTTCGAAAAATACTAATATATCATCAATGTAATTTATAGTAAAACCTGACTGTCCATGTTTTCTAATAATATTAGATAGTATCCTCTGAAAAATTGCCGGAGAAGTTTTTAAGCCAATTGATAAATAGTTCCATTGATAGTGCCCTTCTTGAGTGACAAATGCTATTTATATCCAATGTCGAGAAGAATCTACTATTTCGTGTTGTCACCATTAAATCCTCAATCAATCAATAAGTAGAAAAGGTTGTGATTGTGGTTCAACTCTTTTATTTAAATCGCTTAAATCAATGCATAGACTACATTTTGTTCCGTCTCCCTTTTTATAAGCTAATGTGACAGGAGCAGCATATGGACTATACGATTCCACAATTACATTTTTCTCAAGTAATTCGGATATTTACCTCTCTATTTCCTTTTTATCCTCAATAGTACTATTACTAATTGTATTGAACTACAATATTTATCTTTTATTAAATCAATGTTCGCTTCGTAGCCATTTACTGTACCTACATAATATTTATCCTTGGCAAAAAGGCCTTTATATTTGCAAATTAATTCATCTATTTTTAACTGTTCTTGGTAATCTAAATGATTAATTTCAATTTTGAATTTTTCTACTTCAGTATGTACATTGAAGTTCATTTTATGCGCATTATTGTTTTTAGTTTTATTTTCTTACAATATTTTTCTGTATATTGTGTTTAATATCTAGTTTTCATTTTGAACTAATAGAATTTTTTCTATGCAATCTAGTCCAATTAAGAAATCATAGTCAAAATTTCTATAACAAAACATTCATACTCTCTTCAATGTTAAATTTTTTTTTTTATTTTTAAATGTATCATTCCTACAGTTTTTTTTTCACACCATTAATCGTGTTTAAGTTTGCTTTATTGGTATTAATTTGTTTATTTTTCAATGATAATAATCTTGAGTGTATTAAGGATACATTTGATCCTGAATCATAAACTGCTAAAGTTTCTAATGCATCATTTATTGATAACTTAATTTTGATTAATGGTCGAATAACTAGTTTTTTGGATCGATATTATTTAGTTCAGTTTCTAATTGGGAACTATAAACTTTTCTAATAAAGTCACGTTTTGGTGTGGTATTATAGGTGTTTCTAAACCAACATAAAGATTGAGGATGATATCAGTAAACTTTATTTTCTTTCTCACAAATTTTACCTTTTTTCCTTTTTAACCTTTCACAACTTAACACTTTATTTTCCAAAATATTTTTTTAATCACTAAATGCTCTAAATCGCGTATGACATTAAATAAATCCTCAGTTTCTTTCAAACAATTTTTATCAATTTTATCAGCAATGAAATTTGGAAAACCTGTGGCAATCAATATACTATAGTAGATTTATTCATTGATTTATCTATCTCTAATAAAAGGTTTTCCCTTTTTAGTGTATATTCGAATAAGGATCCCTGTCTATATTTAAATAAAATTGCGTACCTTACAGACGACCAACCTTTGTCCGCGTAAGTTTCACAAAACTTTATTTTCCACTTTAGCCATTCACAATTAATTGTGTATTTTATTAGCATGGAACTTTACCAGTCAAGGATTCCATGCATCATATGAAACTAACTTTAGAATCCCGGTTTTTTTACTGTCTTCAAAAAATTTCTAACTGATCACATTCTGTTTCGTAAATCATCATCCATTGAGATACATTTGACACTTTCCTTCATTTTCTATTATTATTTTATCTGACAATTGCTTGATATTAGTTTATGGAGATGTGCGGAGTGTCGTTAAGTAGTCGGTGATCAGATGAAATGTGGATGTATAATGAAGAAGAGAAAAGTTCAAAGTCAAGATCACAGAATTTAATTTAATTTAACACAATACACATAAGAAAAGAAGGAGAAAGAGCAAATTAGGCAGTAGAAATATTGCGTCCAGAGGCTAGATCACGATGCTGTAGAGAAGTGGACTATCAGCTCGTCGATACCAAGAAAACGATTCCAAAATTTATGTTACACAACTGACAACTGATTTTTAAAACAAAAACGAGCGGACCGCTAGTGACGTAAATATAAATAGGTCGGCGCATATATACATAAAAATAATGTTTGTAGTATCAAACTGTTTGTCCGTGTGTTTAAGAATTTATTTTTATATACATAAATAATTATAAGTTGTGTAGGTAAAGTGTTTATAAATTTTGTGTTGTGTGTGTAAATATGGTGATGATTTAAGTCACCCACATGTTTTATTATCTTTATTATTTTCTCCAATATTCTTCAAAAAATGCTCGCTGCGGAATGTCTGGTATTATTTCCTCCAGAAAGAATAAATTAGGAGTATAACTAAGAAGATCGCTCTGACACTGATTTTTAATAGATTTTGAATAGTTTTGGAGCCTCACTTTTACTTACCTGCGGGTGATTGACGATTTTATTTCTCATATATTGCGGCAACTATATCGACTTTTCTCATCTAAATACAGTTCTCGAGAACTTCATACTTTTCCTATCGACGACTTGAACACTGTCATAATGGTTTACATTACATGTTATTATCATCGTCGTCTTTACCCTCATGAATTAGGCTGCACTCACATTATTATTGCAGTCTTTGTCGAGTTGATCTATATAAATATTTTTAAAATTAAATATTAGTATAAGCGCACTACACACCGAAGCTGCCGGCAACATTTTGTTGGCGGCCTTCACTCATAAAACGTCGTAATACGTCATTTGCACTGTCAACGGCCCGACACGACCACAGAACAATGAGGTACATAGAAGAAACGATAATGACATTTCAACGTTCGCTCTAATTTTAACAACAAGAAATAATTGTGCTGTGATCTCGTCTGATAGTTAGCGATATCGATAGATGAACTTTATTTATAGCAAATTCGTAGGCATGATAAAATAAACTTTAATTTGATATAAAACACATCGGTAGATATTCATACATGAATCATGTAAATGTAAAAAAAAAAACAATACATGTTTGATTGCGTTACTCTGCTAAGCAAAGCCTCTATAAAGTAAATTTTTGCAAGGAACATGATGAAATCGAAATTTGTGAAGAGTAAGGTGGGAACTTCTTTATTGACACTTAATATTTAATAAAGGATTTCTGTCATTTCGCTATTCATTATGTAGGGTACCATTTCACATGTTAGTGGATACTTCTGACGAAAATTATAAAATTGGCAAAAAAATGCGAGTTCTCGATATGCTATTAAATCAAGTGTATAAATGTATGGAGAACCATCTCCTGATCATAAATTTGGGGAAAGGAAGGTAGTGTCTAGAAGGAATTCTGTATTCTGTATTAGCCCATATACGTCCCACTGCAGGGCACGAGCCTACTCTACAATCGAGAATACGATTGAGAATGGTTAGGTCATATAGTCCACCACGCTGGCCTAGTGCGGGTTGTTGGGTAGCTAGAAGGAATGTTTTGAAACAATTAATTAATTTGTTTATTTATTATTATTTGGGAAACAAACAGAAAATTAAACATATAGATTACATATAAATGTTGTACAGAATCCAGTAGTTTCCACTAATAAATTAATGCAGAGAAAAGAGTCGTCCAGGCAAATTAGAAAAGCTTATCACAATAAACAAATGCGATTAGGTCGTTAAGGGAATGTATGAAAATTAATGTTTTTTTTTTTTAACTATATCTGGGGGCGCGGCCGAGCCCCCTCCAAGTCGAGCTATAGGCCGTAACATCCTTTTCTCGAAGCAATTCAGACCATTTTCAACCCCCTATAACTTCGTTGTGGCTAAAGCATAAAGCCTGAATTTTCAGTTACTAGGCAGGCATTGTGTAAACACGGTATATTTAAAATTTCATTTAATTTGAACCAGTAGTTTAAAAATTGTAACTAATCAAACTTTCTTAATTTTGTCACTCACTGACTGACTGACCGATCATCAAAAGTCTAAGGCACTTCTAGCAGCCGTAGAACCTTCAAATTTAGAATATAATTAGTGTTTAATGTCTAAAGTAAGGAAAAATTCAAACATTTCATAATTTGTGTCTAGTTTTCTAGATAGACCAACTGCGTGAATAACTTTGTAATCCAATATAAATGTATAGGATTACAAAGTTACATTTGCAGTTAATGAATCATTGTACCCGTATATAATGGAATAATAGTTGTAGATAGATATCTATATATATGAGGCAAAACAGGAGGAGATATAGAGAGGGAAACGGTGTATTCAGCCCATGAAACTGTACAACATTCCTGTAGAAAAACATGACGAAGAAAAACTTGCAAATAAATAGACTAAATAGCTCGAAAATATCAATTACAATGAAAGAAAGAACATTAATAATCAAATCCGCTATATTTGTGATAAATTGATACCTACAAAAATAAGAAAAATCCATAAGACAGAGGCTTTAAGAAAAATCGTTAGTGATATTCTAGAAGTAAGAAGTACCGAAAAGGAAAAAGTAGGACTCTACAAAAAGACGTGAGATCCCATCAAAAACATCCTGTAAAAAAATTCCAAGTCTCGCAGCTCAGGTTTTCTACCGCAAAAAGTTGTGAGATGCATGTAATACCAAGTCGATTAATTTATTTAGTCCTTAAGGGACCTTCTATATAAGGTTATTACGTTAGTTATTACCATATCAATATTAAAAATTATTTGCGTTTTAAATAAATAGATCGACTTGGCCATCGCATGAAAACATAATGTGTCGTACAATTTATACATAATGCTGCTGGCCAAGTCGATCTATTTATTTAAAACGCAAATAATTTTTAATATTGATATAAGTATTGAAAGATAAATAAATAATATAATATGCAGTCTATTGGATTGGTAAAACTATACCGCCTACTTTTATGCTGATTTGGGATATTATTATGTCTCTCTCTTTCCCTCTCTTCGGCCATAGAAAGTCCACTGCTAAACATAGGCCTCCCCCAAGGCTCTCAATATTGAACTATTGGAAGTGATCTACATCTAGTAACTTCCTACAATCTTAACGAAGAAAATTAAAACATATTCAATATTTTTCTATTTGTGTTTAATATTTTAACTGACATATAACAAGGTATTACATTATATTATTAACAAGATGATCACAGCGACTCATAATAACGAATATAATAAGGCCAGAAAAAATAGAATTTAACAAACAGGTAACGACAAAACTAATCAACTATACGTGTAATATAATTATGATATGCGCATTTATTTTAAGTAATCCAACGTATGAAATACATAATATAATTTTACCATTTCTGAATGGAGATGTAATGACGGGACAGCGTTATATTTTAGTCTACGCCATTTATGATTTTTGTTAATAAAACAATCACTGGTGAAATGTTTTGAGCAAATACGGTGCTGTTTTTTCAATTGTAAATCTGTTCGTGCGACAGTATCAATCCACTTTTGCTTCACAGCTTCATTTGTAGGGAATCTGCATTGAAAAATAATTATAATATGAAACACTAAGATTATATCATATGGCATTTTAGACCACAGGTCTCGCGCAGTGGCCGAGCGCTTTTTTACAACTACACTACCGGGTAAGTATTTAAATTACAAGCCAACTTATGTAACATGGCTAGTAAACTAAAATATACATTATTTACATTATCGATAAAATGTGCACCACATAACTATTGAACATGACTACCAAATTGGTAAAAATGAACAATATTTAAAAATTACTGAATCGAATGGCCTGCGGGTTATTAGAATATGACACCAACATAATAAAGTTTAAGTTTAATTAGATATTTTGCAACCCTGTATAAGTTTTTAGCAAATATTATTTGTTTATTGTCTACTCACAAATGGAAGCTGATGATTTCAGCTTGTTTTTGAGTGCGTGAAGAACGCGATCTGCATCTTGCAATAATGCAAGACATTGGTATTTCGCTTGGCTTGATTGTAAAGTACACAGGCACTGTTTAATTATTAAAATAACACAAAATATTTAAAAAAATCGGGAGACGACTATGTCAAGCGCGCACGAAAGTATAACGTAACTAAATTGTGTTGGCGCGTTGCCGGTTTGTAAAATTTGACATAAATTCACTTTTTGATTCGGCTGCGTAATCATACCCAACATAGCAATTTGACGTTTCATGAGTGAACATGACCCGTCCTTAGCACATACTATTTGTCTCATTCTCTCCCATGATTTGGCCCATTGGAAAAAACAGGATAAATATATGAGTAATTTTCAGGCTCTTTCTATGGACCTCATTGTTCTGTGGACACAACACATCATTTTTATGACGTTTTTGAGATTCGCCGGGGAACTAAGTATAGCACATGCCGCCAACATGTTGGTAATCAACACGCGCGGGCTCTTGTCGCCGACATAATTCCATTTTGTAGGCCGCCGGGTTGTGACGGCGGCATGCATCGCAGGGCCGGCGGGTTCGGTGTGTAGCGCTAAAGAAAAAGTCATAGATATTGCCTCTTGTACTCAACGGTATAATGGCAACAAGCCAAGGGCTAAAAACAATAGCTTGTCCAATTGACAATAACAAAAGTTATTGTATTCTTGATGTTGTTAAAAACATTAAGATGCTAACAAAGTTATTGTAAAAGTAATAAAGGGATCTGCAATAATATTTTAGTGTTCTTATTTTATTAAGCTATTTAAATATCCATTATCAATACTAGATACAGAAATACCCTAGTAAACATGCCTACGTTCAAGAATAATCTATTGTAAATGCAGTTTATAATCAATAAAACATATGTATCTGTATTTTCTCTTTCCTAACAAACTCTATTTATTTTCGTTTTAAGGTATCGAAATAAAACACAAATTCCTTACAAGGTTTGATTTTAATTAGCTCATTCCAGTCAATTACACAATTGAAATATTCAAGAGAGAATCCATCAAGAAATTGACATCAGTTGACATTTCCAAATCAGTACGTAAATATAAGTATTTCTACATAAGTTCGTTTTAGTTCGTTCGTTTTTCGCTCTACTCCCGGACGCGGGCCACTTTCTCCGTTGATCCGATAAATGAGCGGTGGGGCTTTACTTCAACACGCTGGTCCAGTGTGAATTGGTAGAATTTACAAACCTTCCAATCAAACATAAATCTTCAGTTCTCATCACGAACCTCCAGGTCTGTTTTCCTTACGATTTTCTTAATCTTGACAGTGGACGATAATTCACAAACATACACAATTAACTTTAAAAAGACAAGGTATGTGCCCCGGGGCCGAAATCATGTGACATCCAATTCAGTAGTCCCATCCGCTCCAGAAATATAACTTTGACAAATAACATTACCGCTCCTTTGGACTTATATTCCTCTCAACAATAGGCGCTGCAGTCCGAGGAAGCAGACCACATTATCCTAATATTCTAATTTACATTATAACTATATCTTATATTTATAATGGCAGTGTGTTTTTAAACGAGGGCTTCGGACTGAGACATAATTCAAATCAAAAAGGCTTAAAAAAATAATTTTAATTAATTATTTGCAAATTGCGAAAGTAACTATGAAAAAAGTACGGACGACTAAATTGAAATGACCATGTAAGAATCATAATAATGACAAATTTGTTTGTTGAGCCTAAATATTATAATATCCGAATTTTAAGAGAGGAAGGAAGACTGCAAAGATGTGCGACGCGACGTCACTCAAAAAATATAATGGTAGAGGAAGCCGATGAATGAATTTCTTAATTTCATACCCAATAACAATAGTATCAAAAGTATAATAACAAATAACAATTTGAGCAAGTATAGTATGATCGCAATGCATGTGCATAATCTAAGGACGTATAGATTTTCGCTGTTGCAAAATGTAGAATAAAGACGCGCAGCGTGAAGCGTCGTTAGTCTTCTCAGTTTACAAATTAACCAGTCTTTTATCAGCAAAATCTACTGAAATGAGATAAATCATACAAAATCATATACACAAGCGATATAAAGGGACTCTAACTTATAGTTTAAAAAATGATGATGTTTTCTGCACTGCTTGGATTGGCGTCGACTGCTTCACGCATGACTGAGGGCTGTTGTCCACTCTAGTACTCCACGCTTCCAAACCGAGCCGGACACTGCGATGGCATGCAACCAAAGCCGCAATCAAAGAGTCCACCTGGGCTGCCTCGTAGTCCTCGCATTGCAACCGTACCCTTCTACTCGCAGTGTAGTTACGTCTTCCAAGAAGAATATTCATCGTCATTGATAAAAAGAATGAAATAAGACATTGTCCCTTGAAAGAATTTGTCCCTTGCCCGCCCTACAGCGCTGGTTTCCAAAAGTTTTTTTTTTTGTGGGTTTTCTGTTTTTCTTTCCTGTAACAAGACATGGTATAATTATAGCTTAAACTTCAGATGCATAATTTATTTAACCTTTTGCTAATGAATCAAATCAATGTAAATTCAATAGATCTATTAATAGATTCGCAGAGAGGTCGCGCCCCGGTGCTGCACATGCGCTGTAGGCTGTAGCTACCGCCTGCTTGTATTACGCTAAATGGGGTCTAATCAATCGATTTTCTAAATTTGCATAATATTATTAATGTAATATAAATTATACTACAAATATTGTGTTTTTAAACGAGCTTTTTTGTATTAATTTTTATTTTGATACATTGATTTTCCAATTATCATCAACAAAACATCTTTGTAAACGAGTAACAGCAAAAAAAAATTGATTTACATTAACATTATTTATATTTCATTTATTCCTAGTCAAATTAATTTGGCCAGCCTTACCTGCACTCAAACACCACTCACAATTCACAACATATATTATTTTAACCACAAACTCACCTTAACTAACGACTCCAAAACGTATGGTCAGTGTTTTGTATTTAAACCTGAAATATCCAGCAACAATTTTCAAAAATCACATATTGATGCTGGACACTTCAGGTCGGGAACGGAGTCTGAGGGCAAAAGCCGCCGGGGTCGGCGAACGGGGCCAACCCCTTTCCATCATCGATAAGAGGCGAAATCAGTGATAGCGCCATCTGTGTCAACACTGTCAAAGTTTTCACTGTGGTTAAGGTTCATCAAATAAGATGGTAAGGTGGCTGTATAACAATGCTATTAATTTAATTTATGCAACTCGATGAGCTGCAAATCTGAGTCAAGAAATATTTGTCACTCTATAGTATTTAATTACTTTAAGTTATAAATATAATTAAAGATATTTGCATAAATTAAGCGTTTTAATTGTCAGTATGACAGAAGAATAACATTGACAGATCCACTGACATGACAGATGAGCTACTTAATGATAAGATGTAGTGAAACTGACAGATAAACCAATGACAAAAAATGTAAAAATTGTATCAATTTCAAACAACATACAAGTTTTATTAAATAAATTCAATGCGGTTTAATAAAGCTCAATAAAATGAGACAGGGATGCAGGTGTATATTGTCTCGAATAAATGATCAATGGCGCCCTCTACTATGAAGTACTTTTGTTTCGTAGCGAGCTTGGGATGTCCTACGAGTAAAACACCATTTGGACGTAGTTTACATGTAATTCGCAAGAGGACTGCACTTTTAAGTGTACATCACTTAACTAGAACAACAACTTTTTGTCAGTAGAAGAATTTGCTATCAAAAGTCAATCATTAAAATTGAGTATGAATAACATTTTGTAATGTGGGTAACATGTTTGTTCATACCGGAAAAACATCGAGGATGTGGTAATTCTAAATACATTTGGAGCTGTTTTTACGTACTAAAAAGCTTTTTTTGAACCAATACATGGCATTGGATGAATCCCGGATTAATTTCAATATCCAGAGTCGAAAATGGGGTCAGCCAAGTGAAGATAAGTGGCGGAAACTTGGGAACGCGGAATATTATGCTCATCGACTTAATGACCCATGAGTATATAGTATACTATATTTCAATCTGCTAATGTGGATTTTCTCATGTTTTCGGTTTAGCATAGGTCTGAGATTATGAACAGGCTCCATTTAGACACAGAGTAAATTATAGCTACGAAAGGAAAATCAAATAGGTTTCTTAACCGTGCCCTAATAGTGATAGGCTATTTGGCATTAAGGGCATTCATTGGCAAATTTGTTGGCCAACCTTAACGTTTCCGTCAAACAATATCTAAAACGATCATATGAAAAAATCAAACGTTTTGTTCATAGATGTGGGGGCACTGCCGTGCCCCCTCCAAGTCGAGCTAAAAAGCGTCGCGGTCGTACCCTCCTTTTCTCGAGGCAATTCAGACCATTTTCTATCTCCTATAACTTCGTTGTGGTTAAATCAAGAAGCCGTCCGCATAAAAACATAATGTATCGTACAATTTATACATAATGCTGCTGGCCAAGTCGATCTTTTTATTTAAGACGTAAAGGATTTTTAATATTCATATGATAATAACTTACGTAATAACTTTACACAGAAGGTCCCTTAAGCAAGGACTAAATAAATTAACTGACTTGGTATTCACGGATCTCACAACTTTTTGCGGTAGGAAAACTGAGCGTATTTTTTTTACAGGATGTTTTTGATGGGATTCTATTTGATCTATGTCGTGACGACGACACTTTTTATTTAAAAATATTAACAAAAGTTGAGTAAGAATTTAAGTTTCAATTGGACTATTTCCGTTTGTTCAGTTGGGTGAGTTTGAAATACTAAAAATTAATAAATTAATGAATGTAGTTCTGTTTGAAATGATGGTGTTGCATGAGGAACGGGAGTAAGAGAAGTAGAAAATTGGGCTTGACGGAAAACGTGTTTTCTGGGGGACTGAGAGAATGAAAGGTCAAGGTGATGATGATTCCTCCAAATTAAAACAATAATACAAAAAAAAATTCTTTATTAGGTACCCAGTTCACATGATGATATTAGCGTGACAATTTGGAAATATATGGAATTTTACTAAGCAGATGGAAACACATCAGTTTACAAAAGCATGAAGGATAAATTAAATATCATTTTATAAAGGCTCATACAGTATAGTCATGATTATATCTAATGCTAATTATGAATTTATAATGGTTTAGGCCGGTACAAATAGCAGAGTGTCAAGAGTGATCAAAAGTACAAAATTTCGAGAATAATCAGTTGCAGATTCAAGAGCCAAATAAATTTCAAAATACTAACAAAAATGCCCGTTGTATTTATAAGCTTTAAAGTTTTCCAGCTAATGCCAAATTATATGAAACCGTACAACAAGCAAGTGTTAAATAATAACAGAAAAATCTTAAAATATCGACTATCCCGAGCATTGAGGTATTATACTGGAGCGGACATCGGGATCAACATTCCTGCGTATGGTGCGTGCAGACGGGTACACATTGAAGCGAGAGGGAAGATATGTTACTTCGTAGGCGTGACAGAGACAGAAATAGAATGCACCGTTCATTTTGTGACAAACATTTTGTTCGCAGTGTCCCCTCTAGTATATTATCTCAATGATACCGAGCGACCGAAAATGTATTTGGCAGTCTTACAAGTCCTTTTAAGTTTTCACAAAAGGCTATTAATTACCTCCTATAAAAAAATGTAGTAATGGCAATAATGTCATCAACACAATTTACTGATCAAATAAAAAAATACATTCTACATGATGAAGTACATAGTCAGGACATAAATTTCTGTCACATGTTTAATATAAAATAATTGAAACAAGTTTATTCATTATGTAACCATTTATATACCAAAATGAACTTAACAAAACATAGATTCTTATGACACTAAAGTTTATACATAATGACCTCCGTGATTTTGAATACAGGCCTTCAATCTGCGCGGCCAGTTGTCTATCGCAGTACGAACGAGGTCCATGTCAATATCAGCGGCTGCCTTAATCAAGGATGTGTTCCAAATTGGGATGAGGCTGTGAACACGCCTTTTCCTCCAAGTGTTGCCATACCTTGTAATCTATCGGATTCAAATCTGGACTGTACACAGGAGAGCCAGTCTTTGTGCCGGATGAAGTCGATTTCACGCGCCGCCAGCCTGTCTTGTGTGCTCTTCGCACTATGAGCTGGCGCCAAATCTTGTTCGAATACCCAGTGCCTGTTATTGAACATGGTATGAAAAACAGGTTCCACAAGGTTCGTCAGGACTGTATTTTGATACACAAATGCATTCGTTTTTACACCTTTCACACAAAAAATGTACCTCTGTTAAGCCCCAATAAGAAACTCCCAACCATACCATGAGCGAGAATGGAAAATGACTTCGTTGGACACGCGGAATACGGTTGCTTTCTTCTTCACTACTATGTGCGTACACCTTATCATTTTGTTTGCTGTAGCTCTCTTCTACGGTAAAAAAAAATTCATCTGAAAAAAGAATTTCCCGATATTTTTTTCCCGCGTACCGCTTCAACAAAGCGCGGCATCTCTTCAGTCTCAGGTCCATTAGACGAGCATTCAAACGATGTCCTGTTTTTCTTCGATATGCCCGAAGCCCTAAGTCTTCATTTAACACCCTTTTCACCGTGGTTCTGCTTAACTCCATCTGAAGGACCAACAGTTTCTGTTTACGTTTGGGATTTCTTTGAATTCGCGCCTTCACTCCTGGAGAGCTTTTATCACTGCTGGAGTCCTAAACACACCAAGGGCGACCACTTCTTGACCTGTCATCTACACTAGAGTCTTCATTGTATCGTTTGATGGTACGATAAACGAATCTTTTGGTTACATTCAAATTTTTCAGTATGTCAAAAATTTTAATTGGCGCGTAACCGCAACGATGCAACGCAATAACTGCAACACGGTCTTCTTTAAGCGTCCACTCCATATTTAAAAATGAGTAAAATTCTAAAAAGTATACATTTTTATTTACATGAACAATTCGAAATTCGAATTCAATGAACTTTTTTGTGGCCAGCATTCTAAAAGAAAAGTTTTTACTGTGTGACAATACTTATGACCTGACCATGTACCTATACACGGAAGTTTTCGTTACACTGTTATGCATGCTTCTTGGAAAAATAAACCTATGTTGATAGGCATAAGCATAAGAAGGAAATAGCGCTAGAATAGCAAAGCAAGTAAGGGATGATTTTTGTTAATATTTTAATACAAACGGGTGCTATTCCATGGTAAAACAAATGGTTAAAATAATCTTATGTAAGAAAGTTCAGAAGTAGGGCACCAAAAGAAAAACCTCAATAAGAGTTTGAGTCCAGTATAAGTTTAACTTTTATTTCGTACATTTGAATTCTCAAATCCAATAAAAATTATGTAACACAAGCTGTCAAAACTCAAATCATAGAACTTCTCCTGTTTCTTAAATACTTTAATTTCTATTATTGTCCTAGTCAATCGACCTCGTTCAATTTATACAATAGGCTATTTGACTAATTTCTGAAAACCATACCACATTATGAAGCGGGGTCTATAGACCTTACAAATGAAGGTTATTTTTAATTACTATATCTATATCATTTGAAAATAAATTTACAAAATACACTGAAAAATTACACTGTCAAAACACTCTGTCTGACAATTTGGCGTTTAGTTCGTAAACATCCGTTCCACAGATTCGTTCGCATATATCACTCATTCTTAAATCATCCATAGATCAATCAATCAGTCAATCGTCCGAATGAGTTTTTGGAGCGGATTATATTATAGATCAAGTCGGCATTGCTGCGGATACGACACTTCATATATTTGTTACATTTGTTACCTAATGTTTCAGAATAAAGTAAAACGAAATATAAAAGCCCAATATAATCATGCATTTTTAATAACTTATAAAGCTACATTATTATAAAGATTTTAAAAACAACAAAACCTATTAGCCTTAACCTATAGGCTATTTGACTGTATAAAAATAATTACTTATTTGTTTCCATCCGTGTAAATAATTTAATTTTAAACATATTTCATTATCATACATTAAAAATATTGTATATTTTGTCTAAAAACCACAATAATAATTTAATTTATTTTGAGTTCGCGCCACGTGATCGTAAACGATTTTGATTGGCTATGACGTCATGCATTAGTATGAACTACTCACGTACAGGAAATGAATGGGATTGATAACGGCATAGATGCAAATTAAATATTAAAAATACCTTTAAAACGCGTTATTTGTCATTTGTACCCGTGAATTAATAATATTATCATGTCCAATGTAATAACATGTGAAGCGTGGCCCTTTCGCGTGATTTTCCTGCAGTCTTTAAGTAGCTATATTTTCTAAAATACAGCGATTTCGATTTTGTTGCCATAGAAGAAGTTGTAGCACCCGAAAAGACCTTTCCATTGATATATCGCTCGTCGTTATTGGTCGATAGGCTTGAGTCCATACATATGAGCCTCGCGATATCTTTACTTCTTTTTATACAGCGAATCGGGATTTCTTGGCAAAGAAGAAGTTATTGAACGCGGTATTATTAAAAGACGAAGGAATGTATTGATTTATGTTTTCACCCAGAATACGCATCTACCTTTGAGGAACCATTTTCAGCAAAAAAAGCATGTTGGAAAATATTGTGAGTTATGAGGTTTTTGAAATGACCGGTTTAATTGCAAGACTTGTTTTCTGTAATGTGAAATGTTCGTGTAATAATATACATTTATATCCATTAATATTTAGCATAATATTAATTAATATAATAACCAATTGTGTTGTGACATACTCCTTTGAGCTCACGCCCTCCTGTGTATGCCAACACTCAAATTACCATTATGGTAATATACTTCCCAAATTGGCATATTAGCCTCATGAGTATCTAACACATACATATAAAAATACGTTTGTATCTTACATACTCATTAGTTGGCTTATCGGCCTTATGTGTATGCAGATACAATGACAATCAGATACCCAACATACAATATATAAATAAATCATATTTCATAATCGGATTTTATCGTGACTAATTTTTTGCCTTCCATTTACATTTTCATCATTATCAACGCCTCTATCTCTCTATCTATCTCATTTGATCCGTCGCTTTCAGTATCGTTTAAATAAACGTGAGGGAAAGTCAACCAAGGATGGAATCGTGGAGAGGTCCTGCCGGCGAGGCTTATTCTCCACGTAAATAATATTGATATAAAGACATTTAAAGAATTCGGTCAAAAATGGGTGTAATTAAAAATTAAAAATACTTATAATAGTTGCCTGATCTGGGATCTGTTTCCATTTCTTTGTTTAAATTCTTTACTTTTCTTGTACCTCTCTTCCTGCTCCTTCTCCGTGTGCTCTATCTTCCTCCACTTCTTTGATTAATTTATAAAGACGTTCTGCCGCCTCAATAACGTCAGTGCGTATCTCAGACTTGAGATTACGGCTGTTGTTAATCTGAAGCCTAATCTTTACCAAACATGCTTTAGCTTCAGACGTTCTGTTTAGGTATTCAGTATCCCTTTTTGGGGAAATGTTTAGCATGCTTGAGGTTGTCAGTTGTTTTTTCCCTCATGTTTTACAGTCCGCTGGAGTTACCCGCGACCTCTGTCTCGCAGTCCGGGCGCTGCTAGTCTCCTCAAACATTCGAGATGGAATTCTATGCTCCGCCGCGCCGCGCGATAGTGGTCCCAGTCGCTCCTTTTAGTACTATTGTTTTCAGTAGTCCTTAGGCTTGCCTGGTTTAATACCAGCGTCTTTTACGGGGGTTTTAAAGCCAAACATTTTGCAGTGGGATGTGGGTGAACATCAGGGGGAATGCGTCAACTTTTCGAAGTTCGGTCTCAATAGATGTAAAGAACCTGTAAGATTATCTTTTTAAAATAACACCCTCTTAAAAATCGTCCATTTGTTTAGATTTAACGATTTGTTACTAAATAGTCAGAAAACTAAATGTGTACGCTTTGTGACACATAAGGCCAAAAAAGTTTAAGCTATCATTTTTTTGAATGGGGATGATTTGAGTCTTGTGTATATAACGAAATTCATGGGATAACATTAGATGCCAAACTTCAATGGGGCTCGGTATAGTGGCTTTAACTAAAAGGCTAAACGCCGCAATTTTTAAACACAGCTCGATTTGTATATTACTTTATTATTTGAATTTAATATAACCGAAGTCTTGCACTTCAATTGCAACATCTCCAGTGGGTTGTATCATAATATATATTATTCAAAAACATAATAATGTATTTGTAACCTTGACATAACAAAATAGACTTGCCTTTTGAATTGTTATAAACTCTACTTCACTCTTTTACTTGAACAATTATTCAACCGATTTAATAGTTGTCCTTTACAAAATGAAATGACGTTCATCTAAAATAATCGACGAATGATAATGCACACTGCGGTTTGTGTTTTGTTTTTATCTGACAGCATTTATTTAGTAGCAACGAGTTTATATATTCAACAACAAACTTCAATGATAATGCGCATTATTTTATTTAATGGAAACCTAACCTCCAACAGATTGCTTCTGCCACTATAAAAATCATTAGATTTATTGACCAAGCGAAAGTAAAGCGTACCGAAATTGACAGACAGAAATACGGACGGACAAACGAGTGAAACTATAAGGATTCCTTGCAGTACAGTCACGAACATAAATATATTAATATGTGCAGATTAGCAAAAATATCTGTCCCAAGAAGTAATGAAGTGGCATCAGAATTATGTTACGAAAACGTACATAAAATAAATGTGATAACCTTTCCAAGCAGAAATATGTGACGTTACCAGATGGCAAAATGTTTCGATCCCTTGTACAAATATATGCATTTTCCATTTGTGTAATTTGCATTGATTCTTCACAAAAAGCATAAATATCTGATATCCCTTATATATTTGATATTATGTATAGAGTCGGTAAAAACGGGCCAAAATAATTTATTGTGTAGAATTAGAATTATGTATTTTGCCGGGAAAAGATTTAAACAAAATCACTTTATTTACTCAATTATTGCAATTCATTATGTATATTTAATTTTTATTAAGAGATGCACTAGATGAAGGAAAATCGTGGTTGCAAAACTTCCGGGCTTATGTCTTTGAGGTTTACATCAGCCTTGCGGCAACATACATAGTGAATTAAAATCGAGTATAGCCACTATTTGCATTTATTACCTCTTGTTATATCTCTTGCATTGACGAAACCATATTAGCACACACACACACACAGTTGCAAGCCTCGCAGTGACTCCCAAATGTCAAAGACGTGACGACGTAGAGAATCATGAGTTCGAACCTGAGTTGGATCCCATTTTGGACCATTAAACCACATAGTCTCAATGGGATTCAAATCAGGGTTCTTTGGAAGAAAATCGATTAACTTTAATATTAAACCAGTCACGAGTTATTCGAGAGTTATGAACTATTATTATCTTGCACCACATAGATATGTGCCATATCATGGTAACTGATACGCGTTGCTGGTAGAAAAATATCTCATAGTATTCCACGCTGTTAAGGCGACTAGTTATCTAGCATAATTCACCGGGTCCCACTGATGACATCCAGCTCCAAACACCGCCCGTGAAATGTTCACATCTCCTCTCTTCTAATATGTTTGTTGGATTGTATCTGGTATTATTTGTCCTAATATTTAGGCTTAGTTCGGGCTATTTAGTAGATGGTTTATGTGAATTTTGCACAAAATCGGTCCAGCGGCTCTTCATTTATCACATTTTTTGTAACTAATAAATTCTATACATGGCGGATCATTTTGTTAATAGGGATTTTGCTGTAAATTATTTCACTTGATATGTAGCGAAGCACGTACCGTGCCGCTAGTAACAACATTTAAGTCAGTTATGCGTCTTGACAGCGATATAAAATCATTTAGCTTATTTTACTCACTAATAGTGTAGCTTTATATTGGTGCTTCTTTTAAATCCGTCTAGTAGTTTTTTTAATTAAATCGTAACAATCAAGCAAAAAATCAATTCTTCCCCCTATATAATATTAGTATCTTTTCCTTGCAAGGTTCAATCAAAATATAAGTATTCATTTGCTACGCATATGCTAATCAAAGTTCTTTATGTATCTGTGAGTAAGGGTTTCGTAGCTTGGACTCTGTTTCTTAAACCGGCAGATTTGAGCCGACGACATCTTGTGACGTATTACAGACATTTGCCACCGTTTTTGTTGGTTTAAATGGGTAGATTTGATAAATCTGGATAATTTCATTATCCTTATCCGCAGTTGTTTTCTCTTATGATATGATGATGATTCAAATTGCCTTCATTTTCCCACCTTTGGATCCACTACTTAAAAGTGTTCCTCTATATCAAAAATAAGGCTTTTATAGTAAAATTACTATGGTCTAAATAAAATGGATTTTATGATGACATTTACAAATAATGTACGGAAATTCCTAATGCATCTGGGATTTCTTGGACTGTTTTGTTATCTTCATACATGGATACTATTCGACGGCGCAAATGATCAGTAATACGATACGACATTATTTGTGATAATGAACTGTTTGTGATAATTAATTAAAGAATAGCTATTATCTGTATGAACTTTATTTACGATAAATGAAGCAATCGTGTAAAACGCCGCTTACGATAAACACAACAAAAATGTTCATAAATGTTACACGGCAGCCGTAGAGGATAATAGGTATACCCACTTAAATGAATAATTTAATTTCGTCTTGATATAGGATATACATATGTATTTAAAACAAGGCGCTGTCCCCAAGGGAGTGTGTAGAAGGGGTTATGTTATTTCTTTATTTATTAATCTTTTTATACATAATGTTGTATAAAGGCGGACTTAATGCCTAAGGCATTCTCTACCAGTCAACCTTTGGGTGATGCAGAGATTGTACAAAGTAGGTGTTAATAGTATAACGAAGTGCAAATATATATTTATATATATATATATATTTAAATTAATATTATGCATATACGTAAATATAAGTTTACATATATATTCAATGTTTTCAAATATATACCCATATAATATACATACATACTTACATACATATTTAAAAAGTGGTGAAAGTTAATTTGACGATTCTGCAATTTGTTTGAGTAGAAGTTCCCGGACCTTCACTTTAAACGCGTAACGGTTTCTGCATAGCCTGATTTCGAGGGGAAGCGCATTCTAAAGAAGTATCGACTGTATAGAGAAAGAATAATTGTAAGAAATCAGTAGTATGGGGAGGACACTGGAGAAGTAAATTGTAGGTAGACCGAAGGTTTCTATTGTGGCTGCAACCGAGATACTGAAATAAAGAAATTAAGTAGGATGGGGGAGAAGGAGATATAAGAATAGAATGCAAAAGAGTGAGTGCGCGTAGACTACGACGCTGACGAATGGGCAACCACTTTAGTTGGGAACGGCAAGACGACACCTGGTCATACTTGCGAAGATTAAAAATGAAACGAATGCAGTTATTAACAAGTCGGTCAAGTTTGTTGAGAAGATCTGCATTCAGATCAAAATAGCACACGTCGCCATAGTCGATTAAGGGGAAAATTAAGGTTTGCACAAGCATCTGTTTGGTTTGCGAGGGAAGAAAATTCTTCAGACGATATAGAGAACGAAGGGTATCGGTCACTCGACGGCAGACGTAGGTTACCTGGGTACGCCAGTTCATGGTGGAGTCAATATGTAGCCCAAGGTCTTTGACGCTAGGAGAGAGTGGAATGACAGACCCATTGTAAACTAGCTCTGGGATAGTTGCTATGTCAATCCTACTCACCAGTCGCTGGCTACCCACAATAATCGCCTGACATTTAGAGGGGTTTACCGTGAGTCCAAACTCATCATTTACAAGTTGCTTTGTTTTTAATTCTAATCCTTACTTAATTCTATGAACTATTATTATAGCAAGAGGTACTTACAAGACACGTCCGCTCCGACGGAGAGCTCAGAAAGAAATATGTCACACCAACATCATGGCGACCGTACGTTACCTAATTTTTAAATACTCCCAATTCAAATAATTCATATGATCACTTCATAATTCATATTTTGACTTAAGACTCATTAAGGATTCATTCATTTTACAAAACTTAATTTATAAAAAAATATTGAAAAAGCCACCATAAACAGTTGTCATGGAGCCTTTTGTTACCATAACAACTATTCGAATATAATACTTATTTAACGCCCGATTACTGGAACTTAAATATTATGTTGCACTTAACTACGTTAATCCCGCTTAAACGTACTGGCTAAGTGGGCCGTGCGCTGTTAAGAGCAACTTATTATTTGAATGACGTTCGAGTATTCGTGCGTAATACTTACATAACTAGCTTGTTGAATATCTCAACTGGACAACATATTCGTAAAAATCTACTATGTATTAAATTACAATATATTTATAAGATAATGTTAAGTGATCTTTGTAAATTATTACTGCTGACAAGTTATTCCTTATTTAATTTAACACTGCCCAAGAATCTCAAATTAAGGCTATGCATGCCATCAGTACATAAACTATCCCACTTCTTCTTAACCCTCTGGCCCCAGGTTCGCCAGGTTCGATACTACACAAAACACGTTTTTCGCTCTGTATCAAATCGCAGAAAGTATCAACTATAAAGAGGTTTGAAATTGACGTAGCCACTGCTACGCCGTAGCACTTTACCAATCGCAGTAATGCTTAGTCGCTGTCGTAGTAAGTCATAAGTTTCAAGTATGGTACAATAATTAAAATATCAAGTACTTCTTGGCACGTGATAATTGTCTTAGTATTCTTCTCCAATACATGTTTATTAGAAAATAATTTCAAAAAAGGCCTACACGCTAAATTGCAAGAAGGAATAAAATTTATTTTTAAATTACAGAAACAAAAGTTGGATGCAACATCACAAGTCGATGTGTAGTTTGCCTTCACCATATGCTGTTTTTCGATGAAAATACCTAAAGCATTAGCCACTTAAACATGAATTAAACATGATTTTTATCAGATATACACGTATACCACACGGATTATTGTGTATGGATGCTATTAAAAGTATATTTTAATAACAACTCCAACATGCAATTTTCCCAATGATGAAAATTTAATTTAATAAATTAATAGAAACGAAATAAACTGTTCCGAAAAAAATAGCTCAATCAACCGGAATTCGAAAAAAATTGGCTAAGCATTCAAAAAAATACAAGAGCTGCACAAACAAACAATAAAACAAAATTACGAAAAATGTACATTTAAACTTAAATTACTACTGGATATTTATTATGAATAAGCAAAAGGAAAATATGAATTATTAATAAAACTTTGGTTTCTGCCTCAATAATGACTGAACCGATTTTAGTTTAACGTGCACTTCCTAACTTAAAACATATTTTGCAATCCAACTTACGCCCGAATACTGGAACGCCGTTCAAATAATAAGTTGCTCTTAACAGCGCACGGCCCACTTGGCCAGTACATTTAAGCGGGATTTACGTAGTTATGTGCAACATAATATTTAACTTGCGTTCCAATATTCGGGCGTTAAACTTTGAGATAAGTGGATAGACACATATGTTTAGGTGATATGGACCATATTACTTATACAGAATTAAAAACACATCATAATTTATAAATTATAACAAATAAATTATTAATGAACTGCTCTGATCTTTCAACTAAATTGTAACTTTTGCAATGTAAAGTTTTTCACGTTCGTAATTTTTTTTTTTAATTAATACTTAACCAAATATACCACGAAATGTTATTGACGACAACAAAACTTTCATAGACCTGGCTTTAACATTTTTTATAAATAGGCTATGTAATAAACTCTCAGATGTATACTTTAAGGATAATCATGTGGTTTATCTTTTATGGAGAAGTATCTCTACTTATCAAATGTTTAGTTGACCGTTCATTTGTAAGATTCTATCACTTTGTCGCAATATGTTAAGGTGAAGTATGTATGATGTTTCTTTTATGGAGAAGTATCTCTACTTATCAAATGTTTAGTTGACCGTTCATTTGTAAGATTCTATCACTTTGTCGCAATATGTTAAGGTGAAGTATGTATGATGTTTCTTTTCTCGGCACCTTTGTTTTCAGTGCACGATACAAAAATGCATCTTGATTTAAACACAATCAGGATTTCCAAAAATATACATTAGTAGGTGCGCTATTTCCTTGGACACCTTGTATATTTTGTATATAAATGCCTTCAATATTATATCTTAAAATGTTCTTTATGACTCTGCTATTAAAACGTGGCTGTCATGGAAATCACCTGGCCAGGGTGCAACAATATAGTTGATATACTGGTCAGCGTTACATATTACTTTTACATTAAGGGAGAATATGTTTTGCTTTCGATTCCTGTAAACCTCGGCATTTATACTGCCGATTAATGGCTATGTGAGCACAATCAATAGCTGTTTTAGAAGGGAAGTTTTAGGGAATGCACTGATTTTATATAGTCTTAGAGCCTCCGCCTTCATTGTTTAAATGTGTGGGGCATCAATATGCACTCTTTCTGCAGTTCAGCAATAGCTCCTGCTGCATCACCAATACATCGTTGGAAAGATGTTCATTATTGTCGCTTGAAGGGCTCGATTCCCATAGTATAATAGTTTTGTCAATGTCAAATGATGGAAGGATATTATTGTTTTAATAGTCGACATTTTACAGACATGTCTGTATCTACTACCTATAGCCCTTAAACTGCAGAAAAAAACTGTGGAGTTAAAAGAAATGTTATTTGTGAACTCATTTTGATGAAGGTTAGATTTCTGCAACCCGAAATGTCTTACGTATAATCAAAAGTTAGATATCCGAAACACGAAAATAGCTTAAATTTAACTTTGAAGGTTGATTTGATACTTGCTACAGGAAAGGTTAATTGGTGCAATAATAGAGCTTTACAGTTTTGATAAAGCGTCTGCATACACTGCGAAGTGCGAGTCGCTTTCAAAAATATATTTTGTTATGCTTCGATGTAGTAACTTCTTAGTGTCGGCGTGGCTTATATCATCACGCCGTGAACGAAACCATACCGCGATTCAATTCGATCGTGGCGCCATCCCTTGACGCGCTTACAAGTCACGGTGAAGCTGATGTTTACAATGATATGATATTACAACCTTCAGTATTTAAGTGTATAGGCTTCAGTGAGATACTGTGTTATTATATAAATTATTTATTATATGCACTTACTATAAAAATACTAAAAATTATAATACAACTTAAGCGGTTTGAAGAAAGTTTATACTGCCAGTAAGTTATAGTACATTAATAACAAAATAAACAAAATCATAATTTTAAGTTATAATTAAAATAAAATAATTTAGATCCAGACCTGGAGTTCTTGAAGACGTGATAAATTTTACATTTTGTTTACAAAGCCCCATACAAAAAAATCAAGTTAATTTCTCCAAGAACTCAAGGCCTGGATCAAAATTATGTTTATATTTATTGAAAATATATATTTTTCGCTACTCAAAAAAGTAGGTTTCATCGAAGGACAACAATCTTCGCACTGATTCTAAGCTATTCTAACCGATTATAATTTTGATTATAATTTCATAGTACAATGCACATACTCCTTTAATTATATTTTTCTTTTCATATCTGATGCCCCGGATAAAACAGGAAAATGTTTTAGGCCAAAGCAGAAAAACATTATTCATTAAAGTGCCTCAGTATAAAGGCTTGCAGTATGGCGGATATTTTTCCGTCAAAGGTTTAAGTCTGTGGAAATTGTGTCAGATTGCTCTTCTTCACTTTATGACTCCTCATTGACATATGTATCTTCGTGTGCCATAGCAATGTTGTGCAAAACTGCAAGAGCCGCAATAGTTGTTTTTACATTGCACAATTTCACAGTCATGCCATTAAGCAGACATTGGAAGCGTTGCTTCCAAACACCAAAGCAATGTTACACAACATTTCTGGTAGCTATATGAGCCTCGTTGTATTTTTGTTCAGCACGAATACGGGGTATCAAAATAGGTGTGAACAAATAAGGTTCCAGTCTATACAGGGTATCTCAAGACTGCTACCGAAAACGAAGCCGGGTGGTAGTTTTAGTGACTTCAGACTCATTGCAACAGAAAAAGTTGCAAAAAAAGCGACAATTTTTTTTTTGTTATTTTTTTCCTATGGCCATATTTGGGTGATAAATACATTTTTTTCTTAAAATAATAGTGTATACCCTTTAATTTATAAATACTCTAAGGTATAAGAGAGTTTTAATTATTATTTTAGCAAAAACTATGGATTTACCACCCAAAAATGACGATATTTAAAAAAACATAAAAAATAATTGTCGCGTTTATTTGCGAAATATTTAGTTGCATTATGTTTGCTGTCACTAAAACTACCACCCGGCTTCGTTTTCGGTAGCAGTCTTGAGATACCCGGTATATGCTGAATCTCCTTAAAGTCATCCCCTAAACTGTCCTGCCTCAAATCTCTCTTTTAGGGTGTATTCATTGAAAATCCTGGCCTCATGGGTGCTTCCTCTCCATCAAGACACAATTTAGTTTTGACAATAAATTAAAAGCTATGTTTATATACTTTTAAAACCTTACCAGATTGTTGAGGTAATAATATCCCATTCTGATTATAAAGTATTGGGCCATATCACCTCCATGTTTTCAGATTTTAATGTGAGTGGAATCAATACACCCAATTACTGATGGCAAGCCTCTTATTTCATTGAATTCCCTCATTATTTGTTGTTCCTCGAAGCGAAGTGGGCATCTTTATGAATTCAGCTGCGTGTTGAGTTAGCGCACGTGCCACTTGATTGCATATGCGGCTGGTCGTGGCTTGTGATAATCCATGGAGGTCTCCAGCATCTTGGAATGATTAAATGTTAGCTCATCATTGGTTATACATTTTTGTAAATAATGAAAAGGATTACCATACCTCCCGACGAGCCCAACATCTTATGGCAGTTAGTACTTGGAGTTCTGATGAACTGCCAAGGCCGTTAGATTTAAGTTGTAATTCCTCGCGTATAAATTCAATTATGAACTTAGTCGTATTTTTGATAGATCGGTAATGTGCCTTAAAATCTTCATCATCCGAAAAAAACGGGTCCAATATTTTGCGATAATCTTTTCGACGTGGGACTTTTCAACTAGCATAACAATACGCAAGCATTGCAAAATCTGCATTGTAGACCCGATAATATTTCAATGATAATCACAAGTAACGATGTCGATGTAATAGTATTAACAAAAAGCCTTTACTTTCACACATACACACAGACTTACGAGAGTTAATTGATTAATATTTTGACTTATGCTACTATTAGTAATTCTTGTTATTATTCCCTTTAATTTAAATTTAATTTTCTATTTTTTTCCATGTCTGGCATCCGTATGTTAAGCATGGTATATCATATCAGGCCACCACGCATTACTTGGTACTCACTTGGTACTTGGTATTGTTGGTACTCAGTCAGAATGGAGCTGAGAAATTGCGAGATATGGGGACATATTAGTGACTCAAATAATTTACAAAAGCTAGACAAAATGGATATCGAACGATAATTTGATACTAGGCTCCTATCACCCTTTTTATGAACTGGAACAACTCTAGCTTTCTTCCATTCGTTTGGGAAAATACCCGATTGTAATGATTTATGAAAACAGAAACACAGCGTTTAAGCAATACTGGAGGGATACCGTCAGGTCCAGCTCCTTTGAATATATCTAACTGTTTTATCTTTTTCCTGATATTAAATTCACTAATATTTATTTATTTATTTAAAAACTTTGTACACATTAATAGTACAGGCGGACTTAATGCCTAAGGGCATTTTCTACCAGCCAACCTTAAGGTAGTGCAGAGAGACGGAAGCAGGTGCATATTAATTTGTAACGAAATAAATGAGAAGAGAATAAATATATATATAAAACATAAATAATAATATTTATACGAATATATATCAATTAAATTATTAATATTTACCAATATTATTATACATATACCTACACATACATACACTAAATACCTTAAAATATATATATATATATATATATATATATATATATATATATATATATATATATATATATATATATATATATATATACATAAACAACTAAATAAATAAATACCTACATTAGTGGTGAGAATCTGCTACATCGGCGAGGAGTAATTGCCGAACCTTCATCTTGAAAGCCTGCCGTGTTGTGCACGACCTGATTTCGAGTGGGAGTGCATTCCAGAGAAGAATGGATTGGATAGTAAAGGAAGAGTGAAGGAAGTCAGAACTATGAGGAGGACATTTTAGAAGGAGATTGCTAGACGAGCGCAGATTTCTAGAGTGAGTATCACTGAGGTAAATGAATTCGGGAGACAGGTAAGAAGGAGGGGAAGGAGACTTTAGAATAGAAAAAAGGGTAGTGAGGGCACGCAACGAACGGCGCTGGCGGATGGGAAGCCATTTTAACTGCGATCGGTAGGAAGAGATATGGTCAAACTTGCGAAGATTAAAAACAAATCGAATGCAGTTATTTAGAAGACGGTCGAGTTTGTTGAGTAAATCTGCATTCAGATCAAAATAGCACACATCACCATAGTCGATTACCGGAAGGATTAAGGTTTGCACTAGCATAGCCTTGGTTTTAAATGGTAGGAAATTCTTCAGGCGATACAGAGAACGAAGAGTACCGATGACTCTCTGACTGACGGAAGTCACCTGGGGTCGCCAGCTCAGGGTAGCGTCGATGTGTAGTCCGAGATCCTTGACACTAGGGCACCAAGGTATGACAGAGCCATCAAACATAGCCGGAGGGATGTTTAAAAAATTCAGCTTGCTAATCATTCTCGGACTGCCAATGATGATAGCCTGGCATTTAGTCGGATTAACAGATAGCCCGAAACTATGTGACCAACGTTTGATATGTTCGAGGTCTCTGTTAATCCTATCCACAGCAGTGGGTACACAGTCGACGCTAGCCTGATAGTATAACTGCAAGTCATCAGCATACAGATGATACGCACATTGAAGGTTAAGGGTTATGAGGTTTATGAAAATAGAAAATAACAACGGAGAAAGTATACCGCCTTGAGGGACACCAGACTCAATCTTGCACCATTTGGACTCGGAGTCGTTTATACGCACCGACTGCTGGCGTCCCTGAAGATAGGATGAGAACCAATAATATGTATACGCCCAAGGGTATCGTTACTCGCGCAAATAGTGTCAGAGTATTTACGAGATATCCCAGCAGTGTTTTTAGATGAGAAGTAACTAGCGAAGAGATTGACGATATCAGGCCCTGAGTTTACAGTTTGACTACTCAGTGACATCTGGGCAGGAACAACAGAAGAGTCACCTTTACGTTTATTTTTAATATACCTTGAATTTTTCTTTATATCAGACTCTATCTTGGAAGTGAACTCGTTATAGCAAATGCAAATCAATTTATGACAACGGCTGCGAAGTAGTTCATACTCTAATTTATCCCTAGGATTTTTAAACTGACGATATTTGCGTCGTAAATTATTTTTTTCGGCTAATAATGACAAGAGTTCAAGAGTAAACCAGGGACGAAACTTTGCTTTTTTATGTAAGCGTTTAGGAGCATAATTATCTATAATATTCCATAATTTACTATAGAATGCTGAAACCATATCATCCACGTTATATAAGTCTAACAAATCATGCCAGTACAGTGTGCATACTCTGGAGTGACGACTTAATTTTGTCATAATCAGCTTTGAAAAAGTTGTAGTCGTTACGGGGTTTTTGATGAAGATATTTAACTTTAGTGTAGGGTAAATACAATAGTAAGTTCGGTTGTTTCGGATCTATTTTCGAAAGAAGCTCTAAGTTCTTCAGTAATGAACTTGGTTTGTGAAAGCGAGTCCTTTAAACGCAAAGTTACGTTGTTATTATCCGAGCTAGCGAGAACTGGTGATGACGGTGAGAGGTATTCAGATCCATCAGTAGGCGGTTCCGGTGTTGTGGTTGTAGTCAAGTTCATATTTTCATTTTTCATATTGTCAACGAAGCTAACGCATGGTGTAGTAGAATTTAAAGGCGATTTGGTTTTGGCCTGTGATACTGGACAACCATGTGTACATTTCCATGTTTTTCTTTTTTCGCCCACCAAAGTGTTATAAAATCTCTTCTCAGAAATATTCGCACAATCAATATGATAAGCGTGATTACACACGCAGCAAGAGACAAATTCTCTAGTAATTATTGTAATATTTGGCACAAGTACTGGGTTGAGGAGCCATCATGCAATAGAATAATTGTAAGTTGCGTAGTGTTACCACTGCGATGCATCGCGACAATCTGAGACAATGGTGTTTTCAAAGAAGATGGTATTAAACTATCAAAAACTTACTATACACAGTCAGGTCATAAGTATTGTTTTCTTTTAGAACGCTGGCCACAAAAACGTTTATTGAATTCGAATTTCGAATTGTTCATGAAAATAAAAATGTATTACTTTTTAGAATTTTACTCATTTTTAAATATGGAGTGGACGCTTTAAGGTAAGCGTCCACATGTCCGCATTGTATGCATTGGACGTATCGCATGAAATGGATGAATTTTTCACAGTGCGTCCACTGCATCGGTAAAGATCGGATTTGCCGACGCAAGTACCAGCAATCGGATTGCCGATGTCATTTCATTAGGATTTTCATAGTGATCGTACGTGCGGATAGTGCTTGTGAGAATGGAGAAATGCGAAGAAGAAATAGTTTTTATTCTTTGTTTGTTAACGGAAGACGAAGAAAATGTAAAAAATCTAAAAAAAGGAAACATAAAATTTTCATACACGACATATTCAATAAGAGATCGAAAAGTGGAGAATTTCACACACTATTTTCTGATTTGTTAAATGATGCCACAAAATTCTTTGGGTATTTTCGTATGTCTCAAGCTAAATTTAATATTCTTGTTGACAAACTGAAAGCATGCTGAAACCATTCCGTATGACGTCATCGGCAAGCAACGCAAAAGTTGCCTCTCGGAGCATCGATGTCGGCATTGCCGATGGGCGATCCAAGTGCGATCCGTACAGTGCGGACTAGTGGACGCACTTGTATGGCTTTGCATACAAAAAATACTATAATCCGTTTCATGCGATACGTACGCTGCGGACCTGTGGACGCCTAGCTTAAAGAAGACCGTGTTGCAGTTATTGCGTTGCATCGTTGCGGTTACGCGCCAATTCAAATTATTCAGATTCGTTTATCCTACCATCAAACGATACAATGAAGACTCTAGTGTAGATGACAGGTCAAGAAGTGGTCGCCCTCGGTCTGTTAGGACTCCAGCAGTGATAAAAGCTGTGAAGGCGCGAATTCAAAGAGATCCCAAACGTAAGCAGAAACTGTTGGCCCTTCGGATGGCGTTAAGCAGAACCACGGTGAAAAGGGTGTTAAATTAAGACTCAGGGCTTCGAGAATATCGAAGAAAAACAGGACATCGTTTGAATGCTCGTCTAATGGACCTGAGACTGAAGAGATGCCGCGCTTTGTTGAAGCGGTACGCGGGAAAAAAATATCGGGAATTTTTTTTTTTCAGATGATAACAATTTTTACCGTAGAAGAGAGCTACAACAAACAAAATGATAAGGTGTACGCACACAGTAGTGAAGAAGCGAGCAACCGTATTACGCGTGTCCAACGAGGTCATTTTCCATCCTCGCTCATGGTATGGTTGGGAGTTTCTTATTGATTTAAATTTATTTACAGTTAAGGCTTTTATGTTAGTGGGAACTTTATTATAGAAATGTATACAGTAACCCTTAAAAGATTTGCTCATTTTCTGGAGCCTGGTATAATGGCTGACTATGATCGGCTGATAATGAATAGGACAATCCAACATCTCTTTGCTCGACTTGGGATTCGAACCAGAGCTCAGCTTTGCAATCAAACCATAGTATAACTGCGCCACCGAGGCAGTCGCTTCGCTTTATTTGTTTTTATAATAACATATTATGTTAGAGCCCGGGCCGGCCGATATTTAGTATATTATAATAGTCGCTTCACGCTGCTCCTAGAAAGTCTTATAAAGTATGCAACAATTTTTAAAGAAATTTTCATCAACGGATACAGTCATTTAAAAGAAATTATGTGTACGTAAAGTATCTTACCATTATTTATTGCACGGAATTGCACCATTACCATCGTAACAAAGTTAAGAAATTAAAATGTTATATTCTACCGAGATATCGGTATAACGCACTATTGTATAGATGTAACACAAGAAATTTCAGGTGGGGAGTGGAGTGAAAAAATATCTCCGCCCAAGCGAAGCTGAACCGGGCTGCTATTTATCATTATACAGGGTATATCAAGACTGCTACCGAAAACGAAGCCGGGTGGTATTTTAAGCTACTTCAGACACAATGCAACAGAAAAAGTTGCAAAAATTCGATTTTTTTTTGTTATTTCTTTCCTATGCCCATATTTGGGTGGTAAATACATTTTTTCCTTAAATAAAAGTGTATACCCTTTTATTAAAAAATAATCTAAGGTATAAAAGAGTTTAAATTGTTATTTTAGCAAAAACTATGGATTTACCACCCAAAAATAACGATATTTAAAAAATCATAAAAAATAATTGTCGCGTTTCTTTGCGAATTTTTTTGTTGCATTGTGTTTGTAGTCACTAAAACTACCATCCGGCTTCGTTTTAAAATATATTTCGTGTATAATAAAACTAAGTTGATAAACTGTTCGTGCCGAAAAAAATTAAAAAGGAGTCCCGGCACGATAAAGGGACTTATATAGTGTGATAGCCCTTTATGCCCCCTCGAAGAGGAAAGTTCCCGTTTTAACCTAAAGGGCGTGTTTTTAAAACATAAGGGTTTTTCCAATGCTACAGTAGTGGCGCCGTCTGCTGTCGAGTATTTCTTCATTCAGAACAACGATTATTTGGGTTGCATTTCGAAAGATGCTGCGAGCAATTGCAGCATGTGTAGTAATGGGGTAAAATGTTGTGTTTTTATACACCAGCAGCTAACTTATTATTTTGGATTCAAGGCGACATAATTAAAATATGTCCAAAAAATCCTAGTTCGCTCATTTTCTATGAATTCAGCACTAAAACATAAAAATTTTAAAGAACTGTTGGGTGCCTCCTCCTAGTTACGACTTCGGCAAGGATGCTGTGTATTGAAAAAAAAAAATCAAGCATACCTGGCTCGCTGAATATGCTCGTTGGCTGGCATATTCTGCCAAACTAAAAGGCGCTCTCTGCGTTTACTATGTATTATTTCCTCCAGCGACAAGAAACAGTATAGGTACATCTTTGCGACCATTCGTTAGATATAAAGATATGCACGAGTTCGCCAAAACACATGCAGCGTCCCAGTGTCACAAGAACTCCAACACGTACGCAAAAAAAATATATAGAATATTTCTGTGGATATGAAATTAGTTAGTGCTCATGAGAAAATCATACAAGATGATAAAAAAATTGTTGCATCTGTAATAGATACAATTTTTTTTGTGGTACCCACGATCTGCCTTTATGAGGCAAGGACCTTCATGTAGGTCTGTTTGAAGACTTAGTCAAACTTAAGATTGAGTCTGGCGATAATACATTAAAGGGGCACTCAGAATCATGTGCAAAGAATGGAACATAATATATGTCACCTCAGATTCAAAATGAAATAATAAATACTTCTGGAGATGATATATTACAGAATGTGTGAAAAAAAAACACATGCGTATAGTATTTTGGCAGATGAGAGTTGCGATATCGCAGGTAAGGAGCAACTGTCAATCGGAGTCAGATATTTGGATGAAGAAAAGATGTTGATATGCGAAGAATTTCTAGGCTTCGTAGAACTAATGGGGAATATGCACGTGACTTAAATATGGACAAAATATTTTTTTCGTAATCTTTATTGCTACTGAAAACACACTATACAATAATTTTTAATATTTATTTTAATGTAATAGTGAAATTTAATCATCAAAAAGTGGCTGCTTTAAAATTTCTACACAAATTTCCGAAACGCAACACTATTGGTCGATGAAAACATGACGTCAGTTTTATACGAGAGGTCTGCTGTCAACAAGCTATTGGTAAGGTATCTTTTCTGAGGAATAATTGTTGTTGTATTGTGACGCTGGTTTGTTTTATTAAGTTAATAGTTTTATGTGTTCACAGTATTAATATTGAATTAAATGCCATTATTTTGTATTTAATATAATTTTCTGTATCCTATTCAATCTGAAACCCAAAAATAACAGAATGATTAATAAAACTAGTCTCGAACTTGCCTCTTACTCTAATGATTTAGATGTTTTTATTCAACAATAATATTTATACTCATACATAAATAAGGATAAATTTAGAATATCGAATAAGATATATTATATATCCTTAATAATATCTTTACAACTTTCGTAAACTAGGTTATGTTTTTGTACATGTTTGTAAACAAAACAAGTAGATAGGCAAACGTAAGAATGACTTGTATATTATGTATTTTACTTAATTTCAATATAAACTGCTCAAACACGATATATTGTCTCTTTTTATCGCCTTACACCACTTTATACCTAGATTTTCACCTTTCGGCATATACTTTATCAGGTGCAGTGTTTATGTTATTTGGGCACATAGGAACGACACAATATTTGTAATATAGTTTTTTTATGGTAATTAAGTCGATATTCACTCACTTTCTTTATTTTTTGAATCATACACTGCTGTTGACAACGAACTTGTGTAATCGTGACGTCACGAACAAGCGCACCAAAATGACCGCGTTTCAATCGCCCAAAACTGATAGCGATTTTAATTTTTAATTTTTGGCATAATAGTTTTTATTTTGGATGTGATATTTATATGTTTGGTAATGTAATGATTAGTAGAATCGTATAATTTTTTTAAAAAAATTCATGCATATTCCCCATTGCCCTGGACGCTAACTATTGCCTCTGCCATAGATAACTTTATAACGAATGTGGGTCTAGATACAGAACAGTGTGTGGGGCGAGGCTATGATGGGTGCTCCACAATGTCGGGAAAAGACGGTGGAGTCCAAAAGATACTTCGAGATAAATATAAAAAAGCACTTTTTTTCCATTACGCCAGCCTATAATTACTACACTACCCATTAATTAAATTTGGTCATTCATGATTTAAATCAAATTCCCGCAATTCGTAATACACTCGGCACAATAAAATAAATCATTAATTTTTTTCGAGAATCCGCTCATCGTCGTAAGCATGTGCTTAAAATACCGATACTATGCGAAACGCGCTGGTCACAAAAATTTAAATGCATTGCTATTTTCGAAGAGAATTACATCCAATGGGCCACGGCCCTTTTGACACTTTCGAAAGAAAGCAACAATACTACAAGAAAAGCAGCTTTTCAGCTATAGTGCGCTGCTATAAATTCAGAATTTATTGTCTCTGTTTGTCTTATTGCAAAATATTCTATACTGCTTCAACCAACCGTAAATGTGTTACAGTCAAAAAGCATAGACTTGCTCCAGTGTGCAAACCACATTAAAAGGATCATCGACACAATGAAAAAACATCGTGAAAATGTGGTGATCGCTGACTCTCTTGAAGTTAATTTTGCAATGTCATGCATCGTGAAAAGACAGACGCACCGTGCAAATCCTCTGGCAGTGAGCCGAACCTAGTTTTGGAAACGATCTTTAATTATACCCTAACAAGACTCGCTAATTATGTCATTAGAAGAGCGTATTTCTGACAACAACTTACCGGCATATTCTTTGCTATCATTGTAGCAATATAACATGACACAAATGACATAGGATGAGTTTTTGAAAAAAAAAAACAGAGTCCTTTCGCGAATTTTATAATTTAAGTGGTAGTTTCCACAGCGAGGCTGAATAATGGTACCACTTATGGGAAGAAAAGGATATGGGATTGAATGTTCTGAAAGACATGAAAGTGGCAGATATTATAAAAGATTCAGAAATGTTTTATCCCACTATAAAAACTACGTTAGCTGTTTTACTAACCCAGCCATGTACGACCTGTACTATATAGAAAGGTCTTTCAGCACATTACGACGTGTCAAGACGTGGCTTCGTGCCACCATGAGTGAAAATCGTCTGAGCGGTCTTTGTATGTTGAGTGTACACAGGAAGAGGATCGCCGAAGCGGAAAATAAATTGGAAGCCCAAGGGTTAATGTTGTTCTGCCAGAACCCACGCCGACTTGTCTTAAAGAGATATTACGAAGTTATTTAATACCTAATTAAATAAACATCCTATAATACGTATGTCTAATTTTTTACTTACTTTTCCTGAAAGTACCCTCTGTGGATAGATATAAACCTCTAAATTGACAAATTAACAAATTGGCATACGGTCGAAGTTAGAGACACATTTTTTTTGGATGGAAGATTTCGTAGTGTACGTAGGTGAGCAATAAGACAGTGGTTTGGCACATAAAGATATAGGATGTAACCTTTTTGTATGAAAAAAAATCATCGGGGTGAGACCCCGGGTATACTTTGCTAATAACAAATTATTTTCGACTGCTGCCCCACCCTGAGCCCATGGCTGGTGACGCCCATGTGTAACATTGTTATTTCAATAAAGATTTTCATTTTCAAGTAACATTCTATCTTGAAAAGAAGTAAAATTTCTTAAGTGTGAATATTATTTATTTAATTTTCCTACATTTATGTAGTTTCATAATATTTATATTTTCTTTAGTTTACACAAAATAAAATTCTGAACGCATGCACTCTTCATGTCACTTTTAATTACATACATACACATACATACATAAACTCACGCCTATATCCCAGAAGGGGTAGGCAGAGGTGCCAGGACACCCACATTTCGCCTTGTACGTTCCATCCCACAATGTGATCGGTGGCGAGCGTATCGCTATATCGGGCACAAATTCCTGACTCTGGGCTGATAATGAATAGAAATATCAATATCACTTTCTCCAATCCGGGATTTGAACCCGAGATCTCAGCTTTGTAACCGTACCTTAGTACAACTACGCCACCGAGGCAGTCACTTTTCACTTACTGTCATTAATTTACATCTTTAAAATCTAAAATACGCCATTAATCTAATATTGCGTATATATAGTATGTTGTCGATTCGAAACCTTTATTTAAATACGTTATTTAATTTGAAGGAAGAGTTTACCGTATCGACGGTGTGAAAATTAAATGTTTGACAGTAATAAACCCAGAGGCCTCGCCTTTACATGCACCGGTGGACCGGTGGTATTAATATGATGATACACATGATTAGGAGGTTCCTTGAAAGACAGTGGCTTGGTGATGTCATGATACTTAAACAATAAATCATAAAATGGATGAGTTTCCTCAATTGTCTTGATAGATTGCACTCTACTATTAAATACAGGAGTAAAAATACTTAATTTAGTGACGTCATCAATTCACTTTCGTGAACTTAAATTACCAGCAACTTAAAATGAACAAAAAAGTCTGCACCTAATATTGGCTGCCGAACGTCGGCTATGACAAACGTCCAACGGAAAGACCTACGTAACCCTAAATCTAATACTAATTGTTTTACACCGTAAGTTTTAATACGAGTTGCGTTCGCTGCATACAGCGAATAGTCAGTACACACATTATAGGGTTTATTGTTTCTAGACGATTTACTACACGGTATAACGGAAATGTTCGCACCAGTGTCAATTAAAAAACTTAAATGACTCCACTTTTCTTAAACGCTGAGACGAAAATTTGTTCCTGTGCAGCTCTGAGTTGCCGATAACTGCACGGTTCTTAGTTTCCCGGCTGCTACCAGGCACACGGCTTGCTACCGGAAAGGCGTCGACCATATGACCTCGGAAACAACCTCTTATGACCTTGTTGTTGGGTCTTATGCCTCGGTCTTGACCTCTCCATATTCTCAAATCAAGCGTTGATTTTAGCAATTTCCGCTATAAATTTCCTTGTACTAACAGTAGAATCATTGAAATCCACGGCGTCCACGGTCAGCGGCTTAGAGTTATTTACGATTTGTTTGTTTTCCATGTCCAGGAAGCGACGAAAGCAACGGCAAAATTTATCTTTAAACGTCAGATGGTCACCACTTTATCGCCACGTCAATTAAAAGAACTATCTTTTTATCAAAATTTTATTTTACATACTATCAATTATTTTATGTATCTAAAATGTGTTTACAATTTTTCTTATATAAAATCAGCCAGTGCACCCAATGAAGTGGTATGGAGGTTTCACTATAAATAAATAAAAATATGATGCCACTATACATTTCAAGCGTTAGATTGCCTACTGAGTATAGAATACATTTTCTTCATTCCTACTTTCACTACTCCCAAGAAAATTTAGGAGATGTGAAAGAAGACCAAATTGGATGGAAAAAAGGAACCATGGAAGGTGGATCGTCTCAATGATGGCTGACTACTGTTCGACGCTTCAGAGAGACCGTCAATATACGCCACACGAACGAAAATGTACCAAAAGTAGTAAGTAAGTTTTGTTATAAAGTTACACAGTCAGATAACGTTACGTCCCATTATTAAATAAAAGTTATTTTCTGATTCAGCACACTTAAAAACACAAGGATTAAACAAATTTTTTTTTAATTGCATTGAATTGCGAGACGAGCAAGCCGTTCGCCTGATGGTAAGCGATACGACCGCTCATGAACAGTAGCAACATTCCACTGCGCTCGCCATCCTGAGACATAAGATGTTAAGTCTCAGTATGTCGAGTAGTTGCTCTGGCTACAATGTCCTTCAATCCGAAACACAAAAGTGCATTTAAGCAGTGTTGTTTCACAGGAGAAATAGACATTGCGGTGGTACCTACCCAGATGGCCTCTCACATATGAGAGACCTACCACCAGTAAACAGTAACTCTCAATTATTTCTTTTTTACAGACTTGTGTAATTGTTTGCATTAAAACTGAAAGGAACTTACCATCAGTTGCGGTCCCTTTGTCATGCTGATAAAAACAGGCCAATGTTGTGCTTTATCCTCACGTCAAAATCATCAAGTTGAAGTTTAAGAATTAAATCAAACCAAATCCGCGATAAAAGTTCCTCAATACAGTTTTATTTCCATGTATAAAATTCGCGTTAGTCTGAATGAAAACTGAGATATGTGTATTACCATTCTGTGGTAATTGACACCCAACAATCTAAGTAAATTATCTTTTGCTCATATAATTTAATAAATTCCTCTCCTAAAATAAAATTACGACAAGACATAGATTATCATTAATTTTGAATGCTCTTAAAAGTACATACAAAGTATGCGTGAAAATGAACAAGGCGTTACACCTTGAAGGCGCCCAATTCAACAGTTGACTTAAACAAGCACAAGTTGAGTTGCATTAAACACGCGCATTGCAATTTCCTTCAGGTTACTACAAGGTTAATAAAACATGCATATAATAATTATTTTGACTCAAGCTTTTCTTTATTATTGTCTAAAATAACGAAAAATGTATTTACGTAGTAGTAATAAATTCTTTGTTTTTATTTACAACAATCTAAACCATAAAATATACTTAATAAGGTTCGATTGGGTTTGACACAGAGACCCAAACTCAATTCACTCTCTGTCCATGAATCGATAAGTGGGCGGAGCATGCGCGCAAATAGTCACGCTCAGTCCCAACGCGGTACACGCGTACAGAACGTTTCGTCGATTGCAGGTCATTAAAGTGTACAAAGTAAGAAGAATCACTTCAAAACAGGTACAGAAAGAACTATAGTGAAATGTCACAACAACCAGAACTGACTTCAACGAAAGAGATTGACGAATTAAAAAAAAGCAGTGTTACGGATTTGAACACGAAACAAAAGGAGATAGATGGACAGAGTACAGAAAAGGACGCGTCAGTTACCCAGGACAAACGAAAGAAAACGAAGCAGCAGCCGGGAAAGAGGGAGTCGATCATTTCAAAACCAGATAAAATGGTATCCAATAGAGAGGAATGTAAGGCGGAACAGTCAGGCAATAAAAAGCCAGACCCAACGGAACCAGGTAAGCAAAAGTCATATGAACAACTATCGGAGGAGCAGGAGCCCATCGTTGTTAAGTCAAAGAAACGAAAATCCACAGAGCAGGTACCAAAGGGTCAAGAGCCAAATAAGTCAAAGCAACATGAGCAGATTTCCGACGAGCAGGAGTCTACCCATGAAAAGCCAGGTAAATTGGAGTCATTTTACCAGGATTCAGCGAAGCAGGAGTCCAAAAATCAAGAGCCAGATATACAGGAGTACCACGAACAAGAGCCACACGAACAAAAAAGTGAGTTGCCGCAGCGAGAGAAGCAGGAGTACCAGCCAAAGAAGCGAGCGACCGCTGATCAGGAGCCAAATAAGCAAGAGCAAAATCAGCAACAGCCAAATGAGCTGCAGTCAAAGACGGAGGAGCCAAAGAAGTCGCAGTCAGGAACGCCAGAGCCAAACGAGCAAGAGTTGGAGGCAAAGGAACTACAGGCGCAGAACTCAAAGTCGCAGCAGTCTGGGAAGCCAGAGCTAAGTGACCAAGAGGCCAACAAATTAGATATTCAAGACCCAAAGGGACAACATCCAGAGGCAGAAGAGCCAAACGAGCAGGACCCAGAAGAGAATAATGTTGGTGAACCAGAACCCAACGAGCAGCAGCCTAATAATCAGGCGCCGGATGGGCAGTTGCCAAATGAGCAACAGCCAGAAAATGCGGGTAGGATGAACGGCGGGCCCCATCCGGTTGTAAATGGAGATGCTGAGTTCCAAGTACCCATGCCATACTACCCAGGAATAGACTTGCCCGCACAATGGTGAGTACACATGCTGTGCGTTTGATATTGGTTAAATTTGTAATATATAGTATATGTACGTTACTTCTAAATTAGGGTTTGATACTATTTAGAGACATATTCAAATTCATACGTAGAAAACAGGTTTAAAAATAGGCATACATACATACATACATAAACTCACGCCTTGTTCCCAGAAGGGGTAGGCAGAGGTGCCAGGGCACCCACATTTCGCCTTGTATGTTCCGTCCCACAATGTGATAGGTGGCGAGCCTATCGCCATATCGGGCACAAATTCCTGACTCTGGGCTGATACTGAATAGAAAAATCCAATATCACTTTGCCCAACCCGGGATTCGAACCCGAGACCTCAGCTTTGTAACCGTACCATAGTACAACTACGCCACCGAGGCAGTCGTAAAAATAGGCATTTATAATATTAAACATTGCATTAAATTGCTGACTGTATCTAGCTAGGTGGCGTGGATCGATACACGCTTCTCAAAATGTCCGCTGATGTTAATCGTGCGCATGCGCGAAAGGGCGGAGCTTGTAGTTTCTCTATGTAAGAATGAAGAAATTCTCTATGAAAGAAATGACATTATCTTCCGTTATATAAAACATCAGTCAATGACCCGCATGAGTTGCCCAGGACAAGAACATGTGAATATTATTATAGATTTTTCGTTCTAGTGCACCCATTTCAGGGCAGAGCTTTGGAGCTGTTGTTTGGAAGCTGGGATGTATTGTTTGGGTTTAAAAATGTCTACAGGTTAACTCACACATTCCCTCTCATATCAACCCTATTGTTCCAAGACAGATGTGCTACCCCAAATCAAAGACCAAACGGTGAACCTATGGAAGGGGACAGATGTATACATGGCCCAGACGCTTGGCTAGAAAGCCTCAAGCAAAAAGGCCATATGGACGCTGGCCACTATTCTTATCATTCTCAGAGCGGCCCACCTATGTGATTCTACAGCATCTCTCTTAGGACAAGGTGACAACCAGGTTATCGTGTTGAAGTTTCCCTCAGAGATATAATACCTCAACGACAGGAATTTGACACATGATCAGTATACGAGACAATTTTTCAATATTTGGAAAACAAAAGCATAGAGGTGGGTATCGTGATCAGGGTGCCGGAATCATGGAGGTCCAGACGACTTCTAAAGTATGGTAGAAAATACTTCCTGGATGGGGTACAGGTGAGTGGAGCCATAAATGAAACATCTCGACTAACCAGTGAGGCCAACCAGGCTGTCTATACCCTGAACACGGTTATCGCAGGTCTCTTCTGTAGTGGCAAAACTATAGCCGGAGATGATATCACCCCGATACCCGATACCCTCCTACATGATACCAATCTTTGTGGCCTCTATGGCCCTATGGCGACAATACCCAGAGTTCATCCAGATGTCGGATGAATGGATGACTGTACGCCTTATAATGAACAGAGCTGTTGGAAGGTACCCCCCTGTGCTCTTCCCTCAGTTTGCTCTCCGAACCACTCGGGTCACCCTGAGTCTCGGCTTAATCGCTATGAAGTCCTTGATGCGGTACCTCCAATTTTGAGGCTATGTATATAAAAAAATGTGCGTTGAAGAAATGTGTGAATTTGTGTTGCAGGTTTCTAGATAGTGGCTTCCCGCCTGGAACTGTGCCCGCTTGGATTGAGATATTCAGGCAGTCGACTCCCCTTGACCCGGATGAGTATAATCACCACAGACCACAAGAATAAGCTGGACTTACGAACACGTCCATACTTATATATTTTTTATGAATATTTACTAGTTTTTTAAGATTTCATTATATATTTTTGAATACTGTTTTAAAATAATTAAGTGTGATTTGACGAAAAACTATGAATAATTTACATGTTTCAGCTCGGCGTCCTTAGTTTAATAACTTGTAATGCAAAGCGATTATGTTACTTTAAGTAATTCAAAGGGAAGTTTTGGCAGAGCGATAGTTCTTTATGCAAATATGCTTATTTATTTTGTTTGTATTTTCATATTTTATAACTCAAACGATTCATTGGGTTGTTGTATTAAATTTATATTATTTTCTATGACCACACATCTATTGCATTTGGTGGTATCCAAAAATAAAAATGTTATATCTGTAGCCTCGATGAGCTCGGCAGCATTAGCCACCCACAATGGCACGAGCTTATTTACATTCTAATGTCTTGTATGGTAGGTTATTTTTTGGCGCAAAATCCAGTCTCAGCCAGCTCATAGATTCAGCTGCGTCCCTGACCAGGAAATCGCCAAAACTATTAGATTCACAGTCAAATGCATAATGCCATAATAGAAATAGAAAAAATGCTAGTTGCACATGAGGCCTACAATATTCATATATATGATGGTTTTGAATTAACATTTGCTGTAAAGCACAACTATATTCCATACAAAGATAACATAATTAAGGTAATATTTAACTTATATTATACTATATCTGATAAATGTGGCAGTGTTAAGGTATTTGCGTTATACATTGCATTTAAGCAAAGCGTAGTGTAGAGCCATGAAGATGTGATCGAAACCCTCTAGGTACACAATCGCTTTAGCAATTTATAAAATAACATTTGATATATTGTACTCAACTAGAAAGGATAATTTTTCCAAAATGATTAGCCATTTCTATATTTATCTTGTTAGAAAGTATTGATATTTGAATATTAACTTATTTTTTTACATGTTTTTGATACCAAATGTCTTCTACTACACTTTCTAATCATATGTCTCACAGAGCGTATTTTTTTTTAATCATACATGAATTTATTAATAAAAAAAACTGTACAATAAAATCAATACGGGTCCCCGAAGTAAACTAAGCTGGGGTACCATAGTTTATATCAAAAAAAAACTTTAGTAATTAATTTCAATTTGTGATAAACTAGCACATCAAAGATTGTGAACAGTATGACTGAAATATTAATTTAGTTATTGTTAGTCTCGTTAAAATTTAAAAAAAAAATAGTCAAATGAAGCCCGGACGAGCAGGGAATTGTATTGGAAGGGTAATATTTACTATCACGCCATGCCTCATGTATGTTCTACGGAAGTCCCACACAATCGGGAAATATTTAGGCCTTCGTCATGCTATTTTACGAGGGTTGACGAAATCTGCGAATCTTAAAAATTAGATCTCACAAGTTCGCAGAATGTCGCATAATGTTTTCTTTTGTCGTAAAGATCGGAATAACTTAAAACTATGCATGGACTATACATTTCCATTTCATCAGTCCAGTCCCCAATTAGGCTATGGCTAAACTTCAAGGGTTGTAAGGGTGATCATTAAAATATTTTGCTCATAAAAATCTTAGTCTTAAGACATTTACTTGCCAATAGAAGGGCAGTTTTTTATACTATGTACTAAATGTGTAGTTTTAAGTATTTTACTGATATCTCTGTTTAAATAACTAACTATTCGGCCAAATTAGAACCATGTCAATGATGTAACTTTTGTAATAAACATAATGGGAATGATGTCATGACTTTATAAAACTGAATTAAAAATGGAATGAATTGCAAACAGATTGAGCTATCGTGAATGGTGTTATTTTATGTGTGTAACCACTTTATATAAGATATAATAAAAATAAATTATTTGCTATACATTTTAGATTTATTGTATACTTAAAACACTGAGTAACAGACAACACAGCCCCAAACAGAAGTCAAACATTAAATGACACAAATGTTTTTCTTAAAGCTAAAAATTGTTTTTTATTTCCTATTAACCTATTCTGTCCCACTGCTGGGCAAAGGTCTCGCTCAACGTTTGAAAAATTCTTAAATAGCAGCAAACAGCAGTGTAAATGCACTATTATGTTTTGGTTTGCAGGACATCAAAATAATACAATATTACCTTCAAGACATGTTGATTAGCTATTAAGAATCATTTCACTCATCTTAAGCAACTACTAAATAAACATAGGTCATATTAAGTTTTATTACTTGAAAGTCTTAAGTGTTGTAACTTACAGTAGTTTTAATAATTACAGGTATAGGACCTGTAACTGCATATCGTAGCGATTTGTAAGAATTTTTATGGTAGGTATGTTAAGTCCACCAATCAGGATTGAGCCAGCGTGGTAGACGATATGACACCCTTAATCCGTACCCTTAATTGTAGAGGATACAGATACAGAAAGATATAAAAAATGATTGCTGTGCGTCACGATTGCCTTTTTCAGAAGCACTGGATGGATAGTGTGATAGAAGGTGTTAACCCATATACGTCCCACTGCAGGGCACGGGCCTACTCTACAATCGAAAGTACGATTGAGAGTGTCATATACTAACATAGTCTATAAGTAATTCCTATAAACTAACACACTAAACAAAGTATTATTATATTGGTTTCGATTTTGAGTTCTCAGTAAAACTGAACAACTCTCAATCGTACTTTCGATTTTAGAGGAGGCCCGCGCCCTGCAGTGGGACGTATATAGGCTGATACAGACACAGATACAGTAAATTAGGAAATTTTTAATAATGTTAAAATACGGGTTGTTTTCTGGTACTGGTTGGTTAGTTCTCTATTGAAAATCGGCAGAAGAGTTTACGGAGCGTCGAATTTATATTACTATTCTATCAAGTATATCTACAAATACAATTAAGTCACAATAAAATACCAAAGAACTATGTTATAAACGAAAAGTTGAAAGGCGGAAACATATTACTGAAACGCCACGCCACCCGACCCGATGCGACACGTGTTGATCAAATCAAATCGTAGTATTTTCTATGGCTAGAACCACATTACCAACACGCTACCCGATCCCACCGTTCCAGATCGGCGTGTTGCCGGTGGTGGGGGGGAAAAACGACACCAGGCGCGACGCATGCTGTGTGTTTCTAGACGACACCTGATGCCACGCGTCAGTCAGTCGAGAACTTTCGCTGGACGCACACGTGGATTTCATCTCATTGCATTTTCAGTTATGATGACGGACGAAGAAGTAATTGAATTAGTAAAATTATACCCTGTATTGTAGTTGCATTGTGTCTGAAATCACCAAAACTACCACCCAGCTTCGTTTTCGGTAGCACTCTTGATATACCCTGTATATGGTTTTAAGGGAAATGCTTCATCAGCAAGTATCACATGAGGCAATGATTGTGAATTTGAAGTTTAAGGTTTCGAGGCAGACAATTGCAAATTTCCATTTCCTAATGATTTTCCCAAAATAGATTTTTCAAATCCACCGTCGCTATTTTTACCATAAAATCCAACGTCTTCGACTAAAAATCGGTACTTTGGATCTAGTAGTACTTGTAATACGATTGATTTTTTTCCTTTATAATTCCAGTAATTTAAAACCACCGTTTATAGAAGAAAAAATGTTCACATGTTTTCAATCTAGGGCTTCAAAACAATTAGGCAAGTTCCAGTAGTTCTTGAATCCATTTTCTGATTCTTGCCACATTTAACTTGCACTTTTGTTCTTATAGTACTGAATCCCATATGACAGTTAAATCCCAACGATCTAAATGAATTTCCCGTAGCTAAGAAATTGCTTCACCAATGCATTGAAAAGACGGCGTAAGAAGATTGGTGAGGCAGCAACAAATATATGTATCTAATTGGAAATACCAGAAGCATATGGAATTCTTGTTGCCTCATTTAGAAAGTAGACAAACTGTAACAAACTTGGGAAATATAAACTGTGACGATTCTACACAAAATTCTGAATCGCAATTTTCGGAGGAATCTGTAATTTCACCATCCATCCCTATTGAAACGCCTACTACAGAGGCCTCTACTTCAAGCGCTTAAAAGCTGACTATGCAAGTTTTATGAGACGTAAGAACAAAAGTGACAGTGATAATAATTTATTAAAAGAAATAGTTGGTGTAATGAAATCATCACATAAAATGCGACAAAAAGAGCAGCACTAGAAATGGACGAGAATGACTATTTCTTTTTAGCTCTGAGTAAGCAATTGAAAAATTCCCTAAAATAGACTATGTTGAAATTAAATTCGAAATACATAAAACTGATATACATAATTCGGAAATGAAAGGATTCTGAACACTTCGATAACGTAGATAACAAAATAATTCAAAATGCAAGTAAACCATTGAACGTACAACCAAGACAAAGTACATATTATACACACATAATGGCAACAAATGAAGAAAACACTCTGATGACTGTTATACCTAACCAGACAACACATAGAAAAAATTGATAAGCATAATTTCTTCCATATCAATATAATTTAATCTGTTTAGATTAAAATTTGACCTTCAAACGATTAGTTTAACTGTGAAAAAAATAGTTAAATACTATTATTTAGTAATATAAAGTTACATTCTTTCTTGCCTAAAGCTAATAGTAAGTCTCTCTTGACTACCAATGGCTTCGCGAAATGATGTTTTTTTCTTGTATATGTCATTTTTAATATAATTGTGTATTTCTTCAAATTGTGTTTTGGTAACGCGAAAGTATAAGTAAAATGTTTTATTATCTTGAAGCTACTCTGGGTATAGAGTATGGTATTCGCCGTACGTACTTCTTTTTCATTTATTCCATGCACCCAGTAGCGTCTCTTTCCTTTTTTGCATCGTTGATCAAGAATTGCTAGTGAGGCGTGTAGCGTCGCGTGTTGGCAATGTGCACAGTGCACCTCGGGTGACGAAACGTCGGGTCGCGTGGCGTTTCAGTCATATTTTGCCGCCTGAAAGAACACGCCTTGCACCGTAAGCATTGCGTGACGGTAGTGTGTTTGTGGTCATACAAAATACTATGATTTGATTTGATTCCACACGTGTCGCGTCGGGTCGGGTCGCGTGGAGTATGTTTTGGGCCTTTCAATGTGTTTCAAACATTCTCGTAAGCATTTTCGTCTCAGAAACACTCATGCGTCACATTGGATACGAGTACACAGATTATGCACCGACAAAAATATTGTGTTAATTTCCGTGTACAGCTATTGGGATATATTATGTAAAAATACGGAAAAGAAGATCTCAGTGATTCAAAAGTAATGTATTAAAAAGTATTATAAGTGTGTATTAAATTTTACTATCTTTGAAAATTAAATTAAGACTATAACCAAACATTTATTCTATTTTATTATAGTTTGGTTTTAAATAATATAATTAATTCTTTTGTTTTTGAAATTGATGACCTTTTATAGCCTTAATCTAAAGAGGAAATAATATGCAGGTTATGGCACATAATTCAATCGAAAGCTTAAAATGTATGCTGATGTTGTCTGTTACGCGATGTGTTGTTTATATATATAATTTGTTGTTATGATTTACGATCATATTTATGTATGAAACATTCACATAACACAGTTTAATGTGATTCTTTATCTGATAATCTGACATTAGTGATGAGACTCGAATTAGAGCCTATTTGAATCGATTGTCTTTAGGGGGATACTGATTTACTAATCGGAATCGGAACGTTCGTTGTGGTAATTCTGTAATAGTAGTTCAAGAAACTAAAATCATATAAAATATAGTAGAAGGTACACACGTTCGTATATGCTCGATAAACTTGCTCGATGTTGGGCAACATACAACAAAAAGTACCTTGCAATTCTCAACATAAGTGCTTGAAGCAAAATATTCGATCGGGACAAGTTTCAAACATCCATAATTCTTGCTCGATGTTCGAAGAAAATGTATTTGTACGTGTAGCCGTGACGTCGAGCATGTTGGTCGTGATTGATATATTTTTGAAGAAGATGCAACGCGCAGATCTACGTTCAGTTTGTGAAACAATTTATCAATATACGGTATCGGGAGACGATATGGCGATAGGCTCGCCACTTATCACATTGTGGGACGGAACATACAAGGCGAAATGTGGGTGCCCTGGCACCTCTGCCTACCCCTTCTGGGAACAAGGCGGGAGTTTATGTATGTATGCATGTATGGTATCGGGAGAAAGAGTGCTTATAGAAAACTACCGTAAAAGAATATAATAGTCCGAACATAAGTGTAAAAGAAATGCAGCTTATAAACCCAAGCCACGAGCACGACGACATCTTCGCGTCGATTTTCCCCGACGGTAGATGCAGCAGGCGGTGCCCACCAAGCACTACAATAACGAATTGTCCGTTACTCCAAGAGTTTTAACCCACATCAAACATGTTCTTCGAGCAAGTTTTTACGTGTAGACGCAAGGGAGATACTCTATAAAAAGGATACCAACTTCAAATGTTCAGATGTTCAACGTCTGGAGTGAGATATAAGAAATACTATTGTCTGTTACACTTATATTTTTTTCCGAACTTAACGTTTGGTTGCGACGTACGATAGAGGAATCCAACGTAACTAGGCACATTAGTGAAGTTTTAACGTACGGCGTCCGAACATTCGAAGTTCTTATCGTTTTTATTGAGTAACCCCCCAGGGTCGAGCATGCTTGTAGATAGCCATGGTCAAATGAAACATGCTCGTCGAGCATGTACGTACGTGTGTATCAACCATAAACTTGATACAAATCGATATATGCACATTTAATAAACAGTATTGGTGTCATGTCTGAGAATTAAATAGTGATTTTCATAGCGATTTTAAAATTATTTTGAGCTACATATACTTGTCACCGATGTAAGTAAACCACATTTATAAGTTCTTACTTAATTCATCTTAAAATATTATACAAAATCTGAATAGCGCAAGTACAATGTGAATTGGTAATTGATATAAAATATATAAATTCAAGTAAAGGTGGACACTGATATGATTTTAGGCCTGTTTTCTTATTATTATAAAAGAAAATATAACTTTCAAACTGGGCTTTGGTGCTGTAAGAACTTCCACGTCATACAAATGAAAACTTAAAGTAAATATTAATATCAAACAATAAGTTAATTTTTTTCCCCACATTACGATACTTATTTGTAAAATCGATTCAAATAGGCATACTGTCGATTCGGTACCCATCACTAGTGACTTTATTGATTATTCAAACGGTCCATACGGCGCAAGTTTTAGTCGGTGTACTGAATCGGTCGGGGACGGTCATGTACTACGACCTGTAAAATATATTATAAAAAGAAGGATGGCAGAGAAAAAATCGGGCCCAGAGCCCAAGACGAGCCTGGAAGATACAAATAGCGATGCCAAGCCATGTGACTTTGAGTACGGTGCGAATGTTTCGGAATCAGATATCGAAACTGATAGCACCGATGAACAGGATGGAGCGGTAGGAGGAGCATCTGACAGCCCTCCTTCATTCTATGAAGAAGCCTTGGCCTCTGCGAAGGCAGTAAAGATAGGATCTTTCACAAAGTATATTTCTGAGGGAAAAATAAAGGCAATAAAGGGCCCGGGAGCTATGCAAGCAAACGCAACAGATAAGTCTACTCAGACTAATCAGACCGAGGCTGAACCTAGAACATATCCACAAAGTGATAGTGAAGCGGCGCAACAAGCGCCCATTGCAATACAAGAGGCAAGGGCTGCCCAAGCAGCAAGGGCTTTGCAGGCGGCGAGGGCTGCACAAGCTGCAAGGACTGCGCAAGCTGCTAGAGCTGCTCAAGCTGCTAGAGCCGCTCAAGCGGTGCGGGCTGCACAGGCTGCTAGGTTGCATCAATGTGGAGAAGTTCCACTCGGCGGGAGACAAGGTAGGGGTCTCCAAGCGGCTAGAGGAGGCCGAGGTATGCGTGGTGGTAGGCCCGCACAGCCCGCTAGAGGTGCACCAGTTAGAGGTCACGATGAAAGACCTATCGGCCCGAGACCAGCTGGAGGATACTTTCGAGGAAATTCAAGAGGACCACAGGATCGCGACAGAGTGGCCACTGTAACATTGTTTCTGACCAACAAGGACAATTTCGATGCGCACGTTTCCGGCCACTATGGCCCTCTCAACAACTATATGTCGGGCCTGTCTCAGCTTACGCGTCGTGAGTATTTATTGTTTTATTCAATCTACAACAGATAGATGTTATTTTTCGATCATACTCTTATGTACCTAAACTCGACGTAGCTTTCCAACTGTCCTCTTTGCTTCCCACTATAACCTACCCTGCTCAATCTCGTCCAGTCTCATCTATCCAGTTACTTCCGAATCCGTCCCGACCTTCCTCTTCATTATCCATCCCGTCTCATCCCTTGCCTTTAAATTTCATCCTATCCAAATCAAATGAAATCTGCTTCTTCTGAAATCTGAAAATTGCTGGTCGTAATATAATTTTAATCACCCATTATTTACACTCGCAATCGAATAGTATTAACATATTATTATCCAATGTCATACAATGTGAAAGTATAGAAACTATTCACAATATTTTGACAACAGCGCTTTCGGCGATAGAATATCGAAGATGACTAATAATAATAAAGAACCATATTATTACATAAATACGTGCAACAATACAAACAAATCAAGCTTTGGGATACTTTTCGTATTCTAATTTCCGGGTTAGGGAGAGTGGGGAGAAGGGGAAGGAGGTTTATTAACGCTAATCGTAATGGGTGAGTGCAAAAAGTAGGCTCATACAACATAAGATGACCCTAGTCTATCTGTCATTTAACTTGACACCATCTGAGCAATGGTCACGCAGCCATTGTTAAGGCCATTCCAGCAGGTGCACTTGTGAAAGAATTCCTTGAATCTAAGACCATTTACAAAACCCCTAATAAAGTTTTCAAATTTTAGCAACCTCTGCTTGACTATGGAGTTTCCCTATGGACCACTACGACAATTTTGTCGAAAATGTGGGGGCGTTGGCACCGAGGATTGAATTGCTGCCTCTGCCACGTTTTGTTTTAAGGGTGAGTAGCATAATATTTTTTTGTATTGTAAGTTTTCGTAGCTCAACGAAATGGCTACCGGAGTGGCGTCCTACTCGACGCCTAAAGGAAGGTTTGGATTAGGTAACTGCAAGATCGGGAAGGGTGGCGTAATAGTGTAAAGGCATGTCCAGCACCGAATATAGTTTGTATCCATAAGATTCTTAGTTCATGTCTTTGGAATCTGTAGCACCTAGGTCCAGCGGCCGAATCTCAGATACAGGTTGATTTATTAAAATATGATAATTGTAGTTGCATTGTTCTGCTATGCGCCTTATGTTAAACGTTGATGCGGTGTAAAATTAAAGTCCCTTTTTCATTTTACTGCACTGAGTGACGACACCTTGTATGTGCTTGGCATTCCACTGTGCTCGCCATACTGAGATATTGGATGTTAAGTCTCAATATGTCCAGTGGTTACTCTGGCTACAATGGCTCTCACATCGAAACACAAGAGTTCTTTAACACTGCTGTTTGGCAGGAGAAATAGACATTGGTAGTACCTAAATAAATAAATATTTCTATTTTCTATTACCTACCTAGGCAGCCTCTGCAATATGAGAAACCAAACACCAGGAAAATGCTTACTGGTGGTACCGCTTGTCTAGAAGAACCCGATTTACTGATTATTGCAAAATTACATTAATTTTACGCATTTTGAAAACAATCTGCTAATAGGACCTCACTGTGGCTAAGTTCCTCACACATTGGCATACCTTAATATAGAATAGGAACATTATAGGCTAGTGGTAAGATAATATTCGTATCTGCCTAGATAGTAATAGTCAAATACGTGGTATACATGAACTCGTGGAAGTGTTTTTTTGTCATAGCATATTCAGTATCAAAGTTAAGTTAAGTCAGTAAGTGCGTGGTGGCCTGTTGGTAAACGGACTAGACGCGGCTGCCAACATGTTCTCGGTGGTCGCGGGTTCGAATCCCAGGGCACACCTCTGACTTTTCGGAGTCATGTGTGTATTGACAGTCAATCACCACGCAATAAAACGGTGAAGGAAAACATCGTGAGGAAACCTGCATACCATAGTGATTCAAAAGAATTTTTATGGTATGTAAGTCCGCCAACTCGCACTGGGCCAGCGTGGTGGACTATATGGCCTAACCGCTCCCAATCGTACTTTCGATTGTAGAGTAGGCCCGTGCCCTGCAGTGGGACGTATATGGGCTGATACAATACAATACAATACAACATTCAGTATCAAGTAAATAACAGTAATGCATTGGAAAAAGAGATAGCCATCTGTTGACGGAATTAACTTCTTTTAGATCAAACTACTATTCCATCAGGTATTATCGATATATAATGCCAATATCAATGGCCAAGATAAATTAAATATGTAATTTGAGAATATCTTAGGAATACAATATTAATTTCATGACTAATAAATAAAATGTTTTGTTACTATAGATGGTACGGGAACAAATACCAACGGGTGAAGATATAGATTTGAGCTCAATCGAACCAATCCTACGAGATAGTCTGAGCAACTTCCAGAAGGAAGGTGTGAGGTATGTTGCAACCTTTGTCTTACTTCTCATATACCGGCTTATTACGAACGCCTCTCGGAAATTACTTTTAGCAGGATCTTACTACTGTTAATACTTTAAGCATAGTACTTATAAATACATTTTTATATATTTTTATTGCAATGAATGGCGAAACGACTCTGCTATACGCTGACGACCGACACTTATCTACTGATAATTTTTGCTAGTGAAAAAATTCTATCACCAATAAGCTGCAGTTAGTTAGGTCAAAGGGAAAGTATGACAGTATAGGTTAATCGGGTAAGTCTCCTGTGTCTCTGGAGATTAAGCAAACGGAAAAATCTGAATTATATCTTAATTCGGGATTAATAATCTTGACTAACTAACTACCAATGATAAACAGCAATGTATTAATTATATATTTTTTAATAGTAAACTATATTGCGCAGGTTTGCTTTAGTTCGTGGTGGACGCTGCATCATTGCAGATGAGATGGGATTGGGGAAAACTCACCAAGCACTCGCTATTGCTAGCTTTTACAAACCACACTGGCCGCTGCTCATCGTTACCACGCCAAAAGCAAGGTAAGTTTATGGTAGCGCGTCAGAATACCACTGTACATGCAATAAAAACTCTTTACGCCCAAATACTCAAACGACATTCAGATATTAAGTTGCTCTTACCTGCGCACGGCTCACTTAGCCAGTACATTTAAGCGGGATTTACGTTGTTAAGTCGCGTTTGAGTATTTCGGCGTAAATCTTATTAAAATTAGTATACGAGGTATAGGCAAGTAAGGAATTGGGGTTAGGCTCACCGCTAAACCCTTTATGTATAAAGACTTAAAGCAGTTTTTAAATGATTGTTAATATGAGCTAACTGAACGTTATTCATAGACGTCAAAAATCACTGATCGGCTATTTCACATCGCATAACTTTAAAATGGCTGAGAGCCGTGTTAAAGCAAATATTCAACAGAAAAAATAATGAATGTCTGTCAGCTGGATGTTTGATATTACCGTCAAGTGAACTTTTTTTTCGACTTTTTTCTGTGCATTGGCAATATTAATTAAAGTATTTAGAAAAACCCATTATGAACAACATAACTCCAATGAAAGTTTTGACTCATTTTAAATCATGTTAACTAATTTACGTTCATGTGGTTGACAAGCGGTTTCTTATGAATACCGGGGTTAGGGTTTGCATATTTTTGGATAATATGGACAAATAAAGAATATTATGGTCAGTCACTTTTCAACCTGTCAGTGTTCTAAAGATACCCTTAAAATTTTTAATTGCTCGGGTTTGGTTATCGTAGTGTTCGGAAGGTTTCAACATACTATAATCGCCAAAAATTGTCATAATGAGTAATTTCCGCATATTATATTTTTTTCTTTTTCTTGTTTTTTTCGTGTTATCCATATTCTTTAAATCAAATCCTTTTCTCCAAAATTATTTTCCATTCTCCGGTTTTGTAAAAATTAAATACTGGCCTTGTTTTACCGCCGGCATTAGCGTTACCCAAAGCGTACCATGGGGAGGTTGCGCGGTCGGATTTATACTTCATGCGTACTTATGTGTGTATGTGTCTGCATGCGTATATGCGGTGTATCTGTGTCTTTTCTTCAGGACCAACTTCAGTAATTGGTATTTCCACCTCTGTTAAGAATGACCGCATCTTATACTTTCCTCATATTGACGTACCGCCGGATATCACGCTGCGTGATGCTGCGCCAAAATTACAATAACGCTTGAGTCAACTGACGTAAATGCTGTAGGACTGACCCAAATATGTTAGATTGTCGTTGCCTTTGACGCGTTTTTTGTCTCCCTTTATATTGTTAATTACAAAGTGAAAAACATGTTAAGAAGTAATTTAAGGGCGTTAGTGCAAAATTGGCCTAGCCCTGCGAGAATTTCCCCAAAGACGTCCTTATTTATTTCTGATGCTAGAACAGGAAGCTGACAGGATTCAATGTGATATTCTTATCCGTAGGGAAGTCTGGCGCAGCAAATTAGCCGACCTGATGCCATCTGTACCCGCAGAAAACATTCTGACAGTCAACAGGATGGCTGATATGCGCTTGGTCGATAATAAAGAGGTAAGTTTTCCATTTTTTTATTATTATTCTTTTAATATGCGTTGGTCAAAATTAATGACAATTTTTTTTTCAAAAAATAACTTTTTGTTTGCCTTGAAAATAAATGCCTTGTTACTTCACTAATTTGGGGTCACTGAATACGAAAAATAAACCAAATTTAAAAGTTAGCTCTTATTTTTAAAATATTGCTGGTATCGAAATATATATATGACTTAAGATTAAAATTTCATATCCTATATCAGCCCATTTACGTTCCACTGCGGGGCATGGGCCTCATCTATAATCGAGAGTACGATTGAGAGTGGTTAGGCCATATAGTACACCACGCTGGGCTAGTGCGGACTCATCGGAATCATTGGCGGACTTACTAACAATAGACATTCTTATAAATCGCTATGTAATGCAGGTATTCTCATGATGTTCTCCTTCACCGTTTTAGTGCGTGGTGACTGAATATCAATACACACATGACTCCAAAAAGTCAAAGGTGTGCCCAGGGATTCGAACCCAAAAGCACCGTGAACATGTGGGCAGCCGCGTCTAGTCCGTTTACCAACAGGCCACCACGCACTTATTATTTTACGCGGCTGTTGTTGGGTAGTAACCCAACAACAGCCAACCATCCTGCTGATAAGTAAGTAAGGTATTACTTTACAATAAGTAAAATGCTATGTTTTTGCGTGACTAGACGTCGGAGTTGGAGAAATCTTCGCCGTGTGATTACGAAGACTATTGACGAACTCAGTCATGTCCAAAACGTGGTCTTGTTTGGGTGCAAAAAACTCATTTGGAAGTCGTAGTGGCCCCCGTAAACGAGTTCTGCAGCAGACGTCTTAATGTCTTCTTTTCATGCACTCCTTATTCCTAAGAGCACCCATGGAAGTATCTCGGACCAACTTTCATTGTTGTGACACATAATTGCAGATTTCAGCTGCCGAAGCATCCTCTCTACCATTCCGTTATCAGCAGGATGGTTGGCTGTTGTTGGGTTACTACCCAACAACAGCCGCGTAAAATAATAAGTGCGTGGTGGCCTGTTGGTAAACGGACTAGACGCGGCTGCCCACATGTTCACGGTGGTCGCGGGTTCGAATCCCAGGGCACACCTCTGACTTTTCGGAGTCATGTGTGTATTGATAATCAATCACCACGCACTAAAACGGTGAAGGAAAACATCGTGAGGAAACCTCCATACCATAGCGATTTATAAGAATTTCTATGGTATGTAAGTCCGCCAACCCGCACTAGGCCAGCGTGTCGGACTATATGGCCTAACCACTCTCAATCGTATTCTCGATTGTAGAGTAGGCCCGTGCCCTGCAGTGGGACGTATGTGGGCTGATACAGATACAGATATTGGTCCCCGAAAAAGCCTGCGTCACAAAACGCATAATCTCGGGCCTGCTGTTTCCTTCCCTGAAGGAAATAAGCTTGCCGATGAGAGTTCGGGTCCTGTTGATAAGGTCCTCGATCCTACGCTGCCAGACAGGCACAGTCATAACACCTCGAGTGGCTTTATAATTATTTGGGAATTTTACGTTAGCCACCCGACATGCTGCGACGGCCGCGCAGTAAAGGATCGAATGCATATCAACAAGATCCCGACTGGACTCCAAGTACGTAGGTAACAAGGAGTTCAAAGGTCTCACCAGCGCCAAATTACGCCTATGCGTCGGTAAACGCGGCAAGCGCGGTCTACAAGAGGCTGACAAAGATACAAATTCTGAGATCACACATTCCAAAACCCCTCTCAGACGCTGTTCATCTTGGGAACTTACATTACCGTCCATATTATCCGTCAAATCGATATCAGCAGCAGATGTGGATGTTGTTTCTGCTGCTAGATCTGCTCTGACTGGCGGGACATTGACAACTTGGACAGCACATAAGTCGGTGGGCAACCGCTCATGTACTTCATCATCCAACAACTTACGTCGCTGAATAAATCGTACTCGATCGGACAGTCCTTGGGATGACACATCAACCGTTGGTTCCAAGGTCTGAATCAGAGACAGCATTTTAGCACGATATGCAGTGAGGTTATTTCCTCCATTTGTTGCCCCAAAGTAGGCCTACATGACATTCTCATTGATTTCGCGAGTCCATCTCGTGCGGCGCACTCCACCGGTAGCGGCAGGTACGCGGGACACTCGGCCCTAGAGATGTTAAAAAATAATCGATTTTTAATTTAATCGATTATTATTTTCTTATAATCGATTTTTTATAATCGATTTTTGAAATACTATTAATCGATTTTTTATAAATCGATTATATTAATTATCCATAAAAATCGATTTTTATCAACAGCTCCATCTATGCGACGTATGAAAAAACTCGAAGTAAGTTTATACTGTTCAATATTATTATCATGTTATGAGTGAGTTATGACGTAGCCGGTAGCATCTCTATTCATTCTGTCGTCTGTGGAGCTTCTCACATATGAGAGACCCACCACCAATATTCGTTTTATATTTTAGTTTTTGAGACCATAACGTATTGAATATCCATGTTGTCATGTCGTATCGAATGTCCATGTTGTGCCCACCCCCATCGGTGTTGGGGGCTCGACTCTTGAAGTTGTTGACGAATATGTCTATTTAGGACAAGTGGTCCGGTTAGGCAGGTCCAACTTCGAGAGAGAGGTCAATCGTCGAATCCAACTCGGTTGGACAGCGTTCGGGAAACTACGTGACGTCTTCTCGTCCAAAATACCTCAGTGCCTTAAATCGAAAGTCTTCGATAGTTGTGTGTTGCCAGTGATGACTTACGGCACCGAGACGTGGCCTCTCACTATGGGCCTTATTAGGAAGCTCAAAGTCACTCAACGAGCTATGGAGAGGGCTATGCTCGGGGTTTCCCTACGAGATCGAATCAGAAATGAGGAGATCCGTAGGAGAACTAAAATAACCGACATAGCCCACCGGATTAGCAAGTTGAAGTGGCAATGGGCAGGGCACATAGCGCGGAGATCTGATGACCGATGGGGTCGGAAAGTATTCGAATGGAGGCCGCGTAGCGGAAAGCGCAGCGTAGGACGTCCACCCACAAGATGGTCCGACGACCTGGTAAAGGTCGCGGGACGTCGCTGGATGCAGGCTGCCTCCAACAGGTCTCTGTGGAAATCATTGGGGGAGGCCTATGTTCAGCAGTGGACTTCCTTTGGCTGATGGATGGATGATGATGATGACCATAACGGAGTCGTTAAGTTTGTTATAAGTATTTTATTTCATTACTAGTCAAATGTAAAATAGGAGTGGACATTGGTGACAATAATTACTTCTAATATTTTCATTATTTAAACTTAAAGATTAACAAAAGGTAATAATATGTTTTATATTTTTGTTTTTGAGATTACAACGCAGACGTTTATTTCTTAAAGAATTTTATTTTAAAACTAGTCACATGTAAAATTATCATCATCTTATCGGCCTATTGCTGTCCACTGTTGAATGTAGGCCTAAATATGAAATAGTACTGGAAATTTATGGCATTTTTTTTTAATTTGATTTATATTTTAGTTTTTGAGACAATAAAGTTTTTATTTTATTGCGATGCGCATCATTTCATTTTTATTAAAATAAATGTTAATTGTACTGGAAATTAGTATCAATAAATAAACTTGGTTTCCTTATTCCTTACCTTGAAAGTTTAAAGGAACATTCACTTTGATTTTTAGTTTTGAATCTGATATTTTTTTTATTCATATCAATTTATTTGAATAAATTGTTAATATGAAAATGAGGATTATAATTGGAATATGAAAAGCATTTAGATTTTTAAATAATAGAAAAAATCGATTTTTTCGCAAAAATCGATTATTTTTCTATTATAATCGATTTTTAACAAATCGATTAATATTGAATAAAGAAAAATCGATTTTAATTTAATCGATTTTTTTCCATTAACCTCACATCTCTACTCGGCCCCGTGGGTCCCAAGCCCACCGCTGGAGGGGGTCATCCCCTTCGCCGCGCACGTGATGGTGGTGGCGGAGACGACTGCAGCTCGCTATATTGGCTCGACACGTCGATGTTCGGCGTCGATGTTTTTTTTTCTTATTTGTTGTATTATTTGGTGGCAAATACTGAAATATTCTTACAAAAAACATAGTTTTCTATTGCAGTTGTTGAAATATTATTTATAAAAGCGAAAAATATCTATTATATAGTATACAGGGTAAATCAAGGCTGCTACCGAAAACGAAGCCGGGTGGTAGTTTAAGCGACTTCAGACACAATGCAACAGAAAAAGTTGCAAAAAAGAGGGACAATTTTTTTTTTTTTTATATTTTTCCCATGACTTTATTTGGGTGGTAAATACATTTTTTCCTAAAATAATAGTGTATACCTAAGTATTCCTTTTAAATCGTAGATAATTTATAAATAATCTAAGGTTTAAAATATTATTTTAGCAAAAACTATGGACCACCCAAAAATGGCGATATTTAAAAAATCATAAAAAATAATTGTTGCGTTTCTTTGCGAAATTTTTAGTTGCATTGTGTTTGTAGTCACGAAAACTACCACCCGGCTTCGTTTTCGGTAGCAGTTTTGAGATACCCAGTATATACAATTTAAAACAATTTTACACGATTTTTCACAAGATTAGTATTTGGTGTTGCCAGTTATTATTATATTAGTATTATTTTTAAGTTATTTTTTTGAAGTCGCTTATTATTTTTATTTTAGAAATGACATTATACAACAATTTGTATTTTTTTTTTTCATTTATCTTTTATAATCAGCTTCAGGAGTATCTTTAATCGAGTTCCAGCAGTAGTCTACTAGCATTGACGCATTCCATCGGCCGGTGTATCTCTTTTCCACTGTCGATATGTCTTGGTGAAATCGTTCACCATGTTCATCACTCATATTACCGCAGTTAGAAGGAAAAAAATCGAGTTGAGAAAGAAGAAACAGAATTTTTAGGGACACATTGCAGCCCATTTGCTGATACTGTTGAAGAGGACTGTTCACAAGCTCGTGGTAATTTTCAAATCTCCTATTGCCCAAAACACCATGAATTTTAAAAGATCTAATAAATATCTTTGGACCTGAAGAGCAGAACTCTTCAATATTAAATAGTGTTGCATTTAATTATTCTTGCATGAGGTTCAATGTATTACTATATGGAGGGACGGGGAAGGGTAGTGAAGGAGAGGTTTCCTACAGCTATCAAAACAAACTTTTGTATCACAAGCCAAGTCGACGAGAACGTTGCTTTTCAGTTTTGTTTGACAAACGTTCGTATTCAAACCAAGACGATGAGAACGTTGCTCTTCAGTTCGTTTGATAAACGTTCGTGTTCAAACCAAGACGATAAGAACGATGCTCTTCAGTTTCGTTTGACATACGTTCGTGTTCAAACCAAGACGATGAGAACGTTGCTCTTCAGTTTCGTTTGACATACGTTCGTGTTCAAACCAAGACGATGAGAACGTTGCTCTTCAGTTTCGTTTGACATACGTTCGTGTTCAAACCAAGACGATGAGAACGTTGCTCTTCAGTTTCGTTTGACATACGTTCGTGTTCAAACCAAGACGATGAGAACGTTGCTCTTCAGTTTCGTTTGACATACGTTCGTGTTCAAACCAAGACGATGAGAACGTTGCTCTTCAGTTCGTTTGATAAACGTTCGTGTTCAAACCAAGACGATAAGAACGATGCTCTTCAGTTTCGTTTGACATACGTTCGTGTTCAAACCAAGACGATGAGAACGTTGCTCTTCAGTTTCGTTTGACATACGTTCGTGTTCAAACCGAGACGAAAAGGACGTTGCTCTTCAATTTCGTTTAACAAACGTTCGTGTTCAAACCTAGACGATGAGAACGTTGCTGTTCAGTTTCGTTTAACAAACGTTCGTGTTCAAACCGAGACGAAAAGGACGTTGCTCTTCAATTTCGTTTAACAAACGTTCGTGTTCAAACCAAGACGATGGAAACGTTGCTCTTCAGTTTCGTTTGACAAACAATCTTGAATCAAGTCAAGTCGATGTGAACGTTGATTTGTTGTTGATTGACAGCCTCCGTGGCGCAGTTAGTTAGACGCCGCCTGTGAAACGAGAGGCTGCACCCCCCGCACCGAGAGAAATGTTTGTGCGGCCCACAAATATTTCTTCCGGGTCTGGGTGTTTGTGAGACCGAAAAGTCTCTCGTAGTTTCCGATACCCACGACACAAGACTCGATCTTAGTGTGGGGTCAGGACTATGTATGTGACTGTTGGGTGTTACTATATTATATTATATTTTGATTTTCAATGGATAAGCGTACATGAATTAAACTAAGCCTATAAGAACGTTGCTCTTCAGTTTCATTCAACAAACGCTTTTTGTTCATTACTCGCAACCTTTCGACAAAAAGTTTTAGCAAGCCTCATCATGCTCCTCGTTAGTCTCATTTGAAATATGCCTTAAGGATCTTTCCATAATTTTTCTTAATCGTACATCTGTCTCATCGCTGGTTTCCTTAAACCGACGCTGTCTCGTCTGAATAGCGCCTTTAGATGATCTACCTACATATATTTAAGATTCACAACATTACAAAGTTAAAAATAAAACAATTTTAAAAATAAAAAATAATTTAATAAAAAATTAAAAGACCGACTTCAATGTGCACTACAAAGTAATAAATAATATATATTTCATTGTGCTAGTACACATTGATTAATTTTCTTATTGACTAGACTAGCCAACAAATATTAAATACGTAATATTTTGAAGGCGGGTCGCCAAGTGCCAAACGAGAACAAATTTAAGTAAATGTAACACGGTTGAATATTACCTACTTGTATATGTAAACTACAAACAAATTAATTTAACATATTGATCCTACGTGTACATTTGTTGAAATTTTAATAGAATTAATATGTGTCATATGTATGGTCTCAAAGATACAGTGGTCAAGGGTTTCAACTTCAGGGTACACCATTGACTTATTGGAGTCACTTGCATATTTATATATAATTACTTTAACAGTGATAGGAATCATAGTGAGGAAAGTATAAGAAAGGGAAGGGTTGTTAAGTTTGTATGTTTCCCTCGATTGTAGATAAGTCCGATGCTGAACAATGTTGATTAAGAGTTGATATATTAAGGACGGGCGATTTTTCTATTAGTTATCAGGACAGGAACTGGAATTTGCACCCGATATGACTATAGACTTTCGCCCCCAATCACACCGAGGGACAAAACACGCAAGGCGTAACGTGGGTGTCCTGGTTGATACCAAGAGAATCTCTGCATACACCTTCTGGGAAAATGGCGTGAGTTTATATAGATTAAGACAAATTAATATTGCGTGTAAAATTGCGTGTTTTTCGCTAGGATGTTTTACATAAATTAAATTTAAGTGTAGGTCGTGGTGTTCGTCTCTTGGCGACCCGCCTTCAAAATATTACGTATTTAATATTTGTTGGCTAGTCTAGTCAATAAGAAAATTAATCAATGTGTACTAGCACAATGAAATATATATTATTTATTACTTTGTAGTGCACATTGAAGTCGGTCTTTTAATTTTTAATTGAATTATTTTATTTATTACTTTTTAGTTTTCATAAGTATTGTAATGATGCCAAAGGTAATCGTAAAACTGGAATCAATTTAGGTATATAAAAAATAAACCATTGTGATTCTTTATAATTTCAAAAACGAAAATTGATATTTTATGATTTTTAAGGAAGCTACACTGTCATTTCGTTTTTATGATAAAGAAAATACTAAAATCGGCTCAACCTGCTAGAGATATTGAGTACACTTATGCGTGGTTATCATTCGTTACCCCCTCACCTCTACATCTTCTTCACTTACTATTTTTAATAAAACACATATACTTAACCTAATGGACGAAAAATCATTGCGTTTCTGCAAAGTTTTGTGGAGGTCTGCTCTCCAGATATGTACCTATTCATTAGATCATCACCATATTTTATGTGACCAACATTATGTATAATTCGTTCCGAAGAAAAGTTATTTAAAATCATTTATTTGCTGTCGCAGATATTAAGTATTTATATTTGTATATATCCCCCTCCCTTCCCACGCGCCTTTCTACTTTCCTCTTTCCACCCCCCCCCCCCCTTGTAGTAATAAACTTATACTGAACCTAATGTAAAAAGAATTATTGCTGTACTGTTCAATTTTGAGGAGTTCTGCCCTTCAGGTCCAAGGATATTCATCAGGTCTTCACAAATCTTTTTTTGGTCTAACCTATCATATAATACTCTTTGATAAAAAAAGTTATTTTTAAGTCGGTTAAGAACTGCCGGAGATATTGAGTATTAACAATTGTACCTATTTTCTACCTTTTTTCCAATTTTCCAATTAACCTACCCTCTATAATAATATACTTATACTTAATGTAACGCAAAAAGAATTAGTGCTGGACCGTTTAATTTTGAGGAGTTCTGGTCAGCAGATCCTAAGATATTCATCAGGTCTTCACCAATTTTATATGGGACCAACCCAGTATATCATGCTTTCCGACAAAAAAGAAATTTTGAAAATCGGTTCACAATTGCCGGCGTAATCGCGTAACAAACATACAAAAAAAAAAAAATCAGTCGAATTGGTTACCTCCTCTTTTGAAGTCGGTCAAAAATTGTAACCGATTCCAAAAAAGTAACTTTAAAATAAAAATAAAATATGAATCTAATAATATTATATTATATGTTTGCTTATAAATATTATAAACACGCTACGGTCAAATCACAGATATCTTGCTTAAGGCTACATTTCTTAAACTATACTTCGTAAATATCGTTATTAATAAAAAAAAATATGCTCCATTGTTACGGGATTACTTTTTCGTTCCTTTTGCTGTTGAGGTAACTGGATGTTGGGGATCTGAGCCAGAGTTCTCATTGGCCGCCGTCTTGGAGAACTAGGTAGGGACTTTCGCCATCCAAAGACGAAATGCTTCCAGTATTCTAAGCTCTTTTGCTCCAGAAACGATGTCGTTCGAAAAAAGAAATTTGTTAAATAATACATATACCTGCACTGATAGCCCAGACAAATAAGGCTTATACCTCGGATTGAGAGAAAATAAGCTGCAAATTTGTATAAACCTTTATTTTGGCATGTTAAATAATGTCTCTAAAATCTCATAAAAACTCACCGCCGCTACGTAAGTTATCAAGGGTCAAAGGTTCCTAAAATCAGGTTTTTGGAAATATCTCACTTCCTACGATTTTCATGCAATTTATTTAGAAAATTGTAGAGGGTTAAATCCCCTACAAATATTGCATGAAACATGTTTTTTTTGTGCGATTAAACATGCTTGCGCGAGAGAGAGAAATCACTTGGAAATTTTACATTAGCCACTCGACATGCTGCGACGGCCGCGCAGAAAAGGATCGAATGCGTATCAATAAGATCCCGACTGAACCAGGTACTTGGGTAACATGGAGTCCAGAACTCCCACCAGCATCAAATTTCGTCCTTGCGTCGGCAAACGCAGCAAGCGCAGTCTATAAGACGCGGGTAGAGATACAAATTCCGTAATCGCACTTTCCAAAGCCCCTCTCAGACGTTATTTATCTTGGGGACTTACATTGCTGTCCGTATCATCCGTCAGATCGATATCAGCAGTAGGTGACGGACGAGATATTGACATCCTGAACAACACATAAGTCCGTGCGCAACCGGTCAAGTACTTGATTATCCAACAATTTACGCCGCTGAATAAATCGTACTTGATCCGACAGTCGTTGGGATGACACATCAACTGTTGGTTCCAAAGCCTGAAACAGAGATAGCATTTTTAGTACGATACGCAGTGAGTGTAGTTCTTCCCTTTGTTGCCCCGAAGTAGGCCCGCTTGACATTCTCGTTCATTTCTTGGGTCCATCTCATGCGGCGCTCTACTCCACCGGTAGCGGGGACCGTAGGCGGGACACTCGGCCCCACAGGTCCCAAGCCCACCGCTGGAGGGGATCGTCCTCTTCGCCGCGCAGGTGTTGGTGGCGGCGGAGACGACTGCAGCTCGCTATATTGGCTCGACACGTCGATGTTCGGCGTCACCTCGAACACGTCTGAGGCCGACGCCCACGACGCGGAGCTCGACATGCTGGGAGATATTATTAGTGCGTTTCGTCTGCTGGCGCGTGATGTCATCGTGTGATCATTTTTTAAGATTTTATTGTAGTTTTGTAATAATTGACACTGTCATGTTTGTCAATTAAATTTCTTTCTTATTTTCTTTTGTAAATTGTGGCAAATACCAAAATATTCTTACAAAATACATAATTTTTGATAGCAATTGATATTTTCTTTAGAAAAGCGAAAAATATATGTTGTACAGTAAATATATAATTAAAATCAAATTATCACAATTTTGCACACGATGCGTCTTGGTGTTGCCAGTTTATTATTATTATTATTAACTATTATTTATCAATCAAGTTTCAAAGACTTATTAAAATTGAAGTTAAGCATGAGAAAGATTAACAGGAAATAGAAGGAGATATTAATCTCAATTTTATTCTTCGTCATTGTCATCCTCGGGTCTTTTTCGTCGTCATCCAGGACATTTGCTTCCAAATCTGTCAGGGTTCGGGATCATATGAATTTTCTTCATCGAGATCTTCCTAATAGGCATTGAGGCAAGCTTGCCCATTGCCAACAAGCTAAAGAACATTGCAACCCCTATTTCCTGCATCCGCAGCGTGAACCACATTGGTTTTTGCAGTTGTGAAATATAGTATTTAGTAGTTCATCTATAGCTAGTAGTAGTAGTAGGGGGTAGTGTAGTCGTTATAGGTTGTAAATAATTTCGGTCTCACAAACACCCACAAGACCGAGGATCGAACCCGCGGCCTCTCGTTTCACAGGCACCGTCTTACCAAATGCGCCACGGAGGCTGTCAAGGATTTAATAGGCCGGCACATCCATGATCCGAACGTTGCGGATATTTATGGGCTGTAGTTGCTGACTGTAGACATTTATGTTCGTTTGCCGGAACCATGCAATCAAAATACATATGAATTAATCGTAACTTTCCCTACAGACTCGCGTGGTGCTTGTCAACTACAAGATGGCCGGTATCAACGCAACTTCGCTTCGAAGCAAGAAATTTAACTGCATCATCTTTGTGAGTATACTTAGTATATGTAATTTAAAATTTATTTTTATTTCTATTCAGATATTTATAATTTGTCTTTTTAGTGCGGATTGGCGGACTAGGCTAGATGTGACGGTCGGGAGTGATGCCTCTTGCTCCCCTTTTTTGTATCTGTTATTCATACCTCATGCATTTATATATAGGTCATAAATTATTCTTGAGGCCACACCTAAACTTTAAACATAGATATAATAAAAACAAACAATGTAAATTGTAATAACCCGTAATGGATTCTGTAAGTGAATCCAAGGTAGATAGATTTTTTGGATTTCTACTTTCAATATGTTAACTATAAATTTCATCAATGTGTCGATGAGAATTTCTCCACGCCAGTGTTTTTTTTATGGGTATATTATATTGAAGTACATATCGAGTAGATATCAGCTTAGTTATTTTTATTTTTTATTTATTTATTTAGATACACCATCGATAGTTACACATAATTATACAATGAAATATGGTTGACTAAATAAATTAGACATTGCGTACTATCATTAAAGGTGAATATAACATTCTTGAAAAATTGAAATTCTTGAATGTTAAATAGTCATGTCTGCATCAAAAGCTTTCACAGCGCCATTACGTAATATGTAGGACTGTTGTACAGATAACGCAATCAATACAGGCTGTCTGGCTTTGCCTGGGAATGGCCTAATTTTAGCTCAACTACCTCCCTCTTCCCACCCTTATTTTCCCCTCCCGGTTCAAACATCCCACCGAGCTGTCTATTTATATATGAATCGTGGGCCCGAAATTCACGGAATTCGGATTAATGCTGTAAATATCTACATAAATAAATGTACGTGAGCCTCTATATCTTTGAATATCAGACTTTTTAAATGATGATTCTGTTAAATAATGTTACTTTGTTCATTGTATTCTTGTTTACGTTAAGAATCACTATAAGAGTTTGTTATTCTAGTATTTCTTTTTATTGTTTATACTTTATAGTTTTATGATATGAGGTTTTATTTTATATAACAATATTACTTGAGGACGCCTCTGTTAATATTTTATAAGTTGACAATATAATTGTAACATCTGCACGCCACATGGCAAAATGTACAGGAACTATTTTATATAATATTGTAACACCTTATGCTGTTTATCTACATTTTATACAAATAAAAGATTTCTGATTCTAAAATGGTAGGGTCCATTTGCTCCAGTTTTAGGACGTGATATACGGAGTCTATGAAAATACTATGCAAAACAAAAACACTCCTCAGCATTTAAGAAAATATAAATCGTATTTTCGAAGATTTGTGTATACTTCGGTAACCTCTCAGTTTATAGTTCTACACCAATAAATTGTAATCCGCAGACCTCCCTCAAACATTTTGATACCGATCTATTAGAAACAGCTAGCGTCCTTCGACTTTATTTCTGATTTATGAAGATCAGTCTTTTTACAATCAAACTGTTACAAATACTCGTATACTTACCCTTTATCTAATTCAATTATAATAGTGCCACTAAGTGTTCTGGGTGTCGCTTTAGTGTGGTCATGATGATTACATTTCTTTGTCTCCGATTTTCGCCTGTCTATCCTATTGTTAATTGTTGACTATTAATACAGATCCAAGAATAATTTAAGGCGCAAAAAAATAATATACATATATACATATGTACGACGTAAATATTAACCTAATGATTCCTTTAGGATCCTTTTAATACCTTTATTTTCATAAATACCGCCTATTGAAAACTTCATTATTAGATTGCTGGTGTTACACATTACGATTTATGTTTCCGAGTTAAATATCATTCAACGGGTCTGCGCCAGTTTGGCATTACATTTACATATAACAACACTCACGATGTTATAATCTTTTAGTTTAGCATTCGCTGGGTATTGCATACAGGGATGGAGCGGGTGAGGTGTGCGGTGCGAGGGGCAGGGTAAAGTGAGGTGAGCAGACTGGGATAGTTTCCGGATATAAATTAATAACGTATTGATTCCTGCGCGGACACGGCCTGTGATTTAAATAGAATGAGAGCAGGGCACTGCACCTGCGCAGTAGGTAATATTAGAACAAAGGATTAGAAACCTCTTTGTTATAAATGTTACTAATTCAGTTTTGATGGGAAAGGAAAAGTCAGCCTTCGTTTTAGATACTACAGGAATTAAAAAAGCAGATTTTTATTTTCTAACGTGCTCTTAGTCATATTATTTGGGGAGTTTTACAGCCAATAGAACACGTTTTTTAATCATCAAAAATTTTATCCATGACACAATCATAACACCCAGAGCCAGCCGAATCCATAAGTAGTCGAGAGTGACTAATGTCCACCTTTAAATAATCTTTAGTATGAACAGTATGTCAAAGGGATCTCAAAGATTTTATTTATTTAATAAAGACATATCAACAACATATGCATTCAAAATTTACCGAAACAATAAATACAATGCACATGCCTATTACAGGTATGTACAATATTCACAATGCGAGGGTAATATACACTAGTGAAAAACATTAAACAAAAACTATTATACAAACTAAAATAAAATAAAATCAAGGTAAAAAATTGGAAACGAGTAGTAATCAAATATAAAATTACTTATTTTTTTTCTGCGATAGGGTCAGTGTTGTTTTTTTAAGTTAGATATTGGAGTACGAGTATTAATAAATATGTCGAGACCTGATGTTTTAATGTTCAAAGTATTGTATGTGGTACCTACACATTCTAATGATTGGTGTGTCGAGTCCAGTGTTTATCCGAATCGATGATGTATAAAATGTATTATTTATGCGATGTCCTGGTAATTTATAAGGAACGGATTTGAATAACTATCAGGGTACAAAAGTAGGTGTTGTTTCAGGATGATTCGAATGAGCTGCAATGTCTGAAGATGCAGTGCGCTCGTGCGCTGCGCGTGCTGTGTGCCGAAAGCTTTCACGTGATACTGCTGACGGGAAATCCTCCCCTCAATCGCCCCAACCAACTATACGCACAACTTCTTTACATCGATGATGATGACCTGCCATCTTTCGTTGAATTCGGTCAGTATTATCATATCATGCTATGTCATTGAAGATCGTTGTTCAATTGATTTTAACGAATTATTAGATGATACTCCTATTGTCTAAAATTTGAATTGGGTACATTGCCCATACACCAAGAGAGGTAATGACCTCTAGCTAAGGTGGGCCTAGCTAATGAGCACCTTCTAAGAGGTAAGTAGTCAGTAAGATGTTGAATTTCTTCCATGTGTTGGCCCTACGACTTACAAAAATATGTTTTGTTATCCTGTTTGGAGAATACATGTAACATTTACTAAGTATTATCATCATCATGATCACAAAATGCGATCTAAAAATCAATGCGAGTGACAAAAGGCAAAAAAAGTTGCCACTTTTTTTGGTATGTCATACCACCATAAAGGCCTATACCTAGCAATGGGGCCCTGCAGACTGTAGATTAATAGTCATCACCACCAACATTAGCCTCATCCAGAAGTAGTATAATGATTAATATAGGTCTAATTATAATTTGTTGTATTTTCAGGCAAGCGATACTGTAATGGGCAGCGCACTAATCACGGTTGGGATATGTCGGGTCAGTCCCATTTGCAAGAGCTTCAGTTGTATGTCTTCAAGAAATACATGATCAGGCGCACCAAGGAACAAGTCCAGGCTGAACTTGAGAAGAGGACCAGGTTAGCGCTCCTCATATTGTAAACGTTATTTTAGTCCTTATTTATACGACACTTGCTGTCTGACAGACAACTTAGCGGCATTATATAAAGTGACTAAAAAACATTATCAAAACAGCCAGAAGTTTGGAACATGTTGAAAACAGCCTGCTACAACGACGAATTATGTCATTAAAAAAATAATTCTAAAAGTTACTGATTTGTCTCTTAAATTATTTTACACTAAACTAGTAATTTTTTTATAGTAGACATTGTTATCTCTAAGAATACAAATGCAACTCCAAAATGTGAGAAAATTGTATCCTGGGATTCGAATCCAAGGTTCATCTGTACAGTCAAGTTCAACTTTCAACTGGCAACCATGTATTAATAAATGAAATTGATCATATTGTATACCAATTCAACAGAGAGGCTATTACGTTGGACAAATCCACGTTAATACAGAATAAGAAAGCTGAGAGGACCCTGAAGAAGTTGATAAAAGAAAATTTTGAAGGCGAAGCCACAGATAAATACAATCTACTGATCCCTCACTTCAACACTACCGCCAGAATGAAGATTCCAGCTATAATGTGCGTAATTTATTTTATTTTAACATCTTATCCACAATTTCACTTTATTCTCTTTCTCCCATTGGCTACATCATGTGTTTTTTCTAGAATGAAACTAAAGTACTTTTGCCATAAAAAACTGAAGTATATCCATGAATATTCACTGATCACATATTTAAAATATTGTAATATCAGCCAATATTACGTACTTTTCAGGGTTTTAGCCCTTAATCGAATATAATTCCACTAGTCTTTGTTTCTTTCAATGCTATTGTTAAGAAAATGTGACTATAATATGTGTGGTGGTAAATGTAGCGCAGATTAGTTAGATAATGCAGTGACGCGATATGGCTTTCTCTCTTCGGTCGACACTACTATGATTCCCAGATAGCATGCAGTAGTACATACGATCAGACATGGGGTCCTACTATATAAATCCGAAATTCGAATCTTCGTGACGTTTTTTGTTTCGAAACCTACTCTGTAACAAGAAATACGAATCTTCGGATCGAAGAATGAATGGGGCCCTACTATATTCATCCGAAACGAAGTTCGAAACTTTGGATGATCGATGTTTATACACGATACGATTGTACCTACATATACTTATGATCGTTATTGACTTATGGTCGTAACCATAGATTTATGGTTACGATGTACGTTATACAAATCCGAACATTTACAGAGTAGGTACATTCGTATCGTCACAAACTTCGCTCGTCCGAAGTTTCGAACTTCGTTTCGGATGAATATAGTAGGGGCCATGTTATAAACCTATTTTAGCTATCGAATGTTAAGTCCCTTTCGAACGAATTTTCAGTGATGGTAGGTCTCTCATGTGTGAGAGGCTGCCTAGATGGGTACCACCGCAATGTCTATTTCTCCCGTCAAACAGCAGTTTAAATGCACCGTTATGTTTCGGATTGAAGGACATTGTAGCCAGAGTAATTACTGGATATATTGAGACTTAACATATCTTATGTCTCAAGATGTCGAGCGCAGTGGAATACCAAGCATTGCTTTGTAATTCAAGGTGTTGTTTGGTTTTGCTACTGTTCATGAGCGGTCGCATCGCTTACCATCAGACAAACGGCATGCTCGTCTCGCCACGCACTGAAATTGAAAAAAATTAAAAAAACTTTTGAAACCAGATTGAGAGAAGACAAAACATTCCATAACTAAAATAGGTTAATTAACCGTCTATGCATTAGACCGTAATATATATGTTTTGCCAACCCGCACTAGGCCAGCGTGGTGGACTATATGGCCTAACCACTCTCAATCGTACTTACGATTGTACAGTAGGCCCGTGCCCTGCAGTGGGACGTATATGGGCTGATACAGATATATGTTTTTTCTACAGCAAATATATCCTAAACGCCGCTGATGATCTCAAGACTAAGAAGTTCCTGATACTCGCTCACCACGCCTGTATAATGCAGGCTATATGCAGAACTCTAGACCGTATCGAGATTGGCTACGTACAAATCCTCCAGTCTACTAAAATCGATGTCAAGGAAGTAAGTAATAACAGAAAAATTCAGAATTAGGCACCCTCCTTAGGACAGACGGTTAAGACAGTAGCTCACTTACGTTAAACATGGAAGTCAACGTAGAAAAGTCTCCGTGTTCGTACCTCCGTCATTGCTTTTATTCTGGACCCGGGATGGGATTTGAGAGTTTTACGTCCGAATTCTCAAATTTTAGGTCGCACTTACCTACGCACGTAGCACTTAAACAGCGCATTTAAGCGGGATTTTATAAGTGGCGGTTGACACTGAAAAGTCTATACTAGTTTCTGGTACCCTCAACGCCCGATTTATGTGAGTACTACTAACAGAACTACATGTTCTGTCTAATAATGGTACAATAAACTGACTATATTACACCTTATGGCAAATAAAGATAAATTCAGCTGAAGTTTTGCGCGTTATATCTGCATATGCTGAACCCGGCTCGCAAGTCGCGACACGCTTGGGTTAATATGAGTTATGAGTCTCCTGCTATATCTTATGGTTGTCGCTATCCTATAGCAAACGCGTATCATTTTGTATATATAGTGATTACTTCGCTGATAGATTTAAAAAATAATAATAATAAAATAGTTTATTGAATCTTTCCTTAACCTAGGTAACAAACAAAAGATTTTTACAAAATTTAGAGGTGCTTAGGCTAAGATATAGCAATAATGAGAAACGGCTGGTACTTACACTAGGATAGCCCTGTACAATAAGCACCAGCTACCATCTTTATGTTGCACAGCCTAGTTATAGAGGGCATAAAAACAGGTATTTTATTCATGACATTAACTATTCAAAATCACAGTAACCTAATATCCTCCCTGGCATTTGTCTATACTTTGGGCTAGTATACGTGACCACATCATTGCAAGTTTATTTGATACCAGAAAAGGGCTAGAGAATAATTTTTAAGTAAAATTTTCCAATATCTTCCCAATGACTGAACGTATAATCTTTTAGTTAATATAATTTTACGTTTTGCCAGGAACTGATCCAGAAATTCCAGACTTCGGAGGAGAGTATTTGCGGCGTGGTGGGCATTACAGCGGCTAAGGCGTGCATCTCTCTTCCTTCTGCCGAACTGGTGCTCTTTGCTGAGCTCTTCTGGAACCCAGCGGTATGAAAAAAACCATAGGGGCTACTCTATAAAAACGATACGAACTTCGAATGTTCGGACGCCGTACGTAAAACTTCACTAATGTGCCTAGATACTCCACAAAATGTTGGATTCCTCAATCGCACGTCGCAACCATCGACTAAGTTCGGTGAAATGATAAGTATAGAGAATAGTAGTGTTTTTTAGAAGTGGAAATTTTACATCTTACTCCGGACGTCGAATATCCGAACATTCGAAGCTCGTATCGCTTTGATAGAGTAACTGCCCATACTTGATATTCATAACTATGACCGAACTAACTATCAAATTCTGGTTAATATTAGTTTACCTGTACTGTGTGCGACGCACTTTGATTAAAATCTAATGCAGGACTTGCAAGCCGGCCGTTGCTGAGAAGCCAACTAGCCTTCAGAGGTGCTCCGGTACAAACACCGATAGCTTCGATTACGTGGGGTGCATGTCTGGTCACTAAACCATCATAAAATAATAGTAAACACACCCCACATACCTTGTGTCGTGGTTATCGGAAACCTTTTTTTGATTACTAATGGCGAGACGAATTGCCAAGTTGCCATAAACTATAATGAAAAAAATATTTAGAAAAGCAGTTGAATGGGCCACAATTGTGTTGCATGGTCAGATATTTTCTTCTTTAGCCAGTAGTTTAAGGTTTCTCGACGGCATTCTACATCTTGACGGCACTGTTTATAATAATTTGACGATACAAATTAAATAAAATAATTCTAAAAATTAACGCCCGAATGCGAAAAAGTGCGTGGTGGCCTGTTGGTAAACGGACTAGACGCGGCTGCCAACATGTTCACGGTGGTCGCGGGTTCGAATCCCAAGGCACACCTCTGACTTTTCGGAGTCAAGTATGTATTGATAGTCAACCACCACGCACTAAAACGGTGAAGGAAAACATCGTGAGGAAACCTGCATACCATAGCGATTCATAAGAATTTCTATGGTATGTAAGTCCGCCAACCCGCACTAGGCCAGCGTGGTGGACTATATGGCCTAACCACTCTCAATCGTATTCTCGATTGTAGAGTAGGCCCGTGCCCTGCAGTGGGACGTATATGGGCTGATACAGATACATACAGAACGCCCGAATACTGGAACGCTACTTAAATATTATGTTGCACTTAACTACGTAAATCCCGCTCATATGTACTGGGTAAGTGGGCCGTGCGCTGTTAAGAGCGACTTATTATTTGATTGGCGATCGAGTATTCGGGCGTTAGTCTTTTTATATGTAATAAATATTTTCTCTTAGGTTCTCGTCGAAGCCGAATCCTACGTCCACCGCTTGAATACTCAAAACCCAGTGAATGTGCGCTACCTGATAGCCGAAAGCACCGCAGATGATTTTATGTGGGAGCTACTGCAGGAGAAATTCGGCGTATGTATCAATTGAGTACAGACTATTGCCATCATTCACTTTGGGAGTTTGGCGACGTTCCCTGAAATATTGAACTTGAAATTGAAATTTTTATTAACAAAAAATTCCTAAGCTCACATCTACCACTGCAACTCTTGCAAGTCTCAGTGAATTTGCAATTTGTCTTTAACGACATAAATCAAATAATAAGACAGTTATATAATATAATCCACTTCATATATAATAGTATCAAAAGATAGAGACTGAACTAGATAATAACCACGCATTAAAAGTTTCCTAACTAATCTATTCGTTTATCATGTATATGTATAGTATTATTTTCAGCACATGGGCGTTGCTAGAAAGGAGGAGGATGCCTCACCCGAGCCAGGGCCGAGCACGTCCAAGGCTGCTGATGAAATGGAAAAAGAAACATATGATGACGTCACCAAAGATGATACTCGTGACGAAGACGACGGCAGCGATAGCGATATCGACGATCCCATAATGAACGTTGTAGTCACATACGACGATGAAGTGGACTAAGAGCTTATCCAACCAGCCCCAATGTTTTGATCGTCGACTTTTACCAAGGAGAACACAACATTGTTCTGGGGCGCATTTACACGCACAGTCGAGTTTTAACTATTCCTTCTAGAGAATGCTCATATAAACGAGCTTTAGTTTAATATTCTCAAACTTATTCTAGAATTTAAGCCTAAAAACGGATTTTTTTCTGTAGTAACTAAGCTAAACTGTCTGTTAAGACTCATAACCTATGAATTTGAATTGAATTAATTAGTGTTTACTGTCTGTGCCAAATTGTGAGTGACTTGAGACCATCCTCCAACACTCGGTTTAAAACAATAGGGTTCTGTTTCACAAGATTTTCAAGGAAGTTTCAACTAGCTAACTCGAATTTTCGACAGAATCTTTCTAAAATTTCTATCAATTTACACATTTGATAATTTATTTTTATTTCTTGATGGCATGAAGTTTCCAAAATGCATCGATGGTACAATATATCAAAATTAATCTGCCGATGTGAATATTGTCGACTTGGCGAATACAACATTCTTGCCTGCTGTGGGTATAGTTTGTCCAGAAACCTGAATATACTCCTGTGATCAACGGGTTCCATCAGAGTTTAATCGTCACCACCAAATATCATGGCATCTTGACGAAAAAAATACTTAAAATTGCAGATAACCTAGTAAACCCAGTTTTATATAACGTATATTAACAAATAGCTAAACTCCAATCCGTCTAGGAGTTACGAAATAATTGTTTTAGGCATTTTATACAAAACACCTCTTGTGACCTCGATGTAAGTCAGATATACCATGCAGACCAGCGAAATCTGCAGAATTTCAATGTTCAAGGTCCTTACTTTGGATATTTCATGCCTACACTATGTGGACTATCACACACACTAGTGGAACAGGCCCATCGGCCTCTTTTATTGCTCAGTATTATATTCTCAATAATATCATATTTGTAGTGAGTAGGACGAGACATTTACTGTCAATTTAGTAGATATTGAATGGTGTTATTTATGCATATATATGACTATACTAAATACTGAATCTTTAACTATACTACGACTATATTTTTAAGTTAAAATATGTAACTGGATCTCGATCAAAAAAGGGGGGAGACTATCTTACTCGGTCGGACATTTCAAAAATTCTCATGAGTCTTCTTGTCTCCCCTACAAAATTTTGACTTTACAGTCAAAATGGCCTATAATGACGATATCGCGGCCCTTCTCTCGAATGACAGATTTGGAGGTAGACCAACGCACGGAATATCTAACAGGTTTGTTTGATAGTTACCTAGCGGTCAAGAGTTTTTTACATGTATGACCAGGATAGACACATATACATATATTATGTGCTGCGCGGCCCTTGCCCAGAATCCCCGTCACCGCGCAGTCATTGAGCCGTGCTAAAATCAAAAGTTAAATCGGTAGAAGTGTCGCGAAATATTTGTCAGTCTATACATTTAATTATAATATATGTGTGTGCCACTAGTGCACCTCTGCCTACCCTCTTGGGCTGAGCTTATATTTATATGTATTTAAAATACATAAGTAGATATAAGTGTACGGTTTAAATAAGTTACATCGTCAATTTTCGAGCATTTATAAAAACAATTGAAATGCCAATAAAATATAACCTTTATTGCTATCACGAGTCCGATAAACACCTATCAGAGACGGTTACGAACATATTTAATGGGTATCGAATGTTTCGAAAGGGGCAAAACATTCGATGGCTAAAATAGCTTTACACTCTTTGAATAATACCGTAAGGTTATCACCATCCAGTATCCACTGCTTGTTATAGGCCTAAGGAAGTGTCCACCTCCCGGTGTTCATGTTATCGTCGATATATCATGCAGAAGTACGTTCTACACTACGCGTACCTAAGGTTTCCACTCCAAATTTTCTTCTATTTCATAAGTGCATTATTTTATAACTTCATGATGCATTTTACATCTGTTTTCAATTTGACGACAAAAATATAATATCTAGGAGATAAAGAAATTCGTAACTAAGTACGTGCGTAGTGGCTCAAATATATTTGTGTGTATTAATATTCTGTCATCTACGGAGGTACGGCGTTGTAACTTATTTAAATATCGATAATATTATATTCACATTAGATTTAGAATGATAAGTGTCTACTACGCCGGATGCTTATAGATTCCTAACCCCATATATTCGCGTTGAATTTCCATCAATCGGCAATGTATGTATGTATGTATGTACATTTATGAGGCTGAGAAGTAGTGGTAATCATAGATGGATTTTTAGTTCATATTCCATGCAGCATCATTCGATGTCTCTTTATATATACATGAAAACAGCTTTCCGTCGAGTATTTGAGATTCAATAGATGATAATATAATTCGGTGTCCCGTCTACACTCTAATATTCTCATAGAACGTGTCAAGTGACTGTGAACTCAATTATCCACGACGTCAAAGTACAAATAGAGCAAGGTCAGGCATTGGTAGGTCTCTCATATGTGAGAGATCATCTGGGTAGGTACCACCGAAATGTCTATTTCTCCCGTGAAACAGTTGTGTTTCGGATTGAAGGACATTGCAGCCAGAGTAACTACTGGAAATATTGAGACTTAACATCTTATGTCTCAGAATGGCGAGCGCAGTGGAATTTTGCTACTGTTTATGAGCTGTCGTATCGCTTAACATCAGGTGAAAGGCTTGCTCGTCTCGCCATTCATTGAAAGAAAAAAAAAACTAACACCGAATGAAAATTATGTTCTAAAACAAAAATGCAGCCATTACATACCTAGCGGGATTGCGGATACAAAGGCAATTTCAGTTTTTACAGTATTTGTTGTAAAGAAATCTTGCAGTCCATGAACTGTATCTATGGTTACCATTGATCATCATTTTATCAAGCTAAGTATACGAATGAACGCATTCCCACTTTTGCCAAAAACGAGAACCGTTGGCACACGCGATGTCCAGTAGATTTCACGCGAAACTATACGTAAGTTCTCGAAGGCCTTGTCCACAGAGGGGTGATCAAACCAGAAATACACGTACACATATTCATGTGCGTATTAGCGAAACACTAGATTTTACAACGCCAATAAGCATCAGGCGATTTGAAATAACCTGCGCGTAATTCACCCCATTTGGACAAGATCTCATTATATGTATGTAAGTATTATTCATGAATGTGCCGGCATTATTCTGTCTTCTATCCTGAACTTCTATAAGGTTATGTAAGCTAAACAGTATGTAAACTAATGAAGGACAGTCCTTTAAACATAATCATACAAACATTTAACAGACATCCAACGCATTACTGTTGTGCAATTTCTTTACTGCGCTTGCTATTGTCTAAATAAACAAAAATAAATTTAGATAACCGTTACGTGAATTTCAAGACCATTTCAATATTTGAGTAACGTTAATTGGCAAGTAAAAGTGCTGACAATCTTCCGTCGTTTTCACAAATGAAAATAAATTATCGAGTAACAACGTGCTGGTTAAGTGAATGACAAAAAAATAAACTAATCATTCAATATTACGGCAAATGTGTTGATAATCTGAAACGCGATGCTATGTATAACTGTGGTACATATTATTTTGTTTTATTTCTCAGTATGGTGAGCGCATTACTTTTTAAATGATGATGTTATTTAGTTTTGCTACCATAAGCGGCTGTGTCGCTTACAATCAGGAGAAAGGTGCATTAAGCGCACTACACACCTAAGTCGCCAACCCGCCGACATATACCGACAACTTTTTGTTGGCATGCTAGTCGGCGGTTACACTCAGTGTAAGTCGAAAAATTTTGTTGGCGACGTGTCGAAGGCTTGACAGGACAAAAAAACACATTAATATACATTGTTGCGTGTCGCCAGACAACTGAGCTGTCGCCAACATGTCGGCCGCAACACGTACCGGCGCTTGTTGCAGACAAGATTATTTTCTTATAGGCTGTCGGGTTATGACGATGGGCTGTCTCGCTAGGCCGGCGTGTTTAGTGTGTAGGGTCGAGTCGCGTGGCGTTCCAGTAGTGTTTCCGGCCTAATTATTTATTTGACACAGGAAATGCCACGCGTATCTTTACGCCTTGAGCATTCAAAGGATTGTCTTCAGTTAGTTGATATACTGCAATATACATATATCATATATATGAGTGATGCGGACGATCGAGTTCAGTCACATGAGAGGGAAAATGCGGCATTTTTTTTAAGGTTTGGAAAAATATTGTATAATTATAATTGTTATGGAATTATGACAGGGTGACATCATATGTGTGAACTGACTGCGATCGAATATTTGGAATATCTCGTTGAAATTATTTTCATGCAATGATGTATTTATATATGAAATTTTGAAGGAAACGCTCAACTATTTTTTCTTGTATTTAACGTAGAATAAAATGAATGTCTATATATGTTCGTTTTATTTCTTACCAAGCACGTAAGGACTCACGAAAATTGGCTCATATAATGGATTTTAATAATATTATAGTACATTAGATTGAATCCAGGAATACTCCTATGACACACTGACATAGCGATCTGATCTTAATTAACATTTGTAATATTTAGTCTTTCCCTCTCTCAAAGATTTGCTGTTGAACTTCCAGAGAAATATAGAGAACACTCAAATCACACACTACATCGTCCTCTTTCAAATATAAAATTTACAAGGCCAATTGGGGCCTTTTCCAAGACTCTTTACACACCCAATTCATGAAATCGGATGTGTTAGAAACAGACATACACACACTCCGTTAAGCCATCGCGATCACGCCCGAAGCCAAGGCTGCTCAGCTCAGTATGGATGGACGTCCAGTCGGCTTTGCGCATAGCATAAGACTTCTCAGAGTCGTGCTGGATCAGAGGCTGACATTTCGCAGCCACGTGCGCCACGCAATAGACAAAGCCACAAGAATATTTAATAAATTATGCCTATATGCAAAACCCCTATGGGATGCACACCAACAACATTCAAATCATACACGATCATTTTATTGTACCTATTATAACCTACGCGGCAGGCGTATGGGGGCACGTGGCTGGGAAAAAGTATGTTCGTCGCAGGCTGCTAAGTATGCAGCAGGGCTTTGCGATCAAAGCCATACGAGCTTATTGCACGGTGTCAACCTCCGCTACCCTGGCGCTAGCGCAATGTATCCACATGGCCCTACGCGTCCTAGAGACTCACAAAATTGAGGTCGCCCGACTGATCGGAACCACCGATTTTCTCCCCAGCGACATTCCCCTGGAGTGACCAACGTGCACCATTTGTTACACCCCGCGGATAGAATCACTCTACCACTCATTACGCATCCAATAACGACGAGGTCAAAAGGATATCACGGGGCACAGCAAATCTACACAAACGGAAGTAAGCAAGACGATGAAAAAGTGGGGGTCGCTTTTGTGTGCTTCGACCCCGGCGGGGGGAATGCCACAAGCACACGCAAGCTTAAATTACACGACTGCTGTTTTGTCTTTCAGGCTGAGCTGTTTGCGTTATTACACGCATGCATGTGGGCCTCTGATCGGAAGTAGCACGCAGATTTACACTGACTCACTCTCTTCCATAGCGGCTTTACAAAACCGTAGGAACACTAATTCCCTCATTTATCATATCCATAAGACAACTTTTGAACATAAATCAATCTGTAATATCGGGATATATTGAGTCAGGAGTCACATAGGCATCAACGGAAATGAGCTGGCCGATCAAGCGGCAAACTCAGCAACATCCTTACACCGCTCGCCGGATTACCTGTGTGTACCGACATCACATATTAAGAAATGCGCTCGCAGATTCAGCCTGAATGCTTAGCAGTCGCGCTACGAAAGCGCTGAACAGGGCCGACGTACAAACGCAATCTTCCCTAAGCTCTCAGACATCCGAGTGTTATGGAAGAAAATAATACCAAACTTTCACCTCACACAGTTTCTTACGGAGCACGGCGCTCATAAGGCCTTTCTCCACCGTTTAAAATACTCTCCGACAACACGTGTCCTTACGACGATCCAAACTCCGGACCACTTACTGGAGAAATGTCCTCGCTTTGGAGCACAGCGCTTCCGACACGGGGCGGTCTGCGGCCGCTATAGTGTCGCCCTCAGTTCCTTTTTGGAGCTGGTGGACTTGGTCTACGGCAGGTTCAAAGAATTTAACAAGACTGATTAGCTATGTAACCTACACTATAATGGTTTCTTAGATTTACGCGAATGTTACACATTGAAATAAGACTATTATTTACGGATTTTATCGCGGATTTAGTTTAATTTTACATTTTTTGAATTCCCGACGTTTCGATCACTTTACAGCTTTCGTGGTCACGGGGCGGACTAACCTACACTACCTAGACTATAATTAATTACCGTGTAACTAATCTTACAATCATTTAGCTTATTTAATGTGCTAACTTTATCTGTCATTAACTCTTAGGAATATTAAGTTTAATTTTATAATCTGATTAACCTAGTTTATTTAGCCATAAGACTGATTCACACTTTAATACTGTATAATTGATCACAGTGAAATATGTATAATAAAACTATAATCATTTCAGTATAACATAATCTCTGCGCTAAGTAGTTTGACTGTTTGTATAGCTAACCTATTCATAAGGATTAATTTTAAATAGACGACTATGTATCTACCTTGCACGGCACATGGGCACACGGCACAATGAACGCCTTCATTGAAATAATATGAACGTTATTGAACTGATCCTCATATTCAAATAGCATGAATGTGCACCATATACGATGTAACTCTATGCACTAACTCAATATAGAATCATTGTGCTCGCATTATATTGTGCTAATAATAGTGTAGAAACAAAGTGTACGCCTTAGTGTAACATTTGTACTTAGCATTTAATTAATACTACTTATGTATAAACATTAATAACTACTTGTAAGTCACCTTTATTATTAAGCAAATAAAGCCGATCAAGAATTTACTCAAATAATAACTCTTGCGGCCACACATACCGGGTATATCAAGACTGCTACCGAAAACGAAGCCGGGTGGTAGTTTTAGTGAGTACAAACACAATGTAGCTAAAATTTTCGTAAAAAACGCGACAATTTTTTTTATGATTTTTAAATATCGTAATATTTGGGTGGTAAATCCATAGTTTTTGCTAAAATAATAACTTAAACTGTTTTATACCATAGAGTCTTTATAAATAAAAGGGTATACACTATTATTTGAGGAAAAAAATGAATTTACCATCCAAATACGCCAATAGGAAAAAAATAACAAAAAAAATCATCGCTTTTTTTTCAACATTTTCTGTTGCAATGTGTCTGACGTCACTAAAACTACCACCCGGCTTCGTTTTCGGTAGCAGTCTTGAGATACCCGGTATAACACATAGCAGTTACACACACCTCACTATTATTACACTACCCATGGGCGCCTACGAGGGGCGGACGAAGGCATTGCCATGTCGTAGTCTTGCCTCTCCGGAAAATTCCCCTACACCTACATATAAAACCGGCTAGGTCGGAGCAATCGTATCAAATAGCGGAGCATCCCTTTTACGCCAGTTTATTCACCCCACATACAAAACGCAACACTCTGCAGAGACACATACAGAACCCCAACAGAACAAAACAAAGGTGGAAAAAAAAACATATTAGTTTATACATATACAGTCGACACCTACTCCAGATTTTTTAGATTTCTTTACTTTGTTTTTATAACCTCTATGGCATTCCAGTATATGTTTTTTTTTTAAGTTCTGCTACGGGTAATTCCATTTAAGAACTTATCCGTCTCTAAGGATAATATTTATTTTATTTTATTTTATTGTATAGTCTTTCAACTGTGTGTCCTATAGAATGGGTTCTGTTTGGAAATATTCTGAAAAGGTTAATTTTAAATCGTTAGTCCAATTAATCTCGCTCATGTTAATATTACTTATTTAATATGTATGCACATTTCTTATCGACGACTCGCTTGAACTGAGAAACATGCGCATGTGGAGTCAATGCAAGTTCTCTCGTTCTCGGTTCCTTTGTCTCGCGCCAAAAAACTGACTAAAATCGGAGAACAACGCGAGAACTGACGAGAACATGCGGAGAATAGGTAAATATAAAGAAAGAAAGTATAATTAAGAAATAATTAAATCAGTTCCACATTCACGTTAGAGTGTGGAGCGCTCTTAATGAATAACGTACATATATTTGTCTCTTGCGATTTTATGGGAAACATGCTTTTGAAATACGCCCACCAAGCTACGAGATGGCGCTGTTAAAACGTAACTATTTCTACATCGCGATGTCAAGATTCTCCGCGGACACAATATAATGTCCGAATGTGACTATTGTGTTTTCTATAAATGACGTAATTTCAATACATCTATAATAATTAAAAATAGTAATGTAATTCATTTTCAAATAGCAAATATAATATAATCTTTTGCTCGACAATTTTGGTGAAAACTTTAAAATCGTGTTACTGTTACATTTTGATTATTGAAGGTGTAAACTATACGATTTATCTTTGCCGGCTAATATTGTTTTATAGTAATGTATAATTAAGTACCAGGGTTTCCAAGCACGAGTAAAACAAAATACGGGGTGCGTTCAATTAGCAATGTGCAATTAGAGATGAGTCGTAACAGGTTCAATGCGGTATCTGTTACTACTGTTACTGTGACACAAAAATAACAGTGCCAGATATCTGTTACTAAATAACAGCATATTATTTGTTGCGTTAAAATGATTAATGAAAGAAAACTTTCCTTCATGCTTTTATGCAGGCTTAGGACTGTCAGTATGCCAGTAAAATTAACTTTAAATAATTTTTATTTGGCGTACTGGCGCATTTAAAAGTTTTCAATTCATTTTATGTACATTTATATTATTATACATTTTCGTTCTATTTACAATTTATATTTACATCATACATACATACGTAATATATTTACAAATTTTGCTGTAAAAATATTAGCTGTTGCAACTTGCGTACGCCTAGTCGGGTACGTCTCTCGGTAATCATGTTTCCTGCAGCGGAAAATACGCGTTCACACGGCACTGAGGACGCCATGGCATTGAATTTCTGTACTGCTATTTTATAAAGAGTTGGGTACACATCTCTGTGCGTTCTCCACCAATTTAGTGGGCATTCAGTCCTGGCAATTATACGGTCCTCATAAAATCTCTGCACCTCCACAATAGCACGTGAATGCGATGTGCCCTCTGGCTGTATGCCTTGCATTTTTATATCAAAATCTTGCCATATGGATTTGGGCAATTGCGATGACGTTGATGGTGTAGGTTCAACAGCAGGAGTTTCATTCTGTGATAGTTGAGCCCCAACCAAAGATATAATTCGCCGCTTTGTGTCTTCTGCCACTTGCGCATCGTCAAAATAGTATTTGAATCGGGGATCCAAAAACATACAGTTACAGAATGTTTTGCTACGGTTTATGTTTGTATATCTCCTTTTTATATTTGATATTAAATCTTGGCGAAGACGATCTGTTGATGACATGAGCAGTACTTCTGTGTTACCAATATTCTCCAGCGCCTTAATTAGTCCAATGGTAATTGGTATAACAAGGCTACCAGTGACGTAATTTTGCCCACTTAATTCCCGCGTAACTTCTTCACACGGCTGAAGAACTGCACACATTTCTTCACACATTTGCCACTCATAGCAAGTTAATGTCTGCATACCTAAATTGATCATAGCGCTATTAATGGACTCCTTTAGTTCTACACATCTCTTTATCATGTAATATGTGGAATTCCACCTAGTAGGCACATCTTGTAATAGCCTTTTTGCAGTAAGACCTGATTGCTCTTGATACTTTTTAAGCTTTTCCCATGCTACGTTGCTTTGTTTAAAGTGCTTAACCACACCTTTTATTTTCGATATCGTATCGGCTATATCTGCCTCTTTAAGCGCGTCGTTGACTGCCAAATTTAGTGTATGGGTGTAGCATGGGAAATGTTTCCACCCGAGTTCCCTTTCAATTGCGCTTTTAATATTGCTGCCGTTGTCAGAAACAGCCAATAGCACTTTATTCGTCAATTTCCAATCATCTAAAATTTTTTTTACTGCTTCTGCCAAATTTTTGGCTGTATGGCTAACCGCAAGGGGTATGCAATCCAAAAGATAAGATTTCAGTAAAAAGCCGTCCTCTTTGATGTAATGTCCGGTAACAGCCAGCATGGAATCATTATTGGACGTCGACCATATATCCACAGTGATGCAAATCGATTGCACTTCGGCAAATACATCAGCCATTAAATCTGCTCTAGCCTTTTCATATATTGCTGGCAGCATATTATTTGAAAAATATTTACGGGTAGGTATTGTATACCCAGGAAAAGCGTAATTTATTAAATTGCGAAAGCCCTTATCTTCCACCATCCTAAAGGGCTGATAATCCATTATGAATAAATTCATTATCTTTTTATCAATTTCATTTTTTTGTATATTTGAACGCCTAGGTACAAAATTTGTAATAGGTTGATGGCTGTAGGTTCTTCTATGGATTGATTGCACTACTTGAACTGTTGACTGAACTGAAGATGGCTGCGATGTTGGAAAAGTCGTCGATGGAGCCGATGACTGGATTGTAGGTTGGGCTGATGTCTGTGCCATTGATTCAGTCGATGACTGGATTGTCGGCTGTGATGAACTAGAGCTTACTGACTCGTGAACAGCATTATCGTACCTACTTATTATTCGCACCGTAGGGTGCTTACGCTCCATATGTTTTTTCAAATTAGTTACTGACGACTTATGTGACAGTTTGGTTTTGCATATATTGCAAGTCGCAAAGTATCCACCTATGTCCACGAAATGGTCCCACACAACACTGCCTCTTTGACCGCGGCTTACGATTCCACCGACACTAGCCATTGTTTAAATAGTTCTTCCTAAATCTACCTAACACTATTGAAACATTTACTAAATAACTACGAAATAAGCTTGGCTATTTACACTTAGAATTATATTGACACAATAATATTTACACGTAATTACAGTAAGAACTCAGCGTTTAGTGAATAATTTAATTTCGCGCTCTAAACTCCACAACAACCACAGAGAAGGAAATTACAAAAAAAAAACGATCGAACAAAATAATTTTGTAAATGGTAATGCTTATTCAAATGTCATCCTTATTCTCGAAGAGTTAAGGTTTAATATTATTACCAATCGTCTCGACCAATCTCTGGGACGCAGTAAATGTCGATTGGATACGCGCACAAATTTTAATACATTTGAGATTACAAAAAAAAACAAGCGACTTCATATTATGATGTCTTCGATCAAATATATACGAATATGGAACAAAATCACACGCCAATAGTGGCCAAGGTTGCTTATACTTATACATTTGAATTTAAAACAACGAAATGTTGCAAAAAACTCTTTAATTATTATAATTAACTTCAGGTAACAATAAACCCTATAGCTACCTTTAAATTAAGATGTATTATGTTTTTTTCTTCTTCATACTCAAATCAGCTCAGCATACTGTCGCTTGTTTCGTGCTAGGCGAAATAGTTTTGCGGCGCTCGCAATCCCTGTCCACTCTAATGTTTCGTAGCCATGACTTTTTCCTCCGACCGACTTTCCTTTTACCAGCTACTTTTCCCATCATTATAAGGTTATTATGTTTCTGGACTATACTAAATTCAAATAAGAGCACATGCTCATTTGTGCTCTTATTTCTCTTGCCGTTTTTTGGACTGTTACATATAATCTAGTGTATAATTGATCGAAGGATAATGTACCCTTTTTATAGACCTACACGAAGTCGTAAGTTTTTTTTAACAATATACTGAACAATATTTGAGTTATTTAAACACGTTCCAAATTGATTGTCAATATTCATATTATTTTATTACATTTTTAATTTCCGTTCTTTTTTTGTTGTTTGTATCCAAACTGAACGATACATAGATTATTACGCGACCAAATAAAATTATACGTATATTTTTCAAAATATCGTCCTACAGCTTACCATTTTATTTTTACATCATAAGAAAATAATAAGTCTATCTCGCTTTTGCTACAAAATAATAGGTCTATCTTGTTTTGCCTCGTTTGCATCATGTTAGTACGAAAGAGACAAAGCTGTGATGATACAGAGAGAGATGATTATGTTCGTTTGGTATATACTTACTGACTGACTGTGACTCACACTGTGACTGTTATTTGATAACAGAATCTTCCAATTTAAATAACAGTTGTTATATGATAAAGTGTTATACCTGTGACTTTTAACTGTGACAATAAATACGCCTCACGCCTATGTGCAATTCGTTCAATTTTTAGGACCCGGATCAATACTGATCCATCTTTAAAATGAACCGGTTCAAATGACTCGATCAATCAAACGATTGGTTCCGTTCAATTCTTTGATATAAATGAATAGGCCCTTAGTAGAATTATAGGTATGTAAACACATTTTAAAGTTCACATTACCTTACATTACCTTATAAATTTACACAAAAATGACACTTTTACAACTGAAACACGCGAAAAACAATTTTACAACAAACGTAATAGACAAAATCTTAGGACAACGAGATACTGATTACGAAATACGAACAAATACGTGTTATTACTTAATGACAATATTAACTCGCAAGTAATCATAAACCAAGACGTAACTAACTTCAACTCACTCAAAAAGTCACAACCATAAAATTGTAACGTAAAATAAACTTTAAAGTCTACCAATCAAAGCATATATTAACCTTGTCATTTACAGTCGAACTATTTAGTGTCTGTATTCGTCTCTAAAACCGATGATATCCGAACGTTTTTTTGGCTTGATTCGGCTCGCCACGGGTCAGGCGCACTTCCGGTTCGCGAACCGTTGTTCGCGGGTTATGGTTCTCGGCTCTCGGCTCTCGGCTCTCGGCTCTCGGCTCTCAGTTCTCGGTTCGCTTGAACCGACGCAATTCTCCAATCGTGATCGATCGAATGAACGAATTTTATTGTACGTAAAGATCGAATCGATCGCGTGGTTCTTGCGAGCCGGTTTATTTGACCCGTTCAATCGCGAACGACCCATATTTACGTTCAATCACCTAGTTTTTACTAGTTTAAATTTAGGCTCAATTGCACAAACTAACTTTGCCTATACCTTTACCCTTGAAACTGTCAATTCCATACATTCGCAAGGTCAAATACATCTCAAATGTATGGCGATGACATTTTCATAGGCAAAGGTATTGGCAAAGTTACTTGGTGCAACTGAGCCTTAGGAAAGACATAATTTACAGTAGTATTCTGAGCGGCGATTTTTGTGTGCTCTGTATAATAACGAACGAAAGTAAAGAACTTTGACATATGCTGGAATTCTGGACTAAAATAAAATATATTGTGCAAACATTGTCATGCCACGCTAGTGTATGTCTCGGAATAGATACGGATAAAAGCGAAAGAGTACGAAGTGGATCCGCAAGTCGTATTAATGAATATTCGCAAACTATTCTGATTTGCAACACCATTAGCTTTACCTTAATTACTTAAATACACGAGTATCTTAATAGGAGATGAAGCAGTATATTTAAATTATTTAATCACATTCCACTAATATTATCTTCTTAATTTTTTGACCCTAATTATAGAGTTTAACGCAGGTGTAAAATATGTAACAAGGTCTTCAAAATGAATACACGATGAGTTATGATAGCTGTTTTAAAACTATACCATCCGTTCGCATAAAATATCTCCTCTCTATTCCTAAAGAGAACCACGCGTGTTGGCTTGTGAAGCCTTAGCTTGATTGTGCAAATCATCTCTGCACGAATCAAAAGGTTCGCAAATTATTTTTTGTCTTTGGAATAATTTGGTCCAAGATCCCAGGGCCCCCAGACGTTACTTATTTTCTCATAAAAAATATAAATGGGATAAAGTAGTGTTAGTACGTACTTTGAGTGTGTGCATACCTGCTAGCTTGTGTCGACGGCCAATTCATAGGTATCAGGTGCTAAAGGTAGATAAATACAGTACTGATTTTTCTTAAATTCTCAGTGCTGATTTTTACATATGTTTTAGATAATTTTGTTAAAAATTAATAATTATTATTGCCAGACACTTTCCATCGGCGCTTATCCTTAACAGACGCTTTAAAGCTTCAAAAAAAATAACATATTTTTACTTATAATCTCACTCTTGATTTTTATATATGATACTTAGGGAACTATTTGAACACCCCTGGTCAGCAGCCAGACCAATTGAAGGGGTCAAACATCCCCCCAGACACACATAAAGTGTCGCTATGTGTATGAGCGAATGAAGAGTTCAATCGCAAAAATGTGAAAAACTTTGATGCAAGTAACTTACCACAATGCAAAAGTGAGCTTTTACAGCAGTTTGGACGAGCTAATTACATCACTAGTCTCTGGAAGAATGCCCATTTTATTTTTATTGCTTTAAATGGCGAGACGAGAATGCCGTTCGCCTGATGGTAAGCGATACGACCGCTCATGAACAGTAGTAGAACCAAACAACACCTTGAATTACAAAGCATTGCTTGGCATTCCACTGCGCTCGCCATCCTGAGACATAAGATGTAAAGTCTCAATATGTCCAGTAGTTCCTCTGGCTACAATATCCTTCAATCCGAAACACAACAGTGCATTTAAACTGCTGTTTGACGAGAGAAATAAACATTGCGGTGGTACCCACCCAGGCAGCCTCTCACATATGAGAGACCTACCACCAGTAATATATGAAGAAAATTAGTATTTTTAGTTCTGACAATAATGGGAGGTTGGAAGACAATAAATATCATTTTAACTGGTTCGATGGGGACCAATTGCCGAGCTTTGTCAGTGAATCGCTTCAAGAAGCATCAGGTATTATACTTTAACTTTGAATAATTGATATAACCGTGTAACTCTTTGATTCTTAATTATGTTATTTTTGTAACAGAAAATGAAAGTAATAAGGATGATAATGAAGATAGTCAATGCCAACATTGGGTTGATGATGACTTATCAAACTTAGACGATGATGAAAGTAAAGATCACGCTGAATTGCAAAATGTTCAAACTACAAATAATCCGAAAGAAGAAAGACATATATAGCTTTGTGTAATTTTAAGATATATATTTATTGTCTTCCAACGTCCACCCATTATTGTCAGGACTAAAAATACTAATTTTCTTCCAGAGACTAGTGATGTAATTAGCTCGTCCAAACTGCTGTAAAAGCTCACTTTTGCATGGTGGTAAGTTACTTGCATCAAAGTTTTTCACATTTTTGCGATTGAACTCTTCATTTACGTCACAAACCATATAAGTGTTGATCAAGAGTTGGAGTCGGGCAGCATCTACGTCAATTATTCCGGCCACGTTGTACAGTTCACAAACAAATGTTTGTATAGTGTTAAACACATTTTGCTCTAGTTCTAAGTCACTGAATATCGCCGAGTTTCATAAATGCTATCTGGTACTCTGCATTTTTAAGTAAGAAAGATATCGATAAATAGATATCTCTCTCACACTCAAGCGTACAAATAATGACCTCACGCTCATACACATAGCGACACTTTATGTGTGTCTGGGGGGATGTTTGACCCCTCCAATTGGTCTGGCTGCTGACCAGGGGTGTTCAAATAGTTCCCTAAGTATCATATATAAAAATCAAGAGTGAGATTATAAGTAAAAATATGTTATTTTTTTTGAAGCTTTAAAGCGTCTGTTAAGGATAAGCGCCGATGGAAAGTGTCTGGCAATAATAATTATTAATTTTTAACAAAATTATCTAAAACATATGTAAAAATCACCACTGAGAATTTAAGAAAAATCAGTACTATATTTATCTACCTTTAGCACCTGGTACCTATGAATTGGCCGTCGACACAAGCTAGCAGGTATGCACACACTCAAAGTACGTACTAACACTACTTTATCCCATTTATATTTTTTATGAGAAAATAAGTAACGTCTGGGGGGCCTGGGATCTTACTCTAATTGTTTTTGTGATTTAATATTGTCAAGTATAATATCGTGTCTTTGGCTGACACCGACTCCATAAATAATTATACATAATATTATTCTAATAATTTGATGGTCTTTTAAGCAGTGTATATGTTATGGGCCAAGTGATTAATGCGAGCAGTATTCATAATGCCCGGGCAGTATGAATATTACCGAGCCATATCGGGCCAAGTGATTAATTACAATCTAAACTCACCTATTTATCACATTGTCCGGGCATTATGAATATGGCTACATGATGATCGGGCAATGGGATTCATAGTTGACGTAGTGTACGTACGACGTAGTACATTTTACGTAGTGTGCTGCCGCATTGTCGCATCTCCGATAGACCCATAAATTAGAAAGGTTGAATTGATCTGCTTATGTTTAGTTATGTTTTAACGACCGAAACATTATCTTCAGAAGAAAATTAGTGTACCCACTTTATGGATCAGTTAGGTCGACTGTGCCCCAAAACCGACTTGGAACACCCCGACTTCACGTAGTCTTTTGGGTACTGACCCTAGAGTGTATATAAAAAGCCGGAGGCGCGGAGGGAGAGCAGCCCCCGCCCGCTGTAACGAAGGATAGGCAACCGTGCGAGCCGTAGCGGCTGAGGCTGGTCGCCGGAGGCGACCAGCAAGCCGAAGCTGCGGAGGTGAGCATGGGTGTCTATCTTTTGTTACGCAAGGGCGAAGGGGCTGAACTTCCCGTAGCGCCGGAGACGATGCAGAAGCTAATTTGTATTGACAACAAGTGAAAAAGTTTGAAGGCTAGGTTGCTATAATAGATATTTCTCAAGAATAGTGCGTTACCTTTTCATGGGAGTGGTACCAGGGGAGGTACGACACTCCCCCTTCCCCACTACTCCTCCCAACCCACCCCATCGTGCTGCCCTATTCTAAATTCTACCACTTCGGCTCATTGTTTTGATTTTGATTCGCTTTATATCACTCTGCCCATTAGGCACTTAGCATTATTCATAGTGCCCGGGCCATGTGAAAAATTGATTGGTTATAATCACATTGCCTGCTCTTATTGGGCATTCTTCATATAGCCCGGGCACTATGAATAATGCCGGATTAATCACTTGGCCCATAACATATACATATATTTCATATTCTTTTTATAATTATTTATTAGTCATAGGTATGTTGAGTTAGATTTAAAGTTTAAGAGGATTCATAATATTATGTACCTACACTTTGCGTGGAAAACACATTGATCGTACCAATGTATATTGAATAGAAAGTAAATTACTTGTTGACCCCAGAATACGCAACCTTTTTTACTTTTTAGTGCATTCTATTTTTTTTAGTCGGATATTTTTGTCTTTTATTAGATTATTATTTTTAGGCGGATTGTATTATGTTTTTTGTAGTTAGTTATTTTATTTTTTTAATTAAAAGTTTCATACTCTGAATATGGGCATGTCTTGTAAACGCGCTGCTCATATGAGAGAGCGCCATTCAAATGAGACAAACGATGAAAGGGAGCAACGCCTATCTTAAATAAGGCAATCTATATCCAGAGTCATTTCAAAAGAGACTTGTAAAGAACTCAAAAACATATTATATATTTATTAAATATAAAGGTGATGGACGATTTAATTCATCTCGGGGTAAACAATGCATTGTAATAATTGTAATGCGGCTGTTGCTTGTGCAGCATTTAGTATATCTGAATCAAAAAGTGGGCTAAAACCTAAAAGTGATATCGATTACATTGTGATTATTGGCAATAAATACTACAGTGACTGCAACGCTGCTAGAGATAATCCGACGTCAATCCTGAGTACCTTGCTGGAAGTGATATTAGGTCAAAACTTATATTTGAAAAAAAAGTGATTTCAGCACATGAGCCAATTAACTTAAAAAATGCACTTTTAAGTTTTTTCGGAGAACACTTCAATGAAATACTGACAGCAAGCGCCATCTGGATAGCAGTGCATTGCAGAACTTTAGGTGACAATCAAGCTTACTTTTTGTGTGATTCCCATGCTCTTGATCCCGAGGCGGCTTACCCTCGCAAAAATGGTATGGCTTGTTGTACTCGTATGCACTTTTGTGACCAGGATGATTTGCATGCCGTTTTACGTCACAACTTGTTTATGTCGACAAATAAAGTGGCAGAAGGAAATTTGCGGGATAATTTTTATGTATTCTCATTGACATCATTAGTTATAACTCTAGACGGCCATGCACAATGGTTTACGTCCATATTGGAACAACCGATAATAAGAACAGAGAGTCTAACATACACATCTATTCTCTCCAACCAATAATACAAACTAATGATCCTCTCGAAACAGTCACTCAGTCTCACTAAAGAACAATTTAAGTAACATCAACTCATTTTCAGTCATCATTACCAGTCCATAATCCCTTGAATACCATTTATATCGAATCAACAAGTATGCTCCAAAACATGGACGATAGTGTACCTAAATTTACAAAATATTGTAAATATGAACAGCTCTGCCACAGAAACATTGAGACTGGCCGCAATCACAAGGAAAACTGCACCGCCCTTGAATTTCGAGCGTGAATGCCGTGTGGAGGAATTGTGTTGGTGTTTTCTTTTTCCAAAGGGCAAGAAGGGCTTTGGCGTAGAAAGAGAAAATACATATACCCCCCTTGACTACTTCCAAAACGGGATAATGAGTGCTGACAAAAGGTTCAATAGAAATGACTACTTATTTTATGCTCTGTGTTGAATATTTTCGTGCGAAATTCCGTATATCTGTGTAATGTAGGATACGACAACGCCTTGTTGATAATATGCATCTCACCATGCGAAATATTCGAGGGTCGGCGTTATATTGGCAGAAATGTTGCTCTGAATTGACTGCAATGGTTAAATCTTTAGGACCTTCCACATGGTTTTTAACAATCTCATGCAATGATTTGAATTGGTCAGAAATGATAGAAGCTTTGCCGATCACGGATGGATATGCCATGAATGTTGTCGAATGCCTGTCATACCCAGAGCGTTTGAATCCTGTGCAAAAGTATCCGTTAGTGTTAGCACGACCGTTCACACTGTGTGTTAACGCTCTCATGCGTTTTTAAAGAAAAAATAAGATTACTTGGTGGTCCTATTGAAGACTATTCTCGATCTGGTCCTATTTGAGTGGAGTTTCAAAACCGAGGTAGCCTACATCTTTATATCATATTGTCTTAGTGTGGTAATTGCAAAATACGTACTTAGGGGCGTATTGCAGAATAATTCAATAAGGTGATAATTTGTACATATTATATTTTATTATAATAACGTTGTGATGACAACCCAATCAAGCATAGTCAACAATTAACAAACTCCACATATCCTCGCTCTTAAATGTTCACTACAACTTTCATAAAATTAACAAAAACAAGAAAACAACATTAACATTTAAATATATAATTCTAGAAATATATACTATAATATATATGTAGGTATATTATATATGTAAGTTTATTTTTTAATTAGTATTATTATTATTTTTAAACATGAAGCACCGCCAATGTCTCCTGGCATTTTTATCTGCTTTAACGGTTGTCTGGAAGAGATCGCTTTTAGTGATAAGGCCGCCAATTGTTTCACCAAATGTCCTTCTGTTTCATATTTTTATTTTATGTTTTGTGGTGCAATAATAAAGAGTTATTATTATTAAAATACGCTAGTTATGTAACTTAATATCTGCTCTATCATTATTTATATACATGTGACTGAGTATACATGCCCTGACTGGACGTGACTGAACCGGCACACTCTTTAGTGAAGCGACTGCCAAGTTATTTTTCATACCCCAAAGGATACGTGGCGTGGCTATGCGAGGTGCCACTAACTGCCAAGCTCCTCGGCGATTCAAGGGTACAGAAACAAATTCTGACTGCTGCACTGAACCCGAAGGAAACACAAGACTACTTTTCCTCCTGCTTCTAAGTTGATCCACGTGTCGATGAACTAATTGCCCATCTGAATCTGAACCTTATAATCGGTGGAACCTAATACTGCATCAATTTTGCCGTAAACGTATGGTAATTCCATTTGCTTTAATAAATATAGCAAATTGTCTTCTAAACTTTGTCCAAACTCGCAAAACTTAGAAAGATATTTGAGTTTTGTAATAAACTGTGATATCGTTTCGCCATTCTCTTATTTACTCTCGTCGGCTTGGGTTGTAAATGATCCCCTAAAACTTTCATAATCTCGTGCAATCCTTGCATTTTCTGAGAAGATTTACTATAGTAACATTTTTTTTTTCACCATTGGAAAGTAGAGATTTTAACGAACAGAAAACATACCAAGTTTTTGAAAAAGGCTGATATTTTTACAGGTGAATTTTCAATTGAAAATTAGGGTGATTTTTCGATATTAATTCAAAATAAGGTGAAAAAATAAATATTTTTAATCAAATAAATACAGCGTATTTGGGACATAAAAAGGTAACTTTTCACAAAATTTCGTTAAATTTTTTTTGTAAAAGAAAATTAAAAAACCAAAAACTTGTTTTTTTAATTTTTCACATAAATTTTGAGGTTATGTAAGAAAAGTGTAAATACAAAAGTTTTAGATATTATTATTACCTACAACTTTGCCATTTGACTTTTTTCGATAGGACTTTTAGTTTTGCCGGAAATCGGGAAAAACCGTTTTTTACCCTTAAAAACTCACCCTTCCCGACCTCAGATCGCCCGTTAGTTATTTTTCCTTTCATTTTTATAATATTCCCCTCCTTTTCTAATGGGTATCATCCTACTATTATTTTTTTTGGTTTTAAAAATTATTGACCCTGGTCTATACACATATGTCCAGCTGTAGATAAATACGGGCTGATATGATGATTAAGATACATATATCAGACTAGTCAACTAGACTAAGTACACCCCCTGCATAAATTAAAGTCGGAACACCAACTTAAAAAGAAACAAAAGGAATGAATCAAATTTTAAATAAATCACTTGCCATTAAAAAGCATTATAAATTTTGACGTACTTGTTTAATTCCAACCGAAATGTTGCAACTTTTTTCATCGTTTCTGCGTTGTAAGTATGCAGACTTTTCTACTGCCGTTAAATTAGTTAGTTATGAGTCTATTACTGTACCAGCCAGTTATCCGTAACTTGAATACACGTTAAGGGATGGCGCCACGATCGAATTGAATCGCGGTATGGTTTCGTTCACGGCGAGATGATATAAGTCCCGCCGTCAGAATTGGCCGTTGCAAAATAATGTAGGAAGACATAAGGTGCCTAAACTCGACTACTTTGAATTTTTGAAAGCGACTCGCACTTCACAGTGTATGCAGACGCTTAATATACATTATAACTCTAGACACATAAATTTACAATGGCGATCTGAATATCCTTTAAAGAGACCTTCAATATGTGATGTATAACTTGCAAGAAGCATGGCCCTCAAGGTGACAATTGAATATCAGGTGCGTCATGTGAGGACCGTATCGCAACATCATACTGATGTTCACCCAAACGCCAAAGAGGCACTGCAACCAAATCGCAGTTACTAATTGTATAGCAACGTTTCCAACTAATAGCAACCAGCTTGTCACTGTCAGTATATGTCTCCGTCCGAGGCTGCCTAGGTGGGTACCACCGCAATGTCTCAGATGGATACTCTGTCTGGACGGCATTTGTGCTTACCGCGATGCCGTGACAGAATAAAAAATAAATAGCTTATAGCATTTCTCTACAAATTACATATCCAACAAAAATAGTTCTATTCGAACCATTAGTTAGCTAGACATTAGCGGGCACAAACAAACAAATTCTTAGGCTTTTACACCCGTATTCACAAACAATACTATGAGGACGCATAGTGTAGCCAAACGCACAGAATTGTCAATTTTGATTCATAAACAATACTTGAGTGATGAGTGACACTATGCGTTCACTTAAAGAGGCCCTCAGGTAAAGAAAGTCAACAGCTATTTTACGCAACGCATAGTGTCGATTGAAGACGTAAAAGTGACAGCTGTGAATGTAAATTGTAATTTCATTTTATGTGTTTTGCATATTACGTCCATGTTTTTGCATTAGGCTTTTTCCATTTTCAATACAATGGATTGCAGCAGAGAGGAGGAGTTCGACAATTATATTGATGATACTTATCGTTCTGCATTCGGTAAGGACACCGAACGCAGGACGATAAGTGCAAGAAATATTATTCGAGATTTACAAAATCCTTTTGATTTTTACAATGATAAACAATTTAGAAAACGCTATCGATTTACTAGGGATATTGTTCTTCATGCACTTTTGCCACTAGTCTGAAAGAGGCCTTTCAATACCGCCTATTTACTAATTACTTGTGGCCTTAAGATTTTATTCATCTGGGAGTTTTCTGTTGGTAAACGGACTAGATGCTACTGACAACATTTTCACGGTGGTCGCGAGTTCGAATCCCAGGGCACACCTCTGACTATTCGGAGTCATGTGTGTATTGATTCTTTGATAGTCAATCACCACGCACTAAAACGATGAAGGCAAACATCGTTACGAAACCTGCATACCATAGCGATGTATAAAAATTTCTATGGTATGTAAATCCGCCAACTCGAATTAGGCCAGCGTGGACCGCTATATGGCCTAACCACTCCCAATCGATCTCTCGATAGTAAAGAAGGCCCGTGCTCTGCAGTGGGACGTATATGGGCTGATACTTACTGGAGTTTTCAGTTTAGTTATCATCTATTAGGATGCAGGCTGCCTCCAACAGGTCACTGTGGAAATCATTGGGGAGGGGGGTCGCCTATGTTAACACCCACAATTTACCGCTTAAAAACGTGGGAAAGAAATTTTATTAAATATTTGGAACGTAAATATTTGAAGTTGTCAAAGTGAAACTCACGACTAATTCGCGGGACATGCGCAGACACCAATTGTCAAACACCAGAGAGAAATTAGCAACAGTAATTGACCAATCACTGATCCGCATTGGACACTGTGCGTTCCCATAGTAAAAGGGTGACTCAAGTATTGTTTATGAATAAAAAGGCTGAGCGGAACGATCACTATGAGAAATGTCTTACTTAGTATAGGGTTACTTCAACACTGAGTAAAGTATTGTTTGTGAATACGGGCCTTAGCCATATTATCTATGTCTTCCTAAATAGAACAAACATGTAATGAGGTTGTCGGGTTATTAATCAAAAAATATTTTGAGTACTGGCGATCGACATAGAGGGCGGAACAGGGAAAAAATAGAACTATATAGGTTTTTTTTATTGCAATAAATGGCGAGACGAGAATGCCGTTCTCCTGATGGTAAGCGATACGACCTTTGAAATATTCCGCTAGAATGGAAACGCCCCAAATATGTTGTCAATTAATAAACCAAATAAGATTCCATCCGATGGTTCTTTATATCGCCCCATAGTTATGTCTTCCGTTTTAATAAAATTATCGGAACACTTAATAGACACGACTAGAATGATATAGCCATAGTACACAGTCTCCTGAGCATAACTCGTTATCTCAGTTTGTATGGAGAGGTCTGCCACAAGGTGCGTAGTCCCTTACTTTACAATGTTTACACTTATGATTTTGCCTCTTGTAATTAACAAACAAACTCAAATTCTGCAATATGTAAATGACATTCTTTTTTATTATTCTTCTTTTTCCCTTACAATCTTTTGTCATGTTCTTAATTCTTCTTTACATATACTTAAATTGTGGCTTCCTATTAATGGCGTAGACCTTTCCCCATCCAAAAGTGCAGCAACAATAATTTCGCGCGCTGGAAAGTTTTTAATTTTTTTCGAGACGATGTTCCGATTCCAAATAAAAATAACTTCAATTATTTTGATGTTATTTTGGACTCCAATCTTTCTGGAGTTTCTCATTGTAAACATGAGGTAAATAAAGTGCAGTAACAAATAAGTATGTTCCAATGTTTATGTAGTGTTTGGTGCGGAAGTCATCCTTGGTCATTAAAGCTCGTTTACAATGCCATAGTCAAAAGTATATTTATTATGCCATAATTAAAAGTATTTTTGATTGTGGTCCTTTTTATTAGAGCCTGGTAATTTTAATTATATTCGATATTTATTCCGCCAGCAATCAAAAGCATTGCGTAATATTTTAGGTGCTATGAAATTCAGTCCAATCAATGCCTTGCAAGTAGAGTGTGGCGAAGCTCGGCTTTACCTTTCTGATAGATATTTGTTTAGAATTCTCAACTCTCGAATCTACCTATAATTCCTTTACGCGTGTTTGACTTATACACATATTTATTCCGGTTATTGGACGTTATCCGGCTAAATATACGTCGCTTCCCCAGCAACCAATACGAAATAGTACGATTAAGAAGGGTTAGGCCATATAGTCCACCTAGCTGACCTAGAGTATTGTACGATTACGCTGTCGGTACACGGTAGTTAGAAAAAGATGCAACTTCTTCTGTTTGTTCTTACAAGGTCTAAACAGCTATGGCGACTGAAATCTTTTTACAATATTATATGTATTTGTTGATATTTTATATTTAATTAATTCTAGATTTTTGCTGTCAAAATGTTTCCTCTAAAAAGATCATTCACAGTAATTTCTTGGTTTTAGGTTTTTCTATTTGTGATTGTTAATATTTTCCTGTATTGAAAAGATGAACATTTAAGATTCATTACTTTAATTCTTCTATTTTTTTATTCATATAAAATAAGCCTCGTCGGCAGGCATACCCCACAATAGTGACACCGAAGTGATCATCAAGTTCTTAAATGTTAATGATTGATGATATGAGTACGCGATCGCCTTCAAGGGGGTCAATTTAAGCTACTATACTACTACTATACTATACTACTACTATACTACTACTATTCTATTTATACAAATTAAAAATAAGCGTGCGATTACGCTGGAAAATGTAGGGTTGGCCCGTATATGCTCCCAGGCGAGAGAAAATAACAAGCTGATGATATGGGTTAGTGCTAATGAAAATGGTTTACAATGTGATTAAACAAATACGAGAATATGTTTTTGTGAGAAATGAGCATGATCACTGAATGGTTATATTCACATGACACCCAGGTAGAGAGATGCTCCAGGATCCGAATCAGCATCCAACAGTCTCAAGAATCGCGTTTAGTTACCTAAAGGCTACTGCGTAGTTCTATCTGTACTCAATATAAATGATTGACCAATAACGAAATGCGTATTGGTGCAACAGGTTCTTTCGGGGCATGCGCTGTTCAACCACTTTACACGTCCAATATCTAGCATGTATGTGCTCCTAGTATTTGAGGTATTCTTAGGGGGCTTCATAGTATTCCGTTCCCTATATGGAGTACTATAATAATCAAAACGAAGCAGTATGAACACGTAGTGCTTATTTTCAGCCAGATTCTATAATCTCCAGTTTCCAGTTATAAAGTTACTAGCTGACCCGGCGAACTTCGTATCGCCATATTTTTTGCCATCAATACTGTCTAAAGTCATTAAGCTGGCTTAGTGCGGGTTGGCGGACTTTATTTAACACAGAAATTCTTGGAAATCGCTATGGTATGCCGGTGTCGTCACGATGTTTGCCCTCACCGCTATAGGCGGTATGAAATATTTGTGGGCCACACAAACATTTCTTTCGGTGCGGGTATCGAACCCGTGGCCACTCGTTTCACAGGCGGCGTCTAACCGACTGCGCCTCGGAGGCTGTCAAATTACTTGAATTCTATGTAGGTAGACCTTTATTGTTACCGTCACAATTTTGTGTGAATTATAATGAAGAGCCCAGACAACTCATTATTATTGATGGTATATGTACCACCAAATAATATGTTGTCTCATAAAAAAAAGTTCTAATATTGTTATATGAGTGTTGTTATTTAATATTAATTTGTTAAATATCTTACTTTGTTTACTGAACTGGTTTTTTAAATTATTATAAAAGTGAATACAATTTTGGAAAATAGTAATTAATTATAAATATAATGTGTCCCGGCCGAACATGACACTCCTTTTACGGTAACCTACCGATTATCAAAGTAAAAATAATCAACCATTAATCGAGTCGATAAATATTTTAAGCGTCAATAGGTATCGAGGAAAAATGTAAAGTAAGTAATATGAGTATAATTCGTTCATCACGGGCGCGGCGTCAGCCACAGGCGAAATTGAGTAGTATGACGTAATTATTTAACTGCTGCAGCGAAACTGTGACAACATGGAAAGCTACTACTCTGTAACCTTTTCTTACGCCACTCAGCTCTTGACGACTATGTGGTCCTAGTATTCTACTCGCGTAATATTGTGTACCTGGTATAATAAACATGGAAATTTATTGAAGAAAAAAATATGTTTGTTTTCTATTTCGTAATGAATGATGCATGCATATTTTATTTCTCGGAAATGGTACTGTGCCCTGGTCTGACAGATACTGAATTGTATTTTGATTGGATACTGTTAGATATTGTATTGAAATTAACACGGGCAACATCTTGAATCGCCATTACATGTATCTTAGAAAATCCTTGTAGAAAATAGACCTCTCCTGAAGATATATATTATTGCAAGCAGCGGCATTGGCTGCAATTGATGTATATTTTATTAGGTCTCGCTAGAGGTCTCCTGAAGTTTTTTTCATATTGTTTGATGTTTCGTGTGGAGATCCTTGGGGGAGGCCTATGTTCAGCAGTGGACTTCCTGTGGCTGATATGATGATGATGATGGTGTTTCGTGAGTGAATAGAATAATAGAATAGAAAAGGGATAAATTGCGTCGTAAGACAAACCTAAGGAATGTTTTGTTATTTCATGATTTTTTTAAATAGTTAACAAATTTTCCTGTTTTCTATAAAGTAAGTTTACAGCTCTCGTGATTGTAAAGACTTCATGTTATGAACACGGTATAATTCCTAGAATCACTCGGCACTGCCATATCCAGATATTCTCAGACGGAACAAAAAAGCAACATTTTCAAGTTTTTTTTTGGATATATACTTTTGTGCATTTTATTTGGTATGTTTATTACATTGTATTTATTATATTTTCTTATAAAGAGCCACTTACAAACAACGGACCCAATAAAATAGAAATACTACACATTTCATGTACTAGTTCACCATGCTTCCATGAGATTACCTTAGTTTCATGTAGTCCTAGTAATGTTCCACGGATAGCTCACCTTCGGTCAATACTTTTGCACATGGCTTCACGCAGACACAAATAAGCGCCGCCTTCTATATTGATTGCCCTACTGAGCCACTGTTTGCCAACGCGAGACAATTTAAGGCTGAGTTGCACAAACTATCTTTGCAAATACCTTTGCCTTTGAAAATGTCAGCGCCATACATTTGAGACGTATTTGACTTTGCTAATGTATGGGATTTACATTTTCAAGGTTAAATATATTGGCAGAGTTAGTTTGTGCAGAAAAGCCTTTGGAATTAATAAAAAATGTTGTTAAAATTATTTTTGTGCTGAACATTTGGTGTACAACCTTGATTGAATTATTTTTTGTACGAATTTTAACATGTATTTCATTTAGTTTCTCCCGTTTTTAACTCCTCGACGTTTCGATTACTGTAGAGCTTTCCTGGTCACGGGGTGTTCACACTAAGTGAGTGTTCCAAAATCATTGAAATATTAATTTAAACCATTCTACAAGGGTCTTATTGAAGCAGCACATCGACATCTTAGTTTTCCTCCTAAATACAGTAGAATCCGTTTAGGACGTAATTACAGTGTAAAAAAGTTCAAAAAGGTAGAGAAGTGCCCTGGGATTTGAACTCGCACCCACTGTAAACATGTTGGCAGTCGCGTCTGGCGAGTTACTCTATGGTCCAAAATAAGTTCAAAGGGTCGGACGTCATATGAAAAACTGTAGGAATGTGTCTACCCACACAAAATGTGCGAATCCCCTATCGTACTTCGTAACCATTAAACTGAGTTCAGAATAAATGATTATAGGCACTATAGATAAAAATAATAATTTTTAAAAATGGAAAACTTATAACTTACTTCGCATATCGAACTTTCGAACATTCAACTTTTTTTTTCGGGTCATATAGTACACCTGGCCCGCTACCAATATGACTGTAATAATCACTTATTATTATTGTATAATTTATGTTTATTATAACACACATCTATAGTTTTATTCCTTATCCATTTTCCATATTTCAATAATGAACCATAGGTATTCTAAAATCTACTACATCGGTCTGCATACTTCCAAAACCTTACCCAGACTGCGCAAATGCATTTATTTATTGATCGCAATGCATTTCTGCATTATTTTCACTAGCAGATCATGTTCGTAAAGGAGGTCTTTGCAATCAGCATAATGTGTGAGTTTCCTATCACATTGCTGCACACGAAGAAACATACAGTTGGGTGGTGCAATGGTGTGAGGCGGAAGCCCACCTAGCGACTGCAATTCTGTAATAAACGAGACAGAAATACTCCAAATTAATGTGCTGGAAAGAGGCAGCAATAGAATGCAAATGGAATGAGTATCTCGATGGGAATGACGTCATTACAAACCAGGGGCCCTACTCTGTAAATCCGAAACGAAGTTCGAAACTTGGGACCATCGGAGTTTATATACGATACGAATGTATCTACATACATGTACTTATAGTTGTTATTGACTTATGGTGGCAACCATAGGCTTAAGCTTATAGAGTAAGGTATGGCATAGCACCATCAAGTGCAGCGCAGTAAATGATTTTCAGATTTGCCACGTCTGAATAGGCATAGTGGCACATTGCAAGTGAAGCAATAGGTGTGCGTCCCTTCCTTACACACAACACATTGGCGGCGAAATTTACCCTTCCCTCCCGAAGACAATCCGTATTCGGCCGGTAAGTGGTCTAGTGATCTACTACCTCTAGGCTTCACGATGGATCGTAGTGGCCGATTCCGGGGAAGGGCTTGGTTTGAGTGGTGGTGTGCTAGCAATTGACACACCAAAGGACCTGGACAGTTTCTGCCTAGTTACTTTTTATCATGTACAAAAACAAGGCAATAATTGAATGAATATAAAAAATCAACTATTAATTTAAGAACATGTCATTTTTCTGTAGAAGTTTAGGGAGAAAAATAAAGTTTAATAAGATTTTGCATTGATACCTACCCATTTCCGCCATTGTTGGCCCCGCATAAACGTTTCGTTCGCAGTAAAGCAAGTGCAGGAAAAAGATAATAACTTTGTCTAAAATATTCCTAAAAATAATCTATAAGTAGGTAATAAGTCATAATAATTAACAATACTAAATATATATAAAGCAATGTTTGCCGTATATACTTACACATATATTCTTCCCATTTTTACACACTTTCATTGCAACAACTAAACGCTGCAGTAAAATACTTGACACTTGACAGTTGCTTGACAGGAACCATGCTTTGTTTATTTATCTTTTTTTGTTATTTGTTTACATTGTGGTACAATTAAAATACGTCTCGGTGTATATTTTGTGTAAATTATAAAATAATAGTTAATGTAAATTCCAAATTCGATGATAAAGCATTTTTGTAAACGTATTTTTATTCGATTCAATAAATTACAAAACCTAACCTACAAAACCTAACCTGAAAATAAGATATGTTTTTGTAAATATCTAAAAACCCTGAACTTCCTAGGCTTTGTAACTTTTCTGTATTAATCTTGGAACAAACCTTACCCCAACAATGCAAAAGTAATTGATGTAGACGAGATTCGAAGTACTAGGCACAGCGCCATACAAAAACTGGCCATGTCCTTTATGCGGAAATCGTGGTGCTCAATCGTCGTTATGTTAAAATGGAACAAAATGCTAGAATTTAACACACTGACGTTGAGCAACCGCCTAAATAGTTTTTTGTACCAAATGCGCGTCCGTTTCCGCTCAATTGGAAACATTGTCACCATCTGGTCTAACTTATCCACTCCGCCCATACATAAATTGTAGTCAGTCAGTCAGTAGTATGATGGCGGGCCCATGCACTTTGCCGCACTGAGCGATGAAAGACCCGCGCTACGTAGAGATAAGTGCTATGCGGCTTTTATCTCTCCATAATAACAGGACAACATCACCGCCGCTCGTGCAGCCAACGACTTCGTTGCGCGCCATACCAGGTTTCCGCAATGTACTTAATTGGTCGAATACCCAAACAACATTTCCATTGCGTTAGAGATTCTTCTAACGCAATGTTCTGGCCTAATACGCGTACATGGAGGAAAATGTACTATTTAAATGATCAATAATTGGTTGCACTTTAAATATTTTTGCCTGTTAAAGTGCAACCAACGGTTAATTAGATTGAAGCGGTTAATAGGGATGCAGATAGAGAAACCAGGAGTAATGAAGACATCTTGATTTGTACTCCAATAATCTTCTATATGTGATTTTACTAATACACCCACTGCTAGTATAATAGCAAAATACACGTATTATTCGCCAAAATCAATGTCATTCCATCGAGTAATTTGACTTTGTGGGCAATGTCCTCCTGAATCCAGCAGGTTACTAGTCTCTTGCTGAACATACAGGTTAGTTTGCCTACATATATATTCCATGATTTGCCTTTCCCATATGGCAGTAAAAGCAGCATGTGGGTCGGCATAATGGACTCTGGGCCCAGAGTTACTGTCTATGAACGTTTCCGGTAGAATAGGCGTCTCAGGAAATGCTCGTCACTGAAAGTCAAATATAACAGTGGGTTTATATTCACCTAAGTCCGTGGCACCAACATTACTCAATGAAGATGGAACGGATGGCGTTGTTATTCTACCATCTTCGTCCTCACTTTCCGCCTGCCCTCCGATCCTTTTGTCCCACACGGAAACAGAGTTTAGAGTTATTCATAAAAAATAGCACATTATAATGTCATTGTCATTGTCAAATATACCTAATGTAGGGTGGTCTTATGGTTATCAGGTACCTAGGAAGAAAAGTGTACTAAATCATAATGATGACATAGTAATTACTATGCTCTATAATTTCCCTTGTCATAAATCTAATTAGCCGTTGAATATGGTGTACACCATACCTGTGTTACCTTAATATAATGAGAGAAAATGTAGTATTTTGCTGTCATTATTTCGCAGAATTTTATCAGAATTTATTAGACTGTTTTGAGTATTTTTCGCTATTCTTCATAGTTTCGTATTTGGCCATCCACACACACTTGAAAAATCCCCCTATATGTATGTATTGGAATATAATAAGCATTGGTCACAAAAATAAAACACAGAAAATATTTTTTAAATGTATTATTTCTCTCAATGTTTCTCATCTTCTCTTTTTACAATAGAATCTAAGAACTCTGCAGGGGCAGCAACATCAAAGTCATGACGTGGGCACAGCAACAGTACTGTGCTGTACAGTAATATTTAGTTATTCCGTCTCTCCTTGATTTGGAAGTTTGGCATCATTGTTTTTCATCAAAACACACACTTTTCCTGTGGGAACTCCAGGATACCTTGTAGATTCATGGCTAAAAAAAACTTCGATTAGTTGATAGACCCACTCACTGATTACAGAAATGAGTATAATAAGACGGGTATTGCATTGAACACAATGCACAAATTGTTGAGGAGCGCACTGTTGTTCCGAGTTCATGTTGGAAATATGGTAATACTTCACACTTTAAACGAAATCACAAAGCATTATCGTTATACAATGGTCAATCTTACAAAGTGGTCAGAAATACAAGGGTATATCGGAGTCCGTGATTAAAGCCAAGTCACAAATATAAACAAAGAATTAACAGTAGTCGTAAATCGGAAATCAAAAGAAAGCAAAATGACAGCGCAAAGAAAAGTCATGTGTCATAGAAAATACCTACACTTTTTTTTAATTTAGTACTACCTTCAACGTTGTAGTTAAAACCTTATTTTAAAACAAAGTATGACTGATGGAACGCACTCATATGCGTTCAATAGTATTAAAAACACTTTAAGTTTTTCTTTTTTATCCGGGTTTTTTAAAATAAATTGAAATATGCATTTTGACTCTAATAAATTATGAAAATTTTTGATGTACCATTCATAACTGGTCCCGTTCATGGTCCATTTTCGCCGATGTTCTTTCTGGAATATTTTAGTTACAAACTGAAGTAATTTTTTTTACAACTATTTAATATATATCCGTTATAAGTAAAAAATTTACTAACCCTTAAACGTGTTGAAATATTACAATGGTTTTACAAGACTACATTAGGTGTTTTTGTAGTTTTTTTTATTTTAATTGAAATTTAATTGCCGGCGGCATTTCGGATGCAGCCGCCGATGGCTTGGGCATTTCTTACCCTGGGTGCACTTCGAGCAGAAGTTGCCCATATTCATTTCCGGCGACTATTCGGCCGCCTGCCGTTTTTCTTTCTTTGGCGACGGCGAGTAATCGCTGTCGTTTCATTCCCTATTAATTTCATGCTGTTAGTATATTTTATTTTTATTTTATTTTATTTTATTTGGGTGGCTCACAGCTATCAATAGCAAACAAACATATATTAAACAAATTGTATACAAAAGATAGCCAATTACGAGCTACCGCAGATAGGTTACAAAAGTTACAAAATCTAATTGTCTTACTACTCGTATCTTTAAAGTTAGTTATCAGGAATTACAAAATTAAATTACTCATACTAAGCGTAATAAATATTAACTAAAATAATAATAATAATACAAAAAAAAAAACATTTAAACAAAAGTAAATAATGATGCTATCGAAATTTTACGCCAAACAGATATAAATCATTAATAAAAAAATAAAAACACTCAAATTGTAAACTAGGCGGTTAATCGCCATGAGCATCAATAAAACGTTTGGTTAAAACATTTCTCGAAAATGCAATTTTGCTACAGAATAGATCTATGCCTACATCTTGAGATACTTCGTTAAACGCCTTAGCAGATCGCAGCATGAAGCTATTGGCTCTGTAATTTGTTCGTGCAAGCGGAATGGACAGAATATTCTTTCGTCGTGAATTTGTGAACGGACAATACAGATTTATTTTGGCCAGAAGTTGTGGACAGTCGACCAACGACTGGGCGATTTTCATTAAGAAAGAGATATCAGCAATGTGTCTGCGAACTGACAATGGTAATAAATGGAACCGTGCGCACCGCTCCTCATACTCAACCTTGGGAATTTTGAACTTGAATCCTAAATACCTCGTAAATCTCTTTTGAATCCTTTCAATTCTACTCGAGTGAATGTTGTAGCAAGGATTCCAAACTTGGCTAGCGTACTCGAGATTACTCCTAACATAGGCACAATACAGAATTTTTAAAGTCTTCATCTGTTTGAATGATTTTGCACAACGAAAAACAAACCCAAGAGCGCGAGTTGCTTTTTTTATAATTTGGTCAATGTGATGACCATACGATAACTGATTATCCATGATGACTCCCAAGTCACCCGTGAAAGATGTTCTTGCTATTGGTTCCCTCATAATATAATAATCATGATAGAACGGCCTTTTTTTACGGGTGAAACTCAACACCAGACACTTTGACACGTTCATGTCTAGCTTATTGACGCGACAATACTCATCTAATCTGATTAGATCCTCTTGTAGAAGTGTGGCGTCCGAAATATTGTCTACTATCCGATATATTTTCATGTCGTCCGCAAACATGAGGTAGTTTGAATTTTGAAAGCATCTGCCGATGTCATTAACAAAAATTATAAATAGGAGAGGTCCAAGCAATGAACCTTGCGGGACACCTGAGGGTATATCAATCCAAGAGGATGATGAATTATTTAAGACCACTGCTTGAGTCCGATCTTTAACATAAGAGGAAAACCATCTAAACAAATTACCTCGAATGCCCAAACGCGACAGCTTCCTTAAGAGCGTATCATGATCGATTCTATCGAACGCTTTGCTGTAGTCTGTGTAGACACTGTCGACTTGGTGTCCATTATCCATGCTGGCTGTAACAAATTCAGTGAAAACAAGAAGATTTGACACTGTGGATCTTCTTTTCAGAAAGCCATGTTGATTTGGAGAAAAGCTTGACTCTAAAGAATTGTAAAGTTGATTGTATACAATTCGTTCGAGTATTTTGGCCAACAAACAAAGTTTTGAAACCGGTCTATAGTTGGCAACATCATCTTTAGAACCCTTTTTGTGGATAGGAGTGATGAATGCCGATTTCCAAAGATTAGGCATAACACCTTCACTTAAAGAACGTTTAAACAAAATTGAAACCGGTACCGTCAGCTCATCCGCACATGATTTTATAAATAAGGCTGGCAGTTTATCGGGTCCAGCCGATTTGTTGAGGTCCAAAGATTTCAGCAGTCTACCAACCTGCTCCGTACTAATTTCAACAGAAGCAATGTCACACAACGAATCATCTGAAAAAGCTTCGTAAGTCGACAGAGACTCAGAGTTTGAGAAAGTTGAATGGAAATATCTTGAGAACAGTTCACATATTCCTGTACCATTGTTAGCAGTACTACCAGCATAGGACATAGTAGACGGAAAATTATTACATAAACGCTTACTTTTAACATATGCCCAGAAGGATTTTGGGTTATTGATAATATTCTGCTCGATTGTATTTAAATATTCTTTGTAACATTGGCGTTCCATTACATTAGCCCTGTCACGTAGTAAGCGAAACGAATTGAGATCTGAGATGTTACGATAGACTTTATATTTAGATAAGAATTTAAATTTTTCTTTGATTATTTTTATGAGCGGTGCGTTAAACCAGTTCGGATATTTGTGGCCATAAGAAACTCGACAGGGTACATACTTATCTTTTAATTTGTTTATAATTGTATAAAATGTACTCAATGCATCATCTACACTATCACTTTCCAAAATTGTGTTCCATTGGACGCTTGATAATTCAGAACGTATTTTCCCGTAGTCCCCTTTGCTATATTGGTAAATTGTGCGTTTAGCTACATTCATTAGATGAAGCTGCACAAAATTCGCTTCCACCAATAAGGCTTTATGATAAGGGTCTTCGGGAACTAAAGGGTCCAAACACGCAGACACGGACACAGAATCATTACTTAAAACTAGGTCTAATATTTTATTATTAATATTACTGATATAATTAAATTGTTTGAGGTTGCATATATTTAAATCATCAATAAATTCTAGCATATAATCGGTTGGCGAAGACACAGAAGGTCCGTCCTCAGTTAAGGACCAATGAATATCACTCATATTAAAATCCCCAAGAATTATAAATTTATCCATGGGGTTACTATTAATTAACATAATTAATTTGTTCAAAAAGTTAGACAGTTGAGTAGCAAAATTATTACCTAGATTTTGGCCACATAAATATATGGTACACAAATGAAGCTTAAAGAAAGAATTTCGGCGGCTGGTCTGTATTGACAAAGACACCCACAAATCTTCTGCACTAGACTGCCAGTCCGGCCTGGCGTTAGCCGCTAAATCACGACGTATTGCTATGGCGACCCCTCCCCCCCGGGACTGACCAGTCAAACTATAGTCACGATCTCGACGCCAGACTAAATATCTCTCGTCAAAAAGTTCACTATCACATACCCCATCCAAAAGCCAGGTTTCAGTCAAAGTAACAATGTCATAATTGCTCAGACTTAAGTTCCGCAAGAATGTCTCAGTCTTAGTCCTCAGTCCACGCACATTCTGGTGATAAATCATTAAATTAGCCATTTAACATTAAAAAAAATAACCAGATGAACAAGTATACAATACAATAATAAAGATAGTCGCGAAAATAATACAGGCATTCCAATTTTGCACAAACAAAACCATAGCATAGGACTACAAAATACAAAAATAGCAAGAATAACAAGCATAGATAACCATAATTTGTAAAAACATTCCACAAAGCATATAAATCCTTGGATGTACAATAACCAACCAATAATACAAAAGATACGCAAATAGCAAATACAAAAATAAAAATCGGAAAGGCAATAAAAAAAAAGAGCGATAAGTAAACAAAGGCGATCATTAGTGAACAAAAGAACACGATACGGCTCAAAGCGATCATTAAGTTTTTTAAATCAAATAAATATTTTAAATAAAATGATGTAGCAAAAATATTTAACAAATAGTAACTTAGCATATTTTCCGCAGATCCTCTTGTGACCGTATAATAAACGATTTGGTGCTCGCATCCCTCCTGGCGAATATTTTGGCGTGTTTCACCCACACAAATTGAAAATTATGATCCTTAGCAAGTGCTTTGGCCTTAGATAAAATAATCTTGTTGTTAGGGGTCAGATGGTCGTTAAGATAAATAGCACCTTGACCAGTCAAACCAATGTCAGCAGGGATCAAGGGCTTCTTCAGCGAGCGAGCAGCAGCCAGGAAATCTTCCTTAGTATACCTGTTCGTAAAGGATACCACAATATTTTTCTGACCCGCTATATTAGTAGGGACTCTGTGCAAAAAATTAATCTGAGACTTATTCACCGGATAAGATATCTTGTTAGCGATTTTGGATACCACCTCAAACAAATTCTCCTTGTCTTTAACTGGAACTCCCTTGATCTCTAAATTATTAATTCGGAGCCACTGATCCTTCTCATCCAAACTAGTTTCCAACTTAGCGACCATTTTTTTGAGTGAGGCAACATCCTCTTGGGCATTTTCCATATCTACTACCCTTTTTTCCAGGTTGGTAATTTTGGTGGCAAACTGTGATGTAGTAGTCTTGAGATTTGCAAGTTCCTTCTTTACTTCTTTTATGTCTTCAGCAAGAGTAGAAAGCGGCACAAGTTTGAGATTTATGATGGCTAATTCACTCATAATATTTTCTAAGGTGATAGCCGATGATGGAGAGCTCGACGGATTAGTAGTGCCCGAGTTCTTTCCCGAGTCTTTGCACGAAAGACACTTCCACTTAGAACGTCTATCACCTAATTTACGATATCCAGCTTCCGATATCCCTGAACACGGGAAATCAAAATGTTTCTCACACACAGAGCACTGTATAGCATCGAAGACGTCATCACCACATCTTCCACAATTGACCATTCTTGCTGAATACTGGTAAAATAATAAGCAAAAAATGCAAAAATGCACGAATGCGCAGGAGCAATAATAGAGTCGACTATTTCGACGCGGCGGCAAAGCGTGCCTTGGCCTCACGCGCACAAATACAACTCAATCGCCGCAGCGACCGCCGGTTCGATCCCCAGCAAAACGGTGATCTTTTTCGATGTTTTAAAACTCGTTCACGTCACACCAGTCCTCGATCACGACGTAACCGAACAACAACCTGCTATCCCGCTCGGTCTCCTCCCACAAGGCGGGGCGTCTCGGTATAAACACTACCGGTGCGACAAGGAATCGCCAAAAACGGCCAAGAGCCAATCACGAAGATCGAACAAGCAAACTTCAATAATACGGAACAGAAATCACAGCGCGATGCGACACACGACCGTCCACTTTGAATAGTAAGAGCTGACTGCATATAAGCAGCAAGCATTTTAATTAAGTCGTGAGAACTATATAACCTACTGCTCGAACTGGGGTGAACTTCAGGCGACCTTTCACCCCACCTGACCTCGGCTCTGCTCTGTAGTCTGCATGCTCCCTTGTCACCAGTAGCATTGCCGCTACCACCAGGCCCAACCGTGACGGTAAACTCTTGCTGTATTCCGCGGGCTCCCTTGGCTCCTGTGTTTTGTCTATATGCACCGAAAAATGATTAAAAACATTCATGAACAAACATGATTTAAATATGAATTAAATAATAACTTCGTTTCCTAAATTTCAATTGGATTCAAACAATAAAATCGAAATCGCTCACAAATAAATAAAACCTTATAAAAATTCATAACGGATTCTGGTGTGTGAGGATATTCACAATAATTTTTCGTGCCATATTTTAGTATTCGATGGCGGCCCTTAAGTTTGAGTTTCGACTCGCACATCGATCATGTTTTATTCAATTATATGCTGTTTTTATAGAGCAGATCCAATACAGACACTTTGATTTAAAATGCATTAAATATAGAATCATTAAAATGCAATATTTTAATATTGTATATTTTTATTGAAAATGTTAAAGGTCTGCATTAAAATCGAAGTTTAGACTTATAAACAGATATAAGTCACTGAAATATGATTAATTACTTACCTTTTCATAATAGTAACAATATTTTAGGCACAAGAACAATATTTAAACACTCTAAAATAGTAAGTCGCAGATTCGATAATTCCGCCAATGTCAAGTATTACTACTAAAATAGAGCAATTCACGAGCGACTGTTTGTAACGACGGTATGAACATTAAATGTTTGACAGTTACAAAGCCATGAACATTTTGTATGGCAAAATGATTTTTCCTTTATTTTATACTTTCTTCAATTTAATCGAGATAAAAACTATCCTATCTAATCTATACTAATACTATTATTATACATAAATATTTGTATTTTTGTTTATAATGAACTAGCGGCGAGGCCGGCTTTGTCCGGGTGTAGATAGTTTTTTGAGACCAGTCCACGAAAACGTTAAAACAACACAATATTGTATCATATTATTTCTTCGCGTACTAACTATATTTCTCGCGCGTCGACGACTCTTTGTCCCTTTGCATTAAAGTATGAGAAAGGGAGGAGTAGTTAAGTTTGTTTCTTTCCCTACATTGTTGAGAAATGCGATGCTCAATAGTGTTGATTAAGGGCTGATATACTAAGGATGAGCAAAGAGATATTGGAATTTTTTATTATCAGGCCGGAGTCTGGAATTTGTACCCGGTATGACGATAGTGTTGACACGAGACGACAGCGATGAGTCGTTGTCGCCTAAGCGAAGAAAACGGCAGGCGGCTGAGTGGTCGCCTGAAATGAATTTGGGCAATTTCTGCCCAAACTGCACACGGAGCAAGAAATGCCCAAGACATCGGCATCGGAAATACAAAACACAGGAGGCGTAACGTAGGTGTTCTGGTTGGTACCAGGAGAATCCTTGCCTATCCTTTCTGAGAAAAGGCATGCGTTTTATTTACATTAATATTTAATGTAAAACTTGTGTGTTTTAGCTACGATTTTGTACATAAATTAATTTTAAGCGTAAGGCCGTTTGTCCACCGCCACCGTCACCGAAAACGAGATTATTTCGGGCCGTATTTAAGATGACGTGACGGCGATCATGTGTCCACCGCGCCGATATATATACATATCCTTTTATTTATTTCTCATACAAATTTTATGATAAACAAAAAAAATACCGGCCCGTCATCAAACCGTGCCGAGTTCTAGCGGTCACGCCGAAGGCCGTTTGTCCACCGCCGCCGTCACCGGACCGTCACCGAGAACGAGATTATTTGTTGCCGAGTTTAAGATGACGTGACGGCGATCGTGTATCTACCGCGCCGATAAATCAGTTCTAGAGTTTTGTCATACGCGGTAGTCGCGTTTTGCTTTTTGATAGAAATAAAACCAACTAGGAGGATGGCTAGTTTTAACCGGTGACAATTGCTTCTTCTGCTTTTGTACGATTGAAGGCGAAGGCGATTAAAATAATTTTGGACTCTGCTACTCCAATTAATGCATAAATATCGTATTTGAATTTCATTAGCCCTTTTGTTTACAAATTTTATGATAGACATAACAAAAACCGGGCGAGCGGCCCGGTGTGTCGGTACTGTGTGGACAAGAACAAACGTGTTTTGTATTGCCGGCACATCGGCCCGTCATAAAACCGTGCCGAGTTCTAGCGGTCACGCCGAAGTACTCGAAACATCGGCGGCTGGGATGACAGTTCTCGGGTGACGGGCATGCGGTGGACAAATGGCCATAGTAAATATATGTATCGCTAAATCGGCGCTGTCATCTCGTTCTCGGTGACGGCGGCGGTGGACAAACGGCCTAAGTCGTCGTGTTCATCACTTGGCGACCCATCTTCAAAATCTTACGTATTTTAGATTTGTTGGCTAGTCAAGTCAATAAGAAAATTAATCAATGTGTACTAGCACAATGAAAAAGATTATTTGGTTCTTTGAAGTGGCACTTTGAAGTCGGTCTTTTAATTATTATTTGAAATTATTTTAGTATGTGTATATAATGTGTACACCATGTTTTAGCAGTCTTGAACCTTGCTTCACCACTATATAGGATAACTAGCGGCCCGGCCCAGCTTCGTCTGGGTGCATATATTTTTTGATTCCACTCCACACCAAATGCATGTTATTTTTCGTATAAACTCTTGTATACCTAAACTTGACGTAGTTGTCCTACTGTCCGGCTCAATCCCGTCTCATCCGTCTGTTCAGTCTCTTCCCAATCCATCCCGTCCTTTCTCTTTATTATCCATCCCGTCTTATAACGTGCATTTATATTTCGTCCTATCAAATCTGTCAGCTATCCCAGCCTTCTCCCGTACCTTCCACTCTATTATATCCCGTCTCTCCATATACATGTACATATAAAGATTGCCTTATGAAATTTTTGTGCAGCAGAAATCGTAATATTTTAATTTCACCACAACTTCAAAACCAAACGTCCAATTTTAATCATTCAAAGACCAAATATTATCAACATAAACTGTACTTATTGACGAAATAATTTATTTTGATAAGGATTAATAGCATGAGTAAAATAAACGCGTTTAAATGTAGTCCAAAAAAAATTCAAGATTTTTAAATAAAAATGTGGTTGTTGTGCCTCACTCGACATAGATAGGTATAGTGTGTCGCGGACTTTTTTGTAGATATTTATAAGATCTACAATTAATTATAACATTTTATCGTTCTATCTTTTGTAGTTTAGGCAGCGTACGCAAAATAAGTAACTTCTTTGGTTGATTTTTTTCAGTTTGTGTCCGAAAAATCCAAATATCTTACGGAACCCTATTTTTTTCCAAAATAAAATATAGTCTATGTTACTCACGGATAATGTAGTTTTCGAATGGTGAAAGAATTTTTAAAATCGGTCCAGAGTTTATGAGCCTATTCATTACAACCAAACAAACAAACAAAGTTTTCCTCTTAATAATATTATTATATATTATATAGGATAATATGTGTCCTATTGCTTTTAAAATACAAGATTTGGTACTGCAGACACAAAATATTTAAATTAATGTAAGGAAATAACATTTCTTTAATTCCTTGTTTATTACTGATAAAACAGGAATAGATTTCTTTAAATATTAAAGAGATGGCGTTATGTGAGTACATGGACGTCACATCGCAATTTTAGCAACATTAAGAAATAATTTTAAATATAGAAGCAGTCAAATACGAGTGTCAAATAAATAATTAGAGAAAGGAATCGACAAATTAATTATATTACTTTAAATGTCGTTTCTTTGGTTTTCAGGTATAGTTTATAATTGAAATAACAATATGATTTGTAAGATTTTGTCATACAATAATCTATGTAACCATATGTTAAAATAAAATCTTTGGTTTTCAGAGCAACACATTTATTTGATTTGTGGATTCGTATACAATTTATCAGAATTGCATCATATTAATTAATGCAAATCACTGTTAAAGTTACGAATTAAAGATACCTAATGCTTTTATACAGAAAAAAATGCGAATACGCGCGTAATTTCTTTTTTATGCAATCTAAGGGAGTCTTGGAATAATTTTAAATGTTACTTAAAAGTCTTGATATAATCTCATACATCGTCAGTATTGTTGAAGTTACAGTTCCTACAATATAATTAGGAATTTTGTATAGTTTTCACATCGCGTATCATACGTATCATATACGTCAGGTCGGCATAATTGTATCGAATGGCATGGAACTGCCGTCTAATGCCATTTGATAGTCTGTCTGGACGGTATTTCTTTTATGACTATATCATTTTTCTTGCTAAAAATAAAAACATCACAATGATTTTAAATATAAATTTAAATTCAAATGCAAGAATATTTATTTTCCAATAAGACAATGAATTATCCCATACGTAGAGTCAGCTACAGACGTCGTTGAAATCTACTTTAGGCGGAATCGAGCATCGTGTATTAGGAGAGCAGAACTGCACAGAAGGCTTCAATAAGTTAACGCTCATAGCGCATGCGCTAAATGTGGCCTTTGAACTTTAACACTCGTAGAAATACACGTGGGCGGTAATAATGTTATACGTGGGATTGCGGAGAACAGTGTATGCGACGTCAGGCGGTTATATAACGAATACATCACATTTTCATTGTTCTTATTCCATCGGAAAAAAATTGAAATCCTGGATTCGATCATTAGGAACGCGGGTACTCACCCGCCGCGCCGTATACTCTCCTCAATATTTTTGTCTTAATTTTTATCTCCACTCATAACTTAATTAATAACTCATAAGGTTATTTTTTTTTATTTGTATTTATATATGAAAGACGCATACAAAATGCTTACTTAAAAATTAAAGGCATGGTTGCCTTACCGCTAGCTGCGATCTCTTCCGGGCAACCTTTGGATGGACTGAATTATTGTGAAATAATCCATTCCAGTTGTTATTTTTTATTTTATATAAAATTGTTTATCATGTTTATCCCTTACATTTCAATAAAGGCGTAAGAAAACACCAGATGCATGTATTTGAAAGCGAGTGCCTACTTGACTAGCGGCAGAAATCAATATTTTCGCGCAAGCGCTGTGAGGCCTGCTTGTATTCACCTCTCAACGGCTATGGTCTCCTAGTACCCAAGGCGCGTAATATTTAGCACCTCATGAGATAATAAGAATTATATTGCCTTAATTCATTCCCATTATTATAATCATACATACATAAACTCACGCCTTGTTCCCAGAAGGGTTAGGCAGAGGTGCCAGGACACCTACATTTCGCCTTGTATGTTCCGTCCCACAATGTGATAGGTGGCGAGCCTATCGCCATATCGGGCACAAATTACTGACTCTGGGCTGATACTGAATAGAAAAATCCAATATCACTTTGCCCAACCCGGGATTCGAACCCGAGACCTCAGCTTTGTAACCGTACCGTAGTACAACTACGCCACCGAGGCAGTCAACATTTCATTATCATAATCACCTTAACTATAACTTTGTTAAACAAAGTTTACATTTGTTTTAGTTTTCTTATTTTGTTTAATTGAATAAAGCTGGTATAAGGAAATGAATATGGGTATTGTTACGTCGAATGAATAATTTAAGGACCAGTACGATACAAGAGACACAATTTTATCGAACATTTTTTTTTTGCCTTGTAGGCAGACGAGCTAGCGGCCCGCCTGATGGTAAGCGGCTACTGCTGCTCATGGACCTCAGTAGTGCCAGGGGATCAGCACAACAAAGTCGCTGCCTACCTCGAGAATAGTACTTTATTTAAACCTCGTTTGAAGAAGGACAGGTCATAGCGCTTGAAGAAGGACAGGTCATAGCGCTAATTAAATCAAGTTACAGGCTAAATACCTCGAGTAGAGTACTCTCTTTAAACCTCGTTTGAAGAAGGACAGGTCATAGGAACATAATTAAATCAAGTTACAGGCTAAAAATATTTAATTTGAAGATGCTGTATTTTTACACAATACCTTTAAACAGTACCCATAAACATCTTAGGTTAGCGAATTCATGCATTTACATTATTCATTCTTTTATTTTACTATAAAACCATAACATTATACAGACATAACGTAAAAATGGTGGTATTATCGCTAATTTAAAATGCTGCGACCGTAGATGTACATAATTATGTATATTCAATCAACGATATATCGTAGAAAATATTTAACACCGCAATACTAAAATAATATATTTTAATAACTAAGAACGCTTGCGTGTTTCATTACATATTCGAAAACGATTTTCTTGTTGTTCTTTTCTACAGGATTTAAGGTTACATATATTTGAGTAAAGGATTTATTGAAAAATTGTTTTTTTTTTTTTCAAATAATATGCAAGAATTTTCATTATCGCTTTTTGTTAAATATAGCTAAATTATTTACACCAATAATGTAAGTTGGTAACTCGGTGTAAAGTGTTGTTTGATAATTATTATTTTTTTGTTTGAAATGAAACCTATATTTCTTGCAATATTTGCAACAAAAGTGCAAACAATAAAAGTGGCAATAGTAAATGTATTTCTTTTTTGTGTTTTCTTTTGCTTTTGGCAAAAATTGCTATTGGACTAACAACTTCTCCGCCGAATGAAAATTGCCACTAATTCCTACTGTTTTGTACCAGATTTGCGATAGCAACACTAGGCAGTGCCGCCTCTGTTTGTAGGAACCACGCACGTGTCGGCGTCATCTCCGGACTGTCTTACACCTGCGTACCTACTAGATATTTCGGTACTAAGCCAAAAAATCGGTGAAATGATACATAATTGCAGTGTTACTACACAAAAGATTCAACGCAGAAAGCAAAAATACAGTGTAAAAATGGTTTGTTAATTAAATAATATATAATGAGCATCATTTATCGAATTTTGATGTGTGTGTACGTGTTGATGTGTGTGTGCTCGTGTATGTTATAACGTGTGTTCGTAGTTTATACAATTAGTATTCGTATCGAGTCCATTTGAATAAATTACATCATGTTAAACCTAAGTGTACGGATCAACATGCACATGCCAATATCACAGCATGTAGTTCGCGCATAACCAAAATGAATATTAAAAAAATAATAAAAAATATTATGGGAATAGATATAATCTAATCGCTTTTCTTTGTTTATTGTTCATTACTATAAAAATTCACGATATGTTTTATTTTAATCCACAGGTGACTCCAGAAATCCTGTCTGATTAACACAAATTCTCCGTCCCGCATCGAATCGGCGCTGGATCCCGAGTCTCATCCATCAAAAAAGTTATTTTTGTCCTCAATGTCTTCATATGATATTAGAACTAAGCGATAGTTTAATAATGTACTATTTACTACGTTAGTTCCAGATTGTGTGTGAAAAGATGACTTTCCCACTTTGCTGTGCGATTTTTCAAACGCGAATACTGCTTTGTAATGCATTTGTAAATATTTGATTAGCCCTGCGAAAATCATATAATATACAAACTGTTCCTAAGATGATCTCACAATATTATAAAAGTAATACATCATTGTAAAAAAATCGTTTTCTTTACACCAACAACATTTTATTGCTGGTAGGTCTCTCATACGTGGGAGGCCACCTGTGTAATTAACATCGCAATGTCAATTTTTCTCTCCAAACAGCAGTTTATAATATGCGCTTTAGTGTTTCGGATTGAAGAACATTGTAGTCAGATTATCTCCTTGACATATTAAGACTTTACATCTTATGCCTCAGGTTGGCGAGCGCAGTGGAATGCCAAGCATTGCTTTGTAATTCAAGGTGTTGTTTGGTTTTGCCACTGTTCATGAGCGGTCGTATCGCTTACCATCAGGCGAACGACATGCTCGTCTTGTCATAGCATTAAAAAATAAAAATCACCAATTTAGTACAATGTTTTGTTTTTTATTGATACAAAATACACTACTCACAAAAATTAAAGGATATTTTTTTTGATCGAATTTTTTGGGTGTTTTTTGAGAGTCTGTATCTTAGAGAAAATTGATCGTTAAGAAATTCCAAAATCAGGAATTGGAAGCCTAGAATGTCTATTTTTCAGATATTTGCTGTATTTTTTTATCACATGCCTGGTTGACAAGCAATCGTAAGAAAACCAATGAGAAAAAAAAGTTGCAAACTTTTACTCATTTTAATACCGTGACTTTACTTGGGTGGTGTTATTTTTATGACATCATTGTAACACTCTCGTAGACAATTTAATTGTGTTTTATTTGATATACTAGAGACTTCCGCGGCATGATTTAGGCTGAGCTATGGTAAATCAAAGTAAAAATGGCCTATCCCACTTTGACACTAGATTCCTCCATAAATATCGATCATGCGGAAAACAAAATTAGGGTTTTGTTAACATGAAAACATTCTCTAAAAGATGGTATTAAAGTCTTATGATAAACATCAGTATTACTGAGTGAAATTTTTAACTGAACACAAGGTATAAAAACGGTTATTTAATGATATATATTATACATAGAATTTTGAATGATACTTATATTAGTGAGTCTCCAGAATTATTACTTTGTAGAAGTATTTTTTTTTTTGGTTATTGTTATTTTTTAATTTTTGTCTATGAGCTTAAAAATATTCTTATCTACTGTGATAATGTAGTACATTATTTAAATCTTTTTTGTTTGTATGATATGTTTTTGTACTTAATTAGTTTTTTGAATTAGTTTTAAGGATTTTTTGTTACTGAAGCACAGCACTAGCATAATTTAATTGTCTTGTCTTTAATTCTTATACGTACACTTTCTTTGTTTATGTTTAAGTAATTAGTGGCAACTTCACTGGATTTAGTATTAATATTTTAACGTGTTTATAGTTACTATTGTTCTGTTTGTTTCCCAAAGATTTTTTTTTTTTTATTGCAATGAATGGCGAGACGAGCATGCCGTTCGCCTGATGGTAAGCGATGCGACCGCTCTTGAACAGTAGCAAAACCAAACAACACCTTGAATTACAAAGCAATGCTTGGCATTCCACTGCGCTCGCCATCCTGAGACATAAGATGTTAAGTCTCAATATGTCCAGTAGTTACGCTGGCTACAATGTCCTTCAATCCGAAACACAACAGTGCATTTAAACTGCTGTTTGACGGGAGAAATAGACATTGCGGTGGTACCCACCCAGGCAGCCTCTCACATATGAGAGACCTACCACCAGTAAAATTAATAAAATAAAATAGAAAATAAAAAAATATTCGGAAAACTTTGCATATCGTTGGATAAAATAGGCAAACGAAGGATATCGTTGGTAACTTTTCAACCTTAGAGTATCCTAAAAACACTCTGAAAATTTTAAACGGCTCCGATGTGATTATCTTAGTGTTCGAAAGGTTTAAAGCTAATGTATTCAAAAATCGTCGTAATGTCGTAATTTGTCGCAAGTTATTGATTTCTGTAACTTCAGAATGCTTTTTTAGTGATAAGACATTTTCACTTCTATGACATATGTCAAATCATCCGCAGCGAACAATTTAATAAAGTTTTGACGAATCATATCATTTCTAAGTCCGCACAATAATTTATCGCGCAAAATCTCTTCTAACCTTGGTCCAAACTAGCAGAACTTAGAAAGACGTTTGAGTTCTGTAATAAAATGTGATATCGTTTAACAATTCCCTTGTTTCCTCTGACGAAAACGATATCGTTCAGACATGATGGTCGGCTTGGGTTGCAAATGTTCCCCTAAAACTTTTTAATCTCGTGGTATTTCAATTCACTAGGTTTCCGAGGGCTAACCATGTTGCTCAATAATTCATAAGCTACTTCGCCAATCACCGATATGATCGTTGGTACCTATAGCTCTTCCTCGATGTTGTTAACTATACAATACATTTCGAGGCGCTCGGCGTAATGTGTCCAATTATCTGTGGTCACGGAAAACTAACCAACCTTACCGATAGACATTGTTTTATTCATTTAAACAGTTTCATATTTCCTATTAATCCTAGTTGCCAATGTAATGTTTGCAAAAACAAAAACAAGTTTTAATACGTTTCATACTTAACTGACACTATATTATAATTATGTACGAAACTATAATAGTGCTGCGGCCAGTACAACAAATGATAAAACCTATATTACTACATACTACAGTCACATTACAACATAACTCACACACTAGCATTATGCAGATAATATTACAAAAAGAAGGAAAACAAAAAATAGAAATTTGCGCGGCGCAGATACCTTTTTGGATCAATATTAGAAAACCATCTGTAAATTATTTGACTACCCGTTACTATTTTTTGAATGTTACTCAAGGCGTACATGCCGCCAATAACATAACAAGATGTAGAAAAGTGTAACATTCAGAAACAAGACAGTCGCCCTGCATATGTTCCCAATGTTATCGGCAGTTACCTACAGATTGGATGTTTTCTAAAAACTAGGTAACTTTACTAAAAATATAGACGGAGACATATCGGTTGGAAACGTTGCTATACAAATAGTAACTGCGATATGGATGCAGTGCCTCTTTGGCGTTTGAGTGAACATCAGTATGATGTTGCGATACGGCCCACACATGACGCACATGATCTTCAATCGGCACCTTGAGTGACATGCTTCTTGCAAGTTATAACATCACATGTTGAAGGTCTCTCCAAGGGAAATTCACATCGGCATTATGATGTTTATGTGTCCAGATCCATGGTTCCTAACCTGGAGGTAATTACCCTCGCGGGGGTAATACTTGAATTTTGCGGGGGTATAACTTGAATTTAGCGGGGGTAATTATGAGCTGGTTGTTGTCTTTAGTGAAACAAAACCTAATATTACCAGACTTATAAATGCGAAGCAGTACCAGTTACAAGCTTTAGAAATTGAAATTTCAAAAGCATAATAAGTTAAATAACAATAATAAATGCGGGGAACATATCACAAATGGCCATCTGGCCAAAATAAATCAGTTAAAGCTTGTGTTATGGATATCGGGCAGACAGTATATATGTATGCATACATAACACCCAAACACGAGTATTCATCATACCAATGTATGCCTAAAACTATTAACTGATTATTGTAAAATCGTTCCTAAGTTATTTAATTTTTAGTTATCATTAATTATGTGTTATGTGCAATTGTTTTAAGTTTAATAAAGTCTACGTATAAGTATTAACATGTGTTGATTGTTGCTCCTTATGTGTTATGGAATACGGATTGAATTCCTATGCAAGTATTTTATAGACGCCGCGCCGCGGCTGGGACGCGAAGGGTTGCCGACTCATACAAACAAAATACTTTTAAGTATTTTAGAACCTGGTTTTGAACCCTAGTATTTTTACGTACTCGTACTTAGAAGCCCTGGTACTTAATTTTGCAAGTATATCTCATTCCTAGTTGGGAGGAGGGGTAAAATCAGTCACCCTAGTTAACACGTTGACTGCCATGTCAGGCACCGGTGCCTGACAGACATGGCGCCTGTTAAGGCCATGTCAGTCCCGGGTGACTGACGCAACAGTATGTAATTTAGATGATCTCAGGGAGCTGTCCGACACGTTTAGCTCATTATCATCTATTGAAATTGGCTGACAAGGCCCTAGAAAAGCTATGTTCAACATGGCCTAGCGTTTTGATATTTAGAACTGGATTTATTTAGGTTTTATTGGGAAAAATAGAATCCGAAACAATGAAAGTTTAAAAACTATTTATTGTTCGAAATAATCATATTTTGGGCTTATACAGTTTAGAAAATTATAAACAGTGCAATTTAGAGTAATTCAGCAATCAGATAGGCAAAGAAAAAGTTAAACTTTTTTATGTTCCTCGTTGAAACAAGATAGGCAGAAATGTGGCTCATTAGGGCATTGTGGGCAATAAGTATTCACTTGCTTACGCCCAAATACTGGAACGCAACTTAAATATAAATGGCGCTTAACTACGTTAATACCAATTAAATGTACTGGCTAAGTGGGCCGTGCGCTGTTAAGAGCTACTTATTATTTGAATGGCGTTCCAGTATTCGGGCGTTAGTCTTCCTTCTAGCAAAATTTCTGTCTATTGTTTTAACATTTACTTTATAACACCGTGAACAGTACTTTCTAGATTTTTTTACAGGTCCTTCTTTCTTTTTTAGCTCATGCTTTTGCCTCTTATCTCTTCTCAATGGCATGTTAGGATTGCAGTTTTCTTTGCCCAACTCTGTTAGATATTTGCACAACCTTTTTCTATATTCTACTATCCCTATTTTAGATTTCGTGGTTTCTTTATAAATTATGTAAGAGTTGAGTAATGCAGTGTTCAACAACAGTTCCACAGCAAGTTTTCTGTACCATTTTACAGTTTTTCTCAAAGATGTTGAGTATGCAATCATCTGATCAGATAGATCTACAGAGGATTTGGCGTTATTATAATCAACCACAATTTTTGGTTTTATTATTTCTTTGTCTCTTTTGTAAGTTCTTGTAAATCCGATAGAATGTTTCGTAGACAGTAAATAAACATCCCTTTTATCCTTCCATTTCATACATGTCATACCATCTTCATTTTCTTTGGCTCTAAACTCGCCTTTTTTCACCTTTCCGTTTATTACATCTTTAGGCAAATGTTTTCTATTTTTACGTAAAGTACCCACAAGATGCGTTTCTTTATCCAACAGTTTGCGGCCCAGATCAATGCTGGTATACCAGTTATCGGTATATAATGTATGACCTTTTTGAAGATATCCTTCCATAAGTGACATGACAACATTGGTTGGGGTTGTAGTTTCGGTCTCGCCTCTCTTTCCCGCATATATTTGAATTCTGTTAGTGAAACCAGGATTAGAACATAATTTAAAAACTTTAATTCCGTATTTGTTCCTTTTCAACTTGATGTATTGTCCGAATATAATGCGACTCCGAAATGGTACCAGAGATTCATCAATACAGAGGTTTTCTTGAGGATAGTAATATGTTTCAAAGTTGAAATTCAAAGTGTCGACCAATCCACGTATTTTGAACAGGCGGTCGCCGTATCTTTGGTTATCGTTGTTAGAAAAATGTACCATTCGTAACAAAATTTCAAACCTGTTACGAGACATAACTGTACGCGGGAAAGATTGGCAAATCATGGGGTATGTTGACCAATAATCAGCAAGTTTTGGCAATCTAACTATACCCATAAATAATATCAAACTAAAAAACCTTTTTATTTCGTCTTGGTTTGTATCGGACCAAGAAAGCAGTCGCGATTCACGTTTTATTAGATTTTTGGCACTAAGTTTACTAATTGTCTGAGCAGCAAATCGGTTGGTTTCCATCGCTATATCTTGAAATACACTATCCGGAACTAGCAATGAATAGAACTCTTCAGGATTGGATTTTGCCATCGTACTTCTCAAACTATATGGTTTCAAGCCGGGACACTCAGTGAAAGGTATAATCCTTCTTTGCTTACCCGCTGGTTCATACCATAAATCAGTCTGAAGCCTCGTGTTAACTTGTTGTTCGGGGTTTTCATTTTCGTCACCACTTTCTATCACATACCGCCTCTTTCTGTTTCCTCGCCTATGCAAAATTACTTCTGTATCGTCACATACTTCACTACAATATGGAATTTCTAACAGCGGGGAATTTCTTTGAGTCCATTGTTTTTCTAAATCGTCAATTGCTTGCAAATCTGCCAGTGATAATTCATAATCACACGTTTTATCAATAATTGACATGATTACAATACTATCGTCACACAAAACCTCCAAAAACACAAAAAAATCATCACAGACCAAATTATGACGGCACAGCAACAAAAAAATTGGCAACATTACTTCTGTTTTAGGTTCGCTCAAGGCAGTAAGTTGAACATCAATAGTTTCTGTATCCGGCATCATTTAAGTTTTCACGAACATTTTGCCATGAAAGTCCGTGAAATGCTCAAATTTGCAGAATACTCTCAATAGTCTGTTATTTACAATATATATATATTTAATTATACAAAGTGAATCTCTAGATTTGGGCAAAATTTTAGACCATTGGTTTACTTAATGTTTTATCATGGAAATAAATATTCGATTTTTATGTTGATGCATTTGACATTTGGTTCATAACCTCTTTAAATTAATAAATATAATTATTTAAAAAAAAGTTATTTAATCTGAGAAAAAAAAACAAAAAAATGTTATTAAATCTATTCCGACATTGCGATGGATGGTAATATGGGTTGCCAGTTGCTATGCAAAACATTACGTAGACGGTTTCCGTTATAATGAAATAAAAAATATTGTTTAGTGGTGTATTTATCCGTTTTGTATTAGTTAGAATAGAATTTATAGGCAATAAATATTTCAAGAATCATATGAATCATATTTCGTTCCTTTTGCCGTTGAGGTAACTGGATGTTGGGGATCTGAGGCCAAAGTTCTCATTAGAGACATTGGCCGCCGTCTTAGAGAACTAGGTAGGTACTCTCGCTATGGGTGGTTTCTGACGCAGAGGGCAGCCATCGCCATCCGAAAAAAAATTCAAAAGGTGCACAAAATATAATTCAAATGTCCTCTTCCATATCGTCTAAATCACCCGATTCATCATAGTCTTGATCAAGTCCCCCAACAATAACGTCGTCAGTATATTCAATACAGACTGCTTCTTCTTCTTCTTTCTGTTTTTTCTTGTCGGGTGACAAATGCTCTGTGTCGAATTCCTCACACTCTAACCATCTTTTGCCCAGAACGACGTTTTTCCCTTGTTTTTCAACTCTTTTAATTATGTCGTCTAAATGTCTAGACATGGTAGACCTGGTACTATATGTTATCGAAGAATCCTTCACCACTGTATAAAGTACACCACCAATAAAGACATTTAGCTGCTCTCCCTCTTCAACTTCTGAAGCCTGTGATTCTAGAAATCTAACGGTAACAATGCGTTTTCCTTCGATAGCTGGGTGAATTATTTTATAACCTTCCAATACACCTCTCAAAAGCTCCTCCTTCGTTATTTTCCTTAATGTTTTTGCAACTTTCATGCCGTAAAGAAGATAACTATTGTGTTCTTCACTATATAAGAATATTCCTTTCTCAGCCCCCATATCTATTACAGTGCCATCTGGCAAACAATACGTAAGTGGGCCCTCTGGAGCGTTTCTTGGGTCAGCACTTGCGAAGCAATATAGGAAACAAATATAATGGTAATTTGTGTTGTACATGTCCATTAATCGGTCAATTAGATTCCTTGCCATCTGTGACATGGACCTTGCTGATGCTCCAAGAAACTTGACCATATAGAAATTCTCCCATCTAAAATCTTTGTTTGTGATCTTCTCTATTAAAACGCTTACGTTCTTCAAATAGAAATAAAACATCTCTTTTATGGTCTCCTTAATGTTAAAAGACCTGAGCATTCTTTGGTTCCTACAAATAACATCATCTGCAAAAGGTTTCAACTTGCCTCTGTTTACGTTTACAGTAATTTTCAGTGCAGTACCAGGGAGTAGAATGTTTAGAGAGGAATCGAGGGTTAGCTGGTAACAACCCGTTGTTATGTATTCTGAATTAGGTTGATGTCTAAATTTGCCACAATTTTCGCCGCTTTTGAGCTCCCCTATTTTAGAAAACTCAGTGATTGTACATCCTAAAAACTTGTGAGGTGCTTGGTCTACAAATCGTTCCATCATCCTATCGTTTTGGGTGTCTCTAGAGTCATTAGTGTCTTGATATCTATAACTTATTTGCTTTGCAATCTCTTTGAGAAGAGATATTAAATCACGAACAGTTGAATAAGTACTCACTATTTCTATAAGTGTCTGACCATTATGTACATATTTCCCTCTCATGTCATTGTATTTGAAATTGATAACTTGATTCCCCATTCTAATGGACCTAGAAACACTCTTTCTATTGAATATCAATATCTCTCTTCCTTCCCTGGGATCAGGACACACTGTCATAGGGCCTCTAGTGTGCTCTAGGGTGGTAGGCCTTTCAAAGAGTGCTCTTACCCATAAAAATTCTAGGGATTCAGAAGGATTTATAGATTCTAACATGGTTTCAAATGGAAGGGATGCTATAGACATATCTCTTTCAGTTCATCTATTGGAATATTGGCTGTTTTGCCTTCAGAAATAATGCAAGCTATCAAGTTTTTAAAAGGGTCTACCCATCTTCGATCATCCTTTAAATCCTCTAGCATATAATTCACAACTACTAAGTTGTTGTGCACAATTGCATGTTTCATCTGAATAGCACCTTCACCACTGGATGACAGAACAGGTAGGTATCTTTCCCTAGGGTCAAGGCTGTTGATTATGATTCTCACCTGTTTAGTCAGAGGCAAATTGTCTTCTAAACGTAGATTCATTTTCTCTCTCAGCTCTTTTATCACGCCACTTGGAATAGACGGGTTCGGGATTGTGTATTCAGGAAAGAATATTTCTTTTATTGCTTCAGTCCTCAGGTGCTGTGGTATGTCAACAATTGGTTTGTTTGTTCTTACAAGGACCCTTTGTAGCATTGGTTGGCCCCATTTTACCCTTGCCTTTTGCCAATTGGCTTTGTAATACTGTCTAACCTGCTCATCCAAACTTGCAAACAGTATGTCGGTTAGTCTCTTGAGCTTCTCATTTGGCTCTTCACTGTGTTCAATCCACCAATTTAGAACATCTAGCCTTGCAAGTACTTTGTTGTGTAAGTGTGAGTCATCAATATATTTGTCATTTGTACTCCTTGCTATCAGAGATCTAGGTACCCCATATTTCTTCGCTTCTATCCTAGAGATTGCTATAGGATACTTTTGATTCAATAAAATCATTGTGGTGGCAAGAGGATTCGGGTCTTTTGTACATCTAGAGCTGCGTTCGATTAATTTAACATGATACATTTTCCTCTCCCTTATTATGTCTAGACTTTTTTGGTTGAGTTTTAATATCATCTCAGAAGCTTTTAACAGGATTAGCTTGTTTCCCTCGGTCATTTTCTTCTCTTGCAATTTTAACGGTTATACGAGTATAATACAGGATCTGTATTATATCTGTATCTGATCTGATCCGAAGAAGAAATGCTTCCAGTATTCTAGGCTCTTTTGCTCCAGAAACGATATCGAACGGTTTTTGCTATCATTAAGGGGATTTTTTTTGTCTTTTTTATTTGGTGACTACTATTAAAATAAATTTTAAAATATAAAAAGACCAATTTGTATGTCGATTTGGTAATAATAAATTAATATACATGGGCACGTGCCAATCGTAAAAAAACAAGAATCATTTATTATAGTAATAGCAACATTGACTTATGTTGATATCGATGGTCCTCTGTATTTGAAGTGACGCGGCGATAAAGAATATTAAATGGAGTTTGGTCTAAATAAATAATTTTTTGTGTATTTTTGTTGCCTAGCAACAACTACATCAATTGTCATCTGTTAATGAATAAATGCTAATTCGCTTTGCCTTCGTATTTATGTTGTGAATATTATAAATTGTTCTTGCTTTTCACAAACAAGCCGGCTTTATATTTGGACTTTGAATATGCAGCTAATATTGAACCTGTCGGCATAATTTTACAATGAGTCCTTTTTATTAAGACAGTCTCGGCACAAACATGGATACTTCTGTGCGTTACGTAAATTAGGCTCAAAATCATTATCATCAGAATATGGTAGTTTTTTTTTTTTTCGTAAATGTTGTGTTATGGCGAATGCCGTAATACATCATTTCGATAACGATCTAGCCTTATGACTAATAAGTTATTTAAATTTAACCTAAATTTCTAAAGAGACTACTACTAAGAATATGTCCAATAACACGTTTCTTATTGTCTCTATTAAGGGGAAGACACAATGTTCGCGTGTTCTTTTTCACTAGCACTCACTGCACTATGTTTCTATAACTGTTCATCACTAACTCGAAAGGTTTTGTCCTTTTCAGTCTTCTCACTAAGTCCGTGTTATCAAGGAGCTGGATAGCCTCGACGTTCACGTGATGGTGAAGCCTATGTTCATGAGCTTCAGCATACTTTTTTACAATATTTCTAACGAAGTCTACCTTGAGGTCCCGATGAAGATCTTCATTTCTTACGTACCATGGGGCGTTTGCTATATTCCGCAGTACTTTGTTTTGAAAACGCTGTATTATTTGCATATTGCTTGGTTTGGTACATCCCCACAACTGTATACCATAAGTCCATACAGGCATAAGGACTTGTTTGTATAAAAGTATTTTGTTGTGTACTGACAACGAAGAGTGTTTACCAAGTAGCCAATACATATTCCTGTAGCGAATTTCTAGCTCGTCGCGTTTCTTTTTGACGTGTGCCTTCCAGCGTAGCTTTGCGTCCAGAGTCATGCCAAGGTATTTAGCCGTATTTTCATATGGTATAGTTTTACCGTTAATAAACACAGGCTCATACTTTGGCTTTTTGTTGGTGAAGTCAATATGAACTGATTTTGATTCATTTATTTTCAAACGCCATTTTTCAGTCCAATTGGAGATGGTATTGACAGCTGTTTGCACTTTATCCACTGCTTCTTCGTGAGTCGATCCTGTGGCTAAAATTGCCGTATCGTCTGCGAAAGTTGCAATGGCATTGTTTTCTATTTTAGGAATATCACAGGTGTATAATAGGTACAGGACCGGACCTAGTACACTTCCCTGTGGTACTCCAGCTTCTATATGCTTAATTTCTGAATAAGAATCTTCATGTTTGATACGAAACATTCTATCAGAAATATAAGATTCTAGTATGTCTGAGAACTGCTTGGGAAGCATTTTCCTAAGTTAGTAAATGAGGCCGTGGTGCCAAACTTTGTCAAATGCTTGTGCCACGTCTAGGAATACCGTTGAGCAAACTTTTTTTTCTTCTAAAGCCTTTTCTATTAAATTAGTTATCCGGTGGACTTGGTCTATTGTTGAATGTTTTTCTCTAAATCCGAATTGGTAGTCTGGGATTAATTTCCGCTCTTCTATAACAGGCTTAAGCCTTTTCAAAAGTATTTTTTCAAATAGCTTAGCCATTACTGGCAACAAGGAAATCGGCCTATAGGATTTCACGTCATGAGGAGGCTTACCAGGCTTGGGTATCATAATTACTTCAGCAAATTTCCAAATGTCAGGTACATATTTCAGTCTGAACGAAGCATTTATCAAAGTAGTCAGTTTGACAACTGCTTTGCGCGGTAGATTTATCAGCACTTCTCCTGTAATCAGATCGTATCCCGGAGATTTCTTTTGATTTATTTTTTTAATTTCATTTGTTACCTCCCTAGGTGTAACGAATTTTATTGGATGGTTGTCTTGTGAAACGTAGTCTAGGGTGAAGTCCAGTACAGTACCTTCATTTGGTTTAAATATGTGCTCTAGATGTTCAGCAAATATATTTGCTTTTTGTTCATTGTTTATGGCCCAGTTTCCATTTGTTGTTTTGATAGGAGGGACTTGCATAATTGGTTTTTTAATATTTCTGGTAGCTTTCCACAGAGAATAATCTGACATACGGTCGTTAGATAACCCACGAAGATAGGTATTCATCGATTCGTCTTTGAAGCGTTTTATTTCTCTTGTGAGCCTTTTTGCGAGTGTGTTATAAATTTGTTTGTCCTTAGGAAATCTGTTTGTTTGCCATCGTTTTCTTTGTTTCCTTTTTTCAGCTATAAGGTCCCTGATTTCTTCTGGGTAAGAGTTGCCTCTAGCTCTTAACCTAGCCACAGGTGTGTTACGCCAGGCACATTGTTGTATGTTCCCTATAAACTGTCTCAAGTCTTGTTCGAGTTGCTCAAAATTTTTAAGCGGGACTTTTAGATCAATTATAGATTCTAGATCTAACTTGAAGCTTTTCCAGTCAGTGTATCTATTTGATAACGAGGGATGGCTTTCCTTTTGAATTGTTCCAGCGGATAGAGTTAAGATGATCGGCGAATGATCTGAACTCATGTCGTAGCCCTCCTCAATATGTAGAGTATCGAGGGGGAGATTTTTTAAGATAAAAAAGTCTATTAGGTCTGGGATCTTTGAGGTATCCGTAGGCCAGTAAGTAGGCTTTCCTGTAGATATCACATCACATTTGAGTTCTCTAGCGGCTGATAATAATTCTCTACCTTTGGTTGTCGTGAGTCTAGATCCCCAGAAGGTATTTTTTGCATTGAAATCATCACCGAGTATAAACCTGGAGCCAAGTTGTTTAAACATATGTATATACCGCTCAGCCTTTAGTGAATACCTAGGTGGGGAGTATATAGCAGATATAGTAACAGGATAGCGTTTTGTCTGTATACAAACCGCCACAGCTTGTATGTCTTCATCCTCTATCTTGGATTCTTCGTAGTGACAAATGTTGTCTTTTATTATGAGAGAACTGCCCCCCCTTGGTGTGTTGTAAGGATGCAAGGCATGGTAAACTTTGTATCCTTTTATTTTTATTATTGTTTCTTTTGTACAGTGCGACTCTGATATGAGGCAGACATCGAAGTTTTCAGTGGTTAGGACGAATTCTATTTCATTTAGGTGTTGAAGTAGTCCATTGGCATTCCAAGCTATGATTTTAAGCGTCATTGTTTGGTATTTGGTAAGATAGCAGTTTTGGTGCTATGCTCCAGTTTTTTCAAGCGATTATCGAATGAAGTCATAAAGTTAAGAATTTTGTTGATTTTGTCTTCAATGTTATATTCTTGTGATTGTGGTTTCTGTTGTGACTGTGACAGGACCTGTGGCTGTATCTGTCCAGCTTTTGCCATTTGTGAATAAGTCACATCTTTTTTAATACTTTGAGAGTTTATTATTTTTTTAGGTCTCTTGGTGTCTGGAGTTTTAATTGTATTTTTACTACTCTTCATCACCTTATTTTTCATATTTTGAAGTTCTTTGGCTACTATGCACCCTCTGTAATTAGCAGGATGTGGTTCACCACAGTGTATGCATTTTGGTTTGGCATCCGCTGGTTTTGGGCAGTCACGAGTAAGATGCTCACCCGTACATTTAACGCATCTAGGCTCCTTACTACAGTATTTTTGGGTATGTCCGTATGCTTGACATTTCTTGCATTGTGGAATCAGTTTAGATGTTTTGATTGGCTGTATTTCCACTTTGCAGCCGAGAATTGAGCTGATATTATAGATATTGTTTATGTCTTCTTCTTTTTGGAATGACAGCATAAACATATTGAGAGGTTCTTTAGTCCTCCAGCTTAATTTATTCACCGCTTCTGTTATTTTAAAGCCTTTAGCTTTAAGGTCTTCAATAATTCTTCCCGGTACATACGTGTGGTGAAGATTTTTTGCCATTACTCTGATCGGTCTGTCTTGTTTATTCTCATAGGAGTGCCAGTGATTTTTATTGTCTACTAGTAGTTTAGTGGTGGCCTTGTATGAGTTCTCGCTTTTGGTATTAATTTTGGCCATATCGCCTTTCATCATTTTAATAGTGAATGATTCACTAGGAATACTGTCACTGAGAAAATCGTAAAATTTCTGGACGTTCTTGATTCCTTCCACAACGATAGGAGGCGGTAGTAGTGCCTTCTTTTCCTTTGGCTTCTCCGGGACTTTTTTGTTGGGCTCGACTTGTTGTGACGGGGAAGGTGTTAAGTTCCGCTTTCTTTTCTTCCTACTCTCTTGTCGTATCCACTCAGTTTCTCTCGCGAGTTCCTCATCGTCTGTTTCGTATTGAACTTCAGAGGGGACTTCTTTACTGACTCCTGGTTTGACGCAGGCTTCTTTTTTATTGCCTTCCTCAGCTTTACGCAGTTGTTGCTGGAGATTTTCTACTTTTATTTGAAGCTCATTAACTAAGCATTCCAATTTTTCGCGGAAATGTTTTTCTTCGTTGTACAGCTAGTACAACACTTGTTCCGTTTCAGTCTTAATGGTGATAGTGCTTTTCGGTTTGGCCATATTAATTGATCTAATTAATATAGCTTGGCCTTAACAGTTGTTAGTTGTTTTTGTTGATGTTTCGCATGCGTTGCAGAAATGATTTCTGGGTCATCGCGGCGATCGCGGTCCGCAGCCCGTCGCGACGGCGTGATTGCTGCGTCAGCACATTACCCGAGTAAGAGCTAGAGCAACAGTACGACGCAACCGTTCTCTATAGCTGTCTAAAAAGAACTGAATATGGTAGTGGTGCTAAATGTCTGGTTGATATTTTTTATCTTCCATCTCAGTATCTGATGTAGGAGTAATAGGGATTATTTTGTAGCAGTTCACATTCTTCAACAATGGGATCAAATTTTGAATTCGTAACATTATTTTTAATTAAGATCGGCCCTGGATTGATCAGCCATGCAGGCAGAGATACCCCGTTTGGGCGTCTTCGTGAATGACGAAACGTTCTTTCATGTGGTGTCATGTTGGTAGTCCTACGCAACAGTGACCTAATCGAATGTAACGCTAATGATAAAACTCTTTCCCATTCTGTAATCTCCAAACATTTGTTTCTCTGACTTAGTTGGATAGTCTTCCATTCTTCCATAATGTTCCATGTAAACGCGCTATTTGCCCATTTCCTTCAGGGTTTAAGGCGTCGTTATACTACAGGCTATGTCTAGATATTCGAGATACTAATTAATAACAAAGTTAAAATTTTAAAATATATATTTATTTATTCTTTACTGCACACAAAAGAACAAAATATTACAATATTTAACAAATAAAATTAAAGAGTACAGTTGGCGGTCTTATCGCCCTAGGCGATTTCTTACAGACAACCTTTGGATGGATAAAAGAAAAGGATAAGAAGAGAGGGCAGTATAGAATTTAAAGGTAAACATGCTCTTAAAAGGAATATATAAACAAATTATTTATAATTAATATATTATACACAATATATGATATATATTTATATAATATATTTTATATACATACATATATGAATACGTCTATAGATAGACATACATAATTATATACATACTATAAATTACCTATTGAGACAAAAGTAGGAAATAAAACTTCTTCATGCAGCTGCTTATAGAGAAAGGTAATAATCTTTAACCATCTTTTTGAAAGATGTCAGTGTTTTCGCCTGTCTTATGACAACTGGTAGTGCATTCCACAGACGAACGGCTTGGACTGTATACGACTTATCCATAAAAGTCGTGGTATGCACAGGCATTCTCAACTTCAAATTCTCCGACGACCTCAAGGTCCTTGAATGAGAATCGTGGAGAAATATAAAACGTTCTTTGAGATATGATGGAGTAAGGGGATTGAACAAAATATTGTAAAGAAGATTAAGAATATGAGCATTCCGACGAAGTCGTATGGGTAACCACTTGAGCTTAGCACGAAACTCGGAGACATGATCATATTTGCGCAGACCAAATATAAATCTAATACAGAAATTTTGAAGACGCTCAAGTTTATTAAGTTGGTCCTCGGTGAGATCGAGATAGCTGACATCTGCATAATCAAGGATGGGGAGAAGGAGGGTTTGTGCAAGGGAAATTTTCGTGGCAATGGGGAGAAAATTGTGTAACCTCCACAAAGACCTAGCTGAGGAAAAAACCTTACGGCTAATAATGTTTTGTTTTACGTTTCAATATTTTAAAAATTTATATTTAAAATTTGGGTGTAAGTCGAATGTTTTGTTTTACGTTTAAAAATTTAAAATATTGAAACGTAAAACAAAACATTCGACTTACACCCAAATTTTAAATATAAAGATTGAAAAAAATTGAAGTTATACATAAAAAAAAACAGTACACAACAAAAAATATATATATATTGTTAAAGAATGCAAACTATAAATTGAAGCTGGCCGTTTCTTAGAATGTTTTTATTTATACTTAGAATATTGTATTGACAGATTGTTGGTTTTGTTTGCTGTATGTTTTTCGATATCTTTGACTAATAAAGTAACATGAAATGTGGTTTCATATTTTCAATTAAAATACCACTGTGCTGTTTATCTGCTACAATGGTTATGGGCCCAGGCTAACATTATTGTCCAGGCCAACATCATAAGAGCTGCGACGATGAATTCAATGATGAAGTACGAGCCGCTGGCGAAAGAAAATTTTGAGAGTTGGCGAATTCAAATGCAAGCCTTTTTAATAAAAGACGGAGTTTGGAGGTATGTCAACGGAAAGTGTCAAAGACCTGATGAGCCACCCGAGGCAGAGAAATGGGAAGCAGAAGACGAAAAGGCCAAGGCTGACATCTATCTGTCGATCAGTGGCTCATCAGGTCTTTGACATACAATTTAGATATAATAATCCACATATAACAACCGTATCATCGTTGTCATCCTTACACTCTAACTCATTTATCTCATTAAAATCCTACTTTGTCAGATTTTTCTATTACATAATGGACAAGTTTGGTTTAGGATCTGTTTCAATTGAGGATATTGGTGCAAGTGAAGATGAATTAAAGGAAATTGCAGATAGTGTCACCTGTCAAGGAACAATTATAGAAAGATCACCTCCAATTTCATCAAAACCGAAGCCAGAACCTAGAACCCTTCTTAGTCAATTAAAGAATTATTGGGAGCAAATTCCTGACCCCTTAGATGAAAGAATACTGACTACCTTAGAACAGCTATGTAAATTCACACAAGATAATAGAATGGATCTTTTGAATAAGTACAAACATCTTGTTCACTTGGCAGGAGATGACATGCCTCAGCTCATTGATGAATTTATCTTGTCTACCATGGATGGATCTGTTGTACTAAGAGCCATGTTGCGCATAGCACTAACATCATATACAGCTGCAATTGCCAAAAATGCAAGATCAGCTATCACAGAAATATCCTCTCTGTCTGCTGATATGGCTACTACCACGCGACAGCTACTTGATCAATATGATTCATATCAGGCATCTTTATCCCATTTAACTCTATCTTGGAACAGTATGGCATCAAGTACTTTACTAGTGGTAGGTCTCTCATATGTGCGAGGCCATCTGTGTAGGTACCACCGCAATGTCTATTTCTCCCGTGAAACAACACTGCTTAAATGCACTGTTGTGTTTCGGATTGAAGGACATTGTAGCCAGAGCAACTACTGGAAATATTGAGACGTAACATCTTATGTCTCAGGATGGCGAGCGCAGTGGAATATTTCTACTGTTTATGAGCGGTCGTATAGCTTACCATCAGGCAAACGGCTTGCTCGTCTCGCCATTCATTGCAATAAAAAAAAAAAAAAAAAAAAGTATGACATCTTACATGGCAGAGCTTGATAAAAGAATCCTTAAGACAGTCAACTTGTCACCATCACAATGTGTAACTAGAGGAACACCATCAGTTGACTCCCATGAATCTCCAGACCCGGTATGTGGGTATAAGTTGACCATTGAGCCTGGATTCAAGTACAGATCTCAATATGAAACATTAATTGTTCCATATGTTGATAATTTCAGCTTTATTATGGCTGATAATGCAAAGGGGGTATTGCTTACAAAGATTGTGGGGGCAATTAAAAAGATAAAACCGTTAGAGACCATACTCAACAAAAATCTTGGATCCATTATATCAAATTTTGAAAAGGCTGGGAGCCTTTAAAATGTTGGAAAACTACCAAAATTCTGACAAGGAAACAAAACTGAAGATGATACGACAATTAACCCAGAATACTCACTCAATGAGCAACCAAAGGGTGGCTGAAATGATACACTAAGGCTTCATTATTATGTGATGTGAAAAAATATCCAAACTTCATGGGACTTTGATCTACTTTAAAAATCACAAAGAAAATTTAGAAATACTCCTTCCATCCATCATCATCCATCAGCCAAAGGAAGTCCACTGCTGAACATAGGCCTCCCCAATGATTTCCACAGAGACCTGTTGGAGGCAGCCTGCATCCAGCGACGTCCCGCGACCTTTACCAATGAATGAAATACTCCTTATTACCTTATAATCCTCCGGATTACTTTTAATTTCTTACTTTTATTACTTTAGTAACATTTATGTGGTTAGAACCCCTATTACTTTAATTATATAAAAAAAAAGAAAAATTGTAGCAGATAAACAGCATAGTGGAATTTTAATTGAAAATATGAAACCACATCATATGTTACTTTAATAGTCAAAGATATCGAACAACAAACAGCAAACAAAACCAACAATCTGTCAATACAATATTCTAAGTATAAAATAAAGACATTCTAAGAAACGGCCAGCTTCAATTTATAGTTTGCATTCTTTAACACGGCCCTTTAAATTGAAGCTAGGTAGTTAAATACACCGAAATACCTATTATTTACCCTTAATGCCTAAAACACTGACACACTGAGCATGTTTGAGCTGAGATAACGGTTTGATCAATATATCAGCCTTTCCGATTTGTAAATAATACTTTTTTTTTCTATAGTTTCTTCTCGTAGTTCGTCATGCCCTCTTGATTCGCACACCCCTATAAATTTAATTTTTAAACTCTCGGGCTTGGCCAACTCTTGCCGGGTATGGAGTACTGCTCGCACCTTTGGGATGGATCCGCCCAGTACCTGCTCGATGCCTTGGATGGATTGCAGCGGCGGGCCATCCGCATTGTGAATGATGCAGACGTTACGAGCAACTTGGAGTCGCTACAACTCCGGAGAGATGTCGCCCCTCTAAGCGTGTTCTACCGCCTGTATGACGGTGAGTGCTCTGAGGAATTGTTCAACTTGCTCCCCTCCTCTCCATTCCTAACCAGAACCACGCGTGCTGGCTTGCGAAGCCATAGCTTGACGGTCCACACCATCCCGGCGCGAACCAAACGGTTCTCAAATTCGTTTCTGTGCCGCACCGTCAGGCTGTGGAATTGTTTGCCGGCGCGCGTGTTCCCTCCTTCCTACAATCCTGGGTCCTTCCGCCGTGGTGTGAAGAGGCACCTAAGCAGGCCGGCATAATTGTTTCCATTGGCATGGGACTGCCGTCCGATGCCAATGGATACTCTGCCTGGGCGGCATTGGCACTTTCCATCAGGTGCAATGCCGCCACTATGCCAGGCCATTATAAAAAAAAAAACTCATCTCTTGATTCGATAGCACACCTGAAATTCTCGCACCTGCCTGATAGACTATACAACAGTATAACCGATAATAGGTCATTATCTATTACTACATTCATGTCTGTCAATTTATCGACAGCATCGAGAAATGGATCCATGGGATCTCGAACATTTTCAGGTTCTTTGATTTTGTGCAACATGAGTTTTTTAACAATGTGGCTTTCTTTGCAGGACCTTTCGAAGCATATACAGACTCTAATTTCAAAAATACATCTCGTGAAGTTGTGCACCCTCTTACATGCCGCAACTCACTTGCACTGATCGACAGAATTATGTCAGCCTTGGATTCCATACATCTTGTGAAGTTGTGCACCCTCTTACATACCGCAACTCACTTGCACTGATCGACAGATTGATGTCAGCCTTGGATTCCATACATCTCGTGAAGTTGTGTACCCTCTTACATGCCGCAACTCACTTGCACTGATCGACAGAATTATGTCAGCCTTGGATTCCATACATCTCGTGAAGTTGTGCACCCTCTTACATGCCGCAACTCACTTGCACTGATCGACAGATTGATGTCAGCCTTGGATTCCATACATCTCGTGAAGTTGTGCACCCTCTTACATGCCCCAACTCACTTGCACTGATCGACAGAATTATGTCAGCCTTGGATTCCATACATCTCGTGAAGTTGTGCACCCTCTTACATGCTGCAACTCACTCGCACTGATCGACAGATAGATGTCAGCCTTAGATTCCATACATCTCGTGAAGTTGTGTACCCTCTTACATGCCGCAACTCACTTGCACTGATCGACAGAATTATGTCAGCCTTGGATTCCATACATCTCGTGAAGTTGTGTACCCTCTTACATGCCGCAACTCACTTGCACTGATCGACAGAATTATGTCAGCCTTGGATTCCATACATCTTGTGAAGTTGTGCACCCTCTTACATACCGCAACTCACTTACACTGATCGACAGATTGATGTCAGCCTTGGATTCCATACATCTCGTGAAGTTGTGTACCCTCTTACATGCCGCAACTCACTTGCACTGATCGACAGAATTATGTCAGCCTTGGATTCCATACATCTCGTGAAGTTGTGCACCCTCTTACATGCCGCAACTCACTTGCACTGATCGACAGATTGATGTCAGCCTTGGATTCCATACATCTCGTGAAGTTGTGCACCCTCTTACATGCCCCAACTCACTTGCACTGATCGACAGAATTATGTCAGCCTTGGATTCCATACATCTCGTGAAGTTGTGCACCCTCTTACATACCGCAACTCACTTGCACTGATCGACAGATTGATGTCAGCCTTGGATTCCATACATCTCGTGAAGTTGTGTACCCTCTTACATGCCGCAACTCACTTGCACTGATCGACAGAATTATGTCAGCCTTGGATTCCATACATCTCGTGAAGTTGTGTACCCTCTTACATGCCGCAACTCACTTGCACTGATCGACAGATTGATGTCAGCCTTGGATTCCATACATCTTGTGAAGTTGTGCACCCTCTTACATACCGCAACTCACTTGCACTGATCGACAGATTGATGTCAGCCTTGGATTCCATACATCTCGTGAAGTTGTGTACCCTCTTACATGCCGCAACTCACTTGCACTGATCGACAGAATTATGTCAGCCTTGGATTCCATACATCTCGTGAAGTTGTGCACCCTCTTACATGCCGCAACTCACTTGCACTGATCGACAGATTGATGTCAGCCTTGGATTCCATACATCTCGTGAAGTTGTGCACCCTCTTACATGCCCCAACTCACTTGCACTGATCGACAGAATTATGTCAGCCTTGGATTCCATACATCTCGTGAAGTTGTGCACCCTCTTACATGCTGCAACTCACTCGCACTGATCGACAGATAGATGTCAGCCTTAGATTCCATACATCGCGTGAAGTTGTGCACTCTCTTACATGCCGCAACTCACTTGCACTGATCGACAGAATGATGTCAGCCTTGGATTCCATACATCTCGTGAAGTTGTGCACCCTCTTACATGCTGCAACTCACTCGCACTGATCGACAGATGTCAGCCTTAGATTCCATACATCTCGTGAAGTTGTGCACCCTCTTACATGCCGCAACTCACTCGCACTGATCGACAGGTAGATGTCAGCCTTGGATTCCATACATCTTGTGAAGTTGTGCACCCTCTTACATACCGCAACTCACTTACACTGATCGACAGATTGATGTCAGCCTTGGATTCCATACATCTCGTGAAGTTGTGTACCCTCTTACATGCCGCAACTCACTTGCACTGATCGACAGAATTATGTCAGCCTTGGATTCCATACATCTCGTGAAGTTGTGCACCCTCTTACATGCCGCAACTCACTTGCACTGATCGACAGATTGATGTCAGCCTTGGATTCCATACATCTCGTGAAGTTGTGCACCCTCTTACATGCCCCAACTCACTTGCACTGATCGACAGAATTATGTCAGCCTTGGATTCCATACATCTCGTGAAGTTGTGCACCCTCTTACATACCGCAACTCACTTGCACTGATCGACAGATTGATGTCAGCCTTGGATTCCATACATCTCGTGAAGTTGTGTACCCTCTTACATGCCGCAACTCACTTGCACTGATCGACAGAATTATGTCAGCCTTGGATTCCATACATCTCGTGAAGTTGTGTACCCTCTTACATGCCGCAACTCACTTGCACTGATCGACAGATTGATGTCAGCCTTGGATTCCATACATCTTGTGAAGTTGTGCACCCTCTTACATACCGCAACTCACTTGCACTGATCGACAGATTGATGTCAGCCTTGGATTCCATACATCTCGTGAAGTTGTGTACCCTCTTACATGCCGCAACTCACTTGCACTGATCGACAGATTGATGTCAGCCTTGGATTCCATACATCTCGTGAAGTTGTGCACCCTCTTACATGCCCCAACTCACTTGCACTGATCGACAGAATTATGTCAGCCTTGGATTCCATACATCTCGTGAAGTTGTGCACCCTCTTACATGCTGCAACTCACTCGCACTGATCGACAGATAGATGTCAGCCTTAGATTCCATACATCTCGTGAAGTTGTGTACCCTCTTACATGCCGCAACTCACTTGCACTGATCGACAGAATTATGTCAGCCTTGGATTCCATACATCTCGTGAAGTTGTGTACCCTCTTACATGCCGCAACTCACTTGCACTGATCGACAGAATTATGTCAGCCTTGGATTCCATACATCTTGTGAAGTTGTGCACCCTCTTACATACCGCAACTCACTTACACTGATCGACAGATTGATGTCAGCCTTGGATTCCATACATCTCGTGAAGTTGTGTACCCTCTTACATGCCGCAACTCACTTGCACTGATCGACAGAATTATGTCAGCCTTGGATTCCATACATCTCGTGAAGTTGTGCACCCTCTTACATGCCGCAACTCACTTGCACTGATCGACAGATTGATGTCAGCCTTGGATTCCATACATCTCGTGAAGTTGTGCACCCTCTTACATGCCCCAACTCACTTGCACTGATCGACAGAATTATGTCAGCCTTGGATTCCATACATCTCGTGAAGTTGTGCACCCTCTTACATACCGCAACTCACTTGCACTGATCGACAGATTGATGTCAGCCTTGGATTCCATACATCTCGTGAAGTTGTGTACCCTCTTACATGCCGCAACTCACTTGCACTGATCGACAGAATTATGTCAGCCTTGGATTCCATACATCTCGTGAAGTTGTGTACCCTCTTACATGCCGCAACTCACTTGCACTGATCGACAGATTGATGTCAGCCTTGGATTCCATACATCTTGTGAAGTTGTGCACCCTCTTACATACCGCAACTCACTTGCACTGATCGACAGATTGATGTCAGCCTTGGATTCCATACATCTCGTGAAGTTGTGTACCCTCTTACATGCCGCAACTCACTTGCACTGATCGACAGAATTATGTCAGCCTTGGATTCCATACATCTCGTGAAGTTGTGCACCCTCTTACATGCCGCAACTCACTTGCACTGATCGACAGATTGATGTCAGCCTTGGATTCCATACATCTCGTGAAGTTGTGCACCCTCTTACATGCCCCAACTCACTTGCACTGATCGACAGAATTATGTCAGCCTTGGATTCCATACATCTCGTGAAGTTGTGCACCCTCTTACATGCTGCAACTCACTCGCACTGATCGACAGATAGATGTCAGCCTTAGATTCCATACATCGCGTGAAGTTGTGCACTCTCTTACATGCCGCAACTCACTTGCACTGATCGACAGAATGATGTCAGCCTTGGATTCCATACATCTCGTGAAGTTGTGCACCCTCTTACATGCTGCAACTCACTCGCACTGATCGACAGATGTCAGCCTTAGATTCCATACATCTCGTGAAGTTGTGCACCCTCTTACATGCCGCAACTCACTCGCACTGATCGACAGGTAGATGTCAGCCTTGGATTCCATACATCTTGTGAAGTTGTGCACCCTCTTACATACCGCAACTCACTTACACTGATCGACAGATTGATGTCAGCCTTGGATTCCATACATCTCGTGAAGTTGTGTACCCTCTTACATGCCGCAACTCACTTGCACTGATCGACAGAATTATGTCAGCCTTGGATTCCATACATCTCGTGAAGTTGTGCACCCTCTTACATGCCGCAACTCACTTGCACTGATCGACAGATTGATGTCAGCCTTGGATTCCATACATCTCGTGAAGTTGTGCACCCTCTTACATGCCCCAACTCACTTGCACTGATCGACAGAATTATGTCAGCCTTGGATTCCATACATCTCGTGAAGTTGTGCACCCTCTTACATACCGCAACTCACTTGCACTGATCGACAGATTGATGTCAGCCTTGGATTCCATACATCTCGTGAAGTTGTGTACCCTCTTACATGCCGCAACTCACTTGCACTGATCGACAGATTGATGTCAGCCTTGGATTCCATACATCTTGTGAAGTTGTGCACCCTCTTACATACCGCAACTCACTTGCACTGATCGACAGATTGATGTCAGCCTTGGATTCCATACATCTCGTGAAGTTGTGTACCCTCTTACATGCCGCAACTCACTTGCACTGATCGACAGAATTATGTCAGCCTTGGATTCCATACATCTCGTGAAGTTGTGCACCCTCTTACATGCCGCAACTCACTTGCACTGATCGACAGATTGATGTCAGCCTTGGATTCCATACATCTCGTGAAGTTGTGCACCCTCTTACATGCCCCAACTCACTTGCACTGATCGACAGAATTATGTCAGCCTTGGATTCCATACATCTCGTGAAGTTGTGCACCCTCTTACATGCTGCAACTCACTCGCACTGATCGACAGATAGATGTCAGCCTTAGATTCCATACATCGCGTGAAGTTGTGCACTCTCTTACATGCCGCAACTCACTTGCACTGATCGACAGAATGATGTCAGCCTTGGATTCCATACATCTCGTGAAGTTGTGCACCCTCTTACATGCTGCAACTCACTCGCACTGATCGACAGATGTCAGCCTTAGATTCCATACATCTCGTGAAGTTGTGCACCCTCTTACATGCCGCAACTCACTCGCACTGATCGACAGGTAGATGTCAGCCTTGGCCTTTTCGTCTTTTGCTTCCCATTTCTCTGCCTCGGTTGGTTCAACTTCTTTAATTTTTAATTTAGGTCAAAAAGTTATATAAACATATTTGTAGGCAATACAATTAGCTACAAATTATGTTTTTACAAATTTTTCGTAAGAAAAACTATACGTTTCCGAAATAACGCGAAAAAAGTGTTTTCACCCCCTTTTCCAAGATGATGGCCGGGGGACAGGGGTGGCGACCCCACAAACTTGAGGTTAAGCTTCTATTGACCGCCCACACATATCCCAAAAATAAAATTGCGTCCTCTAAGAAAATGCAAAGCTCATGTAACATTTCAATGGACTATTGTACGAATGTGTTGAATATCTTGTATAGACATTGCTGTCAAACATGATACAGTATTAGTCTGTAAGCAAATAAAATAATTCCAGTGCACGAGCTGTAATCATAATAGGTAGCATGTACAAAGTTTGTCTAGTGCGGATTGTCGTACTTATCATATTAAAGATGTTCTTAATATACCAATTGTAAGCCGGTTTCTTTCACCGTTCAAGTTCGTGGTAATTTATCTATACTGGGTATCTCAAGACTGCTACCGAAAACGAAGCCGGGTGGTAGTTTTAGTGGCTACAAACACAATGCAACTAAAAATTTCGCATAGAAACGCGACAATTATTTTTTATGATTTTTTAAATATCGTCATTTTTGGGTGGAAAATCCATAGTTTTTGCTAAAATAATAATTTAAACTCTTTTATACCGTAGAGTATTTATAAATAAAAGGGTATACACTATTATTTTAGTAAAAAAATGTATTTACCACCCAAATATAGCCATAGGAATAAAAATTACAAAAACAAAATTGACACTTTTTTTGCAACTTTTCCTGTTGCATTGTGTCTGAAGTCGCTTAAACTACCACCCGGCTTCGTTTTCGGTAGCAGTCTTGATATACCCTGTATATACATACTAATATAATTTTGAAAAACAAGTAGGAGTTCTGCAAAAAAAATAGAAACTCCTATTTTGAGGTTATTTTTAACGGTAGTATTATAATACCCTGGGTTTGTAATTCATGAAGTTTCTTATTCTTTTGACGTAAAAAATTTACTGTGTTCCCTGGGTTCAAAACTCCCTTAAAATTTGAACTTGATGGTGCAATTTAGGTCTCGAACTGGGCACAGAAAACAATGTTTTTACTGTAACTTACTGCAAGTGTTTTAGAATTTCTATTTCACAGGAAGGGTACAAAGTTTGAGTTAGAATATGGAGATTTTTAAAATATGAACTTCAACAATAGGCATGATGACTGATTTTGAAAAACTACTTCAGAATGTTATATGTTGTATTCCTGGGATCAACCTGTCAATACGTTCTTCCCAATGAAAAAGAAATCACTAAAATCGGTTAAAAGCTGCCGAAGATATTAGAATTTACGTGTATTTTAATTTTATCACCCCCCTCTCTCACCCCCACCCCTTTTACCCTCTCTCACTGAAACTTAACTTTTATAATGAACGCAATGCAAAAAGAACCACTTGAATCCTACTTAATTTTAAGGAGTTATCCTCTCCAGGTCCGAAGATATTCGTCAGATCTTCACCATATTTTTATGGGACCAAATGACAAGCACCAGCTTTCAATTAAAGAAAGAATGGTCGAAATCGGTTTACACAGTACAGAGAAACGAGGTAACAAACATACAAAAAAAAGCAACATACAGTCGAATTGAGAACCTCCTCCTTTTTTTGAAGTCGGTTAAAAATCTTTTAAGTGTAGCTGTGTATAGATTATATTTACAACAGTTTCTTCAGGTACTTACTTACGACCACAGCGATGTTTGCGGTAACGAAGCCTTTATAAACGTATACTTGTCTTATTTCAACACATAATTTTTGGATATATCTGTCTCATTCACCACGGAAATGTGACGATCAAGGTGTTACCTCATCCCATTGCATCGCCCACCTGGAGGTTTCAGGTCAGTAGAACTGCAACAATCCACTTCTCACTGGATATGAGATCCTAGTAGAAATTATGCAGAAATGCATTTCGATCAATACTACTATCTGCGTCAAGTTTTTAAACTTTGTATAAAAGCGCGCCCAAAGTAAATTCATACGGCGAAGGCTAAAATTCATAATATTCATTGATCAAAAAATACCACTATTAAACATTTGACAGCCTCCGTGGTGCAGTCGGTTAGACGCCGCCTGTGAAACGAGTGGCCGCGGGTTCGATCCCCGCACCGAGAGAAATGTTTGTGCGGCCCACAAATATTTCTTTCGGGTCTGGGTGTTTGTGAGACCGAAAAGTCTCTCGTAGTTCCTGATACCCACGACACAAGACTCGATCTTAATGTGGGGTCAAGACTATGTATGTGACTGTTGGGTGTTATTTATTTATTTATTTATTTATACTAGAATAGAAACATTTATAGTTTTTAATTATTATTTTTTTCTTCAAATATTTAATTAATTTTACTCACTTCTTTTAACAACGAGATCTAAAAGGAATTTGAAACAGAAGATAGCATCTACCCAAATTAAATGATTGTGTTAAACAAATATTTTTGAGGCTATATGTGATAGAGTATATCTAGGCTATATCTAGTCTCTCGAAGTTTCAAAATGACCACTATAATGTTATTTAATTGCTGATTTTCTGAATTTTATAATTTTTGACTACTATCACACAGTTAACATGCGCGTTGAAATCTATTCTGAGTCTGAATGAGCATCATGTACTAGGAGAGCATAACTATCGAGGAAATTAAGACTTGGAGATATTTACAGCGCGCAACCGAACTATGATTGTTACTATACTAGACAATATGTTATAATATAGATGTATGTCGTAAAATAGTACCTCCGTGTTATATCAATGAATGCTCATGACAATCGATGATGGTCTAATCCGCAGTATTTAGTAGTTAATTTGTGGTATAAATATTACCCTTACACCACAGTTCCACAAAATAATCCAAATAAATACTTGCAAAACCTTTCCAATGGAAAACTTACACTAACCGTACACTACCAAAACTTATGGGTATCGAAATAATGTTGAAAATAGCGACAATGTTTCTGTTCAGTATAATTATCCGATTCTAAGAGCATATTTAACATCGGATTTTATTTAGAGAGCAATAGCACTAAAACAGCCAAACTTGTGGGTGAATAACCTGGTAAAGGAATATTGAATAATGATCATCGTAATCCATGATGCAGCATCTGTATCCTGGGGGGTCACTATGAAACGATACGAACTTCAAATGTTCGGATTTTCGATGTCCGGAGCAAGATTTATTTATATTTATTTACAGATAATATAACGTCCGCAGCCGAGGCCAATACGACGCTATATCAATATAAAATTAAATAACTCTAAAACTATACATATGAAATTATGCAATTAAAAAAAGAAATAAAACAATAAACATTCAAAATAAAATTAAACAGTTCAGACAAAAATAAAAATGTAAACAATAGAATCATGATTATTATTCTAAGATTCGTAACATCTCTCTAAACATTGTTGAGTCACTTCCGTGAATTTGGGCAGACTGCAACAATTCAAGGTGCACAGCGATGGTGTTAAGAAGTCTTAAAGCGCGCGATAGGGGTGCAAATTTTAGAATATTAGTCCTAGATAATCGAACATCGGCGGTTGGCGGCGAGTGCCGACGCGGCTGTCAGGTACGCGCAGCTATAGCGCCGACAACACCTCTGGGTGGTGCACCCACCCGCGCCATACTTTAAACACGTACTTGACCAGGGCGACATCCCTGCTAACCCCTAGCCTACAGTAACCAACCATGCCCATAATGAACTGGGTCGGACACATCAGGGGATAGTACGAACACCATATTCTTTCTAATATAGAAACCGCGTAAATTTGTTTTGTAGTTTTTCCACCATAAGGTTATATTGAGCCTCATGGGGATCCCATATGATCGAACTCGTTTCGATTCTACTGCGAACAAGTGCATTAAATAAAATCTTAATTACTGAGATGCTGTAAAAATTTTTTTAAAAGATTTTTTGCTAATGTTGATTATATGGCTTCGAAACGTTAATTCCGATACCATCCAAACTCCTAAGTCCCGGACGTCCTTAACACGTGCTATAACTGTGGCGTCCATATAGTATAAAAAGATATGTTTTCCGCTCCTAAAATCAATACTATTCTATTATACTTCTTATCATTCACTTTATAAACATATACACAGTCAGGTCATAAGTATTGTCACACAGTAAAAACTTTTCTTTTAGAATGCTGGCTACAAAAAAGTTTATTGAATTCGAATTGTTCATGAAAATAAAAATGTATACTTTTTAGAATTTTACTCATTTTTTAAATATGGAGCGAACGCTTAAAGAAGACCGTGTTGCAGTTATTGCATTGCATCGTTGCGGTTATGCGCCAATTCTAATTTTTGACATACTGAAAAATTTGAATATAACCAAAAGATTCGTTTATCGTACCATCAAACGATACAATGAAGACTCTAGTGTAGATGACAGGTTAAGAAGTGGTCGCCCTCGGTCTGTTAGGACTCCAGCAGTGATAAAAGCTGTGAAGGCGCGAATTCAAAGAAATCCCAAACGTAAGCGAAACTGTTGGCCCTTCAGATAGGGTAAGCAGAACCACGGTGAAAAGGGTGTTAAATAAAGACTTAGGGCTTCGGGCATATCGAAGAAAAACAGGACACCGTTTGAATGCTTGTCTAATGGACCTGAGACTGAAGAGATGCCGCGCTTTGTTAAAGCGGTACGCGGGAAAAAAATATCAGGAAATTCTTTTTTCAGATGAAAACAATTTTTACCGTAGAAGAGAGCTACAACAAACAAAATGATAAGATGGACGCACACAGTAGTGAAGAAGCGAGCAACCGTATTCCGCGTGTCCAACGAGGTCATTTTCCATTCTCGCTCATGGTATGGTTGGGAGTTTCTTATTAGGGCTTAACAGAGGTACATTTTTGTGAGAAAGGTGTAAAAACGAATGCAGTTGTGTATCAAAATACAGTCCTGACGAACCTTGTGGAACTTGTTTCTCATACCATGTTCAATAACAGGCACTGTGTATTCCAACAAGATTCGGCGCCAGCTCATGGAGCGAAGAGCACACAAGACTGGCTGGCGGCGCGTGAAATCGACTTCATCCGGCACGAAGACTGGCCCTCCTCCAGTCCAGATTTGAATCCGTTAGATTACAAGATATGGCAACACTTGGATGAAAAGGCGTGCTCAAAGCCTCATCCCAATTTGGAGTCACTCAAGACATCCTTGATTAAGGCAGCCGCCGATATTGACAAGGACCTCGTTCGTGCTGCGATAGACAACTGGCCGCGCAGATTGAAGGCCTGTATTCAAAATCACGGAGGTCATTTTGAATAAACTTTAGTGTCATAAGAATCTATGTTTTGTTAAGTTCATTTTGGTATATAAATGGTTACATAATGAATAAACTTGTTTCAATTATTTTATATTAAACATGTGACCAAATTTATGACCTGACTAGGTACTTCAATTTTATTTGTATGTATAGATGTATAGCTAAATTAGCTTTATTCTTCTTATCAGTAGCCCAGTAAAAGGGTCTATAAGTTGAGGAATGTTCAATAGGATTTAGGTAATGATACACAGTACTAACGAGTGAGAATAGTTTAATGATAGATACCTACGTCTTTTTCCATTGTATTACTTATACACTATAATCATTAATTAAATACATTTATCTAAGACCTACGCAAGTACAACATCGAGATATTCATTTAAAATCACTTAACCCTACCGTGTGTTTGTCTAATGTGGTTGTCCCGAACGCGACCGTGTCGATACTGATTAATAAAGTTAATAAGCTGTTTAAATAGACACAAACACTACATAAAGTTAAAACGTTAAAATCTAATTAAGACTAGTATGTATTTGATACACATGAGTCGTCCATTCCTAAAAGCCATCACCCAGGACTAGTGTTACCCGCAGAAAGATCCCTGCTGTCCGGGGGAAGAGAAAAACTAAAATAATATTATTTTAAACCTACACTCGAATAGTTCATAAATCAAATAGATCTAAGATGAGCGTGCTGTATTTGTCTGATGGTGACATGACCGGCGCCGCTGACGATGGCTTCGGATCTCTCTCTTATCTTCTTTATACTGAAGTTCACCCCGTCGCAGGATCTTTTAGTAGGAACTGTGAGGAATGCAGTTCTTGTCCTGTTAACAAAAAAAAAACACTCAATAAACATTGAGAAATGAGGTGTGATTGATGGTAAGCTGTTGGTCTCATCACTGTGATATATGTATAAAATGAAAACTGAATGAGATTGTATAAGTTAGATAAAATATTAGTGAAGAGAATTATTGCTTTTCTACCTTTTCTCTATCCATTACAGTGGTTCTTCAAATCTTCGCAAGCATACAGAATGTTAACATTTCAGCAACTGAAAAAAAAAAAACAGTTTAATCATAATTATCCTACTTTTTACTAAACACAGTTCTGCTTAAACACTTCTGAGGGTATTAATCTCGTAAGATTATTGTTAGACTAATTACTTCTTGTAATGATTAATTACATTACTCTACTCATTACGCATGCGCGCTATTAAGATGCGCCGCTCGTATTGATCACTGCACATTTTTTTTCGCGGGAAAAAATGATTTAATGCGGCCGCTGCCTCGGAGAAAGGCGGGTGGTTATGTTGGTTTCACCGGTCTTACGACTCAACGCTGATCCACCCGAGAAAGTTTTTACCGACCGTCTTAGGCGACCGTTGAGTCGAGTCCCTACCAAAATTCTTACACCGGTATACCAGTCAAAAACCCCAGTGGTCGTTTCAGCGCATTGGAGCGGCTCCGGGATCCTAAGGCTTAAGCGGCCTACCTGGCCTCTCCGGATCCGCTCCTGCGCGATGCCGCGCTACGACACATCCCACATATTCACTCTTCGTAGTCGTTATTAATGGACGTTACGCAGCCCCCACTGCGTGCCCGCGACTACCATTGTTCCCATTAGTCGACTCTTACGACAGGCAGGGGATACCGTGGTGGAATTCTAGAAGTAGCCCCCAGTCCACAGGGCAGATTGATCACTGCACATGCAATTTATACGCACTAAAGCGAAACAACAGTAAAATTCAAAATCGCGCTTTAAATCCTACATTTCTTTCAAAATATTAATTTCACTCACCTTGTAAGGCCGCAGACATCACTCCGAAGAAAAATAAAAATAAGTTCAGATAAACTTAATCACATCAGACTTATAGTGTCCAGCAATAGTTGATACATGATTATATCACTTCCTTATACAATCATGTATGAATTATTGCTGGACACATCACAGGTGCAGCCGACGGCTGCGGGAGCCTCGCTGCAAATGCCAGTTGCTGGGAGGGAAGTGCATCGCCCACCTCGTATTGTATTGATCCGGGTGCAGAGCATGCTCAGTCAAACTAGGTCACCTCTCAATATTACCTGAAGTATTGTCTGAGCTAGTTTATAATATAATCATGACTTCTAACATACCTTAGCGCGGAACACATGATAATAAATATCTAACCCCATATTACTAATGCTGATGAAAACCTTGTTTACCTCGTTAACACTTCCCGCTAAAACTTATAAATACATAAATTGTGTACCTCTGCTAACACCAGTAAGCACAGACTACTACAATTATATTAATAAGCGTATCACATGTAAACTCTGTGTGTGTCAACGTGTGTCTCAATAAGTGTTTTTAATACTGTACTGATTTGGTACTGATGGTGTGATCTGACACATCTAACGCACCAATCTTTTTTTTTTTATTGCATTGAATGGCGACACGAGCAAGCTGTTCGCCTGATGGTAAGCGATACGACCGCTCATAAACAGTAGCAACATTTCACTGCGCTCGCCATCCTGAGACATAAGATGTTAAGTCTCAATATGTCCAGTAGTTACTCTGGCTACAAGGCTACAATCTCTGTAACTTCTTTGTTGCCACTACAATTTAAAATGTAACATACAATTTTAATTTAATTAATAATTAATTTCCTTTAGACTCCTTATAGAGTAAGATCCCAGGGCCCCCAGACGTTACTTATTTTCTCATAAAAAATATAAATGGGATAAAGTAGTGTTAGTACGTACTTTGAGTGCGTGCATACCTGCTAGCTTGTGTCGACGGCCAATTCATAGGTACCAGGTGCTAAAGGTAGATAAATACAGTACTGATCTTTCTTAAATTCTAAGTGCTGATTTTTACACATGTTTTAGATAATTTTGTTAAAAATTTATAATCATTATTGCCAGACACTTTCCATCGGCGCTTATCCTTAACAGACGCTTTAAAGCTTCAAAAAAAATAACATATTTTTACTTATAATCTCATTCTTGATTTTTATATATGATACTTAGGGAACTATTTGAATACCCCTGGTCAGCAGCCAGACCAATTGGAGGGGTCAAACATCCCCCCAGACACACATAAAGAGTCGCTAGTAACTTACCACCATGCAAAAGTGAGCTTTTACAGCAGTTTCGACGAGCTAATTACATCACTAGTCTCTGGAAGAATGCCCATTTTTTTTTTATTGCTTTGAATGACGAGACGAGCATGCCGTTCGCCTGATGGTAAGCGATACGACCGCTCATGAACAGTAGAAGAACCAAACAACACCTTGAATTACAAAGCATTGCTTGGCATGCGACTGCGCTCGCCATCCTGAGACATAAGATGTAAAGTCTCAATATGTCCTAGTTCCTCTGGCTACAATATCCTTCAATCCGAAACACAACAGTGCATTTAAACTGCTGTTTGACAGGAGAAATAGACATTGCGGTGGTACCCAGGCAGCCTCTTACATATGAGAGACCTACCACCAGTAATATATGAAGAAAATTAGTATTTTTAGTCCTGACAATAATGAGTGGACGTTGGAAGACAATAAATATCATTTTAACTGTTTCGATGGGGACCAATTGCCGAACTTTGTCAGTGAATCGCTTCAAGAAGCATCAGGTATTATACTTTAACTTTGAATAATTGATATAACCGTGTAACTCTTTGATTCTTAATTATGTTATTTTTGTTACAGAAAATGAAAGTAATAAGGATGATAATGAAGATAGTCAATGCCAACATTGGGTTGATAATGACTTATCTAACTTAGACGATGATGACAGTAAAGATCACGCTGAATTGTAAAATGTTCAAACTACAAATAATCCGAAAGAAGAAAGACATGTATAGCTTTGTGTAATTTTAGGATATATATTTATTGTCTTCCAACGTCCACCCATTATTATTGTCAGGACTAAAAATACAAATTTTCTTCATATGGGCATTCATCCAGAGACTAGTGATGTAATTAGCTCGTCGAAACTGCTGTAAAAGCTCACTTTTGCATGGTGGTAAGTTACTTGCATCAAAGCTTTTCACATTTTTGCGATTGAACTCTTCATTTACGTCACAAACCATATAAGTGTTGATTAAGAGTTGGAGTCGGGCAGCATCTACGTCAATTATCCCAGCCACGTTGTACAGATCACAAATAAATTTTTGTATAGTGTTAAACACATTTTGCTCCAGTTCTAAGTCACTGAATATCGCCGAGTTTCATAATTGCTATCTGGTACTCTGCATTTTTAAGTAAGAAAGATATCGATAAATAGATATCTCTCTCACACTCAAGCGTACAAATAATTACCTCGCGCTCATACACATAGCGACTCTTTATGTGTGTCTGGGGGGATGTTTGACCCCTCCAATTGGTCTGGCTGCTGACCAGGGGTGTTCAAATAGTTCCCTAAGTATCATATATAAAAATCAAGAATGAGATTATAAGTAAAAATATGTTATTTTTTTGGAAGCTTTAAAGCGTCTGTTAAGGATAAGCGCCGATGGAAAGTGTCTGGCAATAATGATTATTAATTTTTAGCAAAATTATCTAAAACATATGTAAAAATCAGCACTGAGAATTTAAGAAAAATCAGCACTGTATTTATCTACCTTTAGCACCTGGTACCTATGAATTGGCCGTCGACACAAGCTAGCAGGTATGCACACACTCAAAGTACGTACTAACACTACTTTATCCCATTTATATTTTTTATGAGAAAATAAGTAACGTCTGGGGGCCCTGGGATCTTGGACCATTACTATCATTACCTCCATCGGTATAGCTATCATCAGCATTTAGTTCTAAAGAAGCCACATAAATCCAAATCGGCGATTTTCGGTCAGCCGCAACTGTTGATATGCGTTTATTTCGACTGCCACTAAGGCCCGATATGGCCGAAATTTTATAGCGATCATTATCTAAATTCCCTACCACCTTATACGGACCTGCATAAGATGATAAAAATTTCTTACTTTTACTGTCGTTGTTGAATTGACTTCTGTTGATTTTGACTAAATTTCCCTTACTATAAACATGGAAGGGACGTCTGCCTTTATCGTAGCGCTCCTTCTGTTTACTTTGTTCATAATCAATATTATCTTTAACAGATTCCCTAATTCTAGGAAGATCTGTCTTATCTCTGAGTATTAGGTTTTAATCTGAACATATTAGTCTGTTTATTTTTTCTTTTTTTTTGCTTATGTGCATAGGGACATGCACATGGTGAGGATGGACGAGTGTTAACTTTTAATCAAAATATATATACAAAAGTACAGACAAGCGCTGAATAGATTGACATAATAATAAAAAGATTGTTTTTGGAATGTTACTCTAAGGCAGTGATTCTCAACCACTGTGCCGCGGCACTTTTGTGTGCCGCCAAATTTCAAAAGTGTGCCGCCAAATTTTGCAAATATATAATAATGTTAATATTATTAAATTATATCATTTAAAAAGAAAAAATATTATTAACTTGAATATATATTTAAATCCACAAAAAAAAATTATTTGCTTTGCAACGCGTTTTTTCTTAGTGCCGAATTATGATGAAGCGGCGTGCATAGCAATAGGAATATGTCTCAAGTCGGCGCATACTTGCCACTTCTGCGTACAAAACGTGTTGTTTTAGTGATAGTTGGGATTCACAAGGTGTTGCATAGTAGTTACTGCACCTTTTCTTTCGTTATTCTTTATAATAATTTAGATTATTATAAATAAATTCAAAGGTAATATTTGAACCATTTTTTTAAATGTTTTGACAATATTATTTTTATTTTATCAGATCCTTCTGAAAATGGATAAATGGTTAAAAATAAGAAAGTTTAATGATGGTAATAGTGATAATGATAACGTTAGGGACCAAGTTAATGAGCCTACCCCCGGCACAAGTAAAAATACTTCTTGCTCAAAAAAATACGTTGTCCATCGGAAATATAATGATGTCTTTTTGAAATTTGGATTTACCTCTACAATGAAAAATTACATAGTTGTTCCCGAGTGTGTGATATGTGGTTTTAAATTATCATAGCACTATTATATAAATTATAAATTATAATAGTGCTATAGTTCCTAGCAAACTCCAAAGTCACTTGGTGACTAATCATCCTTCGCTTTCAACTAAAGATAAAAGCTACTTTGAAAGGTCTTTATCATCAAAAATTAAGTAAGTAAAAGTTTTTGAAAAACAAGTACGTGTGTCTGAAAAGGCTCAAGTAGCTTCGTACGAAATAGCTGAATTGATTGCTGTTAACTTAAACCTCACAATTTGGCTGAAGAAATTATATTACCTGCTTGTCGCAAAATTATAAAAACAATGATTGATGGATCAGCTGATATTGATATTTGCAAAATACCACTTTCAAATGATACAATCCATCGCAGAATTAAAGATATTTCAGAAAATATTGAGCAAAATACTGCAAAAACTCTTGCAAATTCGAATTTTGCTCTACAAGTCGACGAAACAACAAATATTACAGGAAATGCTCAATTAATTTCATTCGTTAGATTTATTAATGATATAATTAATCAATTTTTATGTTGTCGGGATTTACCTGATTTTACAACTGATAAACATATTTTTCAAGGAATTAGTTCATATTTAGAAGAAATTAAAGTTTCTTGGAAGTCATGCATTGGCATTTGCACAGATGGTGCTCCAGCTATGACTGGACATCTAAAAGGATTTGTAGCACATATAGAAAGGAATCGACACATTAATGATTATAATTCGAATGTCGTTAAAAGACAATCCGGACAGATTGCTTAAGAACCAACAAATCAAACATTGATTTTACATAAACATTACTTACCTTTTTTTATTCGTCTCATCGCAACAGAATATATTATACGTAGATTTGATTTCTAGAATATTCAATATATTTCAGATCCCTAGCTTGCCAACATTAAAAAAATCACAAGAAGGCTGTTCTTCAGACTCTAATATATATATAATAAACAGAACTGTGAAAAACTTAAGAGAATGTAAGAGACGACAAAAAAGAAAAATTACTTCATTAAATTCATTGCTGGCTGACCTGGAGAACAAAAACTTAATATCTGAAGAAAATATAAGCATTCTTAACTCTATCGGCGTAAAATGTAGAGATTTGGCTTTGGCACTTACCATCAAGTGCAATGCCGCCACTATGCCAGGCCATTATAAAAAAAAAAAAAGATTTTGAAGCGACAAATGTTAAAAGGAAAATCTGGAACTTTATTAAAAAAAAGTACTCACCGGAATTAAGAGCATTTGCTTTAACATTAAATTTCTATTCAACTAAGACCTACGAATATGTACGCAAAACTTTTGACACATGCTTACCAAATGTAAAAACATTTGGACGGTGGTACACTTCCGTGGATGGAAGTCCAGGCTTCACGAAGGAAGCTTTTAAAGCTTTAAAAATTAAAGCAGAGCTGTCTGAGACGCCACTTTACTGTTGTATTATGTTCGATGAAATGAAAATCAGAAACAAAGTGGAAAAAACGTTCGGGTATGTAGATTTCGGAGGTTGTATAGACTCTGATTGTAAAGAGGAATGCACCGATGCTTTAGTATATCTAGTAGTTCCGCTACACGGTAAATGGAAAGTGCCTATAGGTTACTTTTTTATAAAGAAGATTTCGTCTGAGACGAAAGCATTTTTACTGGTTAGAGCAATTGCACTCTGTAATGAAGTTAATGTAATTATAAAAGCTGTAACCTTTGATGGATGTACATCCAACATTGCGATGGCAAAAAAACTTGGATGCAATTTGCAGCCTGACAATCTAAAGCCCATTTTTAAAGTTGATGATAACGAAATAGCAATATTTTTAGATCCAGTTCATATGAAAATTACTCCGAAATAGCTTTGCACGTTATGAAATTTTCAAGAATGTTCTAGGAAATAATATTAGATGGCACCACATAAAAACTCTACACGAATTACAAGAAAAAAGATTTTTTTCATGCAGCTAATAACCTGAGAGCTGAACATTTGATGTTTAACAAAAATATTATGAAAGTTAGACTTGCAACTCAATTGTTCAGTAGAAGTATTGCTTTAGCGCTCAAATTTGAAAAAATACATTAAAACTGCACGAGTTCCAAGATGTAGACGCAACAGCTGAGTTTTTGCTTGTTTTAAATGATTTATTCGATATACTACATTCAAAAGTTCATGGGTATAAGTTTAAAAGGGCTTTAAATAATAAAAATGACAAACAGATATTACATAAATTAGAAAATTGCAAAAATGTTTTAATGTCTTTGACTATCAATTTTAAAAACACTAAAACTAGATTGGTCGATTCCCCAAGATACACTGGATTTGTAGGGCTATGCATATGTACTGAAAGTGTAAAATTCTTATACCATCATTTACTAGAAAATAATCTCGTCCCATATATTTATTTCATTTCATCGCATTAGTCAAGACCATATAGAACTTTTTTTTTTGTAATGTAAGATCACGTGGAGGAGCAAATGATAATCCAACAGCTAAACAAATTTTCGGAATTTATAGGAAAATTTTAGTGCATGTAGAATTGCAAAACACAAATACTGGCAATTGTGTCGCACTGGAAAATATCTCAATTTTGCATTGTACATCAGCAGTTAACCGCATTAATCTTACTACATACAGAGGAGACATATTAGAAACTGAAGCACCCGAAGAAGATTATTTTATTGAGGCATTACAGCACATTACGCTGTCACAATTTGCAGAGTCAATAATAGAATATATTTCTGGAGCCGTTATTTATCAAAAATTATAAAATGCAATACTTGTGTTAAAGCCTTGGTATCACTGAACCACAAACAATCCTCATTAATTTTTGCAAGAGATACAGGTGGGCTGATATATCCATCTAATACAGTTATAAAAATCTGCAAAAGATCGCAACAAATTCTTCGAATTTTTATGAATAATGATCCTCAAAATCCAAAATTATATTATAAAGATAAACTACAGCTAGTAACCCAAGCTTTGAAAACCTTTGTTAATGAAGACATGTTTCCCGAAATCCATAGACCTCAATTTGATCATGAGAATTGTAACCATGTAATTGATTTAGCTAAAAGTGTAATAGAAAAATACATTGATATTCGTTTATGTTATCTATCTAAAAAAACAGATCCTAAAGCCGCAGTGAGGAGAGTATATACAAAGCTTCTCTATTTTAAAAATCAATAAGAGATATGAAAGTGAATTGTAATAAAAAAGAAATATGACTTGAAATATGTTGGTGCTGCTGACATTAATACCATCTTTGCTCTTCAAAAGCGATCCATAAGATCTATTTGTTTGCTAGGCTATTCGCTATCTATTTATTATTATGACAATTATTAAAAAAAAACTCTGAGAGAAAAAATTAAAGAAATACAGTCAGGTCATAAGTATTGTCACACAGTAAAAACTTTTCTTTTAGAATGCTGGCCACAAAAAAGTTTATTGAATTCGAATTTCGAATTGTTCATGAAAATAAAAATGTATACTTTTAAGAATTTTACTCATTTTTAAATATGGGGTGGACGCTTAAAGAAGACCGTGTTGCAGTTATTGCGTTGCATCGTTGCGATTACGCGCCAATTAAAATTTTTGACATACTGAAAATTTGAATATAACCAAAAGATTCGTTTATCGTACTAGTACAGGCAATGAAGCAACGGGTTACTCTTGTCCGCAATGCATAATTTGCCAGGAGTTTTTTCTTTTCATGAAGAGGTGGCATATGACCCCACTAAGTTAAAAACCCAAAATACTTACAAAAATGGCGTCCGCTAGAGCCGCCATTTTGGAAAACGCGTTTGAAGCCATATCTCCGGAACCGTCCACTTTAGGCCCATCATGCTAAGGACCTTTCTTGTAGATAATTAAATTTCCCATCTTTTTTGTTCAATAATTTTTTTTGTACCATTAACCGTTCGCGATTTACAATTTTCATTTTATACCTTTTTTACAATAAATTTTACATGGATTTTTAACAAAATTTACTATTTCCTCATTGCTTTGTTCCCTTATGCCATCAGTATTTAATTAATTACGTGATAATCATGGAGAAATCATTGGATTTCATAATTACGCTATGCATCCTTCGTTTCCATTGACCTTGATTCGGTAGTAAACCATTCAACGCGCGATAACTTCTAAAATATTGATTTTAGAGAAAAAAAGTATGGGTGAAAAGTTGTTAAGAATTTATTGATTTAAAAGTTTAGTCATTAACAATTTTTTGTTTAAACAATTATTAACAGAGATATGGGCAATATGGGCAAAAAGGCAAGGAACGAATATTAATAACCTTGTAAATCGCGAACGGTAAATGGTACAAAAAAAATTATTGAACAAAAAAGATTAGAAATTTAATTATCTACAAAAAAGGTCCTTAGCATGATGGGCCTAAAGTGGACGGTTCCGGAGATATGGCTTCAAAAGCGTTTTCCAAAATGGCGGCTCTAGCGGACGCCATTTTTGTAAGTATTTTAGGTTTTTAACTTAGTGGGGTCATATGCCACCTCTTCATGAAAAAAAAAACTCCTGGCAAATTATGCAGGAAAAAATGCTTCGTTGACTGTACTATACCATCAAACGATACAATGAAGACTCTAGTGTAGATGACAGGTCAAGAAGTGGTCGCCCTCGATCTGTTAGGACTCCGGCAGTGATAAAAGCTGTGAAGGCGCGAATTCAAATAAATCCCAAACGTAAGCAGAAACTGTTGGCCCTTCAGATGGGGTTAAGCAGAACCACGGTGAAAAGGGTGTTAAATGAAGACTTACGGCCGGTTTCAATAATATATTGACAGTTAAGCGGTAAAAATGATCCCCGATAATTACGTATCTTCTATCTTTGTTTAACCGATGTTTCAATAACAAAAACTAAACTAGGATATCAACGCTGAACGTAGATATTGCTTATATCTCTGGTAAGAACCGTTCCTCCCAAACGTTTAATTTTTGCACTTTTAATTGAGGTCAATATTTATTAGGTTAATTATTAACTTTATTTTGGAATTATCATAAATCATCATTAATGTATAATTAGAAGAATGAAACGTTAAAATATATTAATAATGTAAGTATGGTAAGTATTGTGACAAATAATGGCAAATAAAATTCATACAAAGCTTACATAGAATAACAAAACGCATCGTATGACTGATTTATGATATGTCAAATGTAAAAAAGAAGTTTACAAATTAAATCAATGTTTACCAACAAGAATGAATTCAAAAGTGAATTTTACGGCCCTATTTCTGCAACAGAATGACAAATTTAAATTGAATCATAGACCTTAATATTTATAAATACGAAGAAACATGTGAAAATCAAACATTACGTAGTTGCATTACTTTAGTTTTGTAATCAATCTGTCTTTAAAGACCTGAAATCATTTCAGTGCTAATCTACAATTAAATACTGAGGCATATTATTATATTTAAAACAATATAAATCAAATTAAGAATAATGATTGATTCAGGTAATCTTACTATGCTAGAAGTTTTCGAAATTGTAATGACTAGTTATAGAGAAAACAACTGTTCCTCTTTTTATATATCACATAAAAATGACTTTAAAAATAATGTAAGAACCCCCTTTTCCGCAGATTGTATTATGGGTAAATAAAATATCAAAGATAATTTGTGAGAAATCTTTAATCTTTTTTATTTACAAAGTTCTGAAACTTTATTTTAATTTAAAATAAGTAATTAATATTTATGTCTAGCCTAGTAGTGTTTGGTATGTCAATTTCATGTTCCACATCAGCAATGCTTTTCATTCTTCAAATATAATCTGACACCGCTGTGGCACTCATAATGGTTAAAGTTGTGTGCAATCCCAAAAGACTTTTTTACTGGAAGGTGTGGAAATCTTCTTTTCCAAACATCATAAGACCTGAAATAAAGATGAAAGAAAGATGTAAAAGATGGAAGACCAAAATATTAATTATAATAACTTTGAGTAATGTTCTGTTTTTATATGAGCCGCATTGTTGCAATACTCTATGGCAGACATTGAGCAGTGTTGTTAATAAAGTAATATGTGGATATGCACTATCTCCAATTAGATATCTATTACTATTTCATTATAATTATAACTTCTTCACATTGTACTGAAAATAAATATGTTATTTACAAAAAATTAAAGATTTAAAGTGAAAATATGTTTTGATGATTTCCATCAGGCTGTACCCTTTTAAACTAGAGAATTATTAGGAAACTACTTACAAAAATATGTATTAATCTTAATATATTCTCTTAACCATTCTTCCAACTCAATTTTCATATTTGTTGCATCTTAAATTATTATTTGGCAATATGGCGGTTGCACAAAACAAATGAATGTAACACCATTTTCACCTATGTACCACAATAAAGTATTTTGAATTTGAATTCTTTCAAAATATAAAGTATGAGATTAATACCTTTTAACAGAGTTGTTAAATGAGCCCCAGGCTAGCGTTCCAATACATTTATGAAAAGTAACTGTGCAATACACATTGCTTGAACAACAATGCCTTTATTTTCTTAATTCTTCTCCTATATTTTAATCTGAAAATAAAAATATTAAGATTAATACATTGTGATCAGATAACTGATACATAATACTATGATTTACTATGTTAAAATCATAGACGATATTAATACATAATTATTGATTAATCCTAATATATCTAAAGGTAGTCATTACTAAGGTGGCTCTATGGGAATATAATATGGGCAATGAATTGCACCAAAGATTCTTGGGAAAACTGCAATTTTATGAAACCCATGCTGTGTGCTGTCTAATATTTTTACATATTGATAATATAACTCAGTTGTAGCCTGAGGCACATCAGTTGTTGTCAGATTCGGCTGACTGTGCTTTTGATACCCAAAAATAGTTACCGGCTGAACATGCATTCTCCCCAGTACATAAAACCACAATGATAGCAGCAGTTAATGGAACAGTGACACAATATTGTTCCCGAGCTGTTACATTTTTATAGAATATATGATATTGGAATAATTCAATACACTTTTATAACTTAATGAAATATTTGATATGTATGCTTACCAGGAGGAAGGTTCCTTGCAGGCTGGGTTTATATGTAGAAATAAACATAATAGCTGATGTATTATTCCATCTAAAAAGTAAATCTGTAAATAAATTCTGAACTAGAATATTCACATGGTTTTATTGGTTCTCATAAATTATTATCGGCGTCAAATACACCAGCTTTAAACATTTCGTTATCACTTTTATCACTGAATATATTAATGTCACTTTATTTTGCTGATTTCTTCCATAAAAATACCACATATCTGGGATAATCGAAGTATTATCCACCATATTGCAGCGATATTAGAAAACGATGACAGCTAGTTAAACACAAATAACTACGGTAGTTCGAATCGTTATCGAAACGCGTATATTTTAATTTGTATGGAATTTCCTAACTATGGTTAGCGAGAGCCCTCCCATTGATAGATACAAATCATAGATATATTTATTCATCTGTCAACGATTATTGAAACCGAAAAATGACAGAACTCATACTAGAGTTAGCGATTTTAACGGGTGGAAAAAGACAGACAGAGTATTGCACCCGGCCGTTAGGGCTTCGGGCATATCGAAGAAAAACAGGACATCGTTTGAATGCTGGTCTAATGGACCTGAGACTGAAGAGATGCCGCGCTTTGTTAAAGCGGTTGCTCTCATCAAGCTCACGCCTTACGTCGACAGTAAAGGAGTCTTGCGAGTTGGTGGTCGCGTCGATAAAACAATCAGAGTTGATCCTTTGGTACTGAGACCTGCCATACTTGATGGTCACCATAAAATATCCAGATTGTTGGTAGAATACTACCACCGAAAGGCCCTTCACGGTGCCAACGAACTGGTCGTAAATGAGTTACGGCAACGTTATTGGATTTTAAAGCTGCGGCCAACTGTACGCACTATTGCGTCTGAGTGTCTATTTTGCCGGTACCGCCGTGCAGCGCCACAGCCGCAGCGCATGGCAGACTTGCCCACGGCACGTCTGCAACATAATCGTAGACCCTTCAGTTTTACGGGCATTGATTTTTTTGGCCCCATGGAGGTAACTGTAGGTAGAACAAGACAAAAAAGATACGGAGTCATATTTACTTGCTTGACTATACGTGCCATTCACTTAGAGGTGACTGAGAGTCTCAGTACTGATGCGACTATAATGACTAAGACGTATGATAGCGCGACGTGGGATCCCCACTGTAATTTACTCTGACAATGGGACAAATCTACGGGGGGCGGATAAAGAGTTGAAATCCAGCTTAAAACAACTCAACCAGAGTACATTGAAAGAAGACGGCACAGTGAGTGGCATAGAATGGAAGTTCATACCCCCCGGCGCACTCGAAATGGGCAGTGCTTGGGAGCGCATGATAAGCACTGTAAAAACTTCACTCAAAGTTGTCCTTAACCCTTAATTACTCGCATGGGGTCATCGGATCTTTGCGCGTTTAAAAATCTGTTTTCGCTTGGTCGCAACGTGCTCCCACCAATAGTAGCTTCCATATTCCCCCCAAATTAGTCATTTTTGTGCCATCAAGGGTCAGGGTGCGTGCTCGGCACTCTTAGCGCGTGACCCCGTGCGAGTAATAGTGTTACTCATTTTGTGCGAGGTAAGTTTATATATTATTTATATTTATTGAGTTTTCTTATTGTATTTGTATGTCAAGTATACTACGCTTATTGTAATATATATTTGCATGAATTTCTATTATGTGAAATGTATTAGATACTGCATTATTACATGTGTTTTTATTGTTTTCATTTTTTTTATTGCTGTAGATTTTGGCTTTAGAATTTTAGATAAAAGAGAAGATTTATTTTATTTTAGCTGGATGAGGAGTTAGAAGATGAGCAGTTTGTTGGAGGTTCAAATTCAGAGAATTATGAGTTTGACATCATTTCCAGCAACCATGACATGATCATGATGACGTCATGATGATCAAAAAGTACCAAAAATGCATGAGATGCAATAAATTCGTATATCAATAATCATTTCGAGGTTTATTTCCAAAGCTGTGGTAACAATGATACTGATTGTCTTGTAAAAAGTAAAACATACGAACTGATCCCAAAACGTCTAATTTTTGTTTTCGTATTTCTGAGCAGAATTTATTTTTTTGTTTTTTTTAAGGTTTCCTTTAAATCTATACGTCAGTTAAAACTCATAATGTATTAATGAATACTGTATTTTAATAATATGTTCTTTTATTATTAAATTCCTACATAATTACGTTAGGAATCATCGTAAGTAAGTTGGAGTCAGTGAAGACCCCATGCGAGCAGTTGTGGGATTTTCCTCGTTCGAGTAACTAAGGGTTAAGGAACGCGCGTCTCGCCCATAAACCTTGGTAACGTTGTTTGCGGAAGTTGAAGGACTCGTTAATAGTCGGCCTATCACATATGTTTCGAATGATCCTAACTTTTCGGAGGCACTAACACCCAATCATTTTTTGATAGGTACCTCATTCAATGGTCCTGTGAGTTGGGTAAATATGATGATGAAGATTTGTGTTTGCGTAAGCAGTGGCACATCGCCCAAAGATTAACTGACATGTTTTGGGGGCGGTGGATACGCGAATATTTGCCTACTTTGCTACCTAGGTACAAGTGGAATAAAGAGCAGAGAGCGTTGCGAGATGGTGATTTCGTCTTATTAATTGAACCAAACCTGGATCTTGGTTTGTGGCGCCATGGCGTAGTGAGTGCCACGCACGCCGGTGACGACAGTCGCGACTCGCGTGAGAGTTGTAGATGTGCGCACACGCACTGGTATATTGCGTCGCCCTGTTACTCGTGTCGTTCTACTAACACCTGCGGATTAATAGTGCTGACTGCTGACCTAGATGTAGTTGATTTATTATTTAGTTATTATTTGTTAAAATTGTTCTTAGATATATTTAATAATTTTGTTTAACTTGTTTAGTAAGTACGGTATTGTTTGATTTTATTGTTTTCAGCACTATGGGGGCGGATTGTAGGCGAAACTTTGTGATTATTTCATACTATATTTGTGTATAGCGCCCTCTATATTAGTATTTTGGATATTATGTGAATTCAAAAGCGTAAATACTCTTTAGAAGGCGCGTCAGTGTGTATAAAAAATATATTTTAGTAGACTTTTATGAAACTCGTCAACAATTGGAAAAGCACGTATATGCAATAATTACAATAAAATTATTTCACCCCCATGATACAGTTTTTCCAGAAGCGTTGCCCGTAATTATTTTTGGTTTATATATTACTAATGAGACAGATTTTTTTATGGTCTTCTGTTTCACGAATACTTAGAACAAATCGTACGTGTTGCCTTTATCGACTTACTCTCGGAAACCTCCAAATGAATGAATTAATATTATGTTGTTCTCAAGTTGGCGAAGTTATGACATTAGAACATAAGAATCGATCGTCAACGTTATCAAACGTTACGAGTACTACAATTTAACATTTCTAAATAATTTAATTTAATTTTCTTTGTTTAATGCCATATGAAAACTGATTTACGAGTATACGAAATCTATAACTACATCGATATAGTTACTATACACATGACTACAACATTGCGTGACATGTGGCAAATTTCGATGTTGGCATAACAAAAATGAGTCGTATGCTTTGCGTAGGAACTTGGCATTTACGTGCATTGTATGTACACGCAAACAGCAATGTATAGTTTTGATATGTCGTCTATTATATCATCGAATTATTCAAAATGTCGTAATCATAAATCGCATTTTTTGGAAATAAAGGTGAAAATCAATAAAATCGGGTTAAATAGTGGTATTGATATTCGACGCTTTAGTACGGGAAATGCGAGATCAAATAGCACAAATCTGCAGTTTTACTCTATTTTCCTGGAGCTCCACACTCCACGGCTTTTCGACGACTGATTTGACAGATTATCCGTTCTGCGGCACTGATGCTTTTTATGCACCACCACCTTGCGACGCGTCAAATGCTCGTATTTCCCTTCTAACCATATTCATCTGTTCTGTGATTTAAATCAAGCTGAATGAGAAATTAAAAAACAACTTTTATATGTTTTTCCACGATGAATACTATTCTGACAACTGAAATTCTTTCCTTAGACAAATTACCAAAATAAGAGCTGTGTTTCTTTGAACAAACTTTTGCTTCTTTCATTTTTTTATTTCGTGTATTGGATTCTTGTCTGAACAACCAACTTTTGTAACTGTATTACCCGACTCTATTGTGTCTTAATTACATCGTTTCAACCGGCCTTGGCAGAAAACTTGAGTTATACAATCTAGCCCTACAAATGAATACGGAATACTCGTAATTCAATAATATCATTACCGAATGTAAACATCCTCGTAATTTCGCTTGTCAAAACAAATGTGTTTGCTCCTAAAGAGCGTCAGCTCTGATAGAAATATTGAGTAGATGAAGCATTCGTGATCATATACCTATATATTTTACTACGCTATGATGCGTACAAATTTCTGTAATAACTAGTGTAAGGAAGAGCTACTATTAAGTTATTCAGTCTGTATGCTAACCGATTCGCCTGCGTTTGTGAGATATGAACATCACACGTCCCTCTCACACCTTCCCGTAAATCCTTAGTGACGCAACAGGTTGTGTACATTTTCTCTGCTGTCATGATATCCTGGTATTCGCCGCGTCTGATCCCGGCCTGTTGTCGGGCAACCGTAAACAAATATTGTTTACAAACAAACGGCAATCCTATCTTATTTACTTACATTTTAGGGTTCCGTAGCTAAACCGCAAATAACGGAACCCTTATGGATTCGTCATGTATTCGTTCGGTGAACCGCATTCAGATTTTCATATCAAAATATAGAACAATACTTTTTGTGGGCTCCCCAAACTTACAAATAAAATATTTAAAAAAAATCTTCAATCCCGTACTAGGGGTATCTATGAATAGGTCTTCAAAAGAATGATTTCAGAAATCTCTAATATCATTTTTTCTAAACTTAACAGTTGCGCGAAAGACAGTTCCAGAGTGGTAAAACGCAATTATTATAATATATAGCGTACCAATTGTGCGTTTATGATCTGCTTCACGACCTGAGGTGACCGATCACCCTTTTTGCAGATCAGCTGCTCATTGGCCTCCTTCTGAGATTCAGGCATAACTCATTTCCGGTAAGACGCTCGGTAGAGGCGATTCAGTGCAGGCGGCAACTCCCCTGCACAAGCAGTTAAAATCACTACCGCATTAAGAGATCTTAGTTCACGCTGCACATCACACTGCCTAATGCGAAAATCCACCATTGAGAAACTAAAACCAGGCAGTGGAGGCCGCGTCATTGAACCACGGTCCTCAATTAGCCTCATTAGCCGTAAAGAAATTTGCTAGTGAGGCGGCTGTGTCTTGCGGCTTGTTTGCCAGCGAACCTCCCGATTACCCCAGCGGTGGCAGTGCTGGACGGCAAAAGTTAGACTGAATGGCCCTGGATAAACTCCAATAAACATGACTGCCAGTTCGGTCACTGGCCAACGCTCGCCCAACCCTGCTATCGCGCTGAACATCCACTAAAAACATAAGTCTTTTTGCAGGCTTTGCTGGCTCGGTTGTAGGCTTATTTCTTTGGATGATATTGGGAACCTTCTTGGCACAATCTCTGATCCAAGCACGTTTGTCACCGAAAGCACAAACCTATTCTCCCATGACCTGCCCTAAAGCATTTGGTTCAATAGATACATACATGTGAAATTGATACGGATGTTCTCTGGCATTCAAAAAGTATGATAAACTTTAATAAATCTTATCTAAATTTTGTTTACATTGATTCTAACAATTTTCTGTTGAATGAAGCTTTTCCACAATGAAGATTGTTAACACCGACACCTGACATCGACGTTGAAGACGATGGTCAAGGTAAATGTGTTTTTAATTGCTTTAAATAAATAATGCAATAAATAAATTTAGACAGCCTCCGTGGCGCAGTTGGTTAGACGCCGCCTGTGAAACGAGAGGCCGCGGGTTCGATCCCCGCACCGAGAGAAATGTTTGTGCGGCCCACAAATATTTCTTCCGGGTCTGGGTGTTTGTGAGACCGAAAAGTCTCTCGTAGTTCCTGATACCCACGACACAAGACTCGATCTTAGTGTGGGGTCAGGACTATGTATGTGACTGTTGGGTGTTATTATTATTATGCATTTCTCTTTATTTTAAATCTTTTTTTTACATTTTTATATATATAGTATAAAAACAAAATACATATAAAAATATAAAAATTCATCCAACAATGGCGAGGCTCGAGACCCAAGCCACCGGTGGTTAGGACCCCAAAGTGAGGAACCTCCTCACTATACGTGCCGTGTCAAGCAATACTGCCTTCTGTATCTGACTCCTGACCCAAACGCCGATTGAGAGCCTCTGTAGATGTTGGTCGAGGCTCTTTGGTATCAACCCATGAGCAGAAACGACAATCGGGACAATAATTGTTGAGTCGACATCCCACATGTCGGTAACCTCGTGTGCCAAATCTAAATATTTAGACATTTTGTCTTTTTCGGCTTTGACAAGGTTATCGTCATGCGGAATGGTGACGTCAACAAGTATAGCCCGGCGCGCCAATCGATCTATTATCACAATGTCAGGCTTATTGGCTAGAATAGTCCTGTCTGTGATAATAGATCGATCCCAATACAGCGTTGCATGACCATTTTCGAGAACTGGTTGGGGCACATATTGGTAATATGGCACTTCAGGAGTCACAAGTCCATATCGAAGAGCAATTTGCTGATGTATGATCTTGGCTACTAGGTTGTGTCTATGCAAATACTCGCCGTTAGCAAGATACGAACAACCGGAAATAACATGCCTGATGGACTCGCCAGGACGGTGGCATGCCCGACAGATGTCGACCGTACCATCCTTCAGGATGTATTTCCTATAGTTGTTCGTCTTAATAACTTCGTCCATAATTGCAAAGACAAAACCCTCGGTTTCCCCAAAGAGGTTACCGAAGCGTAGCCAAGACACAGACGCTAGCCGATCCACATCAGGTCCATGAAGGGCTCGATAGAATCGACCGTGCAGCTCTTTGCTCTTCCATATGTCCTCGCGATCCTTGGTGCCTACCACTAGAGGTTTCCGCCAGTTCTCAATCGCCAAAGAGAGCGGGGTAAATCCTTTATCTACCATAACTACAACCCCATGCATATCCACGTCACTGTGAAGGAAATAATCCCTGAGATTGCACACCTCGCGATTATGTAGGTCCTTAGCATTAAGAATGCCTCGGCCCCCACATCTCCGCGGGATGTACAATCTCATCACTGATGATCGTGGATGATGCATACGATGTGCAGTCAGGAGAGTTCGGACTTTACGATCCAGGGCGTCCAATTCGGTCTGAGTCCATTTGAGTATGCCGAAAGAGTACATGAGTACAGGCATAACCCAACCGTTAAAAGCGCGAATCTTGTTTCCACCTGACAAAAAACTGTTAAGTACTTTTGTCAGGCGGCTAAAGAAACGCTCTTTCAACGATTGTTTTACATTTGCACCCATGATACCTAAAGCCTCAGGCATACCCAAATATTTGTAGGTTTCCGTCACAGAGAGGGGTCTGAGTCTTACAGTCTCTGAGACTTGTATGTCATCAGAGACCGCAACCTCCCCTCGCTTCACATGGATAACCGCACATTTATCTACACCAAACTCCATATTGATTGAATTGCTAAATCTTTCTGTTATTTTTAACAACTCAACCAATTCGGTTTGTTTTGATGCAAATAACTTGAGGTCATCCATGTAGAGCAAGTGAGAAATAGGCTCAGACCCTCTCCGCAGACGGTAGCCTAACCCTGAATCCAACAACAGAGTGCTGAGGGGATTCAGGGCCATGCAAAACCACAGTGGACTCAGACTGTCGCCCTGGAATATACCCCGCTTAATTCTAATCGGTTCATCACAATCAGGAGGAGCCGTACCACCTGGATATCTCAGGACAGTGGTCCACTGCCCCATACAAGACCCAAGGAAGTTGCATAAATTTGTATTAATTTAATACAAATTCAACACCCTCATGAGCCATGTATGGGGCACCGAATCATAGGCCTTTTTGTAATCTATCCAGGCAGCCGATAAATTCCTCCGGTTGTGACGAGCCTGTTGGCAAATGGTCATGTTAATGAGAAGGAGTTCCTTAGTACCACGGGACCCATTCATGCAACCTGTTTGGCCGGGAAAAAGAATTTGGTTAGAAGTGATGTGGTCTGTAATTTTGGATCTAATTATGGAGGTCAAAATTTTATAAATAGTTGGAAGGCATGTAATGGGTCTATAATTTTTTGGTTCCGTGGTACAACCGTACTTAAAGAGGAGGTGAGTGACACCTTTTGTCATAAATGCTGGGAGGGATCCTGTCTCAAGCGCATCCTGAAACTGCGCTGCCAATCGAGCATGCGAACTTGGAAACCATTTTAACCAGAAGTTGTGCAGACCATCCAGACCCGGCGACTTCCAGTTTTGGGTCCGTCGAATTGCAGTTTGCACATCTTCCGAACTGATTAAAATGGTCTCCATAGCCGGTATTGACTCGCAAGCTCGATCAACAACACTAAACCAGGAGGCTTCAGTGCGAGTGACAGGCGACGACCAGATATTCGTCCAGTACTCACGCATTTCGTGAGCACCAGGCAGCCGCCCATCCATCACACCCTGAGAAGAATCCTCCCAACATCTATAAACCCTCTTTTGGTCACTTTGGAACATACGATTTTGTTGGAAACGATCCCATCGCCTCCTGTAGCGACGAATGCGGTTCGCCCACGCATAGACTTTTTGTTTATAGAAGTCTATGCGTTCTGTGACGCAAAGCCTATAATTCTGAGGACTTATATTGGTCCCCGAAAAAGCCTGCGTCACAAAACGCATAATCCTTGGTCTGCTATTTCCTTCTGAGAAGGAAATTAGCTTGCCGATGAGAGTTCGGGCCCTGTTGATACGGTCCTCAATCCTAAGCTGCCAGGCAGGCACAGCCGCAACACCTCGAGTAGCTCTATGTTCTTTTGGGAATTGAACATTAGCCACTCGGCATGCTGCGACGGCCGCGCAGTAAAGGATCGAGTGCGTATCAACAAGATCCCGACTGGACTCCAAATATGTAGGTAGCATGGAGTCCAAAGCTCCCATCAGTGCCAAATTTCTTCTATGCGTGGGCAAACGCGGCAGACGCGGTCTACAAGACGCCGATACGGACACAAAATCCGAAATCGCACGCACCAAAGCCCCTCTCAAATGCTGTTTATCTTGGGGACTTACATTGTCATCCAAATTGTCCGTCAGCTCGAAATCAGCAACAGGTGTTGGTGTTGGACCTACTGCTTGATCTCCACTGACGGGCGAGACATTGTCGTCTTGGACAACACACAAGTCTGTGCGCAACCGCTCAAGTGTGTCATCATCCAACAACTTACGCCGCTGAATAAATCGCACTTGATCCGATAGTCGTTGGGACGATACATCAATCGTTGGTTCTAAACCCTGAAACAGAGACAGCATTTTAGCACGATACGCAGTGAGGTTAGTTCCTCCCTTTGTTGCCCCTAAGTAGGCCCGCATGACATTCTCATTGATTTCACGAGTCCATCTCATGCGGCGCACTACTCCACCGGTAGCGGGGACCGTAGGTGGGACACTCGGTCCCACAGGTCCCAAGCCCACCGCTGGAGGGGGTCGTCCTCTTCGCCGCGCAGGTCTTGGTGGCGGCGGGGACGACTGCAGCTCGTCGCGTTGGCTCAACGCGTCGTTGTCCGGCGTCACCTCGAACACGTCCGAAGCCGACGCCCACGACGCGGAGCTCGACGAGCTGGGAGATCTTATGCGTGCGTTTTGTGTCGTTCTGGCTTTTCTCTTGATCATCTCTTGAATCGTATTATTCGAGTATTGTCACAATTTTTAAGCAAAATAACTAATTTCTTGAAATTTGACATTGTCACTCATTAATTTTTTCGTTCTTCGTTATTAATTATTTATATTTACAATTATAGCGCTTCAATAAAACATTATATAGTAATTAGAAAATAAACAATTTGGTCCGATATTAGATTAAAACTGTAAATCTTTAGATAAATAATAAAAATCCATAAAAATATATTTTTGTCTGAGATGATATTTTGTGTTGCCAGGTTATTATTATTATTATTAATGATGGATGAAATGGTAATTTTTTTTTGTGAGCTTATAACTGTGGTGAGAGTATCGAATACTTCTGACACTTAAACAGCTTGTTCTGCCATTAACCATTCATCAGGAGTAAGCACATCAACTTCTTGTACTTCTTCGTTTCGAATTAAAAGAGATGATTTAAACACAGCGACCGTAGAGACTATAGCATTTTTTACAGGCAGTATCCTTTTAATCATATCAAAGGTAGAATTCCTCCTAGTAGGAACATCATTTTTCAGTTTAAGAATCGGCAGATTCATATTTTCTTTTAACTGGGCGGCTGCGTCAGAGCACCTTTTAAAATAACTGACAATGGTTTTTATTTTGTCAACCACTACTTCAATCTCTTTAATTCCCGCTTGTGTAATAAGATTAAGGGAATGAGCGAAACAACCCCAGTGGCGCCATTCACCTAAACGCCTGCAGCCTTCATGTTAGCTGCATTGTCACTTACAATGACGATCACTTTATTAATAATTTGCCATTCAGTCATAATATCTTTCATTTTGTTTGCAATATTTTCTGCTGTATGTCGCTCAAAGAACGAAACACACCCTAAAAAATCGCTATCTAAAACCATTCCGTCATTATTTTCAACTATGTATATAATGTGCAGTAACAGCATAAAAACTTTCTCCTGTCCTTGACGTCCATCCATCGGCGGTGAGACATACGGCATAAGCGCGTTTTATGCGATTTTTAACTTGTTCGAGAGTTTCATTATATATGGCTGGAATTAATGAATTGGATACAGTTTTTCGTGTTGGTAATTTGTATGCTTGATTGAGAAGATTAACTAACTTTACAAATTCTTTATCTTCTACAACACTGAACGGGTGGTATTCTTGATCATTTTCACTAACTGCATATCTATTTCTTTCTGTTTTGTCGAATTAATGGTTCTGTTATAAAAAAAAACTTTCTACTTTTTGAGATGCTAGTACATTTGAATTTATTTTAGGCGGCAGCGAGACAGGACTGGCAACACTGACTGCTGTTAGCAATGATGTAGATGACTGGATGACAATTGGTGTATTATTTGTCGAATTATTATTCGATTCAGTATGTGTGTTGCCTCACTATATGTTGAGTCGGGTGTTTTTTATTTATATGTCTTATAAGACTACACGTAGATTTATTAGCAACTGATAATTTTTGACCACAATGTAAACATTTAACCTTATTATCTTCATTTACAGCAGTGAAATGTGACCATATTTGGCTTTTCAGTCTTGATGACGACATTGTTTATCATTCAGATATACCTAAAATAAATATTTATGTTGAATTCTACAAAAAATATTATTTCCTTAGGTACGCCTTTAAAATGACGTTTCAATTAACTTAATATCATAGATAATTTGTCATTAGTATGAATCAATAAAATTACAGGGGTAAATACAAAGAAAGAAGCTGTATTATCCGGTACAAGATCGATTAAATCGAATATGTTTAAGTTAGAAATTTAAAAAAAACGACCGTCATATCATCACTCAATCTATCCATTTCTGAATTTAATTCAATGCGCGTGTTTACACTTGCCACGTTCGGTAAAGCAAAAGGGACGCATTTAGTCTTAATAGCATTTAATAGTAGATTATTGGCAGAAAACCAACCCGAAATTGAATTAAGAATATTGTTAGGTGTATCGAAATTATTGTCTTTCCGACTAACTTTAAATATAATAGAGGTGTCGTCAGCGAATAAAACTATGTCTGACCACTTCTGAACCATGCAAGGAAGATTATTTATGTAGACTAGGAATAAAAAGGGGCCCAGAATGGAACCCTGCGGAACCCCAATTTAACTTTTGATCCTACCGAAGTGAGCCCGTCCAAAGAAGCCTTTTGTTCACGACCCGATAAGTAAGACATTACGAGATCAAGTGACGTATCACTGATTTCGGTAGTACCTCAGCTTCATAATAAGTGTTTGGTGGTCAACACAGTCGAAAGCCTTGGAGAGATCACAAAAAACTCCCAGAGCATCTTGAAATGCCTCCCAGGCTTCTAAAATCGACGTAATTAGTTATATCCCGGCATCTTGAGTTGAGCGACCCTTTGTGAAACCAAATTGTTTCCTATTTATTAACTTATTTTCATCAAAATGTGCTAGCATTTGACTAAGCAAAAGTTTTTCGGAGATTTTACTAAGAGCTGGTAGTATGGAAATGGGTCTATAGTTCGACGGATTGTTCGAAAAACCTGACTTAAAAATGGGCACAACTTTACTAATTTTCATTAAGTCGGGAAAGATGCCTTCACATAGGCAGGAATTAAAAATAGTAGCTAATAACGGTGCAACGTTAACAATAATAGCTTCTATAGCTTTAACAGACAGTCCCCATATATCTTCCGTAGCTTTTATTTTGATTTGCTTGAAAGCCTTTATTATTTGACAACTGGTTACCTTTTGAAAATTAAACTTAGGCATATTTCCAGGAACATTTTCCTTTAACAAAGATTCCGCTAAATCTACTGATGAATCTAAATGTTTAGTTAAATCCAATGGTATGTTAGTGAAAAAAATATCAAGATAATTGGCAATAGTAGATTTATCTGAAATAAGGTCGTCATTTATGCAGAGAGCAATTTTGTTGTAATTTTTTTTATTACTCCCAGTTTCAGTATTAATAATTTGCCAGGTTGTTTTTATTTTATTATCTGACAATCTAAGCTTTTCACTTATATAATTAGATTTAGCTTGCATACATACTTTTTTAAATAATTTTGAATATAATCTGACATATTTTTTAAAGTTGACATCAGGTGTATAGGACCTTTTGTCATATAGCTCATACAAAATTTCCCTACTATGTCTAATGCCTTTAGTGTCCCAAGCACAAAATTTTATTTTAGAGTTAATTTTAATTGTTTTAATTGTACATACTTGGTCTTAAAATTATACTCTTTTCGTATAATTTTAAATAATGACGAGTACATGTCATTTGGACTGCCATCAAGTGTAATATTATCTATTTTTGATTGTACATTACTGTTAAATTGACCTAGGATGTTCTTAGATAACGGCTTGAAAGTTACTAATCTAAGTTACTAATCTTTGACAGCCTCCGTGGCGCAGTTGGTTAGACGCCGCTTGTGAAACGAGAGGCCGCGGGTTCGATCCCCGCACCGAGAGAAATATTTGTGCGGCCCACAAATATTTCTTCCGGGTCTGGATGTTTGTGAGACCGAAAAGTCTCTCGTAGTTCCTGATACCCACAACACAGGACTCGATCTTAGTGTGGGGTCAGGACTATGTATGTGACTGTTGGGTGTTTTTATTATTATTATTATTACTGGTTTTGTCTACAGCATGTTCTAATTTCACAAACTTAATACTCTTTACGTGAACGAAACAATCTCTTCGCACCCGAACAATATGGTTTCCGTAAAGCCAAGTCAATAAATGCAGCAATTTATCGTTTTGTTAATATTCTTATAGTCAATATAGACAAACGTAAATCAGCTGTAGCCATTTATTGAATTGATATTGGCTTTAAATCATATTGTGGCTCAAAATGACTCATCAATAAAGAAGGACCTATTGACGCATGAAAGGCAGAAAGATGTATCATACAAAGTTGCTAAGTACATCTTATGTTACAAATCTTTAATTAACGTTTCTCAAAAAAAAAAGATTGTTTTGGTTAGGTGACTCTAATTCTAAAGGTGCGATACAGTGTATACAGGTTATATCAAGACTGCTACCGAAAACGAAGCCGGGTGGCAGTATGACCGACTTCAGACACAATGCAACAGAAAAAGTTGCAAAAAAAGCGACAATTTTTTTTTGTTATTTTTTTCCGATGACCATATTTGGGTGGTAAATGCATTTTTTCCTAAAATAATAGTGTATACCATTTTATTTAGAAATAATCTAAGGTATAAAAGAGTTTAATTTATTATTTTAGCAAAAACTATGGATTTTCCACCCAAAAATGACGATATTTAAAAAATCATAAAAAATAATTGCGCGTTTCGTAGCGAAATTTTTAGTTGCATTGTGTTTATAGTCACTAAAACTACCACTCGGCTTCGTTTCGTCAGTATTATCATATAATTTTGATAAAATTTATGGGTTTTAATGCTAAACTTCACTAGTAGTGTATGCTTGCTAGTAGTGCATGTGCTCGTGAAGTAAAAGTTAACAAAGATTTTTGTTTGTTTTCACACGCTTTATAAAAGCTTCACTTGTATGTTTGTTAGTGTGTTTGTAATTGTACAAGGCATCTCGGTTCGGAACTATATAGGGACGTCTGTAACGAAACCATACCGCGATCTAGATTTCAAGTGGCGCCATCTCTTAACGGAGGTTGGAATTATAAAGGGCATTTTGCGTATTTATTTTTTAAACATGGTTTGATATGTGCTGTGTAGTAGTAATTGTTTATAAATCGACAGTTGATAAGACAGACATTTGAAAATAAGAAAAAACGATCTTATAAATAAACCAAACTAAAAAGTAGAAAATAAATAATAGTTTAAAAAAACCAAAAAACACGCTTTATATAGAAAACCCAACTAAAAAATAGAAAATAAATTTTAATAATACTGAATTAAGGATAGTGTAAAAAATTAATAAAAAAACATATTTTTTATTGTAAAAAAGCGTGGGGTGCTTTTTAAGATATTATCAAAATGATAATCCTTCTACTTATATCTGTCGATAAAATAATTATATCTATTGAAAACATGCACCCCACGCTTTTTTTACAATAAAAAATATTTTTTTCTTATTAATTTTTTTTTCTTATTATTTTCTATTTTTTAGTTGGGTTTTCTATATAAAGCGTGTTTTTTAGTTTTTTTAAACTATTATTTGTAACTATAAAATCTCATTAATAATGGTAAATTGTATGTAAATTTAATTAATTATTATGAGTGAACTCACACCACACACGAGTTATGAAATTTGGGTCACTAGACAGTTCTGCGACCAATGGAAGAGCATATAACTCGTGGCGTCTTCGGCGATGGCACAGCTGGCTTAGTGCGGTTTAGCAGGCTTCCTATGCTGTGGAAATTTTTATTCTCACTAAGTTGAAATAGTATGCAGGTTTTCTGCCAATAAAATGCGTAGGTGTTTTTTATCATACACAACTTCGAAAAGGTAGAGATTTCTCTGGGTATTTGAACCCAACACCACCGTCTCAATAGTCTCATTTGGCCAACAGGCCAACACGCAAGCATTCCTCATCCTACTGCTAGTATTGATTTAGGTATTGCTCGGCCAATGAATGACGACTGAGTGGTGCCACAGACAACGCGAACCGAATACCATTCATTTCATATACTGTGATAATGTACATTGCTTTTTGAAAAACCTATTAAGCTGTGTTCATGCAGCTTTGCTGTGTGAAAGAGACACGATTATTTTCCATTTCTCTTGCTAGATATATAAGTATAGTAAAGGTAGTATCAGGTAGTGTACATTTCTTCTGCCGTCATGTTATCCTAGTATTCGCAGTGACAGTGCTCTGCATGTTGCCTGGCAACCGTAAACAAATGTTGTTTACAAACAAACGTAGTGACACGGTTTACTAGATACGATGCCGTTTAAAGTGTATGTTTATACAAAGTAAATTTTGCAATGTATGAGAATTTGACATCCTAAATAACAATAAGAAAACGGTGCTATTGGATATCTTAAGCCATTTTTTATGATCTCCGCAGGCAGACAAGCGGCCCACCTGATGGTAAGCGATCACTGCCGCTCATATGCCTTCGCAGTGCCAGTGTTCCAGCTCAAGAAAGTCGCTGCCTACCGTAAGGAGGGTACACTCTCATAGCGTTCAGGGAACAAAACCAGAACTATGCTATTCGTGTCACTGCAACTCACTCGAAGCATTAATATTTTGTATTCACTTTTAAAATAAACTACAGTAGACTCCCTGTTTTAACAGATATTGTATTATGTATCCTGACTTAACGTTATAGCGATTCAAACATACTGGCCCGCAGCTGTCAATCATAATGTGACATTATATTTTTACTTCCATAAAAACAACAAACCTAAAGAAAAATATGGATGGAATATATATTATGTTCGTTCCACTTTCAGTATAATAAAAATAAAAATATTCTGTAGTAATTACCAATGCAGAAACTTTAAAATTGTACATAATTTTTTGCAATTATGAAATTGTGTCGTGATGCATTTTTTAATACGTTTTTATTAGCTTTAGACGTACATATGTTAGTATGTAACAGAATCTTTGAAGTCGATTTGCGAGCACTTCAAAATGTCAGATTTACTCGAAATTTTGCATACTTATCCAGTACCGATGACAATACAACAATAAAAAAAATGGCTTTACTTATCCAGTAAAGAAAATTAACCGTTTTGGAAAAAAAAACGTGGGTAATTTGCACGCCCCTGTCTTCTACTAAAAAAATAGCCGTAAATGGTTGTTTTCAGTGCAAGCAATTAAATTATAGTTTAAAAAAATCAAAACCACGCGTTTATAAACGATCCAACTAAAAAATAGAAAAAAGTACCCCACGCTTAAACTCATTATCAATTATTTTTTACTTTTTAGTTGGATCGTTTATAAAAGAGTGTTTTTAGTTTATTTAAACTATAATTTATATTGCTAGTCACTTTTAGTACCAAACTTTCAACGATATATCCAGTAATATGTGCCATGGTTGGCTTCCTAAATTTAAACCAAGATAGCAAATAGTTACTTCAATCTTTAATTCCCTTATACGTCGTTATCTTCTGCATATTTATGTCCTTCCCGGCAGAATATTTCTTAATATGTTCGACAGTGGATTTACAATTTAAAAAAATACTTTTTTTTTTTCTAAGCTATACAATTACCATTCAGACAACTTAGTCATATTTTTCACGGCTTCTATACATCGTACGAAATATAAATAACGTTTGTTGTTTTACCATTACAATTTAATGAGATAAAATTGAGCCTGGTGAAATATTCAAATTAACTAAACATACGTGAGTAACCAACGGTTTTAAAAATCACTATGAATAAATATGTCAAAACGAATATGAACTGGATCCATTAGTTCACCAAGAACGGTATAGCCGTATTAGCTCAGCTGGTAGAGCGTTAGACTGCGAAGTCTAGAGACCCCGGTTCGAACCCGGGATGCGGCGCTTCTTTCATAGACCAGTATATATATTTTTTTCTTTCTAAGATTTTCATTTTCTAACAAACTAAAAGCAAAATGTAAATCACTTTAAAAAAATAGTTATTTGATGAATATTCTTTTAATAAAATTCTTATTTTTTATTGCTATCAATGGCAAGACGACCATGCCGTTTGCCTTGTGGTAAGCGATACGGCTCATGAACAGTAGCAAAACCAAACAACACCTTGAATTACAAAGCATTGCTTAACATGTCACTTCGTACGCTATCCTGAGACATAAGATGTAAAGTCTCAATATGTCCAGTAGTTACTCTGGCTACAATGTCCTTCAATCCGAAACACAACAGTGCATTTAAACTGCTGTTTGACGGGAGAAATAGACATTTCTGTGGTACCTACCCAGGCGGACTCTCACATATGAGAGACCTACCACCAGTAGTAATTATTTGTATTTACTGATGTTTATGGATATGGATGAATCATGGATATTTTTGGCGTCAAATATATTTATAGTAGCGGATATCTTTTTATAAAAGTACCGATCATGGCCAAAAATAGACTGCATTATATTCTGTATCAGTCCATATACGTCTCGCTGCAGGGCACGGGCCTTCTCTACAATCGTGAGTGCGGTTGAGGGTGGTTCTTACATTGTCCACCATCCTGGCCTAGTGCGGGTTGGAACAATACTTAGATATAAACTTGTATATATTTAAATGTGGCAACAACTTCAAACTTTTATCGATATGGAGCTAAAATCTAAAATGTATTCGCAAAATGGAAGATAAAAAATATATTTGACAGCCTTCGTGGCGCTGATGGTTAGACGCCGCCTGTGAAACGAGAGGTCGCGGGCCCGATCCCCGCACCGAGAGAAATGTTTGTGCGGACCACAAATATTTCTTTCGGGTCTGGGTGTTTGTGAAACCGAAAAGTCTCTCGTAGTTCCTGATACCCACGACACATGACTCGATCTTAGTGTGGGGTCAGGACTCTGTATGTGACTTTTGGGTGTTATTTATTTATCACTACATAGTATAAAACAAAGTCGCTTTCTCTGTCCCTATGTCCCTTTGTATGCTTAAATCAATATTATTGTACACAATATTAATGCATATTATTGTACAGAAATCTATTTGTACCCGAGCGAAGCTGGGTCGGGCCGGTAGTATAAAATAAGTGGTTAATAATACAATAATGTGCCAATACATTACACACAATGTAACGGTTATTCATTTGAGTTTATTGGCTGTGTGCCACAGGCTACAGACTCAGCAATTCGTGTACTGTGTATTTGGTTCACTGTTACAATAAAAATATTCCATATGCAAAGTCATTATACTGTAACGTGCCTCTGTGTCGTGCTCTCAATAGTTATGCGATCCTAGTAGTTAGATTACGTAATATTTTGAAATATATAGATATCGGAGCCAACAGCGGAAAGTTACTGATACTGTACTTAACGAACAATATGACGGTAAAAATAATAGAATAACACTTACTAGTACATTAAATGGTCTTTAATTGAGACATTAATTAAAAAATACTCATTCCATTATTCATATAATAAAACCAATGAATATGCTTATAGATAACATCAAACCTATTATATTATCATATTCTTATTCGTTCGCTACTGCCTGTCGCCATGAAACTTGCAACTTCATTCGGAATAAACATTTTCACTACGTTTATGAGCGGTCGTTTCGCTTACCATCAGGCAAACGGCTTGCTCGTCTCGCCATTCAATGCAATAAAAAAAAAAATTACTTTGCGTTTGTCAACTTTTTGTACCTGAAACGAATTTATTTTATGAATGTTCTCAGTGACTTTATGCATCCATTGTACAACCCGGCTCGGCGTCTTGCATAGTGACTGGCAATTTTCCCTAAGTGGGTAATTCGCCTTTTGTGTAATACATGTGGTTGTTAATTGCATGAGTATCAAATTGATCGATACCTGTCACTGGTTTGTTTCTTAATCCTTTTTTTGTGTGTGTGAAGTAGGTTATTCTCACACCCTGAAAGACCGTATGTTACTTTCACCCGTAATTTTAAATAATATCTTTAAGCATACTTTTCAATATTATAAATGTCAATACGTGTACAAATATATCGAGCCCTTACCGCCAAATTATCGTAAGCGACACTTTTGTCAAAAATGCGTTTTTTATCGAAAGTACTATTTTAAGCCACAACGGACCCAAACCTGCCCAAACCTGTGGAAGAATTAGATATTTAAATGTATAAAAATAATTAATGTATATAAAATTTCAATTGAATTACACATTTCTTTTTAAAAATATTTAACAAAAACCTTCTCCTGTAAAATTTGTTTTTTGTCGGTTGCGCTAAAATGGCGGTAAAGGCTCGATATGTTTGAAATGTTTTGATGTTCTAATTGAAGAGTATAGAAATGAATAGTATTTTTTTACAAAAAAAAACTTGTTCTCATGGGATATATCAAATATATGTATATACCTATTAATTAAATCTAAATTAACCTAATTATCCATACAATAATGAGGCGCTTTCATTGCAACTCTTATAAAATCAATGTACGAAGAGGCGACAGTTGCGCCGTTTGTTTGTAAACAATATCTGTTTTCGGTTGCCAGGCAACATGCAGAGATCGGGCACGGCGAATACCAGGATATCATGACAACAGAGAATATGTACACAACCTGTTGCTTTACTATGAATCTATAGGAAGGTGTGAGGGAGATAGGCGATAGTCATCCCTCACCAACGTCGATGTAAGATAATAATGATCGTAAGATGAAAGCATAAACAGTAGTAGCTTTCCATTCAAGCTATATTGGGTATTAAATAAACATTGGCAGTGGCATGAAGAATTCATAGAATTTAGTACAGAAATAACTGATTGACTGACTGACTGATAACTGACTGACTGATTGGTATGACACACTTCAAAATTATTTATACTTATCGGCCCGGCTTCGCCCGGGTGCCGACACTTTTTAGTCCAGTACACAATAGGCACGTAATATTATTTCGCTCGCTGTTTTATATTTAAACTCGAAGTGACTGTCTTGCTTTATAAATTTAAAAAATAGAATTCACAGCATTAAAGCTTTTCTTATAATCAACTGGCTCATCGGCTTTTAAAATTAAATTATTGTTCAACTATACAAACTGAACTCCCAACTGAACTTGCCCAGTTTTTTTTTTCTTTTTATTTATACTGGCCCGGCATTATGGCCGCATTGCGCCTGATGGTGAGTGAAAATGCCGCCCAGGCAGAGTATCCATTGGCATCGGACGGCAGTCCCATAATGATTTCCTCAGGTATTGTTGTTAGCTCAGGTATAAAATTAGTGGAAGACTGCAGACTGACATCAGTAATGTTTAATTACACTTCGTAACCAGTATATCTCCGGTATAATGGGAGAACTAAATAACTCCGTTTTTGGCCAAATTGACCTTTTACCATTTTCATGAACCACAAAATGTGCCGCATCTTTTGATCTAACAACCATTCCCATATCTTAACCCAATCCAAAATTACAGCCATTTTCGTATTTAATTGTAGAAATAGATATTTGTAAATGAGCACTAAATATTTTTAGAAATTTGACTAACTCTGTAAATGAATGAACAACTGTGACTTCTGATCACTTGAGTATGAAATGAATTAGCTAAATTGAGTTATTTAGTTCTTCCTCGAACGAAAATATTCTAATGAAACTGGTGAAGTCGAAGGAAAACTAAACAACTTGAGTTATTTATTCCGGGCATTTGTGAGCGTTCTCTCGTTTTTAAATAATTGTTTTTATCTATGTCTTCTTCGATAAAATATACATTTATAAGAGATTCCAACCAAATAAATGTCAATATGTGAAATAATAATAATAATAAGAAGTTGTTACATACATCGATATTACTAGGGGCTCTCAAACTAGGCGAAGCCTGTATCTTGGGAAACCAAAACTCGGAGTTACAAGATAGCAATATTATTTTTAGACAGTAATAAAAATTAAAAAGAAAAAACAACTTATTTAGTGCACAAAGTTATATAAGTAGAAAACATCAAAATAGAGTTCAAATACAAAGTACAATAGTCTGTTCACAGAAAGTTGATGTTTGAGACAGGATCACTGATTATAGTTTCGGTAGCGCCATAGTCAATGCTTTGCAACCAATACGAGACTGTTTTTGAACACGCATTCACTGACATGTTTTTAATTTCACATATTTTATTAGCCTTGTTGTAAATGGAGCGGTAAGCAAAATATTGAAACTTTTTTCCAAAACTAGATTTGACTGACTGCAATGAAAGGTTGAAGACCCTTTTAGTTAACAGTGATTTATATTCATCAGACTTAATTATAGATTTATGAGTTGAAAAGCTTTATGGATATATAAGTGTCGGAATCTTAAAACACCTGCTTTTTTATAAAATAAATCCGTTGAATATCTAAAGTCTTTACGCAACATGACCTTCAATATTGCACGTTGAGCTCTTTCAAGGGATAGCATCAAAGTTTTCCCTGCCCCACCCCAAACACCAATGCAATAGGTCAGAAAAGATTGACATAAAGCAAAATACACTAACTTAAGTATATGTACACTGGCCGAGTTACGTGAAATTTTAAAGATGCCAAGTATCTTCCGCATCCTGTCAACAAGAGTTTGAATATGTGATGTAAAGTTTAAACGTTCATCTAGAATTAATCCCAAATATTTTATTTCCTTGGTTTTTTGAATCTGAAAACAATTACATGAAGTGGCCAGTGTTGATTTGCATGAATGAATTTTGAAATCAGGCATTTGAGGTGGTGGCTGAGATGTTGCTGTTTTTGTGAAAACAAATATGTTTGGTTTTGTCTTTATTCAGAGTCAAGAGATTGGCCTGAAGCCAGTATAGACTAGATGCAGCCCCTTGTACGTTATTATGTACCTACCTTAGACAAATCACGTTCCTGCTGACACATTTTCACCAAAAATCTACCCCTTGAATCCATGTTAAATAGTTGTCATCTTTCACATTAAATAATGGATGCAGAAATGCGCTCACGTCGGCATGCGTTCACCCTCTCCCGGACCCCACACTCCACCTTCCCGATAGCTCACTGATCTCTATGTTTACATTATTTCGCGCCAATTTCTACTATTGAATTGTACAATAACTTTGCTCACGTGCGTATAGAAGAGACAGAACAAGAACGCTACTCCATACAAAGTGACAGAGTTATCGTACAAAGATATGCTAGACCTAAAATCGTTAGCTTCTAACATGATAAAAAATAAGACTGTAGCAGAGAATGGAGAGACACTAAGTTGGCTACAAATAAAATGTTTGAGGTTCGAAAAGGACTTGCCAGGATTTATGAAGTACCGATATGACTATGATGGAGTATACAATTTATTAAATACTCTCTGTAAGCCCGGGAGATCAACAAGAAGAATGATAAATACTGAATGCCTGCTATAAGTTTTGAAGACATTCCAAGGGCGTATAATCAGTTTCTACTTATTAAGAAAGAAAAAAAGAGGGACCTATTACAGCTTTGTAAAAAAAATATAATACCCCAGGAGCTCCACGGTTGGTATGAAAATTTACCAACATCAAATAATAATCCAAGTAGACAAACTTACTTTTGCTTGCACAGTAATGTAATTCATAATTAAGAAACGTTGATTTGATAAACCATGTTCGATTTTTGTGTAAAATTATATGTTTAAATGTAAAGGAAAGTTATTTTAGTTTTAGTTGATTTTAGAAGATGTATAGTAAGTTATTTGATTTATTACATTATTTTATTTTATTTTTTGACATATCTAATTAAGTTAATTTTGATATTGCTAATTTTACGTTTAATAAACGATGTTCCTACTTCCAACCCATGTTTTTTTATTTCATGTGAGATCAATAATCAGTGATAAAATTACACAAATTAACTTTCACTAAAAATGCCTAACTTTCGTGTTTAAATATTTCTTTAGGTTCAAAACTCAATAAGTGTACTTAGTTCACCCAAAGAACAATGGCGAATTTATGATTGATCTTAATTTGAGCGTCTTAAAGTGGCATATATACAAAACAATTTCCAATATTTTTGTACATTTTTTCAAATAATCATATGAATTATACAAAGCGGGTGAAAAAAACCTTTAAAATGGAAAGCCAATTGAGTAATTCCGGATTTATAAACTATTATTGGCTAAGTGTTGCCATTTTATATTTATTCGACTTAAATAGTTTGCTATCTAGTAAAGTACTGTTATTCAAGATAACTTTGTCATTCAATATAATATTGGCAAACTCCCGCAATTTGTCAGTTATTTTAATTTTGTAAATAATTATAGTTCATTGATATTTTATTTGCTTAAATAGTAACAACACATAATATTTTTTCTGTATTAAATAATAAGTAAATTCAAAGTATGATATGAGCCTGGCCAGAAGACTCATACTTAAAGCAATCGATTGACGATTGACATAGATAACCGTAAGATAACCCAGCAAAAAAAAAGATAGACTTTTGACGTTTCCGTTGCGTGAATTGTTGATAAATATTTAATCCGGACTGAGTCAAAAAATATTGAGGAATAAAAGGAGCCTGATACTGCGTTGTGTGATCCGTGCATTGTTACGGACTTTTATATTTACTGTGTGTGATATGTTATGTTTGTTATGATCATCAATCCATTGAGGTATTATACTAGAGCGGACATCGGAAACAAAATTTGTGCGTATGGTGCGTGCACAAGGGTACACAGTGAAGCGAGATGGAAAATAATGTTACTTCGTAGGCGTGACAGAGACAGAAACAGAATGTACCCTTCATTTTGTTACAAACATTTTGTTTGCAGTGTCCCCTCTAGTATATTATCTCAATGTCATCAATCTTATTTTAATGCTTGGATTGATTTATAGTAAATATGTTGAGAATTGAAGGTAATTGTCAACTGAGACTGCGGCAGATCAACTGTAATTATTAATGATACGTGTAAATATATACTTTTAGGCTAATATAAATAAAAACACAAGATACTAATAGAACGGGTGTATTATTATACTTTTTATTTATTATAAAATGATATTCCTGACAACACAATACTTCATAGCACGGTCAGCCATTTTACTCGTAGTGTGACGTAGGTGTATAAACACAAAAATTCTGATGTGAATATCAATTTTTCCCCTGTTTCTTTAACAACAATTATTACACATATTGAATTAGAAATTAACCCTCAGGCTAACGAGATTTTTTTCATCTTAAGACATTTAATTTTAATGTCAATAAAAATTATGTATGGACACTTGCCATTGTTCTTTATGTATTCACATCCATCTAATGTGTGGGAAAACTGAATAACTACCCTAAAGAATTAGCTAACTACGGTATGTTTGCAATATCTTGGTTCATGCAAGAAATAAGTTTATTTAAGGATAGGATCGACAGCAAACATGCATAAAACATATAAAATTGCTGACAATAAAATTATTCTCAATTTGTAAATTATTTCAAAAAAAGTGTCAAAAAAACAGTAAATCGCGATTATCTCAAAACATGAAATATTGAGTTATTCAGTTCTCCCATTATACCGACGATATTTACATTTATTTTCTTATTTTATTAATGCAGTTAAAGATTTAAAGTATTCTTTGTGAAACCCCACTGCATACAGTTCCGTTGATAACAACATCTTTGTATTTTGGGTTATGATTTTTTCTTTCTAATTTGTCAAATCTTTTGACACTTTTTTATAATATTTTTTATTATAAAATAATAAATGATCCCCAGAATTTTGACAGAAGCTCATATATTAATATTTACCGTTTAATTTAAATTACAATAATTTTATATCTCCCTACGGTATTGCCCCGAAGTACTTGAGGTTGACCGTTGACAAGATTTGGATTTCCCATTTCGGTGTTTTCAGAAAAATTTCTTCTTTTGTTTTGTGATTTTACTAAGACACAGAATCCACTATCCAGTCTCCTATTCCTATTAATATGCTCTAAGCTCTAAGTATTCTCCCAAGGACTCGGTAGTAGAGTTGTGTTATAACAGGTCAAACTCAATATCTGTTCTTCCTGTTACTGTTCCTTCCAAATAACTGTTCTTAAATAACAGCCTGTTATTTTTCAAGTTCGGTTTGCCAGTATGATTGGATACGCGTTGTTATTATTTATGGTTAAAATACTAGGTGCTTCTCGTTCTAGCAAAGTAGACATGGGTAACTCAGCGAAAATCCTTGCGTTAACTCAGTAACTCAGGCGCAATTAACTGCGCTGGCTCACTGAGTTAACTCAAAATTGCGCCATGGCGCAACAAAATGAAAACGCTTGTCGCCGAGTGAGCAACGAAATGCGTTATGCGCGTCATCTGCGCGGCGCGGCGCACGGGGCATGCCACGCTCACAAGTCTGTTTATTAGTTTGTGGCAGTGATGTGCCAACTCGGGATAAACCCGAATCGAGTTACAGAATTCGACTTGGAAAGAAGAAACTGAGTGTTGAACTTTGTAGGTAGGATTGAATTAGATAGGTTTTTATAGTTTTTACTGGTATGAGACTGTACTGTTATGTGTGTTTCATATGTAAGAGGCCGCGATGAGTCTGTTACTCTAAAATTTAAAGCAAAATGATGACATTTAGTACGTAGCTGATATATTGCATAGGATACTATGTATCCCGAAAATGTAATGTTCCCATAAATATGCATATTTGCTACTCTTTCGTACCAACTTGTGTTCACCTATCGCGATTTTCTAACTCGAGTTAGAAAGAATTTAATTCAAGTTAGTAAATCCGAAATCGAGTTGACTGTTGTATAACTCCTTTTTGCGCCAACACATTTTGAACAAGTGAGTTAACACATCCGGCGCAGTGAACTGAGTTGGCGCAATTGCGCGGCGTAGCACAGTGTTACATATCTCTATAGCAAAGGCCTATTCAGATGGTATGAGGGAGACCAACTACGTAATATGTACGTCAACGTTATAACAGGTAACACGACCTAATTCAAGAAGCATTTTTCAAAGACGATTTCTACGTACATGACTGCCAACTGCTTTTTTCGCATAAATACTAGGTGTGTCTCGTTTTAACAAGTGACATTCGTGTGTACATTAAAAAGAGACGGGTGATGAGAACAGTTTTGTGAATAACAACTGTTATATTTTTAAGAACAGATTAGGTCTGTGGAACAGATATATGTTCACAGTGAGAACAACTGTTATCTGTTATTTGCTTCTACCTGTTCTTTTGAACTGTTACGATAAATACGCCTCACCCCTAGCTCTAAGTATTCTCCCAAGGACTCGGTAGTTTAGTACCGTAGGCGAAGTATTACTTATGTACAGGGTAGGGTGGCTGTGACCGATTATCATTACGGATTCATACATTGTATGTTTCATAATTTATTGCATCCCCTACACCGCACAAACTGGCAGTGGAAAGTACTGGACACCCGGCACCCGAGTGAATCTCAGATCTACGCCCAGTACCGCTCGCGGCGGATCGTAGATCTCCGTCTCCAGATACCCGCACCCTCCGATCACAACAATCCACGTTGTAAGAGGTATTCAGGGCCGTCTTTACCTATGATGGGGCCCTGGGCACACGAGAATTTGGGGCCCCTTTTGAAAAATAAAGAAAAAATTTAATCTAACATTTATGATCATTTCATATCGAAGTAATGTATTAATCTTGTCGGAATTGTCCCTCTCAAAGGGATGTAATGTAAAAAACTGTGTATGATGTCTCTAGATCCTTCTAGGATAGCTTATTACACAGGCTCACTAAAATGTTTTTATTACTGAGTACTGATTACCACTAAAATGGTAAACAAGTTTTTTTCTAAAGCGATGTATTATTTGCGATTGTTTTTTTTTATTTATATGGTATTTATCCGTATCAAAATAATTTCGTTTTTAAACGACTTAAAAAAAGAAGATTATGTATTCGATATGTACATATGTAATTTTGTCAGAGTTGCACAGTTTTTAGATATGTTAGTCTATACCAGCGACTGAACACGAATTTCAAATTAAAAAATGTATGCATGTTTGCATGTTTGTCCACGTTCATATGTTTTTGAAATCCGACTTATACATTTTAAAAAGTATAAGTCGGATTTCAAAAAAATATTTTTGTTTTCGATTAGATATAGTCCAATTTAGGAGTTGTTTAAGTTTCATCTAAATCGATTACTTAGTTTTTGAGATAAAGCAGGAGTGTCCAACTTTTTTCGGTTCGCGACGTACCTATAACTATACGTACGACAAAAACTTGTTGGCCTAACTTGGGTATTTTAGATCTATTAAAAGATAAATTTTGATTATCCGGAATGAATGAGATTGGACAGGAAATGATCTAACTGGACGGGATTTTTTTATCAATTAAATCTGGAAAACGAACACACAGGTCACCTGATGGTAAGATCACTGCCGGCCATGAATATTCACAACGCTTGGTTCACTCACTCGCTTCTAAGGACGGGATGGTAAAATACAGAACGGAAGTCACGTTTACTTTACGCAAAATAATAGGTTTCTAGTGTGGATAAGAGTCAACAAGTATCTGAAATAAATATCATCAGAACTCCCGAAAGAAACCACTACTTACTACTAGTATTGTTTGTAGTTCTGTATGTGATCAGCAAGAAAAGGATCAAATTCACTAATCAGTTCCAAGCATCCCAAATAATTCCCATTATTTTGCAATCCCAATGTCTCATAATCACCACGAAAAGCAGATAGCTAGCTCTTGAAGATAAATATTTCACTACTGAAACTATCCTCTTAAGCACGTTCTTCCAATAGTCAATTTTTGTATTGGGTCAGCAACTCGCTATAAATTCGTCCAACCAGTGGCGTAACTACCCCATCGGGGGCCCGTGGCAAAATTCATCAAATGGGGCCTTTAGTAAATATAAAAAAATAACTCTGTAGTTTCGTTTTTATGATTATTTTTTACGGTGCTTGGTGGCCTGGTGGCCTGGTGGTAAATTGTGCAGATGCAGCCGCCAACATGTTCATGGTGCTCGGGGGTTTGAATCCCAAGGCACGCCTCTGAGTTTTCGGAGTCAAGTGTGTATTGATAGTCAATCACCACGCACTATGACGGTGATGGAAAGCATCGTAAGGAAACCTGCAAACCGTAGTGATTTGCAAGAGTTTCTATGGTATGTAAAGTCCGGCAACCCCCACTAGGCTAGCGTGGTGGACTATATGGTTTAACCACTCTAAATCGTTCTTTGGATCGTAGAGGAGGCCCATGCCCTGCACTGGGGCTTATATGGGCTTATACAGTACAGCACAGAATCTTTTAATGACATGGCTTCATATTTCTCATCGGATTTTGAACATAAATCACTTCATGAAATCTAAAAAGGAGTCTCTACGATTAAAGAGTGCTTTTGTAAATTCATTTTCATTTCTTTCTATCACACAGTACCAGTAAAGTTCACATAATTGGTCTGTTTTAGAAAAATCTTGAGTTGTATCAAATATAATGGAGTTTTAGGCCCAAAACAGCAATTAGCTCTTTTGTATTTTCGGACTTAAGTATTTTATCTGTCCCTTGGACTTATTCAACCATTCCTCTAAATCAGTATCACATTTTTCCTTGTACCTAATTGCTTTATTACTATCTGCGCTTTCTCTATGGCCACGAAAAGCTAAATTAGTAGTAACTTAGTGGAGTATAGTAAGTTTTTGGCGTCAAAAAAATGATGTTTTTTATTTATATGGATTGTTGCTCCCCAACTACTAATGTCCAATGTAACCGCCAATGTTCATAATTCATATAAAAGACACGAATCCAAGTGAATTTTCGATATTTCGTGTCTCTTTATCGCATTTAAAATTTGTTTCCAGGCGTCATAACCCTCAACTCAAACATTCATCATCAGCCTTTGCTTATTTGTTATTATTTAATTTATTTACTTTATTATTTATTGGCACTGTCACTTAAGAAGGGACCATTGGGTTTACTGTGAACCTTTCTTAATCACAAATAGTTTCACTTCGTCATATTTGTTTATATGCAGTATATGGAGATTTAATATTTTCCACTCCTAACTATGGTTCAATTTCATGTTTGCTCATATGTTTTGTGGTTGTTTTGGGTCTGAATCTTATCTATCGTCGGGATTTGCTATTATGGAATTTTGGTTTAATCCAAATGGATTAAACAGTACCCAGACTCATCGATAAATTGCTCGTTCCGAAAGTACTGACTTATTTTAGATAACTTTTTATTTAATGCTTCAGACTCCCTCTTTTCCTTTCGTTTTTCGCTACCACTAAAATCATATCTAGAATAAGACATGTTTAGATTTATTTGGAAAATATTAACTTAATATTCATTAAATCAGTAGTGCGTGGTGGCCTGTTGGTAAACGGACCAGACCTGGCTACCAACATGTTCACGGTGGTCGCGGGTTCAAATCCCAGGGCACACCTCTGACTTTTCGGAGTCATGTGTGTATTGATAGTCAATCACCACGCACTAAAACGGTGAAGGAAAACATCGTGAGGAAACCTGCATACCATAGCGATTCATAAGAATTTATATGGTATGTAAGTCCACCAACCCGCACTAGGCCAGCGTGGTGGACTATATCGCCTAACCACTCTCAATCGTACTCTCGATTGTAGAGTAGGCCCGTGCCCTGCAGTGGGACGTATATGGGCTGATCCAGAATTCATTAAATCATAATTTATTGGTTTCTAAGTTTAGACTATAATGAAACAAAAACAAAACATTTAAATCAAATACTTGATGACATTTTTGTCATGCTTAAAATGTGGTCAATTTTTAATATTAATAATTTCGTTATTAAAGTTATATTCTTCTGTGCTTACACCCTGTTGGGCTTAAACTCGTGGACCTATAGAGCCAGGGCCCTGTCAGGCCTGAGATCCTGTCAGACCAGGGCCCTGCCGGGCCGGGGGCCCCTTAGGCCCGGGGCCCGTGGCATTTTGCGCACTCTGCCACCCTATTTTCATTCTTGCAATATCATCATAAATTGCCTGTGCTGTAAACTGTTCTCATGCTCCATTAATAAGTTACTTATATGCTTCCAATCTTTATATCCATTTGGGGAACTTAAATGATGTCCAGTACTAGCTATAGAGGTATTAAATATACAGCAGCAATAACAGTACACACATTTCTTTTCTGGTGAGGAGCCATTTTCTTTCTAAATACGCACCATTTGTCAATTTACGGGTAAAAATATTTTTAGTTAAGTATTTACATAGTTTTTGTTTTACCGCTTGAATCTGGAACTTGTATAGAAGTTTCAGAGAAGTTACAATTTTTATTTTGGAAAAACTCTGGTTCATTCCTAATCCAAATATCACGGACTTCCTCCGTTAATATGTTGTCACAGTAGCTATCAGAAGATACTATATATACATTTTTCATGCTTGCAATTATAAACTTATGCTTGCCTGAAGTAGAGGGTACAACATCTGACGCGTATTTGACATTTTCCTCACACGTAACCTCTTATTCTTGGTGATATTCAGAGGTATTTTTATATTGAGGTGAATCCTCAGGTGATGATAATGACAAATCTTTCAGCTTTTTCTTTAAAACCTTTTTTCCTTTCTTTTTTGTGTGCCACTTAAATATGATCCTTTCGACATAATAAAATAATGTTTCAAAGAACAATTTAAAACTACTATTATCTTAAACAATATAATTAATATATTGCTAATACGAAACTAAATTGAATTAGTTTAGAATACACTATGGAAACAGCAGTTTGAAATGAAATGAAATGACATGTATTTATTGGTCACGTAGGCAATTTTTTAAGAGCTTTTATGACAAATCAATACACGTAGAACAATAAGCGCAGTCTATGCCTTATAATAAGATTACCGTAAATGCAGTATCGGGAACATAATTATAAGCCTCATGTGGCCGCGATTGCTTTCACTTAATACGTAAAATGATTTTATATAGTTATTTACTTGTCTTACTGGCTATTTTTGAACTAATCATCGGAAATCTAGTTTACATTTGATCGAACTCCATAGATCATATTTTCTAAACATCATACAACAGCAAACCCAAAGACGTGGTAATTGAGAACGTATGGAAATATGGATTAAACGATTGTGAAGCTGTACATCTGGTTTACAGAAACCATGCTTTACAGACGTAAAAAATAGTAAGTAGTATCTTAGGAATTATTTCGATTATTTCATATTGAACTGTTTTTTTAAAGTGTAATTAATGTCTGTCAGTAGCGTAGGTAAATCTATACTATCTGAGGCCTGTGGCAAAATCATCGGATGGGGCCCTCCCTTACTATAAAAAACTTAACTTTATAAATTCTATGAATAATTTTCAAGAATTGGTAAACAATCCAGCAAATTGTTGATTGTATTTGACTAATTTTATAAGTCAATGTTACATTCCTTCTCTGCTTACGGCATCTCGGGCCGAGGACCCCTTCTTCGAGGCCTTTCAAGCTTGGGGTCCCCTTGGACCGGGAGCCTATGTGCCTAGGCACATGAATAAAGTTTTACGTACGGCGTCCGAACATTCGAAGTTCGAATCGTTTCCAAGAGTAACACCCCAGTTGCGGTGGAACTTTTGCACATGCGAAGACTCTTCTGAGTAGAATTTAGTCATCATTTGTATTAAATCAGATTTAGTGTTCTGGAGGGCATTTTTATTTTGATTCTTGGTTTTTTCTTCTTGAATCTTGGGTTTAACAACGTACTACGAGCTATTTCCTTTACATTTTCAATATCGGCCAAACTATTAAAAATGCAATTTAAACTGGAAATTTTAGTTTTTGCGCCATGATTACAATTAACTCGATTGTAGACGTATCGAGAATATTGACGTCACAAATAGACAGCCAATTATTTGTCATTGCTAGCGCCGCACTAACCCTGATGTAAATTGCACCGCAGACTGTTTTTGTTGCTTCATAAAATGGCCTCAGACTATTGTAGGCTCCTTTAACACACTTCCAATCGTCTGATGTCACAACATGTACATCTGCAGTTGGGAGGAGCATTGTAGCTTCTAAGGGTTCCTTTTGATAAGCATAAGGTACGTCGAATTCCATTGAGTTGGTACAGATTTTAGTAATGTTTTAGGTGCCGTAATGTTTTGTTTGATAATTTGGTATTTCTGTAAACGCTCTTTCGCAATAATGTTTTTATTAAAAGGCAACAATTCTGCTTACTTTGTCTAGTGGACTTTATGGTTAATAATCCATCTTGTATTATTAAATTTAATTTATGTGCATAGCACCCAAAATGGGGCCATTTTAAAAGTACTGCAACTACTTTCAAATTAGAAGCATTATCTGTCACGAAAAAATAAGTGGTAATAAATGTATCAACAAATCTGGCAGCACTTAGATTGACAGCCTCCGTGACGCAGTTGGTTACAGCTTGCTGTGAAACAAGAGGCCGCGGGTTCGATCACTGCACCAAGTCTGATATTTGTACGGCTCACAAATATTTGTCGGGTCTGGGTGTCGGTGAGACCGAAAACTCTCGTAGTTTTCGATACCCACGACACAAAACTCGATCGTAGTATGGGGTAAGGACTGTGATCTGAGTTTGGGTGTATTTATTTACTTAGTGCAGCCAAATCTGTGTTTTTCATATTTATTTCGTGTCGGTATTTTGTAAAAACATAACAATAAAACATAATTTAAAGTCTTTATTTATTTATTTGCAATTTTTTTCAAAACTTCTAATCTTTTTTATAGAAAGAAGAAAGAAAGAAGAATTTATTGTTGGACAGTGACATATAAATACAAACAAAACAGATAACACAAGTGAGACACAAACACTAAAAATAATTATCACTGGACATGGACAATGGACATCGCATTCAGCTAAATGCTTCGGTAATGCATAAGCAGTACCGCAGCGCTGATTTTCAATGCGAGGACCGAGTGACGTTCGGATGCTCAGTCTTTAATCTGACTTGAATTAAAACGTTAAAAAAATAATGTATAATAATAATAACAATTGGAAAATATGACAAAATAATTTATCCATCTTCATTCTCTCTTTATGCCTTTTATTTTTGTTCCCCTCGTGATCCGCTTTTTGTTGAATTCTTTTTCTTAACAGAGATGCGATCATCGATGTTTTATTTGATCTTGAAAATATATTTCACCGTTTAAAATATTTTAAATAAATATAAGATTTCTGATGTAACTAACTCACTTCTGAAACATTCTTCCTCACTATTATTTTCTTGAACTGTATTAAGCCCAGTTGAAGATGCAACGGCCACTGGATCGCACTATGCCTTTTTGGCAAAATCATCTTCCATTATCTAATAGAATTCATCATTTTTTTTTAATTATAATTGAGGTATATCTCAATGATTATTACTAATATTGCGCTGTAAAAAATCGCTATAAGTCGTATTTCTTCTATTGGCGTGTGCCATGGATGTTTTGGCGGGTACCTGTGTCGAGTTGTCGGTGTGGATATGGTAATGAACTGCACAGTTGGATGATCCTTTTCTGTAGGTAATCTAGTTTTTGTACATTCTAACTTTTTCGCGTTACGCCGTGAACTTTGGGTAAAATGGAAATGACATCCCTGAAGTTTATCTTTTAATTTTGACAATGCGTTAAGAGCAGCCCCTTCAAAATCAATTCGAATCTCTTTTGGGCCCCATCTTGGTATTTGCGATGCAATTAAATCGAACAATATTTCGTATGACAACATCGATGAGACATAAATGCATAAATCAGTGGAATAATATTCATGGTACTAGTTGAATCACTACCCAAATCTCCTTGAATTGTATATAATTGCGCAAATATTGCTGGACGCGATAGAAACGTAGCATCCATAAAAAATAGTAATATTTGTCATATGTAACCTTGCTTCAGGTGAACAAAACTAAAATTTTGATATTCCCATCCCAATAGTCGGCCAGGAGAAATTCATGAAATTAGATGGGAACTTCAATTTCGAGTATGTTTTTACAACAAATTTTGCTAACTTGCGCCAATTCATTTCTATGTCTATAAATGATTGATTTTTTGCTGTCGTATGTTGGGATGGGTTTTTTCGGATGCCAAATCAACACCGCGTTTTTAATTTTGATTATTTGCCTATTAAATATGAGGGGGGCTGGGTCTTTTCCTGCAGCAGCTTTGCTGATGGCCGTACTAATTTTGACATCAAGGTAATTTTCTGTACAGTCTGTTCGGCAACTGGTACTGTGAGGAGTCTCTTTAATTACTTCTCGGTCCTTAAAAAAATAAAAACATTTTTAGCTTTTTAAAAATTTACTATTTCAAAATGCTAAAGAAGTAGGACGCTTACCCTGAAATTGTAACGGAACCGTAACACCGTTCGCTTCTTTCAAATTTAAAACTAGCACATCGCCAGCGAGACGTATGATTATCGTAATCCCGATGTTTGTAAAATTGTAACCCCTTATATAAAATTACAAAACCCCGACCCCGTTTGATAATATTAACGCATTTTGTATCTAAAATATCCATATTATCAGAACTACTTGGAATAAAAAGTTTCAGTAGTTCCATGATAACTGTGAGTGGAACTACTGGGAATAAACCGTTAACTTAATGATTTCTTAGGTTTACTCGAATTTTTCTCATTGAAATAAAACTATTATTTTCGGATTTGATTTAATTTTTACATTTTTGACTTCCCGACGTTTCGATTACTTTACCGCTTTCGTGATGGGCTTTGACTTAACTTAAGATGTAACCAGTATTTTTCAAGTTATTTTAGGTTCTGTTTAATTGTTATTTTGGTGAACATACGTGTGTTATGTAATTATTTATTTTTACCTATTTAATATTATCATTTTATTTCCTGTTTATTTACTACTAGCTTTTGCCCGCGACTTCGTCTGCGTGTACACGATGATATAAACGTGGAAATACATGAATCTTAAATTGTATCCTCTTCGAGAGATTTTCGCAAAAATTAACACATCACAATATACTCTTTGTATCCAGTGTGTTTATTTAGCTATCTTATTCCATCCCCGACTGATGCTTGCTATTAATATTTGTTAGTAATAAAAGTGTCGTCGGGGCCTTCAGCATTAATAGTTTCATATATAAAAATGCCACACTTTCAGATTTAATAAAAATACTATTCATGGTCTTATCAGTAGTAATTAGCTAAATTATAAATATTGAATGTACATTAATATGTATATTGTAACATTATCATATCATTCTATTTTGACAGCGTCCGTGGCGCAGGTGGTTAGACGCCGCCTGTAAAACGAGAGGCCGCGGGTTCGATCCCCGCACCGAGAGAAATATTTGTGCTGCCCACAAATATTTCTTCCGGGTCTGGATGTTTGTGAGACGGAAAAGTCTCTCGTAGTTCCTGATACCCACGACACAAGACTCGGTCTTAGTGTGGGGTCAGGACTATGTATGTGACTGTTGGGTGTATTTATTTATTTATTTGTTTATTTATTTATTTATATATCCAACTTTTTTTTGGATATAACTTTAAGAAAACCCTTCGTAGTGTTCACGTACAATATTAAAAAAAAATGATGGAATTATTGAACGTGGAGTGGACTGGAGTAATTATACCTAACAGAAAGCCTGTTCAGAGCGTTAATTACAATATTTCTGTATTCACTAAATTTTTGGTGTTTCTAGAAGGCGCCACCGAAATAACCAAGTCACAGGGTGAACTCACACGTAAACACGCTACGTAAAACTGCCCATGGGAGAAACAAGGCTGTCAACACCGGCATTTTATGGGTTTGCCCTTTTTTAGAGGGAATCATAATCTTTTTAGCTCAAAGGGGAGGACATTCGGTATTAACGGAATACGGGGTATAAACTCTGTTTCTCGCTAAGCAGATCTAGTTAAAATACTATTTTCAATTGTATTGAGATGTACAATTTGACTTGTAATCTAGCGGCATTACACATCGTAGGTGGTTTCAAATTTCTTAGTAACATCACAGGTGTGCCAACACGTAGAGTAAGGTTATGATAAGGAAGTCCAGCTGAATTAATGGTGTTCCAAAACTCAACTGGATAATGAACTGGCGAAATAGCATTTACCACTGTGTCTATTAAATAATAAGCCATTTCTTCTCCTTGAAATGATTTAAATAGTATATCATTGATTGTTGTCGCTTGGTTATTCCTAGGTGTTAGAATAGCTCTTTCGTATAAGCATTCTAAAAACTTCTTAATTTGAGCCACATCTGCATAAATTTTGTCTATAAGATCTTTAACTGTAGTTACTATAGCACATAATTGTTCTGTTACACTTATTAAACCGTCCGTTTCTGGATACTTGCCGTTTCCTATTTTAAGTAAAAGATCTAAAAATAGACGTCTAGAAGAAGCAGAAGCGTCCCGTCCCAAACGCACTTTCATATTTTTGGTTAATATAAGTATTTTAATACAGAGCCACAAACACAATCGTTAAAGGCAAGCTTTTACTTCGTCGGCACGTGTTCCTTTTGGTATTACTGGTAATGTTTGACGAAAAACTCCAGCTAATAATGCTGTCCTACCACCACCCATCAAATTGCTCTTATTTCTTAAATTCTGTAGAGTCAACAGCTCTCTTGTTCGCGATTGTACTTTCATTCCAGACTATTATCTTTATGTTACTCAGTAGTTCAGCAAGATTATTTTGCTTTGAAATATTTTGAAGCAGAGTGCAGTTCGACTTCCTTCAAATAACGTAGCAGCAATCCCTTTAGACGTGACTGCTGAAGTAATGCCACGGGTAGGTACTTCTTATTTTAGCTAAAAGTAAATTGATAAGTTTTACCAGTGCCCCCAGGAGCATCCAAAAATCCTCTCCCGCGCCGAAAGCGGCCACGTTTCTTTTCCGCTCGGCTACGCGTTTCATGCCCTTTTGCTGATATACCGCGTGACCAACCACTGCTGCTTGTGCTCTGTTTAACTGCCTGGACTACTCCTGCCGCGCCGGTTGTTTCCACTATCGCAGAATTCCTCAACGCAGCCTGCGTTGAGGGAGAGGAGGAGAAAGGAGAGGTTGACGCCAGCTTTACGGCCGAATTAAAAGTGTCTTCCTCCGCAAACAGACGTTAACGAATAACGTTGATATTGAGTCCACTGGTGCCTGACGTCTGTGACGGAGTATGTATGTTTCCGACAAAGCAGAAGGCGCAGGCTGCAGATGCTGTTGCTTTAATTCACACGCTTTTGAATAACGGAGCTCCGATGGCGAGACGGACTGGCGAGGTTGACAAGCACCTCATATGCCTCGCTTCCCATCGAATTAATCAACGATGATAACTTTAAATAATCTGCTACATTATTTACCTTAAAACATTTCAATGCGGTCAATGTAGGAAGACCAGGAAGCGTGTCCTTGTATATCGTATTCCGGTAGCCTACCGATCGATTTTTTTCTTTTAGTCCTCGTCGCCAATATTAAATATCCGGAGGAATTAAATAATAAGTTTGGTTGGTAAAATAATATATTTTCTTCTTACAAGTTCACAAGACATTTCAAACAGTTCTATGTATAAATTAAACAATAATTATCTAAAAAGGGAAAACAGTACACTTATAATACTTGCGACCCGCCTAGGAACCCAAACTCCCAAAAAATTTAATCGTCTATCCTACTTTCTCGTAAATTAAACCTGGCAACACTAGCAATGCGTGACTTTGCCATTTCGACTTCTGCCATTTTACTGTGTAACCTTAAAAGGTTACTCATTAGAGCCATCCAGCACTGCCTCGCCTCGCGCGGTTAATATTCTTTATATGTAATTGTATGGAAATACGCTCACTACATCAACTCCGTAACTCAGCTGGTAGGGCAACAGACTGCGAAGTCTAGAGACCCCGGTTCGAGTCCGGGATGCGGCGCTTCATTCATACTCAAGTATATATTTTTTTCTTTCTGAGAACCCAATCTGTAAGAAACTAAAAGTAAACATTATTAATCTCTCTATAATAAACAGTTCTTTAGTGAATAGTCGTGTAAAAGTTGATTCATAATTGATCATTTTTTCTGAACAAATATATTTATATTCGTCGATTTATTTGTAGAACTGATTAATTATAAAAATGTAGAAAGAGAATTTTAAAATAAAAGGAATATACTGTATTATATTGTGTACATTATACTTAGTAATACGTTATATTCGTTTGGGTTGATCCGCTATGTGCCGCAGCGCACAGACTAAGTTGATAGCGTTTGATATATTCAGTTTACTGTTTCATTGAAAATACTCCATATGCAAAGTTGCCAATCTGTAACATGCCACTATGTCGTGCTCTCAATGGTTATGCGATCCTAGTAGTTAGACCACGAAATATTTTGCTATGTATAGATATCGGAGCCAACAGCGTGACTTCACCGATATTAATATATTTTATTGAATATCATAACGGTTAAATAACAGGAAATCAGTATGAGGAAACCTGCATACCATAGCGATTTGTAAGGAGTGCTATGGTGTATAAAGTCCGCCAACCTGCACTAGGCCTACCATTAGGTCAACCTTAAGACTTGAGTAAATGATTTTATGAAGACTCAAATGAAACTGCATATAGCGACATATGGGTGAATATACAAAAATTGGGTAACTCGCTGTCATCAGCCAATATATACAAAGTCTTATTATATTTTATTGAAATAACAACTTATTTTAAAACAATGAAAAGTCCTTTATATGGTCACCCAATTTCACTTATTCATTTTAAATACAAGTTAATAAAAAAACAAAATTAATACTTAAAATGTCAGTCCTTTGGCATGTCACAATCCCGAAAACCAACAATCAAGTGACTATCTATTAAAAATTATCATTGATTTAAGAAAACTTACTAATTTACTACAATCTGTGATGAACATAGTATTATATACTACAACTTTCATAATGCAATGTTCTCCAATTTATTTTAAAAAAATAAGAAACTTTGTGTTTGTTTTCATCCGTCAGTCCGTTGTGTGTTCTTTAAATTTGAAATTCTCGCCATATATCACCGAGTCAAGGTCAAATCCCTGTTTATGTATTAATGTTGGTAATGAAGTTAGTTGCGGACAGCACAATTTGACGGCCGCCATAACTGTACGAGTTCTTGGGTTGTGTTTGTCTTCTATACACATGCAAAGCCAGTCAAAATTTCAGTCCCGTGGTGGGTCGTTATTTTCTTGTTAATCTGAGGTTTATTATCATTTATACATAATTAACTATGATTTGTTAAAATGTAGTTTGTTGATATTCGAAATTATCAAAAAAAACATTAGTTCTGATTATAACCTTAAATTATGTCTTTTTCGTCAATCCGCTGGCGTCAGTCCTTTGTCAGGTATCGCGCTAGAGGATTGAATTGTCTCCATAGTACTGCTTTTTGTTGTTGTTTTAGAGCACTTTTATCTTAATTGCTACCGTGTATAAGCATTTCTATTTTATATTTCAGTTTAGAATATCATACGGCACACTAAAAGCAATTTGACCAGGGAAGAAGATTAGAAAAAAAAGAGAAGCCGAAAAGGCTCGCTTGGCCAGAATTAAAAGTGCCATTAAATTAGCGGAATACAAAGAAAAACAAAAACTTCAGTACTTAAGGAAATAACTAAAATTTTTAATAAAAACCTACTTCAAAACAAAAAACCACTAAAAACCAAAAAATAATAAAATATTAAGTTACGCATATATTTTGATTTGTTGGCTAGTCAAGTCATTAAGCAAATTAATCAACATGCACAAGTACAATGAAATAAATATTATTTTTTGCTTTGCAGTGGTACTTATTATTTTAATATTTTTTGTGGTTTTTGTTTTGAAGTCGATTTTTATTTTTTGATAAAATATTTTAGTTATTTGTATATTTTTAGTGTTGATAGGCATTTCAATGAAGAAGAGTTGGTCCCACAAGGAATATGTTCTTTCCGATGACAATGAAATCGCTAAAATCAGTTAAAGCTGCCGAAGATATTGGTATTTACGTTTATTTTAATTTTATAATTATTTTTAATTGTTACTAAGTGATTTGAATACTTAAAAGACATGTGCCATTATTAAAACTAAGAGATTTGTACTAATTCTTATTAAATTTCATTATAATTCTTAGAAAATTGTGTACTTTATCAGTACTATGTTAGCCTCGTCAGTCCCCTGGCAGTCAAATTCAGAAAATTTTAAATATCTCATAATTTACTTAAAAAAGTGACTGGCCCGATTTGGAACAATATAATCATTAGATTTGTCATCATATGCACCCGAATTTGTTATAATTTGATTTAATTATTATAGTAAACAAAATATCCTCAAAAGTTGCCCAACTTTTGTATAATCACCCATATAACAATTTAGTAGCACTCTTTAAAAAGCAGTATTTTGAAATTATCTCCTTTCCAGAGTAACTTTACCAAGAAAATACCTACATACAAAATTAAACTAGAGAAAAGGTATATTTTTTCGTTGGCTTCGGCTTATGAGCGGCACAAATTGTTACTTCATACGCGTAAATTCTAGCAAGTAAAATTACTTCTTGTATTAGAAACTCTATGAACGTAAACGACACTGTAAAACTTTATGGGCCTTATTAATAAACTCGGATGAGCGAGGGATTAAACTTTAGACCAAAGCTTTAAAATTCACTTATGTATAATGATCATTCTTTTTACTTTTAAAATCAGTGGATTGCCATAACAGCAGGTTTGGGCCTAACCGGTCACTACAGAGAGCGCTCAATTTAGTTCATAATCCAAGGATGAACTAGTTCGCTCTATTAGTTCATTAGTTCTTTTTTTGAAATAATTTAGTAAGAACAATAAATAAAGAAAAAAATATAATTATTGTAATTGTAAGTTTTGTTTCTTTTTATTTAAAAAATACAAAGTATTACATGAAAATTTTACACGTCCATTTATGTAATATGAGATTTTTTATTTAATTAATGAAAAATAAAATAATTTATATTAATGATTAGTCAACAGCTAGGCTAGTTCCTAGTATAATGTGTAATTATATTAGAATACTTAAAAAGTATGATTTTTTAAAATTAAAGTTGACATTTTTGTTATGGCACATAAAATCTTTTATCGAAATAAAAACGAAAAAATAAAATGATTTACATTAATAATTAGTCAACAACTAGTCTCGTTCCAATTATAATAGGTAATCATATTACAATACTAGAAAAGTACAATAATTAAAGTTAGCATTTTTTTATGGCACATAAAATCTTTTTCTTAAATAAAAATGAAAAGATATAATAATTTATGTTAATTATTAGTCAACAATTGGTCTCGTTCCTATTATAATACGTAATCTCATTACAATACTTAGAAAGTGCGATTTTTTACAATCATTTATGAACCTGACTTGTTCTACTATGAACATTGAAAATTTCACAGTACTCATTATAGAGTAAGATCCCAGGCCCCCCAGACGTTACTTATTTTCTCATAAAAAATATAAATGGGATAAAGTAGTGTTAGTACGTACTTTGAGTGTGTGCATACCTGCTAGCTTGTGTCGACGGCCAATTCATAGGTACCAGGTGCTAAAGGTAGATAAATACAGTACTGACTTTTCTTAAATTCTCAGTGCTGATTTTTACATATGTTTTAGATAATTTTGTTAAAAATTAATAATAATTATTGCCAGACACTTTCCATCGGCGCTTATCCTTAACAGACGCTTTAAAGCTTCAAAAAAAATAACATATTTTTACTTATAATCTCACTCTTGATTTTTATATATGATACTTAGGGAACTATTTGAACACCCCTGGTCAGCAGCCAGACCAATTGGAGGGGTCAAACATACCCCCAGACACACATAAAGTGTCGCTATGTGTATGAGCGTGAGGTCATTATTTGTACGCTTGAGTGTGAGAGAGATATCTATTTATCGATATCTTTCTTACTTAAAAATGCAGAGTACCAGATAGCATTTATGAAACTCGGCGATATTCAGTGACTTAGAACTAGAGCAAAATGTGTTTAACACTATACAAAAATTTGTTTGTGAACTGTACAACGTGGCCGGAATAATTGACGTAGATGCTGCCCGACTCCAACTCTTCATCAACACTTATATGGTTTGTGAGGTAAATGAAGAGTTCAATCGCAAAAATGTGAAAAACTTTGATGCAAGTAACTTACCACCATACAAAAGTGAGCTTTTACAGCAGTTTGGACGAGCTAATTACATCACTAGTCTCTGGAAGAAAATTAGTATTTTTAGTCCTGACAATAATGGGTGGACGTTGGAAGACAATAAATATATATCTTAAAATTACACAAAGCTATACATGTCTTTCTTCTTTCGGATTATTTGTAGTTTGAACATTTTGCAATTCAGCGTGATCTTTACTGTCATCATCGTCTAAGTTTGATAAGTCATCATCAACCCAATGTTGGCATTGACTATCTTCATTATCATCCTTATTACTTTCATTTTCTGTTACAAAAATAACATAATTAAGAATCAAAGAGTTACACGGTTATATCAATTATTCAAAGTTAAAGTATAATACCTGATGCTTCTTGAAGCGATTCACTGACAAAGCTCGGCAATTGGTCCCCATCGAACCAGTTAAAATGATATTTATTGTCTTCCAACGTCCCATTATTGTCAGAACTAAAAATACTAATTTTCTTCATATATTACTGGTGGTAGGTCTCTCATATGTGAGAGGCTGCCTGGGTGGGTACCACCGCAATGTTTATTTCTCTCGTCAAACAGCAGTTTAAATGCACTGTTGTGTTTCGGATTGATGGATATTGTAGCCAGAGGAACTACTGGACATATTGAGACTTTACATCTTATGTCTCAGGATGGCGAGCGCAGTGGAATGCCAAGCAATGCTTTGTAATTCAAGGTGTTGTTTGGTTCTACTACTGTTCATGAGCGGTCGTATCGCTTACCATCAGGCGAACGGCCTCGCCATTCAAAGCAATAAAAAAAAAATGGGCATTCTTCCAGAGACTAGTGATGTAATTAGCTCGTCCAAACTGCTGTAAAAGCTCACTTTTGCATGGTGGTAAGTTACTTGCATCAAAGTTTTTCACATTTTTGCGATTGAACTCTTCATTCGCTCATACACATAGCGACACTTTATGTGTGTCTGGGGGGATGTTTGACCCCTCCAATTGGTCTGGCTGCTGACCAGGGGTGTTCAAATAGTTCCCTGAGTATCATATATAAAAATCAAGAGTGAGATTATAAGTAAAAATATGTTATTTTTTTTGAAGCTTTAAAGCGTCTGTTAAGGATAAGCGCCGATGGAAAGTGTCTGGCAATAATTATTATTAATTTTTAACAAAATTATCTAAAACATATGTAAAAATCAGCACTGAGAATTTAAGAAAAGTCAGTACTGTATTTATCTACCTTTAGCACCTGGTACCTATGAATTGGCCGTCGACACAAGCTAGCAGGTATGCACACACTCAAAGTACGTACTAACACTACTTTATCCCATTTATATTTTTTATGAGAAAATAAGTAACGTCTGGGGGGCCTGGGATCTTGGACCATTACACTTTAGGAACTTTGAAGACTATTTTTACATATTACTATGTAAAAATAAAAGTGTCGGAACTTTATTCGGTTTCAACAATTTGCGACGTTGAGTAATAATTTGTCCTGCCCCTGAGAAAACTCGTTCACAAGGCACAGATGATGCGACGATACAAAATCTTTTTAGAATATATGCATATAAGTGAGGGTATGTATGACGTCGTTCGTGCCACCACTGCAGAGGATCCATCTTACGATCTAACTACTCTTCATTCAAATACTTATCAACTTCACGAATACCAGCTACAGTTTTGTTTTCAGGTCTTGTTATCTTACTTATTTCATTATCATATTCATCCCATATGGTCACACAATCTTTTTTATTTCCATTTTCATCTATTGATGATACCGGCACAAGAGCAGTTGTAACGTTTGAAGAATTTTCTTGATTATTAAATTGCAACGACTACAATGGTGTTTTACCGACTTTATTTTTAAGACCTTCGATTGTGCGCTCACGACATTCTTGATTTCTTAATGCTCTTGCTTTAAACTTAGGATCCAAAATTGTACTTTCAGCATATAAAATATTATTTTCCAAATCCTGAAATCTGCAATAATTTTTTGATTCCGGGAAAAATGTTTTCGTAAGTAATCTTGAATCAGATTGTTAAATACTATAACTTTAGATAAGGTTACATTTTTTTCGGCGCTTATTTCCATTGTAATTTCATAAAATGGCTTAAGTAATGGTAAAACTATCTCTATGACCTCCCAGTCTTCTTGCTTGATACTTAAATCGGGACGTAATGGAGCAATCGTGATAAGCACAGCATCCTTCACCTGTATTATTCGCTGAGGCATGTCATAAGTAGCGTTCCAGCGAGTTGGGACGTCTTGCTTCAATTTTAGAACGGGCAAATTGGGTTGTTTTTGCGTGGTGGTTAATTTATTTTGTCCTAGAGTACTTCGATTAAAGTGTTCAACAATACTTTTAACTTGCACTACAACGTCAGATATTTCTTTAGTAGCATTTTGGACGACAAGATTTAAAGTATGAGCGAAGCAACCAATTGATCGCCACTGTCCAACTTTAACAGCATTTATAATGTTTGATGCTTTGTAGCTCTTGATGAACATAAGACATTAAATTAGTTGATATTGTTTTTCTAGAGGGAAGTTGATTCCCAGGAGAATTTGAAACTAGTTGACTTAGTTTACACATTTCAGTTTCTTCAACTATTGTTAAAGCATGATGTCCCTTAGCAACCATCTTGACAACTTGTCGGTCAATTTCTTGAACTTTTCAAATGGGTGGTGGCTTATGAATATATTGAGTTATTGAATCTTGAAGCGATAATACTGCTGATGTCGATGACGATGATGAAATTGCTAAGGATTGAGAATTACCATTCCTTGATGCAGTTTGACTGGTTTGATGAGGATCTGAATCAGATAAATTTATAAAATCTTGCCATTCCGGAACTAAAGAAATCGCAGGATGCTTTGTTTTGATATGGCGGGTAAGATTGCCATTTGAACCACCAGCAAAGCTAATATACGACGAACAATATTTACATTTGGCTTTTTTACTCTCCTTTTCTTCAGTGAAATGCATCCATAATGAACTGTGTTTTCTTCTTGATGTCATTATTACTCAATCTGAAGCAAACAAATTTTATTAATTGAATTATAATATTAATTAGTAGAACTTTCATTATATTTATAATAATCTTTATTGTATCTCTTCAATTATAGAAAATGTTGCTGTAAAAATTAAAGATAATTTTTATTAGTACTTTTGTTTCACATTTACCTTATACTACGACATATTATAATCTAATTAAAACACAAACCTGTAAAAATTAAAGAAACAACATTTTAAGCCTATTTATCATAAAATAATTAACACTATTCAACAAAGGGAATTTACCGTTACGTTATTCTACAATTGAATGTGTCATATTGACATCTGATTTTTAAATAAATAATATGAAAATGAAATACAATAAGAAAAGAGGTTTTCCTTTACATATTTATAGATATTAATAAAAATAAAACATAATTTGCACTAGATATTTTCTTGCGAAAATATAATATTGAATAAATAAATAATCATAATTTAGATGAGTTGAATAAACAATCTTGTAGGTGGACTCCTACGCTGCGCTTTCCGCTTTCTTTCTCTTTCCTTCTTTTTCCCACAAGATGGTCCGACGACTTGGTAAAGGTCGCGGGACGTCGCTGGATGCAGGCTGCCTCCAACAGGTCTCTGTGGAAATCATTGGGGGAGGCCTATGTTCAGCAGTGGACTTCCTTTGGCTGATGGATGGATGGATGGAATAAGAAAAGAAAGAAAGAAGAGAATAAATAATGTCATTCAATAAAAATTGATTCTACTTTGTAAAAATACCATTGATTAATTTTTTATGAAACTAAGTATTGATGACTATTTGATGATATGGAAATGGAATAAAATATTATAAAAGAAAACCAACTAAAAAGTTTTCGTATTTTTTGAATGAATCAAACCAATGATAGTAGTACAACTGAAATATATAGGTTAAATGACGCTAATTAACGTGATATATAATAATAATAATAAAGTTATCCTAAATCCGTTTAGTTAGAAAATTCCTATCCAACAATAATTAATTAGTTTAAAATTAAACCCACACAACTAAATCTTTGGCTTCGGCCTGGCTATAGTTGATTTGCCTTCCAAATATGGAAGAGAATTAAAATTTAATACAAGTATAATAATAATAATCAATTATTTGTAACAATAAATGGAAATAGAAGAGAAAAAAAATAATTTTAATTAAACTTACCGTAAAATAAGACATACATGGTATTAGTATTCTGTTTGATAATTAGCCAGCAATACTCCAGTTGACGATGTTCTGTGATGACTTCAGTTATGATTTCATATGATTTGATAATATTTCAACCATGGGGATTTGAAAGACTGAAACTTAATATTCTGTTAAATTCTCCCGGCCGATGTTTCGTACAAGAAAGGGAGGGGAGCCCAACAATACTACCTATTCCCTTATACAGAACTATACGATAAACTAGTAACGGGAAATATACCAAACTATGACCATAACCAAACTATATCAATATAGTCCTATGCTTGATTGATTTCAAGTAACAGCCATTTTAGTAAACATTAAAAATAAATCTTTGTTTTCTTTATTTTTTATTTCAGGTGACGTTTTGCAATTTTAGATGAATATAAAGAAGAAATGTAATTAAACTCATCAACGATAAAATTTTTAATTATTTATCTCTCGATGTGACACATGACGATCTTCGAGAATTAGCTGTCTCATAGCAATGATGTATCTTAATATCTTCAGTGCAGGCCGATTTGAGGCATCCTTCGCGAGACTTGTGACTAACACTAGGTATGTCCACGCTGGAATTTAAATACTAGCGTTCAGCAGTCTGCAGACTTCAACATTAAACACAGATGTTCGCTCTTCAAAATACTGAAGCCGTGTCAGGCCTCCACTAAAGTTGTAGAAAATTATTGCACGAACATTTTCCTTAGAAAGATTCATTTTCGTACGATTCCAAACCTAACGTAACCTGACAGATTCCAAATTCAAAATTGCCGGGAAATATGGAAACGACAGAACTTAAAAGGCATGCCTAATACGAGTACTAGCACATTGAAATATATATTATTTGTTAGATTTTTAATTAAAATTATTTTATTTCATACAATGAATTGGTATTTCTTGCCAATTAATAACTTTCAGCATTTGAAATGACATTTCCAATGACGTATCGCTTATTGTTATTGCTTAATAGGCGGGAGTCCATACATAGTCCAGTCAAAATAGACAAAAAAAAGTCATTGTATTGTATTATATCAGCCCATATACGTCCCACTGCAGGGCACGGGCCTACTCTACAATCGCAAGTACGATTGAGAGTGGTTAGGCCATATAGTCCACCACGCTAGTGCGGGTTGGCGGACTTACATACCATAGAAATTCTTATAAATCGCTATGGTATGCAGGTTTCCTCACGATGTTTTCCTTCACCGTTTTAGTGCGTGGTGAAAATTGGGAGAGATGTTCAATACATCATTACAAACGAGATGTCAAAAGTCCCCATCGATCCCTCAGCAAAAAATTTGTTCAAGGTCGAAAATGCGAAATTCACATTTTTTCCGTTTTTCTCGAAAACGGTAATTTTTATTGAAAAAATATTTAAGACCAAAGTGGTAGATTATACAATTCTCTACAAAAATCATACAAACACTTTTTCCTACGACTTACTGTTCATAAGATATTATTTAAAAGTTTGAAAAATTCATATCTTACGTAGTATGCACATATTTCCGCACATATTTTCGTTTCAATATTACTTGCTCCAAAAAATAAGTCAAGGACTCCGGAATATCGCTGTTAATATTTTCGAACATTCGACTCGGCGGGGGATAATTATTATTGTCAATTACTATAGGTTGAATATCTTCTCAAATTACTCAATGAATAAAATATTATGTGAACATGTTCATATCATTTAAAAGTACAAATATGCCCAATATGAACGAATTTCAGAAACTCGCTCTGTTTTCGTTATCCTATTCACGTGACATGCCCCAACAAAATAATTACTATTGGCGCAGTAAGAGAAACGAAAAATGGGCAAACAAAAAACAAAAAATTCCCTTACTGTAGAAGAATTGGATAAGCGACCCATGCGGGCTTCGAACCCGCGACCTTCGTGGCCGTAGCACGACGCTCTACCAACTGAGCTAATGGGCCATACATTGAGCCTGGCGAATATCTTGTTCAAATGCCGCAGTCAGGCATTACATCCCTCTAGTGCGCATGAGGAAGGTCTGCCGCCTGGTGGTGCAAATCCAAACTTTAGTCTGTGAAATGCTCAGCTGAAATATTAATGTACGACATTCATATTTCACAACCAAATCTCCAAAAATCAGTATAAAATATTACAATGTATTGTTGCATAGCTAGCATAGTTGCATCAACAAATCACGGAAAAACATATTTGGCAGTCAGTCGACATAAATTATATGTTATTCTGCCTCTTGCAAACATGTTGATATAACGTATTCTATGTCGACTGGAATTATGCTTAAGGATTCTTATTTTTGCAAGTAGCTGCGAGTTTCAAAATATGCGGTATAAATTGCTGTGACTATGGATTGCGTTGACATGGAAGTTTGATTTTGTTACAGTTTAAAGGTAATACAGACCTGAGTATTTGATATGAATTTCAATTTAATACCTCTACACGTTCATGAAGAAATGTGTAGTAATGTGAAATTATAAAAATATTTTTATTATTATGTAGGACCTCCCAAATTAAACTTCGAGCACCTTTTCAGATAATTATATTTATAACAAATAACTATAAAATATATATTTATTACATCTTAATCCTTTTCCTTCATCCGTGCAAATCCATCTGTCCAAAAGCCCCCCGCGATCTCATTTTGTTTTCACAGCTATATATATTTTTAAAAGTGGCCAATCTCCAAGTTATGCAACCTTACAATATCATGTAAAAAAATGTATGCTCTTCGCAATGTTTTCCTATATCTATGCTAAACGACGTTGCTTCTTAACAATTTTTAAGATTCTGAGTTAACGGGAAGTACCCTCTAGGTTTTGATTCCCTTGCGTGTGTCGAAAATTTACAACATATACAGCTGTATCTTTTGACTGTGTATCTTTATATTAATAAAAATGCATAGTCAATTCTCATGCTTCGCCAAAATAAAACAAGCTTACAAGATGTTTTTGAACTATTTGAAACTAAATTTTCTCCTGTCTTGCGACATGTAGTAACAAGATGGGCATTATGAAATCATTTGCTGTCTTAAAGGATTTTTTATAACAATGGGCGAAAATGCCCCCTTTTGCTATATGGAAGAATTTTAATAGTGAAAACAGAACCTAATCTGGCTTTTTTCAAAATGCATTAAAAATCATTCACGACACAGTATTGAGTCTTGAAAAGGAAACATTATTATGCATCAAAGGCAGACATAATGACCAAGCTGTTTAGGCTTGACGTGTGGAAGTATGATTAAAATAACGGCCAAGTGCAAGTTGGACTCGTGCTTGGAGAGTCCCGTACCATAATCTATAAAAGAAACCCTAAAAATTACGTTTGTTGTTTAGGAGCCCTTTAATATTTACTTCATTTTTATTTAATTCTTTATTTTAAAAGGTAATATACCACTAAATATTATGTGAAATTTACCTACCTTTAATTAATACCTTTTAGGTACGGAACCCTAAAAACTATCAAACGAGAATACCTTGTCGATAAAAATAGAATGTTGCGCTTGGTATAAAAATGTTCTGAAGTATACAGAGACACGATACAACTATAAGAGAAGAAAGGAAACTGAATTTATTTAAGCCATTTTTACTAAAAATTGAATCTCTGACATATGAATGCAATTGTAGATATAATTGAAAAAAATTACATAACTCCTCATTTCAATATGGATGAATTGCACGATGAATTTTTATGGTCAAAGATATATTGAAAATAGCTGCAGCGCAAAAAGGTTTGACTATTGTAGAATAATGGAATAGTATATTGAAAAGCCAAAATCTTCCAAATTTACTTAAAGTTTTTAGTTTTATGACCTTGATTCCAGTCTCCAATTTTCTTTTAACCACTTGACTGTCGGTCATTCAAAGTGGCGGAAATCGAGAATTTTCTTGACTGTTCGCTTTTCAAAATGGCGGAAATCGCGAATTTTCTTAATTGTCGCAGCCGTTTTTTGCGCGTCACCGCGTCGACCCGCGATTACCTAAAGCCATATTTCTCGACATTTTTGTATGAAAGATACCTAATGTTGAATAGTTTTCGGTATAACAATAAAATTTACTAACTTCTGTATTATATTAATCATCAGTCATTTAAATATATATTTTTTTTATTGGGCGGTAAACTCGATAAAAGTGTATTTTTTTTCGTTCGTTGTTTCTTGAATATATATTTATTTATGTATTTAAATACATCTAGTTTTGCTTTAAAATGATTTTATTAGTAAACAGTATATAAGAAATAAGGAAAAAAAAACAAAGTCATATTTCACATCAAATATATTTTCGAATCAGTCATCGAATAAGGCAAAATTTCTTTGAAAAAATCGATTTCCTTGTCAAGATTAATATGGATATGGTTTCGTTGGAGTAACGAAATACATATTAATTTTTAAAATAAAATTTATAATAAAGTTTCAAAAAAGAATTGAAAAAGCCCCCCCCCCCCCACTGGAAAGACATTGATAGTGACGTAGAGTATCAGAGAATTACAAAGACTGAAAGTTTTGCCGTATTTTGGCCGAAAATCGGATACGGCTCGAGCCCGCTTTGGGGCACAGAGGGTAAACAACCCGATCTTCGTTTTTGTGGTGGTGTTTGCACACAACTTAACATTGCTTGCGCAACTGACGCACCAAAGTTAAGCGGAAATCACGGTGACTTATATGCGGTGTGTTAAATTTATACATACAGTATGAATTTAACACACTCGCATTAGGTAGCCGGTAAAATAACTTTTTGGACCTTGGTCATTTATCAGCCCCCCCCCCCCCCCCCATACACAATTTATAATCGTATATGAGGGTAGGTTTCAGAACATCGCCGCACTGAGTGGTAGTAGCCCCGTGGTAAGTAGAGATAAGAGCCACACGGTTTTTATCTCTCCATACCAGCAGGTCCACATCACCATTCGTGCAGCCAGGAATTTCGTTCTGCGCCATTTGCGCTTTGGTCAATGTACTCAGTTTGGCGGGAAAGAACTTTCGGTTGGTACGCAAAGTACCAACACAATCTATTTGTAAAGATTTTAACCTACGCGCTAGGGATGGAGAATTATAATAATTTTAAATTCATTAAATTCCAAGCCCTGTATCAACCTAAGAACGAGAGAAGGTGTCGCTCCGGATACAGGGTACCGGAATTTTGCGACGATTCAGAACCACAATAAGTTTCAAACCGCCACAGATAGCGTGTCTGAGATTGGCAAATCTCAAACGTTTTTATGCCAACCGCTGCAGATTTGTTGCGCATAAACTGGTTAATAATCAGCCTTTCCATTGCGTCAGAGATTCATCTAACGCAATGTTCTGGCTTAAGTCATACAGGGTTGAAAATTTAAAGTTTAATTGATCAATTATTATTGGTTGCGCTTTAAATAACTTTGCCTGGGCATGCGTTAGTTCCGAAATATTCATGTTCAGGTTATTATTAAAGTGCAACCAACGAGAGATGAGAAGAAAACGATTATAGGACATTTCAAGAGAGAGAAGCCAGGTGTTGTAAATGTGTTTGTTAGTTCTCCAATACTCTTCTATACTGAATTTTACTATTACACCCATTGCGATTCTAATAACAAAATATACGAATACTTAGTTCGTCACTATCAATGTCTTTCCATTGGGTGACCCTACTCTGTGGGCAAAGCCTCCCTGTAGTTAGCAAATGATTTGTCATTTGCTGAACATACAAGTTGGTTTGCCTGTGGGCACATATCTGTTCCATTATTTCCCTATCCCATATAGCAATGAATGCAATATATGGGTCGGAATAATGAAATCTGGGTCCACAGTTACTCTCAAACGTTTCCTTCCGCAAATTCGACGGAATAGGCGTTTGTGGAAACGTTTGCCACTGAAAATCATAAAAGTCGTTGGGCTTATATTCACCACCACTTACACTAGTTGTTAGTCGTGGGGATGAAACAGGCGGCGGAGTTACTTCTTCCTCGGGCCTATCTTCAATCGCAGCCTGGACGAGCCTCCGAATAACCCGCGGTACCGGCAGAGGCAGCGGCAATCCTTCATCGTCACTCGCATCGTCATCAAAATCACTTCCTGAAAAAACAAATGTGGAAGTATAAATACACGCTGGCTATAATATCCTTCAAACCGGAACACAACAAAACATTTATACTGCTGTTTGGCGGGAGAAATAGACATTGCGATGGAACTACCTTACCCTGGTAGCCTATTACATATGAGAGATTTACCATCAGTAAGTATAACAGGTGGGCTGAAAAGTTCGTAGGCTAACATATAAAAAATCTTTTTTTTTTATTGAATTTGATCACATACTAATAGTTCAACTGCCGTTAAATTTATATACGTGTCTTTTGAATGTCTGGCTTACTAAAGATCATGTTGTACTAGTAGCACTATTTATTTGTCAGCCTACGGACTTTTCAGCCCACCTAATATTTATACTCGGTTTGTTTTTATTCGAGTATATAAAAATGACTTACCATAATTTAGTACGTCTAAAATGTCTTGATCACGCAGCGACTGACGATGATGGTTGGAAATCCGAGCCGTTGCCTGAAGGTTATTAAGGCACTTAACAACCCTAAAAAATATCTAGATTACAAACACAATAATCCATAATTGATTTCTTGCCCTGGGCATATTAGTTTTTTTTTTTTTTTTTTTTTTTTATACTGGCCTGGCATTGTGGCGGCATTGCACCTGATGGAAAGTGTCAATGCCGCCCAGGCAGAGTATCCATTGGCATTGGACGGCAGTCCCATGCCAATGGAGACAATTATGCCGGCCTGCTAAGGTGCCTCTTCACATCGCGGCGGAAGGACCCAGGATTGTAGGAAGGAGGGAACACGTACGCCGGCAAACAATTCCACAGCTTGACGGTGCGGCACAAAAACGAATTTGAGAACCGTTTGGTTCGCGCCGGGATGGTGTGGACCGTCAAGCTATGGCTTCGCAAGCCAGCACGCGTGGTTCTGGTTAGGAATGGAGAGGAGGGGAGCAAGTTGAACAATTCTTCAGAGCACTCACCGTGATACAGGCGGTAGAACACGCTTAGAGAGGCGACATCTCTCCGGAGTTGTAGCGACTCCAAGTTGCTCGTAACGTCTGCATCATTCACAATGCGGATGGCCCGCCGCTGCAATCCATCCAAGGCATCGAGCAGGTATTGGGCGGATCCATCCCAGAGGTGCGAGCAGTACTCCATACCCGGCCGGACCTGCGCTTTATATAAGCGACAAAGCTGACCGGGCGTGAAAAACCGACGCACCCTGTTCAGGACTCCAACCCTGCGTGATGTGGCAGTTATTGATTTTTGGACCTCTCCCCCACCAAGGACACTCGGGCGGATTATTTAAACGTAAAGATTTTAATTTATTAACCAATACTCATATTGCTGGCGATGGTGGGTCATCAAAGATGAGCCCGGAATTACTTGCAGTTTGTGGTAACTGACTGGTATTTCTGTAACATAACAAAATAGCTTATTTGAACAAATAATTATGTCAAATTACGATTGAGCATTAAAAAGTAAATTATAATGGCCTACGTTCAGCAGTGGACTTCCTGTGGCAGAAGAAAGAGAGACGGAGAGAATAAAAAGTACAAACACACTTACAACTCAGGAAGCAGCTCTGACGGTAGCGCATCAGATCTAAAAAATAAAATAGATAATCATGAGTTCAATGCTACAAGACCTTTGCTGTTACATTCACAAAAATGATCAAAAACGAATTTACCTTTCAGGCTGTGAAGACGCTTCCACAGCTGCCGCGGAGCTTGCAGCCAATTGATAATCAATTGGGGACCATCTGCGTTTGACATGCTTATGAAGCGGACGCTCGAGTGGTTCAGCTTGGGGAAGGTCACTGAGCTGCCCCATATGAACACTAAAATATAAAAAGTTTATTAATAACTGATATGATTAGTATAGGTTATTAAATTCAATTGTAAAAATAATAACTAACCTGCCGCTCATACTGGGGCGAACCGCAGACCTTCCACCACGACCACGAACCTGGCCGACGGCGTCTACGCCCGCTTGGTCACCAGATGGTCTCCTACCAATCACGTTACCACCAACCTTCCCCTCCTGCACCCCCCTCCCCCCATTTACAGTAAAGTAACAAAACATAGTATGCAGTAAGTATTAAACGTACTGCAATATGATTAACAAGATAAATAATAAACCAATTGCCGTAACTTACAAACTCAAAAAAAATATCACTAAAATAATTTTCAACCTAAACATAAACTCGATCTTAATGTGGGGTCACGACTATGTATTTAACTGTTGGATGTATTTAATACTTATTTATTATATAATATAAAATAAATTAACACATTTTAGTCATTGAAACATACATATTATAAACTTAGAACCTTATTGTTACATGTTGCCATGGATACAGTAATTCTAATTATTAATTAGCAAACATCATATACCAAAATTAGCATTAAACATACGAAATTACTCACAAAACCCAGATCTACTTTACCGAACTTATTAATAAAGTCTTCCTTGAAGATATGAAAGGCCGTGCAGCAATCTCAAGAGCTTTCGAACTCTCCCTTGTTTTTCTTCTGACCACCACCAATTGTCTTTTTCTTCAATGTTGCTGGATTCAAATATTCATAACACGTAAAATCATGTATAGCAACACAAATACAGTGTTATGAACTTCGGCGACAACATCCGGCCCTCCTGCAAACACATCCGTCCCTGGATGATGTTTTAGTCTGGTGTATACAGCTGCAACAAAGATTAAATGTTAACACATGTTTCTACAGAAATTGGTATATTCGTAACTTCACTCCAAATAGTTTTGGTGTGAGGATGTAACCATATATCCCAAAACGAATACCAATGAGCAAAGACGCAACCTGATATCACAACATGACAGCAGCAATGTGTAAAGCCAATACAGGTATTATTGCAAGTTATCCCATCACCGGCCAACTTGTCCGTACCTCATGGTTTAACCAACAGCACCTTTGTCACTGTGGTTGTATATCACCATGTTGACTCTACCAAGTGACCACGTTTTCAACCATGACGTGTCACTTGTTACAACCTTTGCCATGATGCGAAACCGTGTTGACAGCTTTATACACCAGACATTAATAAACATATTAATGTTTATATCTAACGAATTATTACATTTCAAATATAAACATAAATTAAGTTTGAGAACAATACAAAGAATAAACCTTACTTAATTTATGGTGCTAAATGTCGACAACATCCTTCACTCGCTATCATTGGAAACACGAATCCATGGCTTCATATTCTCTACGCAAGCAACGCCACTATAACTCCTTGAGGACCTCTCCGCTCCTCTCATATCCTCTACGCGATATCTGTCCTTTCCCAAACATTCTTTAACCTGAAATGGCCCTTTAAACTGGGGCATTAACTTTTTGCTTTGGCCGTCATTACTATAGCTTGGTATTTTGATGACAACTAAATCATTGACATTATAAACAATGGCGTCTTTTCTTTTAGAATCAAACGAATGTTTTTGTCTGTCCGCTTTTCTTTGATTTTGGCATCAACTTTTGCTCTTAATGCGGTTACATCTACATTAAGTTCATCTTGGTTTACTATTTTTTCATGATTCATCTTCAAGCGATAGCCAAAAAATACCTCACTAGGAACAGCTGCTGTACTCTTGTTTACAGTACTGTTAATGCCTTGTTGTATTGTAGAAATATGTTGGTCCCATTTATTATTTTCGCTGTTTGCACCCATTGTGCGCAATGATTCCAATATTGTTTGGTTGTATCGTTCAACTTGCCCGTTGGAACGAGGAACGGCCGTGGCAATAATATGACGCCTGATACCCCTATCTTCACAAAACGAAGTAAATAAACCGGATGTGAAAGAGGTGCCCGCATCACAAATGATTCTAATAGGATTCCCGAAAACCTTAAATATTTTGGCTAACTCATTTACAACACATTTACTTTTAGTATTCCTTACAGGTGAAATAAAAACGAATTTAGTGAATGAGTCAACTATTACTAACAAGTAAGCGTTCTGTTGAGTGGTTTTAACGAACGGTCCTAAATGATCCACGTGAAGCGTGTGAAACGGTCGGTCATACTTAGGAATAGAGAATAGCTTACCAGATTTCTTACCATGCAAATTCTTATAGTAAATACAGTGCATGCAATTTGTTATGTATTTAGTCACTGTTCTCTTTAACCGACGAAACCAATACTTAGATCTTATTCTCTCCACAGTTTTGTCTACCGCAAAATGGCCAACATCATCGTGATTTTCTCTGATCACCTGCCAAATACACAGCTTTGGGACTACCCAACGCCTCATACTAAACATAATTATTAAATATTTGCTTGTTGGATTCGGCCTGTCCTGACTGTAGAATGTCCCTGATACAACAAATATTTGGATCTTGCAGCTGTACTGATAGCAACCAGTCACTTTCAGAAATTGACATAACATTAACAACTTGAACATTATCATTGTCCGCTTTAGTAGCTGGGTTCCGGCTTAAAGCATCCACATGCTGCATTTGAGTACCTGGTCTATGAATAACTTCAAAACTAAATTCTTGAGTTTGTAAAACCCATCTGCTAATGCGAGGAACAATATCTTGTTTATTTAGGGCATGGCGAACCGCATTGCAGTCTGTTATGATATTGAACACTGAACCTAATAAATAGTGTCTAAACTTCTGTAAACCTGCCACTATTGTTAATAACTCTAATTCGAATGAATGGTATTTCTTTTCTTCGTTGCTAGTTTGCCTACTATAGAAGTAAATGGGCCTCTCTCCGGATGCAGTAACTTGCATTAAGATACATCCCAAACCATCACGACTTGCGTCCGTATACAAATTAATTGGCAATTTTGGATCAAATATCATCAAGACCGCATCGCTGGTTAAAATAGTTTTTAATTTAGAAAAAGCAGACGTGTGCTCCTTGTCCCACCTCCAAGTTTTATCTTTCTTTAAAAGATCTGTGAGTGGACGACAAATAATGGCACAATCTCTAATCAATTTCCTAAAGTAATTAATTAACCCGAGGAATTGCCTAACCTCATGAACTGATGTCGGTGTGGGATAATTATTAATCGCACTTACTTTTTTTTTACTGGGACGAACTCCATCTTTACTCATATCGTATCCTAGAAACTTAATATTATTTTTAAAAAAGTCACATTTATCATAGTTAACAGTTAAACCGTTTGCCAGTAAAAGATCTAGAACGCTCCTCAAACAAGTTACGTTTTCATCTAATGTCTCCGTCGCAATCAAAAAATCGTCCATATAATTAATAATTCTACCAAACCTCAAATTTCCCAAGACAGAATTCATCAATCTTTGGAAAACGGCTGGAGCATTGCACAAACCGAAAGGCATTCTCAAAAATTCATAATGGCCATCGAGAGTGATAAATGCCGTTTTATGCACATCACTTTTCTTAATCATTAAATGATGATACCCGCTTTTCAAATCTAATACTGTAAAATATTTACACCCACGTAGCCTATCAATGAAATCTTCAATAAGGGGCATAGGATATTTATCTTTAATTGTGATTCTGTTTAACCTTCGGTAGTCAACACAAAGTCTTTTTTCACCTGAAGCTTTATCTACCAACAATACAGGACTTGCATATTTTACATTACAAACTTTTTTACTTATTTTGTAACAAAAATAACTGCACATCTTCTTGAGCTGCCTTAACCCATCGTTTGAATTGATCCCAGAGTTCTTCAATCGGATTCAGGTCAGGACTGTTGGCAGGCCACGCTAAAACCTGGATATTCGCTTCGTCTAGGACCGCCAAAGTTGCTCATGCTGTGTGCGATCGAGCATTGTACTGCATCAGGATGAAACCTTCAGAGGCTGATTGTGAAAATGGAATAATATGAAGTCTGACTACTCGATTGATGTAACTTAGTGTTGTCACAGTACCCTGGTTTAGAAAAACAAGGTCAGGTTTACCTTGTAAGCTAATACCGGCCCAGACCATAACATTAGGTCCACCAAATCTATCACATTCATGAATAAAAACATCTAAAAAACGTTCTCCACTTCTTCTCCATACTCGTCTCTGTCTATCATCCCTAAAAAACTTCACTTTACACTCATCCATGAAGAGCACGTTACGCCATTAGTTTTTACCAAATTTCAAATGTTGACGTGCAAATCTATACGGCTTACGCGGTGAGCTTAGGTCAGTTTAGCCCGGGTTGCTGGCCTTTTTGCAAATTGGTGGTCTTCGTGCAAACGATTTCTTATTGTTTGGTCGCTGACAATGGTACCCGTAGTCCGGTGTAAGCGATTTTGTAGAAGGCGAGCTGTAATATTCCGATTTCGACGTGCACAAAGTCGCACATAACGGTCTTCTTGGGCGCTGGTAGTACGAACTTTTCCTGAGCCACGACGCCGTGATACACTGCCCTTCTTTTGATACCGATTCCAAAGGTTTTGGACAGCTCTACGTGAATATCCCAGCTTTAAAGCCACGGAACGCTGAGAATTACTAGCTGAGATCATCGTTACGGCTCTAGAAGCAGTATTAGAGTCCATATGGCAACGAAATCGTGGCATTTTACAGAAAAATAAAAGAACTATACGCAAAACTATCAAAAACAACCGCAGGAGTCAATAGACTGAGGCTAAACTGAACTAACGTCAATCTCAAAAGTTTTTTTTTAAACTAACCACTTAAGAATATATTGTTAAAAAAGCGTTTTAACTGCACACTTGAGAACAACATCGGCTATACCTGACCGTCATCGTTAACTCAAGCACTTACGATCATAAAAAATCCCATTCGAAAACACGGGGTACCAAAAATCTGTCTCAAACTGCAAAAAATTCAGTGGCCCTTATTTTGTTTTGACGAGTACGTGTTGTATTTTAACTAAATTATTTTATTATTTAGTTTTAAAATATCATTTTTAAATTTTATTGTGATATAAATTCTAATCATTTTAGTTTGTTTTAATTGACGTTATTTAATAACGTTGCAATTTAAAGCATTGACACTTTGTTTATATGTGTATATACCACACATCACATATAACACTGACATGATAGATTACTTACCTTTCCATGATATTTTGTTCTTTTCACGAGCAATTCACCACGTTTAATAATTTTACTTGACAAACCAACAACAACGTCTTTCGCGGGCTTTGTCGAATTCAATGACTTTTTGTTATTTTTTTTTCACTATGGAACCCAAGAACATCGAAATCATACATATCTGTGTAATTATCGAGAATATAAACTTTGTATACCCGGGACGCCACCTTACGGCTTCCGGACAGATGCGACATTTGACGGACTTTTGACATTCCGGGCGCGCGACCGTCTTACGGTCGCCCGACAGTGGAGACTTTAAGGAGTTTTACAAGTATAATCTTAAAAACAAAGACTTAATAAAAAGCCGTAAAATCCAACGCAAAATACAATATTTTATAATAAGGGCGTTCCTCATAGGAATGGCCTGCTTTCTCAATGTTGAACCTACTGCCACTAGGAATTCGTCTCTCATTACTTATTAGTTTATTATTAATTATTACTCGGCGTTGGTCAGCTATTCTCTGTTCATTTATGTGTGCCAGGCGGGGGTATTGGTTTACATTTCTCATGTAGCTGTTTTCGGTATGCCGTCTTATCTGTCTCTAAACGAGTTATTATATAGTAGGTCCTTATTAAGGTTTCGTTAAGGGCATTATTCCATTTCATTCGCTGTCCTGAGTATACTGTATTTGAGTGTTGTTGTTCTATCTCTTCACAAATCATTTTCAGTACCTGTTCAACTTCTTTGCGTATTTTATCAATAGTTGTTTGTGGTAATAACATACTGCGTACAATAGCTCTTCTTTGGTCACCTGCCCTCTGTTTGATAACTAGCATATTATGTGGGAATTTTTCTATGAATTTTGTATGAAGTTGGTACCAAATAAGATTTTGTGTCGGTCTCCATTGACGTTAGATAGAGATAGGTGCGTAGAATGAATTCGTTCATTTCTGTAGACCATTTTCTACGCGTGGTTTTGGCACTGGTGGTGGATACAGATTCAGGTAAATATAACCTCCTGCACAACATCCTCCAAGTGTGTCGAGAAAGATGATGATGAAAGTGTTCTCGAAATTCGATATGTAGGAGTGGACGATGATGGAATGGATGGAGATAAAGAGGGAACCGATTCCCTCTCTAAGAGCGCATCGGCTGTAGCATTATTATGTTGCGCGGGAGCCAGCCTACTAGTACTCCCGCCGCCGGTGTTCGCATTACTGAGACACCCAGCGCCGGCACCGGGTGTGCCCCGACGACCTCCGGGAAGCGACCGTAAATTATACTTCAAATTTCTGCTATTCTCCATACTGTTGGGGTTACCCTTGCCACGTTAGCCACATCAGTAAATAAGACATTGTATTGCCCGCCCCCCACGTGATCAGGTGTTCGATCAGGACATGTGGTTGGATTTTAGAGGGCTTATTATTATTATTATTAAATGTTCACCACTCAAAATCGTCCATATTTGGTGACATACTTGTGTCACTATTCTGCTAATTGTCTTGATACACAGTTGGTAGGAGTATGACATATCTGTGAAGGTATTTCCACTTGCGAGGTATCTACAATAAAAATAAATCGTTAAATTATATTGTTTCAGTAAGTCCTGTCATGAGCAAATGAAGTAACATTCGAGACACATTCATGAAGTCGCTTAAAACTAAGTCGGAACAAGCCCCAAAAACAAAATACATTTACAGTGATAGCCTACAATTTCTTCTCAAGACTTTGACACCCGACGAAACTGATTCAAGCGTACAATTCCCATCTCAAAATGATTCTGAAAAGCGTCCCGAAAGCCAACAGTCAACTAGTCACCTTGATGAATCAATACCATCTACATCAAAGAACAATGGCAAGTGTCCATACATTATTTTTATTGACATTAAAATTAAATGTCTTAAGATGAAAAAAATCTCGTTAACCTGAGGGTTAATTTCTAATTCAATATGTGTAATAATTGTTGTTAAAGAAACAGGGGAAAAATTAATATTCACATCAGAATTTTTGTGTTTATACACCTACGTCACATTACGAGTAAAATGGCTGACCGTGCTATGAAGTATTGTGTTGTCAGGAATATCATTTTATAATAAATAAAAAGTATAATAATACACCCGTTCTATTAGTATCTTGTGTTTTTATTTATATTAGCTTAAAAAGTATATTTACACGTATTATTAATAATTACAGTTGATCTGCCGCAGTCTCAGTTGACAGTTACCTTCAATTCTCAACATATTTACTATAAATCAATCCAAGCATTAAAATAAGATCGATGATCATAACAAACATAACATATCACACACAGTAAATATAAAAGTCCGTAACAATGCACGGATCACACAACGCAGTATCAGGCTCCTTATTCCTCAATTTTTTTTGACTCAGTCCGGATTAAATATTTATCAACAATTCACGCAACGGAAACGTCAAAAGTCTAACTTTTTTTTTGCTGGGTTATCTATGTCAATCGTCAATCGATTGCTTTAAGTATGAGTCTTCTGGCCAGGCTCATATCATACTTTGAATTTACTTATTATTTAATACAGAAAAAATATTATGTGTTGTTACTATTTAAGCAAATAAAATATCAATGAAGTATAATTATTTACAAAATTAAAATAACTGACAAATTGCGGGAGTTTGCCAATATTATATTGAATGACAAAGTTATCTCGAATAACAGTACTTTACTAGATAGCAAACTATTTAAGTCGAATAAATATAAAATGGCAACACTTAGCCAATAATAGTTTATAAATCCGGAATTACTCAAATGGCTTTCCATTTTAAAGGTTTTTTTTCACCCGCTTTGTATAATTCATATGATTATTTCAAAAAATGTACAAAAATATTGGAAATTGTTTTGTATATATGCCACTTTAAGACACTCGAATTAAGATCAATCAAAAATTCGCCATTGTTCTTTATGACATCTCTTCTACCAACAATAAAACAATTGCACGACGATGATAAATTAGAATTTAGAATCGAAGTTATGCAATTGCTTCGCAAATTCAAAAACCGCAGACTATCGTCGTCGTCCAGCACTATCGCTTCTAGAGATAATTGTTACTTCCACGAAGGTTTTTCACACCAACAAACCCATCAGTATTCACCTCAGCACGAGATCCCACAGTTTTCGCCCTAGCCAGAAATCCCACAGTTTTCATCCGAACAAGAAACCACACAGATTTTGACCCAGAAAGATACCCAAGTTGTCATACAATCTATCACTCAATTACTTTCCCAAGATTTTCTACAATGTAGGTGAATAAGTCATCTTACAATAAATATAGGCTTATATCACAATATTCTTGTATTACCATTAAAATAAAATATATATTGAAATACACAAAACTTGCGCCTTACTTACCTCAACATCACAGCCAACATTTCAGTTGGTGGTATGCATGCCCTGTAGTTCGTGTTTTGGAGTGTGATGGCACCTTTTATGTGGTATAGGATATAATCGAACGTAGTCGTGGACATCCTTTAGTAGTTAAAAAACACGTATTCATACTGCCGCAATCTCTCGTGACATACATAAAACGCTCCTGAGATGTATCGTTCACGATGAATCCAAAATTCTTTGCATCGCCTACGCCTTCGAATGTATAAAAGCAGAAGAAGCAATTGTCGCCGGTTGAAACAAGCCATCCTCCTTTGTTTTGTTTTATTTCCACTAAACCGTACAACGCGACTACCGCGTATGATAAAGCTCTAAAACTGAGTGGAACTGAGCCATCGATTTATCGGCGCGGTGGACACACGATCGACGTCACGTCATTTTAAACTCGACCCGAAATAATCTCCTTCTCGGTGACGGTCCGGTGACGGCGGCGGTGGACAAACGGCCAAGTCCGTTCCGAGTCTCAGCAGTGTCCGTAGCTATCGTCGACCCCATGTCAGACATTAAAGGACGCTCTGCTTCATTTGGACTCCGGTTGGATATATTAGTCGGACAAATTAGTACACTACGCGGTCGTCGTTGTCTTAACTGGTCGATATGCCTATGCATTTCCTTTCCCGACTCATCCAGAACGTTATAATCTGTGGTACCCATTTTACTGCCTATGTGACCCGGGGCCCACTTCTCCTTTTCTTTATACATATAGTTTCATCCATACATCCTCTCCTAACTGTGGAAAACGCTCAACTTCTGTTCTTGCTCTCTTTTGCCGTTCCTGAGCACGCTTCACCTTATTTTCTCTACACACCTTTAACGAGTCTAATTTAGTACGTTTATTCCTAGCTAGTATTAGTTTTGCAGGACTCTCCCTTGTAGGACAGTGTTCCGTATTACGATAGTGTAAAAGAAAAGTATTCAAAAATAAATTAAATTTCTCTTTTTGCCTAACTGCTTTCTTAATAACCTTTTTAACAGTTTGCACTGCATTTTCAGCCCCTCACGATGCCGGGTGATATGGGGCAGAAAAAACGGGTTCTATACCATTACTAGTTAGAAGTCTGAAAATTCCTTACTAGGAAACGGGAACTCGTTATCAAAAACAATTTGGTTGGAAGCCGACCTAGCAAAAACTTCCGCGAATTTCTCGATGGTAGAATTAGTAGCTCTACTAGGAACAGGAAATACTTTAAGACATTTAGTTTTTGTATCCATCATGATTAAATAAATGTTGCCGAAAATCGGGCCTAAAAAATCCAGACGTACCCTGGCCCACGGTCGGGAAGGCCATGGCCACGGTGCGATCGCGTCCGCCTCCTCCGCGCTCAGGGTGCACTCACGACACGTTCGTTGCCTCCACCACCTCATCGATACCAGGCATAATTCCTAGCAGAAGCCTTCGTCTTAATGATGCCCATATGCGGTTCATATAATTCCCGTAACACCGTAGTTCGACAATATATCCGGAATAATCACTCTGTGTCCCCACATGACGCAGCCCAGCTCTTCGTACAATTCCTTACGACGGTAAAAGCACAGAACAGATAAATATGGTTAGAAGGGAAATACAAGCGTTTGACGCGTCGCAAGGTGGTGCATAAAAAGCATCACTGCCGCGGAACGGATGATCTGTAAAATCAGTCGTTGTCGAAATGCCTTGGAGCGTGGTGTTTCTACTAAATAAATAGTATAGGATCCCGCCATACATCGACCTTCACCGAGATGTTTATTTGATGAAACCTATTTTATATGCAATTTAATATGTCAATAAATATATTGTATATGGGTTGCCTTGCAAATTTCAGTCCAGAATACGATTAATTAATTATATAAAAAAAAAAAAAAAATTACACATTTCACCTGTTTGATTATTAAACAAATTCTATACCAATCGAAAGTATGAAACCCATAGAATATGTAAACGTTAGGTTGCCTATTTTTTTCCGGTCACAACCCTCAGGTTGCCAGGTATAAACAGGTAAATCGCTTCTAGCATTTTGCACCGATCTGATTATTGAATGAAAATTAAATGAAAATAAAGATCATTTTATTACGAACACGGTGGTATAGGGTTGCCTGCGAAAAATCAGTCCCGAATTGCGGTTGTCGAATTTAGAAAAGTGAAATATTGCTCCGAGTGACCATCCCATGCGATAGAAGAGGACACAGCATAGCAGCTGTTCGAAGTCCGCCCATTTAAAGAAAGAGGGTGCACATGCTATTTATTGTTGAGAATGAAAAGGACAGCGATAGACTCGTATATGCTGTGCATCATTTTGGAGTAGATTGTGGTTATAGTTGCAATTGAAAAAACGTGCTACTAATTATTGTTAAAAAAATGGCGAAAAAGTGTTTTTTGTGTGATTCGGATGATGATTTAATTAATTTTAATGATGACATTTTTAAAAACTGTTGGCTCTGGTGCGGTTTCTGGTTGATTATTGGGAAAACGACCATTTGGTAACAATAATCCAAAAGAAATGACTCGGAATCTGACTAATTTTTTTTTTGTTTTTACAATAAACAGAAGTATTTTTTAATTGTTGTTTTTTATTTTGTCTTCTAATAATAAAGATAAAATTTGCAAGATTAGTATTATATATGTAATAATATAACCTTCTTTTTTGCTAAAAATGTATATATACTTTAGTACATACATACATACATACATAAACTCACGCCTTTTTCCCAGAAGGGGTAGGCAGAGGTGCCAGGACACCCACATTTCGCCTTGTATGTTCCGTCCCACGATGTGATAGGTGGCGAGCCTATCGCCATATCGGGCACAAATTCCTGACTCTGGGCTGATAATGAATAGAAAAATCCAATATCACTTTGCCCAACCCGGGATTCGAACCCGAGACCTCAGCTTTGTTACCGTACCTTAGTACAACTACGCCACCGAGGCAGTATATACTTTAGTGTCACATAAAATATATACACACATAAATAATTAATTGATTAAACAAAATTAAATAACTTTTCCTCTATTTTACTAATAAACTACTCCAAAACACAGCATATACGAGTCTATCGCTGTCCTTTTCATTCTCAAGAATAAATAGCATGCGCACCCTCTTTCTTTATGAGTGGACTTCGAACAGCTTCTATGCTGTGTCCTCTTCTATCGCATGGGATGGTCACTCGGAGCAATATTTCACTTTTCTAAATTCGACAACCGCAATTCGGGACTGATTTTTCGCAGGCAACCCTATACCACCGTGTTCGTAATAAAATGATCTTTATTTGCATTTAATTTCCATTCAATAATCAGATCGGTGCAAAATGCTAGTAGCGATTTACCTGTTTATACCTGGCAACCTGAGGGTTGTGACCGGAAAAAAATAGGCAACCTAACGTTTACATATTCTATGGGCTTCATACTTTCGATTGGTATAGAATTTGTTTAACAATCAAACAGGTGAAATGTTTAAAAAAAAATTTTTTTTTAAATTATATATTAATCGTATTCTGGACTGAGATTTGCTAGGCAACCCCTATACAATATATTTATTGACATATTAAATTGAATATAAAATACGTTTCATCAAATAAACATCTCGGTGAAGGTCGATGTATGGCGGAATCTTAGACTAAAAGTAAAAGGGCAGATTTGTGTTATTTTATCTTGCAGTTCCAATACTAAAGCGTCGAATATCAATATAGGAAGAATTTTATACCACTATTAAACCCGATTTTATTGTTTTTCACCTTTATTTCCAAAAATTGCGGTTTATAATTACGACATTTTGAAGAATTCTTTAATAGATAGACGACATCTCAAAAATATACATAGCTGATTACGTGTACATATTTTCGCGTACGCATTTCGAAATTTGTCACATGTCACACAGTGTTATAGTCATGTACATAGTAAATATATCGATGTAGTTATAGATTTCGTATGCTCTTAAATCAATTTTTATAGGCATTAAACAAAGTAAATTAAATCAAATCCTTTAGTAATTTTAAATTGATGATTCTCGGATGTCATTACATAACGGCCAGATATCACTAATATAACCTTAAACTCTTCCTAATATTGGATCCCTCATAGGCTGTTGTTAAATTTTATTATAATTTAATAGCAATTTATTTTGTGCAAAATGTAAATACATTTGTTCGGGAACATGTGACCCATCGCTATTACAAGGAACCGGTAATCTCGACCCGGCTGCCCCATTTTGTTTAGTATTGACATGCTCTATATCATAAGTGTATGCGGATAGAATTATCGCCCATCGCTGTAATCCAGTGGCCGCCATGGCCGGCACACCATCGGTCCAAATATGCTTACTAAGGTGCCGTTCATTAATCACGAGATCTTTTAAACATTTTTGACTTTGACTTCGCTTCATCCCGCACAGCGCCCTCGCAGCTCGCACGCTGCTCGTTTATCTGCGCTTCTTTATTGTTCCACTATAGCCGCATCCCGTTCTGCTGCTTCCAGACTACACGCCAATTTGATTGCTCCTGGAAATGTCAATTTCTCCTCTGCAAATAAACTTTGTCTTATGATGTCAGTCTTGACTCCGCATACAAATTGGTACCGAAGTTCCCAACAATACCACAAGTTTTCGCAAACTTTTTTTTTTACGCTATGTATTACATTATACATTCATCATTTTTCTGGCTCCTTTGACGGAACCTATCGCTATCGACTTTTCAAAACATTCACAGCCTTTTCGTATGATATCTCCGACGGCTTATCGGGGCTGCACAACGTGCTTAGCAGCTCGTAAGCCCTGTCACCCATGCTGGTAGTTAGCGTCGGCAACCACATGCTCTTGTCTTCTTTGTTGACCTTGAAATACTTTTCTAGTCGTTCTACATACAAGGTCCAACTCCCTGATTTTATATCAATATCACTTATTTTACCAATAGACTAGATAGATTAGACTAGATTTTTTAAATAATATATTTTTGACCGTATCGGTTAAAATTATCCTCGTCGTCACTGTAATATATTAATAAACTAGCGGCCCGGCCTAGCTTCGCCTGGGTACAAATAGATTTCTGTACAATAATATGTACGTTTTATACATATAGACCTTCCTCTTGAATCACTCTATCTATTAAAAAAAACCGCATCAATGAGCAACCATACCATGAGCGAGGATGGAAAATGACCTCGTTGGACACGCGGAATACGGTTGCTCACTTCTTCACTACTGTGTACGTACACCTTATCATTTTGTTTGTTGTAGCTCTCTTCTAAGGTAAAAAATTTTTCATCTGAAAAAAGAATTTCCCGATATTTTTTTCCCGCGTACCGTTTCAACAAAGCGCGGCATCTCTTCAGTCTCAGGTCCATTAGACGAGCATTCAAACGATGTCCTGTTTTTCTTCGATATGCCCGAAGCCCTTAGCCTTCATTTAACACCATTTTCACCGTGGTTTTATATTTCTTTGAATTCGCGCCTTCACAGCTTTTATCACTGCTGGCGTCCTAACAGACCGAGGGCGACCACTTCTTGACCTGTTATCTGCACTAGAGTCTTCATTGTATCGTTTGATGGTACGATATACGAATCTTTTGGTTATATTCAAATTTTTCAGTATGCCAAAAATTTGAATTGGCGCGTAACCGCAACGATGCAACGCAATAACTGCAACACGGTCTTCTTGAAGCGTCCACTCCATATTTAAAAATGAGTAAAATTCTAAAAAGTATACATTTTTATTTTCATGAACAATTCGAAATTCGAATTCAATAAACTTTTTTGTGGCCAGCATTCTAAAAGAAAAGTTTTTACTGTGTGACAATATTTATGACCTGACTGTGTAGTATGTAGTGATTTGCAAAGTAAAATAAAGACATTTATCACCATGACAATATATTGACGACAGACTTTTCTTATAGGTACACGTTCGGTATTCAGTATATGCGAGTGGCCAGATATATAATATTACAAGTGGCGAGATATACTACAGAAAGGTATGGCACAAGGTGTCAGCTTACCTTAAATACCTCCCCGAAAATTCATGCCAGCTCTCCTACGAAAATACTTCCAACTTCCCGACCTTAATTACGAATCGATTACCGTAAAAAGTCAATGAAAATTTAAATGCTAAAGAAAAAGGTACTGATTTACCCTTTTTTGACTTTGTGCCGCAGTCGAGATAATAAGAAGTTTTTAAAAGTTAAACTAAAAAAAGGCATTTAATTAAGTTGCCGCATGGCCTCTTTTTGTGGATCAATATTATTCTCGTAATAATATTTTTATTTAATTATATACGAGAAGTATTCACATTAGTATATACATAGAACAGATGAATATGGTTAGAAGGGAAATACAAGCATTTGACGCGTCGCAAGGTGGTGCATAAAAAGCATGCCGCGGAACGGATGATTTGTCAAATTAATAAATGTAATGTCATTTAACTGTACAAGGTGTTGTTTACAATACTTATCAAGCAGCATGCAAAGTTATGGGGCTCTTGTAAGACGATTCTCACTAGGAAAACACATTATCAGAAGCAGCTGTTTGTAGTTCAGCTACATCATTAAGATATTTATTTGCAAGTCAAGTAACTGATTCTGTTAATCTATGGAACAAATTTCAAGAAAATATGGCCTCTGATATTCTGATTCGGCGACGGCGAGAATTAAACTCAGACGATGTACAATATGATCAAAACATATTTGACGAAGCATTATTTGAATTGAACAAAGTAGTGCAATTACTTTCAGGTAAATCGATCAAGGATTTTGGGCTGCCGATGCCAGCTAATACTACTAACTCAGATTTAACTAACAGTGCCGGATACACGAGAGAAACATTAAACGATCAAACGAGACTTTTACAAAATATAGCTCAAAATAAGCCACGATTAAACATCAATCAGAAAAAAGTATTCACTGCATTACTATCAACAATTGATAACAATGAAGGCAAATTGTGTTTCCTTGATGCCCCAGGAGGTACAGGAAAAACATTTTTAATCAATCTGCTTTTAAAAAAAGTGAGATCTACCGGAAAAATTGCGTTAGCTGTTACGTCATCCGGCATTGCCGCTACGCTTTTGGAAGAAGACCGAACCGCACACTCTACATTCAAGCTCCCGTTGAAAACCGCCACCGATGATAATAACAGCGTCTGTAGTGTTTCTAAACAGAGCAATACAGGAGAATTGATGCGTGACTGCTCATTAATAGTCTGGGACGAAGCTACCATGTCAAACAAGACGTCTGTGGAAGCACTGGATATGACAATGCGCGATTTGCGCAATAAAATTTCACTTATGGGTACAATTCTGTTTTCAAGAGATTTCTGTCAAATCCTACCAGTTGTGACTCGAGGAACACGTGCTGACGAAATAAATGCTTCCCTAAAAAGATCTAACCTTTGGCCACATGTCAATAAGTTAGAGCTTAAAACGAATATGAGGGTTTCGTCATCTTCACGTGAGAATAGGCTTTTCCAAAGATGCTGCTAAAAGTTGGTAATGGAGAGTTAACACAAAGTAAGGGAAGGATTAACCTGGAAAACCTTTGTGTTTTGATAGACAACATCCAAGAGTTAGTCAACAATGTCTATCCAGACTTTGATAACATAAGTTGTAAGACAATATCTTGGTTTAAAGAAAGAGCGATTCTGTCACCAAATAACGAACAAGTAGATAAGGTAAATAACTTGATCCTTTCAAAAATTGATGCGCCGACGACAATAGACTACTCGGTCGATACTGTTCTCCATTTGGAAGAAGCTGTTCATTTTCCTACAGAATTTTTAAACTCTTTGAACCCGTCTAGACTCCCTCCTCACGAAATGGTGTTGAAAGTAGGTTGTCCTGTTATTTTATTAAGAAACCTGAATCCACCTAAACTTTGTAATGGCACGCGTTTGCTGGTAAAATCACTGAGAACTTTCATAATAGAGTACACAATACTTACAGGATGTGGTACCGGAGATGATGTATTGATTCCGCGAATCCCTCTCATACCATCGGATTTACCCTTTCAATTTAAACGTTTACAGTTTCCAGTAAAGACATCTTTTGCAAAGACCATTAATAAATCGCAGAGTCAAACCTTCAACGTTGCAGGCTTAGATTAGACGTTGACTGTTTTTCACATGGCCAACTGTATGTCGCTCTTTCAAGAGTAACCTCTAGAGAAAACATGCTTTTATTGTCTAATGACAAGAAAGCTGTGAACGTTGTATATAAAGACATTCTGTAATGTAATAATTGTTGTAAAAATAAAATAAATAGACAAAAATGTAAAAAGTAAATAAGTAATGTAGGTATGAATTTAGATATTCCAAAGATAGCAGGAAATCTTCATGGTATAGGGAAACGGGAATTGTTTCCAAATTTAACGCGTGCAGGCCACGGGCAGTAATTGTTTATAATTTGAATGCAATATGAGAAGATTTTTGATCATAAATCGTGATTTTCGTTTTCACGATTGTTGGACTTCCCATACAAATAAGAGTATTTTTACCGCTTAGATCGGGTAAGGAACTTATCTGAACCAAAAAAAAACTCAGTATCTATAGGGATTTTTCACAAAACTATCAGGCAGTTTTATTCAAATTTTTGGCACAATAGTACCTAGGGGGATTAAGGAACATGTGTTTTAAATTAAATACCATATGTCAATATCACTCTGTATAAGATATTGTAGTCTCATTTATTTTTCGTCCATCGATATAATACTAATCAAATAACTGTATCAGGAAAAACCATTAGGCATATCGATAAAATAAATTTCGGTCTTATAACAAATACAGATTTCCATAATTTTATCGATACTTTAAATCGACTATTGCAAGCTTTCTATATTGGATTTATTGAGGTTTTGTGTTTCTAAAACGATGACGCTGGTTTTGATGTAATTTGACGGCTATTGCCGTTCTATATTCTATATTCAACTGTTCTGTGAGTGTATAAATCTGCTCAAGGATACTGATCCTGGTTAATTAATATGTCAACACGAATATGAAGTGGATCCATTACTTCAACATGAATGGTATAGCCGTATTAGCTCAGCTGGTAGAGCGTTAGACTGCCAAGTCTAAAGACCCCGGTTCGAGCCCGGGATGTGGCGCTTCCTTCATAGTCCAGTACATATATTTTTTCTTTCTGAAATCCCAATTTATAAGAAACTAAAAGTAAAACATTATTAATTTATCTATTAAAACAGTTCTTTTGTGAATAGTCTAACTTGATTATTAGTTGTTGCATATTTACTGACTAATTTCATAAAACTAGTTGATGAATTCCAATAAATATACTTAATATATTCAAATATAATTTAAGAGCGTATACACCTTGCGCGCAAAGTCAACTATAGGTATTTCTTCGTTAATTTCACGCACACATAAGCGACCAAAGCTGTGTGCGTAGAGCTGCCGCGTCGGCTCGCTATACAATCGGCTCAAACAACTTTGATCCGTGCGCTTCGAATATTCAATTGAAATGTAACTGTAATATAATATCAAAAAATATTTTATTTGCATTATAAGTAGACAAATATTACTGTGCAAGCAAAGAATAATACAAATTTAGATACTAATCATATTTTCGTTATTATTACATTGTTAAGTTGCATTCAAATCAGTGTTCAATCAGTAGACACTACGGACGTTTTATTAATCATTTCGTGTTCGAACACATAAATAGTGTTAGGGGCCATACAACCCCTTACAATTACGAAATATATTTAATTTTATATTACAATACATAACATAATTTATACTCACTACAAAATCATTGTAGGTAATAAAAATAATTAAATATTTTACTACCAAATTACTAAGATGTGGTAATCGCAGTCCGCGCGTGGCTATTTTTGCTACGTACGGCAAAAATCGACTGCAGCTAGGCCGGAGCGACAAGCGATATGTCCTCCCTCTAGAAGGCCTTGCGGCGGTCTGATTTGATCCTTTCGGACTTCACGAACGCGGGACCTCTGTGATTGCGGAGGTACCACGCTGTGGCTACAATTCCTAGGCGAAAGCCTTATCGATTGTGGCCTATCCTTGCGGTCCGTAAAAACGGTACCGATCCTGGGGGTTATAGTCCGAACGATACGGACTATGTGAAAGCGGAAAGAGATGACTATATTTCTCTTGGCCGGCCAAGAGACCTAGGATGTCTACGTGTGAGAGAGCTCCCGAAGGTGACTGACATGACGCGAACTGAGTCATCGCAATTTCCTACCACCGCTTCCTAGTGTTATCGCTGAGTAGAAGAAGCGGCGCAACAAACTTTCAGCAACACATTTGACCAGTTCGCTCGGATCATTCAATCACTGGAGCGTCTCTCACGTTGCGGGCCTATTGGGCGGGATGTCGGCAATGTTATTCGAGGTCTCGGCAGAAGCCGAGAGGAGTTCGCGGGGCAACGGCTTGCCGTCCGGTGGTCGGGCGTGCTGAGGCGCAATGTTCTGGATGTGAACCCAGTCCGATGCGTCAGCACGCGCGAACATGGAAGTCGCAAGTCGGCGGACGAAAGTGTCCAGGCTTTCGATACGGAGATCTCTCTCGATGGTAGCATTGCTGACACCCCACGGAGCGTTAACGATTCTGCGCAGAGCCACCGATTGTACTCTGCGCAGTGCGTCCTTTTGTGACCGGCTGAGAAGCCCGTACCAAGAGGGCGCCGCGTATGTGATCCGGGGACGGATGTACGTTTTGTACACCCCCAGTTTCACCCTAAGTGGAAGGTTCGATGAGAGAATGGGCCGCAGCTTCGCATTTGCGACTTTACCGTTTGCGACGGTAGCTTTGGCGTGCCTAGCTAGACGGAGATTCCTATCAATGATAACTCCGAGATATTTGGCCTGGAAACCCCATGGGATTTCCTGGCCGAACATCATCAGAGGTTTCACTGCCCTAGGGCCTTTCGTTAGGGCCTTCTTCGTGATAAAGGCCTGGGTTTTGCCTACGTTCACCGACATCTTCCATTTAGAAAGCCAGTCGGGAAGTAGGTCCAGGCTACGTTGGAGCTTGGCGGCGGCTCCTTTCGCGGAAATGGATGACGAATAGAGAGCGATGTCATCCGCGTATAGAGCGAGATTGACGTCATTCCTGATGGGAATGTCGTCGGTGTAGAGCGCGTATAGGATCGGGGAGAGACAACTGCCCTGCGGAACGCCCGCGGCTATACGACGGTCGCGGGACAGACAGTTGTCGACGGAGACGTGAAAGAATCTATCCGTCAGGAAAGATTGGACTACTTTTGTGACGCGTCGGGAAGTGTCCGTCAAAGCGGTCTTGTATACGAAACCGTTATGCCAGACCCTGTCGAACGCCTTTTCCATGTCCAGGAAAACTGCAGAGACAGCTTCACGCCTGTTTTTGGCAACCGTGAAGTGGTGCAGCACCCTAGACAACTGAAGAGAGGTGCTGTGATCGGCGCGAAAACCAAATTGTTCGGGCCTCGGAGTCAGAATGGGCGAGAGGTAGGAGAGGAGGAGTTTCTCGAATACTTTTGAGGTATTCGGGAGGAGGGTGATAGGACGGTAACTATCGGGCTTGTGAGGGGGCTTGTTAGGCTTGGGAATCATGATGACCCTGCCGGTTTTCCACCGGGTGGGAAAGTGACCCGTGCGCAGGATGCCATTGAACAGGCGCGTCAGCGCTACCACTGCCTTCAGTGGTAAGCGGCGAAGCGCACTGTTCGGAATGCCATCAGCGCCCGGGGCTTTCCTCGGTTTGGACCTTCGGATCATCTCCTGCACCTGGGAAGGAGAGAAGAAGAGAGGATCGTCGTCGGGCCTTATGGGCTCGTCGAAATAATCCTCGAGGAAGTTTGAGACTTCTGTCTCATGGCCAGGATGGGAAGTGGGATTCGGTTGGAATTGGCGTTCCAGGTACTCGGCAAAGATCTCCGCTCGATCTTCAGCCCTGTACCTCAGGTTTCCGTCGGCGTGCAGAAGCGGCCGCACGGGTTCAGGAGTCTTGGAGAGCGCCCTGCACAAACGGTGGAGAGCGGGAGCGTCGCTCACCGCCGAGTCCAGGACGCTGTTCCAACCCTCCGTCCTGAACGCCTCGAGTTCGGCCTTTACCCTATCTGTCAGACGGTTGAGCTTCGTTTTCAACCTCGGGCAGCGACAGTGTTGCCACCGAGCGCGGAGTCTCCGTTTCTCATCAATGAGATCTCGCACGCGGCGAGGGAGATCCGGCTTTCTGCCCGCGGTTGAAAGCGGGACCTTGGAAGCCTGAAGGGCGATCTGGATGGACGAAATAAGTTCGTCCGCCAGAAGATCAACCTCTGAAGCGTTGGTGACCGGTCGAGTCGGAGCGCTCGCATGCAACGCTTCTGCAAAAGAATCCCAATTAATCCTGAACCTATCGCGAGGGGGGTTCCACTTTTCAGGTTGCCCGGGTAACACGACTAGGACGGATTGATGGTCAGATTCGAGGAAATCGTTTAGGACTTCTTGCGCGGGCAAGGACGATAGACCGCGGTGAATTATTAGGTCGATGACGTGGGCCGAATGTGCCCCGTTAGATGAGTAGTGCGTGGGGGCATCCGGGCCCTCAACGAAGTATCCGTGCGATTGCGCGTCAGCGAAGAGGCGACTTCCAGCACTGTTTGCCACCGAGCCCATGTCCCATGACGGGTGGATGGCGTTCATATCGCCGGCGATCAGCGTCGGGAGCGTCGAATCCAGTAAAACGTGGATATCAGACACCCCCAGTGCGACTGTAGGAGGCTTATAGGCCGCAAACAGGCGCAGCGGATTTCCGGCGATACAGACTTCCACTCCAAGTCCGTACATGGAATTTAGCTGTTGAGGAGGCAAACACTGATGGATGATTCTCCTCCTGACGCCTACCAATAGACCGCGGTACGCGACGTTGTTTGGAGATATTTCGTCCTGTCGATAAACGATAAACCCCGGTAGTTTACATCTATCTACAGGCCTAAGGTGCGTTTCGTTGACTAATACGATGTCAACGTCTTGGGAGCGAAGGAGAGCTAGAAGCAAATTGGTCTTGCCGCGGAGACCATTTGCATTCCAATGGATAATACGTAGATCCCTAATTATCGGCATTTTGGGGGAATAACGTGAATACAGTGCGAGCCAGGTCCTCGCCGTTGAAATAGGCAGCGAACAGCCGTTGCATTATCTGCATGAACTGTTCGAAGCCCATCATCCTGGAACCGTGAGGGCTGGAAGGCGCGGGCGCGGGTTTGGGCGTTTCCACCCCCTTTGGTCCTCGACCCGCTGGAATAGTGGGTCGAGAAACTTTAGGGGCGGACTCGCGGGGAGTTGTTGACGGACGGCGTGGTGCGGGGACCGGGCGTTCCGGTCCAACCGCGGGGGCAGGTCGGCGAGACGGTTCCGTAACCGTGACCTGCGGGGCAGCGGAAGAGGCGGGGCCAGGAGGAGAGGGGGCCGATTGGCCTTTCCTCTTCTTCTTTCCCCGCTTCTTCGGGGACGGTCCATTTTTGGACCACGGGTTGTTGGCCGGAGCCATCAGCGAAGACGATTGATTGTCGCTTTCGATGATGGCCTGGCGGGGAGGGATCGTCACTGCAACGGTACCCGCCTTGTTATTGCGTGCTTCACGACGCAAAACAGGGCAGGTAGAGTGGTTGGCGGGATGCGGGCCGCTGCAGTTTGCACACGTGGCCGGATCTTCGCGGGGGCGGGGGCAATCGCGGGCGGAGTGATCTTCTCCGCATCGGACGCACGCTTGCGTCCTGTGGCAATTATGAGAAGAGTGCCTAAATTTTTGGCACCGGTGGCATTGGGCGGGGCCTTTTTTGCCCCGCCATGGCTCGACCTTGACGGTCGGGAGAGATAGTATCTCCCTCACATCGTAGATCGCCCTAACGTTCGGGGTCCTTTTCAACTCCACGAAGAAAAGGCACCCCGAACGGCCTAGCCTGGTTTTAATAGGCCGAATATATTCAGGGGTATAACCCTGATCGGCCAGGTCGGCGCGGATGAGGTCCACGTCGGTATCAGAGGGGAGACCGCGGATGGCTACTTTGATACTCTTCTCCGCGGGGAGAGAGTAAGAGAACCACGAAATGTTCTCGGACTTTTGTAAGTCATTCAAGTACCTTTGGACGGTACGGTATTCAAGTTCCCCCTTTGGGAGGAACCTGAAACCCTAACCGCCAAAGACGTGCGCGTTGGGCGTAAATCCTAACTTATTCTTAAGATGGCGTAGGTGAGTGGACCAATCAGGGAGATGTTCCACTATGAGCGGCGGGTATTTCGGGCTGGGCTTTGAGGGCCCAGCGGGCGCGGCGGGTCGCTCGGGCGACTGCGACGGCGGCGGCGGGGATGGGGAGCTCGGGGAATCCTGCGCGGCGAAGCGAGCCTTCTTCACGGAGTCCGCGAAGGAGGTTCGCAAGGAGGTACCGTCGGCAACGTCCGCGGTGTCCTCGGGGCTACGCGGGCGACGAGTGGGAGGGCACGGGCCCTCCTCCATAGGAACGGGCGCGGCGCGGGGAATCGCGAGTAGGGACCGAGGGGGGGCGATAGGCTGGGCTTGTGCAGAAATGCTCGGCACAGGCTCAGCCGCACGACCCCTGACGCGATCGCCGGAACGGTCGCGACGGGGGTCGCGCCGACGGGTGTCGAGGGGAGAGCGATCCCGTAGGTCGCTCATCCCGAGGCCGGCGAGCGTCGACGACGCTCACCGGGCGAAGACTGAAGTGGCTTACCGCACGTGGCGGCGGGCCGGAATCACCTGCACACACAAACAGGCACTGTTAGAATGGTAGCACTTCAACACTTAGCGCACAAACGGCCACCCTCTCGACGATCTAAGATCGGAGTTGGGAGAACACGTCCGCACGCTACGGAGTCGGAGCACTGACTGTGATTTGATCCACGTCGGACAACGTGTTTTATAGTGGTTTTTAAAATATTTGTAGAAAACATGGAAACTAATTTTGTTGAAATATAAAAATGGTAATTTACTGATAAGATGTTCTTCTATTATAATATGCAATTGCTATAAAAATTATGTACGATAAGTTGGTGAAAAAAAATATGTTCTTGACGAGAGTTTCTGAATAATTTCGCATTGTTTAAATTTTTATTTTTCAGGAACTAAACACAAAAAGATTATTTTTCTCAGCAAAATCCCTCCATAAGGGTCTTATTAGTCTGATACTATTTTTATTTTCATCTTATATTTAGTGGTTTCGGATATCTTACGCTTCTAAATTGCCATTTAAAGCCTAAATAACGAAACTTGTGTTCAGTAATGCTTATAGTACTCACAAATTATCCATCAATCTATAATGTTTTCCACCAAAATCCCTAGATGACAACCTTTTCTAAAATTAGTAATAATTATTTTTTCTTTAAATTGTTTATTGGTGGCTATTAACTCATTTGAAAAGTCCTGTTTTTAAGCCAAAAAGCGCGTGCAGGGTATAAACGCTCTTAATTTAACCTTAAATTTATATGAAGCGATGATTTAAACATATCAATAGTGTGGTTAATAATGTATACTTATTTATAATGTGTTGTATACTTTATACGTAGTGGAACATATTTGTTTGAATTCATTTGCTATGTTCCGCAGCGCACAGATTAGGCAAATCTTATACGATGTAATCAGTTTACTGTTTCACTGAAAACACTGCACAAGCAAAGCTACTATGCTGTGACGTGCATTTCTGTAGTACAGCTCTCAATGGTTATGCGGTCCTAGTAGTTAGCTCGCGTAATATTCTGCAATATATAGATCGGAATAATAATATAACCTGTATATTTAGGATGTACAGCAGGCTATAGACAGGTGAAATCGGTTGCCCGCCTATAAAGTGGAAGAACGACCTGGTTTAGATTACAGGAAGTGGCTGGATACAGGCCGCTTCCAACAGGTCGATGTGGAGATCCTTGGGGGAGACAGACCAGCAGTGGACTTCTGGCTGGAGAGAGAAATCACCTGTCCTTTACCATCGGTTGTCATGAAACTGACAACCTCATTCGGGATAAATGTAATCTTAGTCATAGACTTAGTTCGTTTCTAAAATTAATAAATACAAACCGACAATGTTTTACATAAAAAAATATTTTAATTATGCCTCTTACCGAAAAATACATGAACATTACATACTGATACATACATATTACGTATAGAATGTACATATATTTGTTTGTTGCATGACTGCATATATAGCATGCATATATTTATAAAAGCCAAGAGCTTTCCTTAATTCATTCAAAATTTTTGAATATTAGTTGTCCAAGTATACTCTCCGGGTAACTTATATTCCAAAGACATATTTGGTCTGTAAAAAAAATGATCTCGGGGGAAATAAAATAACTTTATTGTTTACATTAATGCTCCTTATGACGAGAATCTATATTGTTCGATAAAATCTACAACAACCAAGTTATTCATGTACAATTATCTATGGACGAAGAGGCGACAGTGATATCGTTTATTTGTAAACAACATTTGTTTACGGTTGCCAGGCAACATGCCGGGATCAGGCACCGCGAATACCAGGATATCATGACAGCGCAGAAAATCTATGCAACCTGTTGCTTTACTTTGAGCTTATACGAAAGAGTGAGAGAGTTGAGTAGTTCGTCTCTCACCAACGTAAGCCAAACTGTAAACATACAGTTTGGTAGCTTTCCGTATAAGCAATATTCAGTATCACAGTGTATAAAATGCATCGTATGCTACTGAAAGTCACAGTCATCTTTTACTTGCTGAGGAATAAATTTATAATAGCAGCAGGAGAATAAATATTACATAACAGGGAGGAGTAGTCGAATTCAAACAAAAGTAACAGAAGTGTATAAAATGATAATATGTTTTCTAATAAATAAAATTCACTGCAAGCTTAAAAATACTGCTGGATACTTATAAATATTTGCGTATCCATCCACTACAGCGTGAAGGCATCTTAGTGGTCGGCATGAATATGTAGAATTACATGTGAACGCCAACATTTCCACTTACTACCACGTGCAAGGCGTCACATTGCGGTGCCGGAATACAAAAATAGCAAATGAGACTTGAAAGCGTTCCCCCAACGCCCCACCGGAATCAATCAATCAATTAATTTATTCGCAAATGTAAGTATATACCCGAATGAGGTTCACGAAAAATGTTGTAAATCATAATTCATAACCCATCTGATCCCGCTGCTGACACAGGCCAGCTCATCAATGCAGTTTATTTTTTCTTTCTTTTTTGTATGATATACAATTGCTGTTGATAAAAAAAAAATATTTTAATTTTATACAAAAATACACAATAATAAAAAAATGTAAAAAAAAAATTAAGTGGGGCACGTCCACTTTAAATGAATTTTGTGCCCCACGATTTTATTTTAGTTTAATCAATGCATATGTTTAAAATTTGTATTTTATTGGTACCCATGACTGTATCCATGAAATTATTTTTTAGCTTTTAGTACATTTATCTGCAATATAAAACCGTTTAACTTAAAAAAATAAATATTTATTAAGTATTTTTGTTCAAAATTAAAATATTTTATTTTTTTTATTTTTAAGTTTTTAGTTTTTAAGTCTCATTCTATTCAATTCGTTGAGTGTCTCATTATTACAAGGTAATAAAACCAAGCCCTTTATTTTGATACCCATATTGATGGGATTGAAAAATACATTATCCGCCATTTTGTAGCAGTGGCCATCTTTGATTTTGATTTTGTATAGTGCACTGAATTCTACTTGACAAGCCCTTTCATTTGATACCCATATTGATGGGATTGAAAAAAAAAACTAAGTTGTCCGCCATCTTGTAGCGGCGGCCATCTTGGATTCACAATAATATTGAATATGGATTATTGTATTGTCACCAGAATCAAAGGCGTATACCAAATTTCAGATCAATCGGTTAACGGGAAGAGGGTTAAATTTCAATTACTAAATTTGACCCAAACAAACAAACGGGGTGAGCTAAATGAAACCGTTTAATAAAAAAGAACTTACATACGCATCGAAAGTATGGTAAAGATAATAATTAAAATTCACCTGATGTCACAGACTAGACATAGAGAATGATATGTTTTAGGTACTGCTAAAATTGAAATGGTTCATGGACAAAGCTGTTATACTGTGACCTACGTCTCTATCGTTTAGCTCTCAATAGTTATGCAGTCTTAGTATTCGTATCGCGTAATATGACGCATCTTGTTATGATGTAACAGGCGCCACGCCCTTACTTCTCCGCTACATATGAAGCAAGGCGGTTCAACTTAGAACAAATGACGGCGAATTATAATCATCAGTTTTACTAATTGAACACCACAGGGCGAAAAAATCGTTTGGTTGGGTTTTTCCATTGTATGCAGTTTTTTTTAATTTATCATATTTTTTTGCAATTAATGGCGAGTCTAGCTTGCCGTCCGCTTGATGGTAAGCGATATTTAAAATATCACAAAACAAATATCGCCTTAATTTCTAAATGCCTATTTGCCTTGTGTCTATAGGCACTAAAACTAGCAACCGGCTTCGTTTTTGATAACAGTCTTGACATACTCTTTATAAATAAATAAATAACAACTAACAGTCACATACAAAGTCCTCAGCCTACGCTAAGATTTAGTCTTGTGTCATGGGCATCAGGAATTATAAGAGACTTTTCTAACCAACTGCGCCATGGACGGTCTCAGTAAATATTTACATATATTTTATACCATTATGCATGAGATTTTCTTTTGTTTAATATTTTGATTCAGATACTGTATTTTTTACTTTTTGTTTTTCTTTACTTTTTCCGCACACTTTCAGGGACCATCTAGGCTGTAAAACTCGATCTGAGGCCCAAAAATATTTATCTCGGATCTAGATGTTTCTGAGACCGAAAAGTGTCTCGAAGTTTCTGATACCCACGACACAATACTAAATTGATGTTAATGTGGAGTCAGGATTATGTGACTATTGGGTGTTTTATTTATTTATTCTGTGCGACCAGCCCCATCGAGCCAGCCGTCCTCTTCTAGCTTAATGGAATGAATGAATGGCTTAAAAATCTACCACGTTCGAAACTAGGTACATAAAAATGTTTAATACAAAGATTCAAAACATTATCTGTTTCACAAAAGTACGAACCACATCTTATTCTGAGTATTTACTCTTTAGTATTATCAAAACTAAAGAATTATGGATTTGGGAGTGATATGAAACGATTTATAAACGTATTTATTTTATAGCTCGTCTTGGAGATTTTACTATTGCATTTGTTGATATTTCAAGTATTGCTATATCTCTTCCAAATAAATATGCACCTTACTCGTAAGATATATGGTATACATTACTATATTGCATATGTCACATTGCAATCGCTACTTTGCGAGTATGCTCTCCTGGTGTTTCTGCGAGTAAAAGATTCTATACCGTCTCAAGATTTGGTCTTAAAAGGATAGCGTACAGGAAACATAAAACGATTATATAGTAAAATATATTTATTGAATAAAAAATACAACATAATATGGACAAGACCGCTCTACGGTTTTCTTCCCGTGAAAACTGCAGACGGTTTCCCGGTTTTAATTTATGAAAAAAAAAACTGCGAAGCCCACTGCGATTTTCACAATTTGAAGATAGAATTCAAAAGAGCAATATGTATTGTTGCTCTGGTACTAAGAAATAATAAAAAAAATACGTCAACAAAAATTTCGCACATATTGGCTCCATCCACTCCCTAGATTTGAGAAAGGTTGTTTCATGCTTTTGTTTAATTCAATTGGGCTTATCTACACTAATAATATAAAGAGGAAAACTTGAAAGAGGAAAACAAAAGGAAAATTGATGGGTACGTTTCTAAAGTTAGAGACTTAATGTTCGTACGAAAATATGTAGATCTTAACTAAATCAGTCGCCAACAAATTATTTATAGAACTTTACTGCTACCGCAACAATTATTTGGGAATTATAACGCGGAGTCCAGACCAGTCGTTATTATTAATGGTACATAGAAAAAAATATAAGTTTATGTACCAAAAAAAAAACATACAGCTTGCATAAATACGCTAATTTAGTCAAACCATTCATGATTGTATGTGCCGACGGATATATTGTTAACGTAATGAGGCCCTATCCTGCGACTACGTATGATGCCGAATTAGTCCACAAAAAAATGTCAAGTTGCTAACTCACAATTACGTAGATTTTTTGATTTTTGATAGGGGGCATTTATTTTGGATAGGGGCTTTAGAGATACCTTGCCATTTTTAGACGAGTGTAGCTACAGAACATAGTATATCCCACCAACTTTAGAAGAGGGTGAATCTTCTCAACGCTCTATAATAAAAGCTAATGAATCCAGGGCAGTCACCTTCTGTAGATGGGTTATAGAAGTGGTAAATGCACGATATAAAAGAAATTTAAAATTATTTAGACAGGAATATTTTAATATATTCATTACGCAATATCACAGAAACCCTAGGAAAAAAAATGCCTTGGGTGGTAAAAACCAAATAAATAAGTAAAACAAAAACAAATCATTATTAAAACAATAAAACATCATATTTAGAAGCGAATCCTTCTTTACTGGGAGAATTTATGTCTCTTCTTGAACAGGTAGCTAAATATCCCTCTTCTTCTGCGCTCATTCAATCTTTCTCTAATGTTTTCTTGAGGGTAGTCTTGAACATTAATGTGGGAATAGTTCTGTATCGGGTCAAATGAAATAAAGATCGTCTTGGTAATCTTCAATATATTTCATGTTAAATAAAACTCGTCTTCACTTCATACGTCTTCCGTCTTTCACGTCTTCCAGACTGTTCTCTTCTATTCCGTCCTTGCATACTTCAACATCTATATCATTCATCCTCTTACTCTTTCCATCTTAAATATTTTTATCAGTCATCTCTTTCACACAAATCACGTTCCATATCAGTCATACGTCAACGTTCCATTCTACTCATCTTTCTTCTTAACATTCAAATCCTACATTAATGCCGCTTCAAAGCACTTAATGGTTGACTTTAAAGTGACTGCCGCTTTAATAATGCTTTTCACCCTTTTATTACTAATAGTGATGATGCTGGGGATATATTACGTATAATAAATGAAAATATGCACTTCGAAAATGCATTAGGAAATTATGTAATAGAAAACAGTATCAACCGACGCAGGGCAATTTCATAAGAATTCATGTACAAGATGATACTTTGAGTGACTTTCCAGCTCACACACAGTGAACTAATATTAATATCGTTAGGGACATATCATTTTAAGCAGGCAAGTTCATATTACGGTGAACACATCCGAAATGATGGAAGGTATGAAATAGAAGTTTGTCGAGAATTGGATAGCAACCTATACAGAGAACTGTATAGTTGCAAATACAACCTCGTTATTAAGAGGTATCATAAAATCTCGATACATTAGTGCAAAAATATACAATACAATACAATACACATATACTTCACATATATTTGAATTGATAGTTCTATGGTTGGAATACAAGCAATTGAAAAATATTATTGTAATTATATGGCAGGAAACGAACTGTAGAATGCTGTTGCCATGCCAAGACCATAATATGCTCCTTTAGTTGGGCAAGGCATCAGCCGAATTTTATACCGCCTGCATAGTTATAGACGATATTCTAATATAATTAATAATGATGATGAAAAAAGATTGAAACGAACAATATCTTTTTATTACTTTATATGCCTTTAAAATATCATAAATTAGTTCAAAAGGCTATGTCTACATCGATATAAATGTTACCTTGGATAAGACGTTCTTTGTGACAACCGCGTCCCACCCAGGTGCGGTGCAAAGCACCGCACACGAATTAATCTGCTGCGTGACAGCCCTAGATAATACACTATATAGGTAATAGATGAGCCACTCTTCAATATATTTGAGGAACAAACATTTACTAATAAATTAAAAATACTTAATTATATTTTATTACTAATAAGTCAATTAATTATTTTAAAGCAACAGTACGAGCCCCGATGCAAAATAGTTCGTCTAGTATGAAAAGTAGTGCAAGCCTAAAATATAGAAAGTAAATATTGGTAAAATAATAAAGAACTTTCAATAAAAAGTAAACCATAATTTGAGGAACATTTTAAAGTTTATTTTAACATATTTTTTAAAAAATTTAAAAAATATTCTAAAAAACATTACGCATAAGTATTCGTATACCCTTGTCTCTCGCGCAAAATAGTTCGTCTACCACTTAGTTGTGTCGTCTTTGCTCTCAATGACAGCTTTAATGCGAAGAGGCATGGCTACACACATACTGCACACTGCTCAAGCGTAATTGACTCTCAGACAGCCAAGAGTTTAGCCTTTAAGACGCTCGTCGATCTTGATGGATTTCTACGAAGAACTTTTTTCATTTTCCACCATAGGGTTTCGATCGGCGACAAGTCCGCGCTGTTAGATGGCCATTCGATTGTAGGGATGCTTTTCGCCAGTAGTCTTTGTTGTATGTTCTAGCAGTATGGCAGGAAGCACCATCCTGTTAAAAATGAAGGAATCTTGATGCTTAAGTGACGGAATAGAGGGCAGAAAATTATCTTCCAAAAGGTTTTGATACCTTGCAGCATTGATAGAACGATCCACAAACTGCATACCACCAACACCTTGTGCAGACATGCAGCCCCATATGATAAGAGACGCCGGAAACATCACTTTGCGTTTAAGATAATCAATATGAAATGCCTCATTTTTATTCCGAATCAATTTTTTCCTTTCATCGCTGACTGTCACTTCAAATGATACTACGCTGATACTGATGACTGATCAGTGATCGGTAGTCCAATTTAAATGATCACGAGCATACTTCAACCTTTTTTTCTATCGTACAGCAGTCTGCAGTCAACAGTGGTTTCTCCTTAGCGGTGTAAAATCCGTAACCCATTTTTTAGGACTCTTTTGCAAGTATCAACTGAGACGTCTTTGTGAATGATGTCCTTTCATTGCACCATGTGTTCTCCAGCTCGAGCACGACGATTATTTTTGATAATTTTCTTCAGGATTCTGTTTTCTATTGCACTTGTGATTCGTGGTCGACCAGTTTTCTTCAAACAAGAAGTCGTTCTATTATTTTTATAGTGCCGAATGATAGATTGGACTGTAGACCTGGGAAGTATCAAGTCTTTAGATATTTGGTAACTTGATTTGCCAGCATCGACCCCACAAACTATTCGCTTTCGAAGCTCTTCACACACGGGTTTGCCACGACCCATTGTTATTTGAAAACTAATGAAAAAAACTGAAATTTTCAGAATTTATACTGTCTCACTTAACAAATGACACAGAATTACTTTTAGTTTAAATTATGCAACATAATTGAACACTTGGATGCAGGCCGCTTCCAACAGGTCATTGTGGAGATCATTGGGGGAGGCCTATGTTCAGCAGTGGACTTCCTGTGGCTGATATGATGATGATGATGATGAATTGAACACAGAAGGAATAATCTTATTTAACTCACCGATAGACGAACTCTTTTGCATCGATTAACAATTGGACGAACTATTTATTTTGCTTATATCTTCTACGAATTTAAAACAGGATATCTTAGAGTATATATATATATATATATATAGAGGGAGCGCTGTCATACATTTGCAACTTCAAAAACGTAGATATTTTCTGGGTCGTAATGTTGGTAGCTTTGCTGCATTAGGGTTGCCGGTTAACGTCTTTTCCCCAACTTTATCAAAATGTAATTACTAAGTTTTTTGTTCCTAATAACGATATCGATACTTAATATTTATAAATAATGAAAAATTGTGGCGACTATTTTAACATATTTAGCTATATTTCCAAATACGTTTTCACTGCGGATATGCAGTAATTTAGCCTGTGCGTTATTACAGAACAGCACTGCAATATTGAAAATGGAACTTTTTATTTATTGAACCGATTGCTCTCAAAATTAACATCTGAAGTTATATCAGCACTAATAAGCCAAATTCATAGTAATATGTAAAAAAAACTGCGGCCGCCATTTTGAACTTTTTATTAATTAAACCGATTGCTCTTCAAATCCACATCTGAGATTCTGTTAGCACCAATAAGCCAAATTAATAGTTAAATTAACAAACGGTGGCTGCCATTTTGAACTTTTTATTTATTGAACCGAGCCACATTGAAATCTGAGAATATGGTTGTCTCTATAACTCAACATATTTAAATGAATCAATGAGTATAAAATTAAATTGTCGGTAATTTGGATTTTTCATTCACTGATAATTACATTTACGATGAACATCTCAATAGTCCGACATACTTGGGCGGCATAAAAATAAGAACAAGATCAAAAATTGTATTCAACATTACAAATATTTTTATTAGGTACCAATAATTTTATCATGAAAAATATAAGTCTGGGTGTTAAAAGTTTATATTATATCTATCTCTTCACGACACAAGTCATTTAAATATTATATGTATCTTTCTCAATGACCTTCTCTTTGAATTTGTTTCTTAAATAATTTTCTTTTTGATGATATAGCATTATTAACGTTATTCATTTTTACGATGTGGTAACACCTTATATCTAAATACTTTTGTGTCACCAAGCGAAGTAAATTGGTTTGATGTAGTAAACCACTAATATGGTCCGATTCTATATTAAAATATTGCATTCCGATAAATTGTTTCAATATACTTGGAAATAATTTAGTATAATTTCCGGACTGTATTGTAAAATCTTGAATAATGTATTTGCTTATTATATTTTCTGTTATTTTGCAAACGTTAAAAACATCTTGTGAAGCATATATTAGACCGCCTTTATCTCTTAGCCTAACTAATTGATGAAACCATAGGATTTCACTGGACATCAATAATTTTATACATGCATCACACTTTACTTGTCGGCACAAAGATTTTACTACAAATCCTGCAATATATCCCACTACTTGCTCGGAATATTCACAGAGTTCTGGCATATCTAAAAATCGTGGAATGTCGTCATCGGTTTCAGCCTGCTCTAAAAAATGTTCATTCTCATCTTCATCGTCTTCACGAACTGCTGGTGTGGTTGTATTTATACACTTAAGAGAAGATGAACATATAAGAACGCTTAAATTTTCTAATGGAATACAGTTTCCAGAATTTGATGCCTTAAGTTCCATGTGGGTCAATAGTTTTTGGTAAATGCCTTTAAGTTGTCGAGCATTGGGATTGTCGTTAAAACCACCATGCATACGAATCGATCCAAACATTAGCTCGATATGATCATGTGACATACGATAGGTGGTTAGATATTTCAGTTTATTATTTTCTACTAGTCTTTCGTAAATAAATTTTAAGCTATTGATGCAAATAAGTACACCTAGAAACCCAGTAAAAGTCTGTGTTTTTAGTACAGGCACGTAGTTTTTTGGAATCAATGTTTTTGTAGATGTGTGTTGTTTAAAAGTTCTTTTTCGACTCACTTTAATGTATAAATTTAAAATCAAATCTTCTGCTTCATCCAATAATCTGAACACATCAGTTTTATTTTCGGGGAACAAAGGGTGTTTGTATCCATAACCCATTAGGTTTCTCGAGTTAAATATGTCGAATGTATCAGTTAAAATATTTAGAAATTTTTCTGTAGCTTCACTTCTGTCAAATTCGTGATATCTTAAGTTTACACGACAAAATTGCAGTGATTTAGCGACACTCCTGCTTAATAATTGCGTTGCAAGTTTCACATTCATAATAGAGTTTCTGAAATTTATATGTTTTTTTGTCAATTTATTTGCAAGATGTGCAAACCCTTTTCGTTTTGTAATTTTGCCAACTTTTCTACGTACTCCCATTTTATTTCGTCATCTTTGTATTTAAAAAGAGTTTTTGACTGAAAATGATTTCTAATAAGCTTTATCATATGGGAAATGTCTAAAAACACCGCAATTTCATAGTGGGAGCATGGATGCGGAAATGTTGTTTTTAGTTGTGTTGGCTCTTTATATTTGCATCCCAACAATTCCATGGCAGATAAGTTAGAAGTGTGCCCGTCAAACGTTAAACACACTACGTCGACACCAACCTCGTAACATTTAACAATTATATTTTTAATAACATTGCATTTTTTTCCCCAGTCATTCCGTGAACCAAAAAATATCCGATTGGCAGTTTCCAAGATTCATTTAAGCATACCAACAAAAACATGTAGGCTTCCGAGGCTTTTATATTTATATTTTCATTAGGGCCCGCTCCAATGTCACTCAAACCATCATCGGTACGATTATTTGGGTTATAATAGAGTAAGATCCCAGGCCCCCCAGACGTTACTTATTTTCTCATAAAAAATATAAATGGGATAAAGTAGTGTTAGTACGTACTTTGAGTGTGTGCATACCTGCTAGCTTGTGTCGACGGCCAATTCATAGGTACCAGGTGCTAAAGGTAGATAAATACAGTACTGATTTTTCTTAAATTCTCAGTGCTGATTTTTACATATGTTTTAGATAATTTTGTTAAAAATTAATAATAATTATTGCCAGACACTTTCCATCGGCGCTTATCCTTAACAGACGCTTTAAAGCTTCAAAAAAAATAACATATTTTTACTTATAATCTCACTCTTGATTTTTATATATGATACTTAGGGAACTATTTGAACACCCCTGGTCAGCAGCCAGACCAATTGGAGGGGTCAAACATCCCCCCAGACACACATAAAGTGTCGCTATGTGTATGAGCGTGAGGTCATTATTTGTACGCTTGAGTGTGAGAGAGATATCTATTTATCGATATCTTTCTTACTTAAAAATGCAGAGTACCAGATAGCATTTATGAAACTCGGCGATATTCAGTGACTTAGAACTAGAGCAAAATGTGTTTAACACTACACAAAAATTTGTTTGTGAACTGTACAACGTGGCCGGAATAATTGACGTAGATGCTGCCCGACTCCAACTCTTCATCAACACATATGGTTTGTGACGTAAATGAAGAGTTCAATCGCAAAAATGTGAAAAACTTTGATGCAAGTAACTTACCACCATGCAAAAGTGAGTTTTTACAGCAGTTTGGACGAGCTAATTACATCACTAGTCTCTGGAAGAAAATTAGTATTTTTAGTCCTGACAATAATTGGTGGACGTTGGAAGACAATAAATATATATCTTAAAATTACACAAAGCTATACATGTCTTTCTTCTTTCGGATTATTTGTAGTTTGAACATTTTGCAATTCAGCGTGATCTTTACTGTCATCATCGTCTAAGTTTGATAAGTCATCATCAACCCAATGTTGGCATTGACTATCTTCATTATCATCCTCATTACTTTCATTTTCTGTTACAAAAATAACATAATTAAGAATCAAAGAGTTACACGGTTATATCAATTATTCAAAGTTAAAGTATAATACCTGATGCTTCTTGAAGCGATTCACTGACAAAGCTCGGCAATTGGTCCCCATCGAACCAGTTAAAATGATATTTATTGTCTTCCAACGTCCCATTATTGTCAGAACTAAAAATACTAATTTTCTTCATATATTACTGGTGGTAGGTCTCTCATATGTGAGAGGCTGCCTGGGTGGGTACCACCGCAATGTTTATTTCTCTCGTCAAACAGCAGTTTAAATGCACTGTTGTGTTTCGGATTGAAGGATATTGTAGCCAGAGGAACTACTGGACATATTGAGACTTTACATCTTATGTCTCAGGATGGCGAGCGCAGTGGAATGCCAAGCAATGCTTTGTAATTCAAGGTGTTGTTTGGTTCTACTACTGTTCATGAGCGGTCGTATCGCTTACCATCAGGCGAACGGCATTCTCGTCTCGCGATTCAAAGCAATAAAAAAAATGGGCATTCTTCCAGAGACTAGTGATGTAATTAGCTCGTCCAAACTGCTGTAAAAGCTCACTTTTGCATGGTGGTAAGTTACTTGCATCAAAGTTTTTCACATTTTTGCGATTGAACTCTTCATTCGCTCATACACATAGCGACACTTTATGTGTGTCTGGGGGGATGTTTGACCCCTCCAATTGGTCTGGCTGCTGACCAGGGGTGTTCAAATAGTTCCCTAAATATCATATATAAAAATCAAGAGTGAGATTATAAGTAAAAATATGTTATTTTTTTGAAGCTTTAAAGCGTCTGTTAAGGATAAGCGCCGATGGAAAGTGTCTGGCAATAATTATTATTAATTTTTAACAAAATTATCTAAAACATATGTAAAAATCAGCACTGAGAATTTAAGAAAAATCAGTACTGTATTTATCTACCTTTAGCACCTGGTACCTATGAATTGGCCGTCGACACAAGCTAGCAGGTATGCACACATTCAAAGTACGTACTAACACTACTTTATCCCATTTATATTTTTTATGAGAAAATAAGTAACGTCTGGGGGCCCTGGGATCTTGGACCATAAGATCTTTGTTGTCTAATAGCTATTTCGTCAGCTATTAGAGCGCAAATCATATTTTGTTGTGTGGTTTGCCTTTTAATTTTTAATACTTTAAAAGCCTCTTCGGTAAAACCAGGAGAACCGTCTATATTTGAGTACCACTTGGCTATGGATTTTGGATGAGGAAGGCATTTGTTGAATTTTTGTCTGACGTAGGTATAGGCTTTTGGAGACAAAAAATTCAAAGTTATACAAAATTTTCGGAAATCAGGTTCGTATTTGCTATTACAACTATTTGAATCATGTTTAACAGTCTTTTTTTTTCATTTTGAGATACAAGTTTGCTGCAAAAACATTATCGCTTAAAATTTTGCTAACATCATTATTTATATACCGTTCTGTTTTGAGTGTAGCAACAACTTGTTTTAAATTTACCAACTTATTTTTAAGTCTTTCGTTTTTTCGCCTTAGCGATTGTATTTTCAGTGAAAGCTGTCTTTGGTGTAAGTTTTGAATTCGCTTATACTCATTTATGGTCTCATCTGGGTATTCGGCAATAATAGGTATTGTGTGGGAAATGTTCGAATCAAAATTTTATCCACATTTGAGCTTGATGGCCGATTAATCGTGTTACTTGTATCAACGGAGATCGATTTACTAAGTACAGTATTTCTCTGAAAGATAAAAAAATATCATATTTATTGGTCCATTATTTTAAGATAGGACTTTACATCGTATGTCTCAGGATGGCGAGCGCAGTGAAATGCCAAGCATTGCTTTGTAATTCAAGTTGTTGTTTGGTTTTGCTACTGTTCATGAGCCGTCGTATCGCTTACCATCAGGCGTATGGCATGTTCGTCGGCCATTCACCGTTGTCGCTTATAAACGTTTAATATAGAATATAGAATAAAATAATAATTATTATTTGAGATTCTGATTTCACGAGAAATACCCTGTAGGTGGTGATTCGTTTGCTAGTTTCGAAATTTGCGGATATTTGAGACATAAACGGCTGTATCTTTTGATTGCGTTGGCTTAGAAGTTTGTTTTGTTCACAGCCGAAGGGCTGTCCCTTCGGCCTGATTTGATATAAATTTAAGCTTGATATCTCCACGGGTTCCTGAGAAAAATAGTCTTAAAAGACGGAGGGACGGACCACAAAGTGATCCTATAGGGGTTTCGTTTTTTTCCTTTCGAGGTATGGAACCCTGAAAACGATATCATCGCGCAATAAATTTAAAAAAAAACTCACGGAATTTTCATAAGTGTTATAATTAATTTCCTCGTTCTCATCATCACTATCAGGTTCTGAAGATATTTATAATCGCTGTAGAAAATAAAAGTTATTACTTTGTGTTTCTTATACCAAAGTATAATATGTCAATTTTGTTTAGTTTCCTACTTTGCATGGCACAGATTGACGTTTTAGTCTTCGCGGTCCCTTTGAACTTTTGTAATACAAGTCATTCTGATGGAAGTGGTCAGAACATAAATAAGAATATTTTGTAGGTATCCAACAGTCTTCTGAACGACTCCTTCTTATAATATGTACCCATTGGCGTCTTAATTTTCGGTCCAGGGGTATTCTAAAAAACATATTAGATTGAATTGGTTATTTACATATCTTTAAAAGATAGCTATTGATTTTGAGAGCAATCGGGTTAATAACAAAACAATTCTAAATGGCGGCCAAAATATGCAATTCCGTCTATAAATTTATGTTACCGGTACACGGGGACGGCCATATATCCAATATACAACATGTAACAGATTTAAATGTAAAAGCGGAAAGTAGTACGTTCAGAATTAGCTACTGAATCGATATCAACACTTTTTTTGGTAGGTATTTTTTTTCAAAATAATTAGTTAAGACCAAGTAAATTACAGACACTATTTTATTTAGTACTCCGAGCAAACGAAATTGAAACGTAACTCCAGCACGTAAGATCATTTTTAAATATATCACTAAACGAATACTCTGATAAACTAAATAATGAACAAAAATGAACTTTATTTCGATGGTCATAAAGTTTATTTAGCAATCTATCATTAATCAAACGCACACAACGATAGGCCTCAATAAACGTAATAAGCTACCAAAATAAATAACTATCATATTCTCTTTTCCGCACATTTAACTACCACTAGATAGAGCAGGATGCAACTATTGTTTAATGCAATTTGATCCATCCGACAAACGATGGCGCGCGCGGCGCGGCGGTACATCAAAAGATTTGCCAAGTAGTTATAGGGATGCGCCGCGAAAAAAATTTCTCCCGGTATTCGCAAGACCGGGCGATCCAAATCCCGCGCAATACATGCACTTAAATGAAACAAATTAAATTGTAACAAAATCACTATGAAAAGAAACAACAAGTAGGTATTTCTATGAAAAATAATTTCGCGGAACGTAAAAATGGTGATTAAATTCGGTTTGTAATTTTGCTACAATGTATGCGAAATCCTGGTGTGCCGGATATCCCGTTATTGCAATCCCTAAATGGGCACCGACTATGTGAAAAAATTTAGTCGTGCACCGCAGTTATCTGTGTCTACTTGTGTTTAAGTGTTAAGTAGATATTTCGATAACTTTCGCGCGCGATGTCTTTTCGGTATTCGAATATTGAATACACTGAAATGGTGAGAACTTTGGCACTGTGTGGTGATAATGTATCATTGGCGTGGAGGACATTTAACAACAGGATCAGCACCAGTGTAGTGTCCGACAGTATCTCGATGCTGAGTTCGGAGAGCGCTGGATAGGTCGCGGCGAACCTGTGCAATGGCCTACTAGGTCACCCGACTTGACGCCTCTTGACTTTTTTTGTGGGGACGTAACAAATCTCTATCGGTACACTTCATTGAAAGTACTAATGTGGAGGAACTAAAAAGTAGAATAGTGGCAGCCTTCCTAAAAGTGAAGAGTGACACTAAAGTTTTACATAAATTACGTGAACAATTACGCAAATGTGCATCAACTTCAAAGTGTATCAAGGTGGTGGACATTTTGAACATATTTTAAAAAGAAATCGCCGCATGAGTGCCATGTAACACGTAAGTTAATTTTGTTGTATTTTTTTTGTGTTGTGATTGCCAATCTAGTCTTCGTTGTTAGATATTGCGTTATCTTATTTTCCTATTCATTAGTAATGCAAAATAAATGACGCCCGTATCCTGCCCGCCTGTAGGAACTAAGTTTAGCGGAAGTGAAATTAATAATATTTTACAGCCGATTCATGCAAAATATTGTCTTAAGTTGGGTTCGTACGCATTATATCTAGTAAGTAAAATATTTAGATTTTATAGCTAAATCACAAATGTTATGCTTACAGATTAAATTACTAATAATTTGTTTACCAAACCACCCAGTAATCAGTTATACGTAATTTGTATTTCGTTTATTGTCAGCTGTTTCTGCCGGCGCGGCGCGGCGCGGCGCGGCGCAGCGTTCGGCGTTAGGTACTCGTGTGTATACATGTGTGCGTGTCCGCGAGCGTGTGTAGTAGTACATTCTTATTTGTAACTCGTAAGGTGACCATCTTAAGTGCCTACATTTGGTATAACTAATTTCATATATAAAAGATTTTGTAATTATGGTAGTACGATTTCAAAGCATAAACTATGATTGCAATAATATTTTAAGGTTGGGGTGTCTGAGGTTGTGAATTAATCCTGTTACACGTTGTATACCTCCTACCAGAAGCCGCGTTAAAGCTCTAAAATTTAATTAGCGGCCAATGTTCACAATCCGGATTAAATACAGGCAGATTTAAAAATTATGTCCAATTAATTTAGATCAGAGAATTTCAAAATATTTATATTACAAGTCATATTTAGTCACAAACTTAGTAAATTTCAACTCATTGTCATATTAAATAAATGACGGCATTAATTCTGTCGGTTTAATGTAATGTCAAATTGTTTTTTTTTTTCATATAAATTTATTTATATTAAAAAAAACAGGTTAAACAACTTAACAATTTACCAAGATATCGAGTTATTATGTTTTTTATAAACTTGCAACACTGAAAAAAATGTCTATGCAAAACGCGCTAATTCTAATTTTTTCAAGTCAAATTGCATCGATTGTATCTTCCGATATATTAATAAATATGCAATGTTACCTATGGTAGCTTATTATATCCTCACTAATTATGCGTTTGGTAGAATTTGGGCACAATTTAATGACGCAAAATGGCATTTTACGATTTTTCTTTCCAGAAGATTTAATGTGTCCTTCACGCTGTCTGAATCCACACTGATTGGCGGGAAAAAAAGGTGGCCCCAGCACCACCATTTTTATCTACGTTTTTGAAGTACCAGCGCTCCCTCTATATACAGCGTGATTTTGACACCCCCTACAATAAATTAAACCATGTGCATCGCGTAGTAAGTTATATTATTTGCACGCATAGGAGTTGTCGTTGAAGGAGAAACAAAAAAGTTGATTTTTCAAACAAATTATAAGTCAAAATAATGGCATTTAATTTAAACGTCCTATAATTACACTTACCTGATTTACAGCGTCCGCACGGAGCGGAGCGGCAACATCGCAATATTCCCGCGTTTATGAAAACAGCCGACCTGCTAGTACATGCAGCGCTGCGCTGCGATCGCGAGAACTATCTTCCCATGTCACAAATTGTTCATAGTAATCACAGAACAAATTAAATTGTTTTTAATATCCCGTGCACAGCAAAATAACTCACACGGAATTGCCGTGCAGCCTGCCTTATGCTCATGTTTGGGTTGTCCCGGAAGCAATTCAAAATCCGCTCCTCTAAGTTAATTCGAATACGACGGGGAGGAACATCTTCGTGCGTCTGGGGCAACAACTGAGTACTGAGTACTGACCACTGTACCTTAATCTTTGTACAGCTACACCAAATCTCTCACAATATGTTCTGAGGGCCAGGGCGGCGCGGCGTTTTGATTACACTCGCCATACAATAACACCATATCTGTGTATTCCACAGTACTAGAAGTATTCGTCATTGTATTAAGAAATAAGAATACGCGTAAAGTAAATTAATAATTAAAAAAAAAACAAAATAATACTAACTAAAATGTACTTATAAACACTAATACTAAAACTTTAATAATAAAAATAACACTTAAAACACTAAAACTAACACCTAATGATAACGTACTTAATTCCAATATGTGTCTCTATCACTTGAACACTCATAACTATTCACTTACTTAACACTAAATACTAATAACAACAGAATTTAAAAACTATCAAAATGGCGAGTTCTGCGCGCGCGCGTCTTTGTTTACATTACCAATTGTACCGCAGTACACCGAACACTGAGCTTACCGCCGCGCCGCCCGCGCCACCATACATTAGGATTTGCTAAAAAATGTAAGATCCCTATGGATTGATTGGATGGATTGGTTGATGCAGTAATTACGTAACTGGATTGGATAATAGTATTTCAAATGAGATACTCTGATTGGCGTAAAAAAATCTTTATGTGATTGGTAATTTAAAATAAGGGCCGTGATTAAAATATCTCGAAATCGATATCGATTATTTGTAGTTTAGTCGAATGTGTCAACTTTACTTTTCCAAACAATTTTACCCGTAAGTAGTTAATTAATAAAACAATCTACAGCTGCGAATACATAGGTGTATTTTGTATAAAATTAAGATTTCACAAAGTTTACTTTCGAAACATTAAATATTGTCAAGTTATTGTAATTTTTCGGGATTAGTCAGATAACTTTGTGCACTTTTTTTTTGTTCAAGAGTAAAAGCTTTAAGCTCCCCTTTCGATACCTCCGGGGGGTATCGGGGGGTCGAAAGGGGTATATCAGTGTCTCTGGCCTTCCATCCCGGTATAAAAGCGGATATTGTGGCCGAGATCGGTCCCTAACAATATCTACTCCAGAATATCCGTATGCTAAAAACCCCGTGTGTGGACGGCACCGGATATCCCAGAGCGAAGGGCACCCCGATACTCAGCATGAATGGACAGGCTCGTCCGGGGAGGTACCGCTGTCTCACAGGCGAATGATTTGAAGCGACAGCTTCGCTGTCGCGTTTCGATCGGTGAGTAAGATTGCCGGCTTTTTCCTTCCCGCTCCCTTCGCAATGTCATGGTCCGGTAACACATTCATGATACATGAGTCGAGGCTGTTCATGGGCGGCAGTGACCATTTACCATAACATGATCTGCTTGCTCATTTGCTGGAATTACTTAAATTCTACTTTTTAATAATTTCGTCAATGGCAATATTACTTGACGTTAGTTGAACTTTCTACCACCCTTTACGTCAGGGATTCTTAAAAAAGAATTGAATACGGTTTGATTTTTTTTTTCCTTACATTGGGTTTTAATTATTGAAGATGTTCCAAATTATTAAAATCAACCGTAAGCGACAAAAACGAATTACCATGATATTTCTGACATAATATTAAGTTTCCAGTCAACTCACACTATAGTAAAGCTTGATTTAAATCCATATTTATAATATTAAATGATATTGAGATAAAAAAATATCGATTAAGTGTCCTCGAATAATTTCACAACACTCCTTCAACAATGTTTCGTATGCTGTCACTTTCTTATAATTATACACAATCCAAGGGCGAAAAAGGGACAGTTGCATATTATGACATAATAATAACAAGATGTATGATCTGGCAACAAGTGATTATAGTAAATGCAAAGTACAGAAGGAACATGGCGAGTTAGGATACGTTTACGTAAAATTGTTTTGGAAATGTTAAATTGAAATATTGCGTGTTGGATTCAAACAATACTTAAAATTGACTGCAAACTGTGTAAAAATAAAGCTGAAAGAAATTTTATTCTTGATGCATAGTTTTATTCATGTATACTTTTTGGACCGATTGTCACGTGACCGATTTTTTTTTTTGGTGGCCTATGATTATGATTACAATTGAAGTTTATGTATTGTGCAATTAAAATACCGTGTATGTATTTCCAATATTCAAGAAACCTTTTAATGTGTATATTGGATTTTGAGAGTGCCTAGTAATTAGTGTATGTATTTGAGTAAATGCTTACTAAAAAATACACCAGTTAATCATTATTACTTACTTATAAAATAACGATCATGTTCTAGGCTACATTAATAATAATTATTGTAGTGTAGAACATATTGAGGGATCTCTATTTCGCCAAGTTTTATGTTTGCGGGGTCAAAGTCCTTTGTCAGCTGAGCGGCAAAACTACTCGTGCATGTACAGAGTGATCGAAAATTACGAAATACAAAATCGTGATTTTTGACAAAACTATCAGGTGGATTTTTATCTAACTTGGTACAATGTTTCCTGGGGTGGTTACGAACATGTGGACGGAGTTATTTACAATATGTCAATATCACGCGGTATATATACTCTAAGCAGGATATGTATAAATTTAAAAAGCTAAAATAGTTTATTGGTTCATTATTAAAAAATGGCATAAGTAACGCGACATGTGATAGTAGAACAGCTTAATATTTTATATAGATATACAAAAATAATGAAGTTAGAAAAAATCTTACAGAGAAAATTTCACACTAGACGAACTATTTTTCATCGGGGCTCGTAGTTTTTGTTATTTTTAATTACTTTTATTAATTTTTGGCACTCATAGCGGCATCTATTAATACTTTAAAAAAATCATCTGGTGTGTATATTATGAACGTAAGATGGCTCAACTAGTACCATAGGAATAAAGTTTAAGAGAGTGGCACCCCATGGTGACAGCTACGCAGCAGCAAGCGTCTTTGTTTATAAGTAATTTATTTTGATGTTTCCCCGTCAAACCGACAGCAAGATTTTCTGAAGTTACAATATAATTAAAGAAAACAACGTACGTGATATAATATTGTAGAATAATGGCGATAATATAGATCTTTTATTTATTATTGGATTAAATATTTTTAAAGCTCATTAAAAATACAAGGTGCACTTCTTAATCGCATGTCTCACTTCCGCGCAACAAAAATTGCCCATCGAGTGAGAGAGACGAACTATATTAGATATAGATTACACATAGGCCATTCATATCAGTGGACCAAATAGGCATAAACTATTAGAATAAATTACAAATACAATTCAGATTTTTGTATTTTAGTGATTGATTTCAGTATTTTATTTTAATTTTATGTTAGTAATTAATATCACAAAATATGTGTGCTGTATGTATGTTTTGAAACTGTGGACTGTTTTTAGACGCTATTTCTTAATATGAATTGCTTTATGGATAATGTTGGAATTTCGAACCCATTGCTTGTTATTAAAGATTAATATCACTAAAATTGTTTTAGTTTCTTACGTATCGTTTAAGAAAAAAGGAGATCTCGATAATATTTTTCCAGAATTTTCGAAACGGATATAAGTGGCTACCATCATCACATACCTATATTCGTTCAATTCATTTTCAACATGAAGTTTCATATATTCCAAATGTTGGAGTAAAGTTTGGAAACTTCTGCTATACCATTCCTTCTGTCTAGTAGTATCAAAAAAATTTGACCAGCTTGTTAAAAATTCATAAAATGTTTTAAAATAGATGTCGGACTAATTTCATAATCTTATTGTAAAACTGTGATAAACTTGTACACTTTTAATTTAATTTATACGATCATCGTTCTGTACATAAGTATACCCGTATTATACCGAACTGACTTACTGTTGTACTCATATTCAACATTTTATGACATACAAATATAAGTATTTACAATAAAAATAATGGACTTTTGTGACACTCGATTTGCAAATTACTGAGACCTCAGTTTGCCTCGTGATTATGAAAACTGTAAATATATTCTTTAAGACTTCGAAAAAATAGCTTTATTTCTATAAATTATTCACGTAAATAAAAAAAAACATTACAAAATTTATTATTACTATGGCGGTATTGATACTTAGGCAGTCTCTTAGGAAAAAGTATTATTGATATGAACTGTCTTTTCTGTCTAATAATCTTTGATCATAATTTGTAATATAGAAGTAAATGTACTAGATGTCGCTACAAGACAGGAAGTCCACTGCTGAACATAGGTCTCCCCCAATATTCATATCGACCTATTGGAAGCGGCCTGCATCCAGAAACTTCCTGCAACCGTAACCTGATCGTCCTTCCACCTTGTAGGGTGAAATAAATCCATCGTTACAAGTACTAAATTACAATTGTGTTCCAACCAATTTAATTATGAACTATTGATCAAAAGCGTTCAACTTTACTGCGTTTAGCATTGGTCTTTCGTAGAATAGATCAACATGCTACTTGCGAATTCGGACCCGATTTTGTAATTATGAGAAATCATAATCTATTATAATGGCTTCAACATATCTCGGTTCGCAACGGATTTCCTGTAGTAAGGATTCAATCAATTCTCATTTGAGTTATGTGTAATATGAGTTGTTGGTTTATAAATGACCCTTCCACACAAAATGGGGATGTGCGCTGTTGTTTAGGAAATAAAACACAATGATGCCGAGTGAAAATAGTTTATCTATAGGGGCCCACGAACTGTTCAATTCATGGTTACACGGTTATTATATAGTCCTTACCATTAACATTAAATATATTTCTACACGACACACCGATACTACAACATCGAGATAGCAAACATTTTAACTATAATAATTTAAATGACATAATTACTAAAGTTCCGTGTGCTTAGTCCCTACAGTGGTTGTCCCGAACGCGATCGTGTCGATGCTGAGTAATGCAGTCCGTAGAATGTTTAAATAGACACATACACTACACAAACATGAAAAGTTAAAATCTGATTAAGACTAGTTGATTGTATTTAATACACATGAGTCGTCCATTCCTAAAAGCCATCACCCAGGACTAGTGTTACCCGCAGAAATATCCCTGCTGTCCAGAGGAAAGAATAACTAAAATAATAATACGAAAATAACAATAAAATTGTAACTGGTTAGTCAGATATAAGCCAAGCTTGGCGTGACCGGCGCTGATGATGGTAGAGCTTCGGAGCTGTTTTCTTGCTGTAGATTATCTTTGAGCTGGAGTCCACCCTACCTCCGGAATTGATGGTAAATGTCCGATTCTGATTGAAGGTGCCCATGTCGGAATCGGGATCCGGTGGGAGTAGATCCGGTGGCAAACGTCTGAATGGTGACCATCCCCTGTAAAAAAAAATATCGCTAAATAATAGCCAAAAAAGACTGCTTGGCGAATGGCGGAAATAGCCTTAAGCTAGCGGCTGGCCGGACGTAAAATGTCTTGCGATATCGGAAGTGATTTAAAATAAATAAAGTAATACACCATTGCATTTATGAAAGACAAGACAGAACAAAGTATCATTGATACGAAAATATTAGTAGAGAAAATAGAGAGAAATGTTTATTATTTTACCCACCTACTCTTTCTTGGCAAATTATCTTTAAAATATTTTATTTGCGGGATTTGAAGAATAGTGACCATCCCAGCAACTGAAACAAAAGAAGGCCATTATTTCTGTATCGACTAAAATGCGCACAGCAACTTTTTCACTGAGGCTCACTTTAGTTAACTTATACAATCTTATGTGATTGTGAGTAATTTCAAATTGATAACAAAACTCATAATTTCTGTGTGATGCAATGAAATGAAAATAATTTATTGAATCCATCAAAATGTGCAACATCATTTAGATTCCGTCATTTTTTATCTACCACCCGGTTTGGAAAGCTGTTGTCACTATAGAAGAACGGGCAAGAAATTTACAAGTTGGTTTAATTAGAGCAGTTCATTAATAACTTGTTGTAAATTTACAATAAATATTTTTATATGAATATGTTTATGTTATAATTACAATGGCTGAATGAAGCGGAGCCGCCCATAACGAAGAATCAGTATAATTAATCCGTTACAATTGTAAGCAAATCAGATAGACCAGTCTACGCAAGCAGCACCCGTTCATGAGTATGACGCATGTGCCAGCCATGACCGACCCGACGCCACCGCAAGCACAGACTTTTAGCGAGCTTGACATACCCAATCACTTACACAGCAAAACAACGGCAAATATGCTAAGTTACTTAATTTAAATGATAGTTAATTACAGAGCACACCAAGACCTCCGCTCCGGGATTAGACATGTGTAACTCAGGAGTGATTTACTAAAAAGATATATATCCGACGTACGGAGTGATTATATCTTTATATCCCTTGCACTCAAACTAACTCATTATATCCGTACGCGTAAAGATCATTTTTGGTTCAATTTGACTGCAAAGATTAGAAAGAAACAGATATAGACTTTAACATTTGTGTGAGCGGAAAAGAGAATATTTATGTTCACAATGTAATGCATGCGCCATGCGTACGATCGTAGAATACGATCACAGTAGAAAATGGAGTGTAAGCGAAAACAAAGCTATTTACAATGTTTTAAGGCCTAATTTCGCTAGCATGTTTTCTAATTAGCAAAGATATATTGTATTCATTTTTTTTATCGGATTTGTATTTTGTTTCCGTGAAATATCTTGTACCAGTGGTGATCATAGCACAAAAGTTTTAATTACAAAAATATCCAGTTTATGCAATGTTTAAATGTCCATGAATTTTTACATATTTCACTACTCCTTATTTATATTAATTCTAAACACAATTTATTTCTGTTGATAGATATCAGCAGAAAATAATTAATCTCTTTATCTCACTGTAACAATACTATATCTAAACCACAAAGCAATTTTTACTCGAATATAGCCTCTTGAACGTCCACCCAAATGTTAATTTTAGATATAAATATTGTGGAAGACTCATAACTAAATTTCTAATCAACTAATTGAAACTCATCTTTTAGCTCATGAATCATTAAGAGATAGAGATATAAAGATATACTCCACCAAAATGTCAATCTTAGATATAGATATAAAGAAAGACTCATAACTCAATTTTAATCAACTCATTCTTTAGCTCATCGGTCATTGTGAGATAAAGATATAAAAGAGTGATATATATCTTTTGACTTAAAAGATATATATCTCTCTTTTCTTTACAGTGATTCATTTTGCGCATGACTATCCGGGATACTACACATTTATTTAATTTTATTATATTCCCAAACCTTGTTATTATCTAGATATTAAGAAATTTGGTAACCTGTTTTATTGCATAATTTTTGCTTGATAGTAACTTTGAATTTTGTAATCGTTGAGGCTTTAATATGACTGGGAACTTTGTTATAAAACTGATTAGTTTTGGGAAACCTCCATCAACTTCTACTAGCTCGAAACTTGCGGACATGCTTACTGGGTAAAAATATGAACAAAGCCCACCCATCTCTCTCCTGCCATCACAGGGATGCCATAAATATATAATACAGCAAACATTCAGAATTTTTAGAATATCATATATTTGGCAGTATCCCATACTAACTAATATTGGACTACTCACCTTCCTTTGACTCCATAGAGATAGACACTCCACAAAATGAAAATTAAAAGAAAATCTAACTCACATTATAAATGAAATCAATTTAAATGAAATAAATCACTGTGACATCCAGCTATAATTCATACATGGTTGTATGGGAGAAATACAATCATGTATGAATTATTGCTGGACACATCGCAAATGCAGCCGACGCCCGCGGGAGTCTCGCTGCAAATGCTAGTCGGTGGAAGGGAAGTGCATCGCCCACATCGTATGGTATTGATCCGAGTGCAGAGCATGCCCAGTCGAACTAGGTCATCTAGGTGATCTTATTATTACCTGAAGTCTTTCTAGGGCTATTTATTTTATTTAATTGCATTTAATGGAGAGATAAGCATTCCGTTCACCTGATGGTAAGCGATTCGAACAATTATGAACAGTAGCAAAACCATACATCACCATGAATTGCAATGCCTAACGCCGGTTAAAAAGTTTCACGGCCTATACTTATAGTTAATTGTTTATTATTTCGTATATATAGTATATATATAAACGATATTAATTGGTAATTATCGTTGTATTAACAGAATGCCGAAGGCACCTAAAGTCCAACATATTATATTAAAGAAAATATGTAAAAAGCGATTGAAGTTGTTCAAGATGTAAGCAACAACTTATCTACTAGGCAGATTGCTGAAAAATACGGCGTACCGAGGTCCAGTCTCCGGTACCACATTAAGAATCCAGGACATAAGACCAGATTAATCCCATTACCGGTACTAACTGTCGCTGAAGAAAGTCGTTTCGAGGAATGGATAATCATATCCGCAAGAAAAAGGTTTCCTAAGGGTTTCCATTTACAAATAATCGGCCAGGTTACGCTTGGTGGCAGGCATTTTTGAAAAGACATCCAAAGTTGACAATAAGAACATCAGAAGGAGTAACAAAAGCAAGTTCTTGTGTTTTGAAAAAGGATATAAGAGATTGGTTTAATGAAATTCAAAATTATTTTATTGAATAAGACTTAATATCCATTTTAAATGAACCACGCCACATTTATAACGCAGCGAGACTTATTTTCAAATTTGCGCAAAAGGCGGCCGTGTTTTAGCTGAAAAAGGTGCGAAAAATGTGTATAACATTGAACAGTCTCAGGCTAAAGTGTCTATCACAGTTTTGTTCATTTTTTCTGCTGCAGGAGAAATCTGTTGTCCATTCATTGTTTATCCTCATTAAAGATTATCTGAAAAAATCCCATTCTCTACAGGATGGATGGGGGATTAGAAAGTCTGACACAGGTTGGATGACTACAAAAGTTTTTTATGAATACATTTCTAATATATTTCATCCCTATCTACTAAGAAATGACATCGAACTCCTTGTGACACTGTATGTTGACGGACACAAAACTCATTTGAATTTTCAGTTGAGCCAGCTCTGCACTCACTTCCAGGTTCAGTTAATTGCACTCTATCCAACTGCAACAAGGATTCTTCAGCCTGCTGATGTCGCTTCTTTTCGACCTTACAAGTAGGATGGCGAAAAACTTTAAGAAAGTGGCAGAATGAACATAACAATGAAGGGGTCACAAAATTGAATTTTGCTCCTGTACTTAATGAAGCTGTTTTAACGAGTCTAAAACCTGAAATATTAATCAACGGTTTTAAAGCCTGTGGCCTATTCCTATTCAACCCCGACGCGATAAATTATGATAAATGCCTTGGTGCTGTATCCAAGAGGATCCAGCTGGGCTGGACAGCATTCGGCAAACTACGTCGAGTCTTCTCATCACTCCTACCACAATGCCTGAAAACTAAAGTTTCCAAACAGTGCGTCCCACCTGTTATGACCTACGGTGCTGAGACTTGGACTCACAGCACTACTGGTCCGCCAGCTCAGAGTCACTCAGCGAGCTATGGAGCGTGCTATGCTTGGAATTCCTCTGAAAGATAGAATCCGTAACGATTTTATCCGACAAAGAACCATAGTCGTAGACATAGCACATAGGATTAGTAAGCTGAAGTGGCAGTAGGCTGGCCACATTTATCGAAGAACCGACAACCGCTGGAGCAGAAGTGTTCTTGAGTGGAGACCGCGTCTTGGCAAGCATAGTGTAGGACGCCCACCGGCTAGATGGAGTGACGATTTGCGAAAGGTCGGTAGCAGATGCTGGATGCGACAAGCCGAAGACAGGGCAAAATGGCGTAATTCGGAGGAGGCCTATGTCCTGCACTGGACAACAGTTTAGGCTGATGCTGATGAGTACACACAAAACAAATAGAAAAAAAATGTTAAAAGCGAAAGAAGAGAAGAAGTTGATGAAAGATAAGACAAAGTCTGAAAATGCAAACAAGAAGCAAGCAGCATCCAAAAAGATAACTGTATTAAGCAACATTGTAATAGAAGCCTAATTGTGCAGTTTGTCACTTTAAAATGATAAAAAATGAATTGACTTGTAATGCTTGTTCAAGAGTCTTTCATGTGCGTTGCATTCCACGAAAACATAAGGAACATGTATATGTTGACACCTCCGATTTGCATTTATTTTTGTGCCATCGTTGTTTCAAAACTGATGATTCTGTCTCTGGTGATTCTGACTCTTCAGCATCAGCAAAAAATATATTTGATGCTTTTAAGAAAGCTAAACGAAATTTATTTTGATATTTTACTATCATACTTTATTCGATTTAGGTTTAATTACTTTGTTTTGAATATTTATAATATAATATTTATTTGGGTTTATGTTTAATTTATAATTTCAAGAGACTGGGCAATTACTGTGCTGTGATGTTGGCAATTACTATAAACTGTGGGCAATTACTGTAGTTTTAAGACTATGTTTATTTAACTGCAATATTTAATAAGTCATGTTATTTATAGTAAACATTGTAAACACTCTATAGCACTGGGCGTTCTTTCTTCATGAGAACGCTCTCGTTCATCGTTCGGTAGTTGCGCTCGAAACAATCCGTAATGATGGGCTCGATATTCTTGCCCACCCACCATACTCACGGGACTTAGTGATTTCCATTAATTCCCAAAATGAAAGGAGCATATTCGTGGAACTAAACTTTACGATGATGACGCGGTAATGGATACGGCAGATGAGTTTTTTTATGAGTCAAGAAGATATTTTTTCGCTAGGAATAAGAAGGTTAGAAAAGCGGTATTGTAATTGTATTAGAAGATTATCCTGAAAAGAAAATATTTTTGTTTTGAATATCTTATACCTATTTTTATAATAATTCCAAGAACTTTTTGATTCACATTTTTATTTACTTTTAAAATATAGATGCTCGCCTGCAAGCATTTGAATCTAATTCTAATCTACTTAAATTTGAAGAAAATTTTCTTGGTTTAATTTTTGACGGAACTTACATTAGGCATTAAAAGTAGGAACAATGTTTACCAACGAAAATCTTACAGGGGGCAGAAGAAAATACCACTCTATAAGCCCTTTATTATACATATGTACAACAAATGGCTATGTACTTGACATAGCAGGACCCTATAATGGAACGATGAACGACGCATGTATATTAAGGAGTATATTAGAGTAGTATATTATTAGAGGAACGCAAAACGCTTCTACAACCAGGCGATATCTGCATTGTTGATCGCGGTTTCCGTGACGTGATTGAATTTTAAAAGATCAAGGGCACCATGTACTTATTCTAGTTTTGAAGGGAAAAAGAGCACATTTACACAGTAGGAGAGGCAAACGTATCACGATTTGTAACTATATAACGTTGGGTTGTTGAAACTGTACATGGAGTTATTAACACAAACTACCATTTATTTCATAATGTTTTGGATACCAAGCTAAAAGCTTGACACAATCATTATGCAGAATAGCTGGATTTTTTATTAACATTTTTGGTAAACGATTGAACTCTGATGTCGAACTTGCCGATATTATTATTGCTTATATGAAGGAGCGTCAAAATCAACAGAATACAATGCAAGAATTGGTAAAAAATGAGAACTTAAATCGGAGTTGACAACTTTTACGAAATTATCTTCAAGTAGTCTAATAGATTTTCTAGAATTGAGTGAAACTGACCTTAAAATATTATTTGCTGGCACTTATCAATTATCACAAGCAGTGTGTTATCTTGCTGAAATAATAACTAATAACGAATTAAACCTTTAAATTTTAAACGATTGCGAATACATTATAAGAGTAGGGGTACGATCAAAGCATATGAATAGAAAAAATGTAATTGCTTTATCTCGTATGAGCCAAATTTGAACACGTATAATGGAATTCGAATATATGTTTATGATTGTGCAAATGGGAATAGAACAGCGGACTGTTGCTCTCATTTATATAATACTACTTATCGCATGTTAGTTACAAATTAAAAATTATAAAACCAGCTGAATATTGACTTCCATGTTTGATGCGACTGTTACAACTATTACGGTTGAAGAAAATAGTGACGATGACTGAATATTCAGTATAATAACTTATTTCATATAACTACATATTTGTAATAATTATTTTTTTTAGCTTTATTCCATCAATTCAACAATTTTGTGACTTTTACATTTAATAGTTAACTATTTAACAAATAAGGTATAGTATTTGGTAGATGCCACTCTGTTAGTTGGTATAAAAAACCACCCCCAAAAAATATACTTCTCGTCTTTTACTCAAATTAAAAAAAAAATGTATTATAATTAGTTTATCGATAGTCATGTACAGTTTCAATTTCATGAAAATATCTTCAATGGGTACTGAGAAAAAAAATACGTTCGGGGTTGTTACCCCTATTATTCCCTTACTATAGGGGTTAGGGTAAGGTTAAGTGTATGGCTATTTTAGATAATCAGATGCCAGTGCAGTTTTCACGTGCATAACCCGCTGGTTCCTTTGGTACTTTGACACGTAGAATGTTTGTTGCGGCACCTCTGTCATGAATTTTATATTTTGAGTTAATTCTTATAAATAGTTACTCTCTGGTATATTATACATATCAATCAAATAAACAAGCACATATGTTATGATAATTCCTGCAGGCGCTTCGTTCTGTGCAGCCCACCGTGCAACTGTCATTTTTAAAATCCTTACTCTTTGAGCCGTTGTCGTTGTTATTTCCTTTTTTTAAATATTCCTGAGCCGCTCCCTCAAAGTTGCGAAAATTATCCCCATCCTATTTTAAAACGTCAATATCGGAAAAAAGTATTGTTTATATACAAGGAAATCTATAACGAGCAGAAACTGCATCGCATGTGGTTAAAGGAAAGATGAGGTACCAAGACATCATAACTAGTCAAGAGAGAACCACTCATTACAGCCATGAGGAGCAGCGTTACATATCTTCCGTGGTTATAGTAAGAATGCTGTAGGTACTAGGAAATCATAACACGCGGGAAGTGCAGCGCGTACTAAGTTTGCATCATGCGAGTGTCAGCTAATAATGCCCGTTATCTATTAGGAAATCATCACCAGTAAGAAAGTTGACGCTTGTCCTGTATTTTGTTTATGACGCAACAGGTAACCACGTGGGTCATGCAATGAAATATGGTCGACTAGGACATTATGATAAAGAGAAGACTGTACTGTTTACTTTCGTTTACATCCAAGGACGCAACAAGTGGCGCCTCGTGCTGCAGCAAGGATGATGTACCAGGATATCATGACCAGCAACCAGCATACCGCGTGCCGTGTTTTGTTTTGATTAATTACGATGGAACAGGTAACCACGTGGATCAAACAATGAAATATGGTCCACTAGGACATTATAAGAAACAGGAGAGTACGTTTTTTATGTCTCAGGACACAACAGGTATCTCCACTTGACTAACGCAAGGATAGTCTACTAGGATATCATGAAATGGAAACAGAACACCCCGTACCGCGTTGTATTCTTTTACTTCGGATGTAACAAGTTTCACCACGTGACTAAAGCAAGGATGTTCTACCAGAACAACATAGCAAGCATGGAGTTAACTGTAATATTTGAATCGCGTTTAATTTGTGGGGCGCAACAGGGCTCACTACGTGTTCATAGCGTGACGAGCTACTAGAACGCCATAATGAGCCGAGAGTGTATCCTATTTTGATTAAAAGCAACAAGTATCAGCACGTGCGATAGCAACGATGCTAAAACCAGGGAATCATAGTAAACTAGAAATATTTATGTATGTACCGAATTCTGTATTGTTATATTGGAGGACGCAACTGGTGTCGCCTAGTGGTTAGAGCAAGGATGCGTTACTAGGACGCCATAACAAGCCGAGAGTTAAGGTTCACTAATGTTAAGGCTGCAAGTGCAATACGGTGATAAATGTTGAAGAGATCTCGCCAACTGGGGGCTTTCCACGCGAACACCACGTAAACTAGCAAAGGCCGTTAAGAAATGTACTTGGAATTCAAAATCTATAAAAAGCTACAAAAAAGTCTGCGATACCATATCTCTGTCTCTTGTGGTTGACTTACAATAACCACTTCTATATTCAAATTTTTAATAAATAAAAATTACGATTTTCTCAAAGCTATTTTCTTTAGTTCAGTATGAATCCTTATCGAAATGAAAATGTTAAGTCAGCTTAGGCGTTTCATGCAGATTAAATTTGCCCTATACCCTATATCAATAAGGTTTTTTTTTTTTTTGAGAATGGCAATACGAGTATGCCGTTCACCTGATGGTAAGCGATATAACCGCTCATGAACAGTGGCAAAACCAAATATCTAGAAGTACAAATCAATACTTGGCATTCCACTACGTTAAGGTACCTACCTAGGCGGCCTCTCACATATGAAAGACTACACAAAGACTACACCAGTAAAAACGAAAAGATGAATAGTTTTTGAGATATAGTCCTTGAAAGTAATTAGCACCGAAGATTTTTGAACTGTGGCGCCACCTGTTGACGATTTATGTAAACTTATGCGGAATTGAGTTTCTTTCTTACATTAAGTGTAATTTATGAAAATAAATAATTTGGATTTATACCGAAATATATTTTAAGATTTATTAAATAGTAATAGGGAATATGCATGTCATTTTTTAAAATTTTCAATCAATTCTTTATGTTCTTACATTATCGGAAAAAAATATAAGTATTTGAAAATATCAATAAAAAAAGTACAAAAAAATAATCAAAACTGCTATCAGGTTCGAAGCATTCAAACGCCATGTTGGCGCGAACTCGCTGTGACGTCAGAGGTCACGATATGAACAACGTTGTATTTGGATTAAGTTTCTTTCATGAATTGCTACAGAACTGTATTTCGTGACAAAATAATCCATTTTATTTAATAGTATAAAGAAAGCACAAAGTAACTCATAAACAAACCTAAACAACAAGCTAAAACTTCATAAGAACGTGACCATTGTCGTCACTTTCCTTTTCAAGCAATAGATCGTGTTTCGGAAAAAATGCGCGGCAAATATTAATAAAGATTACAAAAAAATATTTTGAGTTATTTTAAAATCTGGTGCATGTTCCCTATTGTAATGACTGGTTTTAAAGAAAACTGCGATTGCGGTAACCGTTGCTATAGAAATGATAATGTCAGTTTGTTTGGAAAATTGTTTCACTTTTGTCCTAGCATCCCTGTCAGAATAAACTGTAGTATTGTGTGTATTTTTCATTGTAAAGGACATTAAACCTGATACATTAGGAATATCGGCGACATATACTTCTTTTGGCGCGTTTGGGAAACACGTGAGTATTAAATTGTAAATACTATAGCGAAATAATGTTTCCAATGTGTATATACAACAACGCCACCATGTCGGTCCGAGTACAAGATCAGAGTACGAAGGTTATTCCACTACAGAGAGGCGTGAGACAGGGAGATGTCATATTTTCGAAACTGTTCACTGCCGCGCTGGAAAATGCCTTCAAGCTCTTTTGCAGTGGAAAGGATTCGGCATCAACATCAACGGCGAGTATATCACTCACCTTCGGTTTGCCGACGATATTGTAGTCTTGGCAGAATCGCTGGAAGACCTTAGCACTATGCTCCAAGACCTCAATCGAGTCTCCCAACACGTGGGTCTTAAAATGAACATTGACAAAACGAAGATCATGTCGAATGTCCATGTTGTGCCCACCCCCATCGTTGTTGGGGGCTCGACTATTGAAGTTGTTGACGAATATGTCTATTTAGGACAAGTGGTCCGGTTAGGCAGGTTCAACTTCGAGAGAGAGGTCAATCGTCGAATCCAACTCGGTTGGGCAGCGTTCGGGAAACTACGCGACGTCTTCTCGTCCAAAATACCTCAGTGCCTTAAATCGAAAGTCTTCGATAGTTGTGTGTTGCCAGTGATGACTTACGGCACCGAGACGTGGCCTCTCACTATGGGCCTTATTAGGAAGCTCAAAGTCACTCAACGAGCTATGGAGAGGGCTATGCTCGGGGTTTCCCTACGAGATCGAATCAGAAATGAGGAGATCCGTAGGAGAACTAAAATAACCCACATAGCCCACCGGATTAGCAAGTTGAAGTGGCAATGGGCAGGGCACATAGCGCGGAGATCTGATGACCGATGAGGTCGGAAAGTGCTCGAATGGAGGCCGCGTAGCGGAAAGCGCAGCGTAGGACGTCAACCCACAAGATGGTCCGACGACCTGGTAAAGGTCGCGGGACGTCGCTGGATGCAGGCTGCCTCCAACAGGTCTCTGTGGAAATCATTGGGGGAGGCCTATGTTCAGCAGTGGACTTCCTTTGGCTGATGGATGGATGGATGTGGAGTGGAGTCAAAACGGTATCTGTATCTGGGCAGAGCCGGGTCTAGACTAGTTTTTTATAAGCAGATGCTAGAAGAGTCGCGTCAAGATTTTTTTCGTGTCTAATATATTTACACTTCATACTGACTTATAACTTGTTATGTATGTTTAATAAAATCCATGCAGGATATGCGCGCGCAGATGTTTTATCAAAGTGACGTCATGAGAAAGTATTGACCGTAGCCGAGCTACGCGCGGAGAGTTACCAGGAGTACATAATGCGCCAGGAGCTATGTTTCAGCAGCTCTGTTCAATCGTGGCGGGCCCTGGTGGGTAAGTCAGGTAACTCTTGAAAATATAACTGATGGTATGAGTATGAAAAACACACATTAGGTATGAGCTTATTATTAATATTAATTTATTCTTTTTATTTTATATTTATATAGATTACCAAACTACTATTGCGACTTGCCAGAAAATCTAATGTACTACTGACTTTGTGGCTCATTATATTTGTACAGCACTACGTGTATTCTTATTATCTTTCATGGGTCTATCGACGATAGGACTGCTGTACAAAAAAATATTACCAAAATGTAAATATTTAAGATCACTGTACTATTCAAGTATCACCTGAACTCAGTTGGACAGCTTACAAATGACGGCATAGTGCTAAATTGTATTATTCTATGCCCCTGTATCTTACAAAACAAGTGTTTCAGCATGTTTTAAAGACACAAAATGTCCCAATCAAAAAAATAAAAATTTAAATTTATTTATTTATTAAAATTGATCTTTAGTTACCGATGTTCGAGTATTCTCGTACAGGTGCGAAATATTACGCGCCTCGGATACTAGGAGCGCATAACTGTTGAGAGCTGGAAATTGAATATGAATAAACAGCGCATGCCTGAAAACAGCCTGTTGCTTCCAAGAGGCGTTTATTGATCCTGTTTACGTAGGATACCTTACGTTATGTGACGTATTTGGACTCATTTTATAATAATAAAATCAATGGGCCCTAAAGTCTCTGCATGGCAGACACTACCACGATCTGAGCCAGCCATACGTTGATAAAAAGGCATCGAACGAATGGCTCAGACGAGGTGAACTCTTCCCGGAGACTGAGGGGTTCATGATTGGTATTCAAGATCAGGTCATTGAGACACGCAACTATAAAAAACACATCATGAAATTAAGGAATCAATCCGACATATGCAGAAAATGTAACAGTAATTCAGAAACTATCCAACACATTACAGGCGCCTGTAAAGCAATAGCCCAAACTGATTATAAACACAGACATGACCAGGTTGTAAACATTATCCATCAAAAACTAGCTACAAAACATAAGTTGATAGTTCACCCCAATAAGCCTATACCCTATTACAAATATACTCCAGAAACAGTCCTAGAAAACACCAATTACAAACTTTATTTCGACCGAGCCATTTTAACTGATAAGACAGTTCATTTTAATAGACCTAATATCACTTTAATTGATAAAATAAATAATACTGCTACTATAATAGATATTGCTATACCTAATACTCACAATTTGCAAGCTACAATATCTGAAAAACTTACAAAGTATATTGACCTAAAAGAGGAAATAGCACGAATGTGGAAGTTAAAAAAGGTGTCCATTGTCCCCATAGTAGTCTCTACTACGGGAGTAATCCCAAAACAGTTGTCCCAGTCTTTAGATTTATTAGATTTACCACAGCAAACTTTTATCCAAATACAAAAAGCAGTCATCTTGAATACCTGTAGAATAGTCCGAAAGTTTTTGCAATCAGAATTATCACACGACGTTAATCCCAATGGAGTGTTGTCGCAACCCCACAATCATTTGGCCTAGGCCCGTGATTGTGTTGTTATGCCGGTAAACTAAACCGAGAAATAGGATATTTAAATATAAATAATAATGATACTAATTTAAGCTTACTATTGTTAAGCAAGACTGAGGGGACAGCATTATACAGGGTATATCAAGACTGCTACCGAAAACGAAGCCGGGTGGTAGTTTTAGTGGCTACAAACACAATGCAATTAAAAATTTCGCATAGAAACGCGACAATATTTTTTTATGATTTTTTAATTATCGTCGTTTTTGGGTGGTAAATCCATAGTTTTTGCTAAAATAATAATTTCTATTCTTTTATAAATTAGAGTCTTTATAAATAAAAGGGTATACACTATTATTTTAGAAAAAAAAAGTATTTACCACCCAAACAGGGCCATAGGAAAAAATAAAAAAAAAATTGTCGCTTTTTTTTGCAACTTTTTCTGTTGCATTGTGTCTGAAGTCATTTAAACTACCACCCGGCTTCGTTTTCGGTAGCAGTCTTGATATACCCTGTATGTTTTGGTGCCTGCCTTGAATATCATTAACTCGCTTTTCTCTGCATTGTATCTGAGTTCATGATCTTCCGCATAGGTCTCACATAATTTCAATAATTTCCTTATGGCTCCGAGTGACGGAGCAATACCATGCCATGTGCATAACTAATGTTATTAACAAATACACCTTCTATAGAACAACCAATACCGGCATCGCTGAGTCCGCGGATCAACCGGTCCCTATAGAAATTGAAAAGCCGAGGCGAGGTTAATCCACCTTGCCTCACACCGCAATCCAATCGATACTTATTTGACAACGAACCATTCCATTTTACAAAGTTATTTTTATTGCCATATCAATATTTAAAGTGCGTTATTAATTCCTTAAGAAGTTCAGAATCATTTGCAAGCTTTCCATAGCTTATCATAAGATACTAAGTCAAACGCCTTCGAAAGATCAAGGAAGCAGGCATAAATCGGAGTTTTTCTACTAGTGTAATACTAAACGGTGTGTTTGAGTGTTAAAATAGCTGTCTCCGTTGATAATCCAGCTCTAAAGCCGAACTGAGCATCATGCAATGTCAGGTGCTATACTAAATACTTATCAATCACACAGTCCAATACTTTAGCTATCACGGTCGCCAGTGATATTGGCCTGTAGTTTCCTAAGCTGGATGAGTCTTCAGTTTTATTCTTAATAATGGGATCAATTAAAGTCCGCATCATATCTTCTGGCAGATATGAGTGTCCAATACAAAATGTAAAGATCTTGAGCAGTACCCTTGGTAAGTGTATTCATGCGTATTTTAAATGTTCTATACTCAAAGAGTTGTGACCCGGGGATATGCCACGTTTCATGTGTGTTATTATGCGACTGACTTCCTTTGATGTTATATGTACTATGTTTTCGCCAGGAGGCTTTTCTACCACTCTTACCGATGTTGTTGCAGCAGCCAAAGACGATTTGACCAAAAAGCGCTCCTTAAAAAGGTTGGCAATCTTAATAGGATCACTAACACCACACAACAACTTATTCGTTTCTTTCCAAAATTTATCAAATTTTGTTGTATTTGTGTGCAGTTGCTATTACATCCATTTTAATCTGAGACTGATTATTCTGACATCTTTTTAACTGTAATTTAAAATATTTCCGTGATTCGCACATTCTACTGTATATAGGACCATTAGTTGGTTTACCAGAAGAAACCCAATGCTGAAACCGAAGTCGAGCTTCACTATGAGCCTGTTTTACAAGGAAATTCCATCCTGCTACAAGCTTTTTCTTCTTTCTCTAATATTTACGTACACTTGAATTGTTATGACTATCAGTTGCTGCATTTCTAAGTATTCTCACATACCATCTATAATACTTCTATGATCTAAATTATTACATGTCACATCCCCACATCCCCACAAATTTTATGTGTATCAGGTACGAATTTGGAATTCATGTTGAGATTGTTTTATTGCAATCAACGGCGAGACTAGCATGCCGTTTGCCTGATGGTAAACCAAACAACACCTTAAATTACAAAGCGATTACCACCACCAATATTTTATCTTTATTGGTATTAAGAATATTTCTGAAGAGCATAGGTCTAATTATGGTTCAAGCCGCTTCCAACAATTAGATTTGGAAATCCTGAGGAAAAATCTGTGTCCAGCAGAGGACCTGTGGATAAATAGAGAAGAGGAAATATTAATATTAATATAGAAACACTAATTCCAGAAAAACAACAATTCACTAAGATTATACTAACATCTTTTGTTACAATAAAAAACAATATCGTTAAATATTAATAATAGTATACTTAAACATAATAGACTGTACAAAACTATATTACAATATGAGCAGAATATAAGCAACGTTTAGCCTGCCACATATAACAGTCACGCAAATTTCGTATAACATTCGCCAGAGTACGGTGCTGCAGTTAAGGCAACCCGGCATGGCCAAAGTACTAGGACAACATAACCGTAAAGAGTTCAGCTGAGAGAATTTGAGTTTAAAGCGCATGCGTGAATCTATGAACCGCCGGCTCAAAGCGCATGCGTCAATCTATTGAACTACCTGCTTGTGTCTAGCAACACATTGAAGTTTGATTTAATAAATGTTTTCACATCAAGTTTACCCGGAACAGGACAATTTTTGGCACGAATTATAATATAAATGGATGTTTACTTCAAGAGGTTGATCAGATCAGAGACTTAGGTGTATACTTTGACTCAAAATTAACATTCCTACCACATATTGATACAATCATATCTAAAGCTTCTAAGATATTGGGTTTCGTTATAAGAAATTGTAAAGTTTTTAAGAACCCGAACACCAAAATCGTTATTTATAATTCATTTGTTAGAAGCGTACTAGAATATTGCTGCAATGTTTGGTCACCTCACTACAACACCCATCAATTACGTATTGAGAGGATCCAAAAAAGATTCCTTAGACATCTCGTTTATTGTGACAAGTTAGGAATTAAGTTAAAAACATATGATGTCAAATTGCAACATTATAAAATAGATCGTCTTACGGTTCGGCGGAATCTGTTAGATACAATATTTTTATACAAAATTGTCAGAAACCGTGTTGATTGCCCCCCATTGTTAAATCTTATAAACCTCCATGTCCCACGCCGTGCCCCCAGACGCCATGTTGCCCTGTTCCAACCACCCTCAGCTAGAACCAATTTAAAGCAGTTCTCAACAGTTTCCAGAATGTGTAGAAATTACAATGTATAATCAGTCGACATATGTATTTAATGACTCTCTCTACAAATTTAAAAAAATGTCTTGAGGCTCTTAAGAACTCAGTCTTAGCAACAATTAGGTTTCGTTTTAGTATTAGTGCGTTTAATCATTGTTCCGATTTTGTCAACTTAGGGTTTTATGTTTCTTTATCTTTGTTGTCTAGAATTATGGGTTGTTTTGAAGTATATATATATATATATATATATATATATATATATATATATATATATATATATATATATATATAATATATTCAAATTTTCTATCTTTGTATTACAAATTTTTAGCTTTGTTTGCTATGTATAATTTTATTATTGATGTTTTAATTGTGTTTGGATATATTTTTTTTGTGTTTTAATAGTGTTATAGTGTTTAAATATGTGTTGTGATGATAATATTGTTTGTTAATTTTAATTTGATCTCAATTCTTAATACTAGGTGTTGACTAATCTTGCCATGTATAATTGTATTATAATTATTTTGCCCGATTTAATTTTAATTTTATCTCAAGTTTTTTTCATACTAAGTGTTTACCCAGTTTGCCTTGTATAACTTTTTTATTATTAATATTCTTAATGTTCTCGGATATTTCTAACATTGGTTTACCTATTTATTTTTTTGTTGCATTTTGTAAACGCATATTGTTTTATCACAAACAGTGCAAGTTATGACCGCCTTCAAAGGGTGTTTGTTACTCTTAATTTATTTATTGTTTATTTTATTAGTCTATGTTCTATTGTAAAAACCACTGGCTGTCCTAAAAAAAAAAAAAAAGTCCTGAACATTCTATTCTATTTTTTTATCTGCTTAGTACGAGTATATATTAGTACGAGTATATTTCTTTCTGATTCTTTATTATTATTTTATATTGAAATAAAACTATTATTAACGGATTTTATCGCGGATTTGGTTTAATTTTTACATTTTAACAGCCTCCGTGGCGCAGTTGGTTAGACGCTGCCTGTGAAACGAGAGGCCGCGGGTTCGATTCCCGCACCGAGAGAAATGTTTGCGCGGCCCACAAATATTTCTTCCGGGTCTGGGTGTTTGTGAGACCGAAAAGTCTCTCGTAGTTCCTGATACCCACGACACAAGACTCGATCTTAGTGTGGGGTCAGGACTATGTATGTGACTATTGGGTGTTATTTATTATTATTATTATTATTTTTGTTGTAGGACATTTTTATGCAATATTATAATTGTGTCAGAAAACTACGAGTACACAAAGAAGTAACGGTGTTTTAATGAAAATGAAGCATATCCATATAATGCGACGTTTAAAAACTGTCCCACTATGCAAACATATACCTATTTAACAATATTTCAATACATTATTAGTAAATGAAACAGATCATACACCCAAAAATACGCTATCCAAAAATATAATCGGAGCGATACAAACAGGAAACTATATACTGTTGCTGTCCGACTAGGTCAAATAACACAAATAGCCCGAATTTGAACGCCTCAGTTTCGATACGCAAGTAATATACTGGGTATATGAAGACTGCTACCGAAAACGAAGCCGGGTGGTAGTTTGAGTGACTACAAACACAATCCAATTATAATATCGCAAAGAAATGCAACAATATTTTTTTTATTCATTAATTGATTGATTTATTTATTTAATAAGGTTCACCAACAATTGTTTACATTGATTATAAACTAAAGGGCACATGTAAAATAATCAAAAAGTAAATGCAACGATCACTTAAAGGTAAACACCACATGTGCAAAAAATATAACAGTTAACACACCTTATAAGAAATCAGTGGCGTAACAATAGGGTGGCAGAGTGCGCAAAATGCCACGGGCCCCCGGCGTAGGGGGCCCCGCGTCCCGGCCCAGTAGGGCCTCGTCCGACAGGGACTCAGGCCCGACAGGGCCCTGGCTAGATAGGGCCTCGAGCTAAAGCCCGACAGGGGAACAGAGAATTATGTAACACTTATAACGAAAGTAATCACTAATAACTAATAACAATAAATAATAGGCTACTGACAACCATTTCATCATAATATTTGATTTAAATGTTTTGTTTTGGTTTTCATTATAGTATCCCTCTCAGTGATGCAATTAATAAAACGTTTCCTAAAATAAGTTAGTATTAACGGAACGAGAAATTTATTGATGAAAATCATGAAAATGCAAGTGAACAGAGGCTGAGAAATGAACAAATCGATGGGTGAATATTCAGACTTAATACAACCAAGTACGAGCAAAAATGAATTTAAACCGGATTAATAAGAGTGGGAAACATGATATCTCCATCCATACGTTACAGATACGTGTAATTAAAAAAATTACGGTGTGAAACGTTTTGTGATTGAGAAAGGTCCCTTTAAGCCCAATGTCCCCTTCGTAAGAGATAGTGATGATAAATAATAAAATAAATAAATATTACAATAAACAAACGAGTGGCACCAAAACCAAAACCAAAAGAGTGGAGACCGTGTCTTTTCTAACGTAGTATAGAACGCCCTCCAGCCAGATGGAGTGATGACTTCTGTTGTGAAATAACCTTCGTGCTCTAAAGCATTTTTGGAAACCGGCTTGTTCGGGAGGCTAGTTATTAAACTAGGTAGGAGGGTAGTTATTAAACCTGCGTTCGAGAGGATTTGTGATGACCCTCGAAAACAACTTATAGACATGGCTCAGGAGCGAGATGGACCTGTTATTCTTCAATAAAGTGCTATCACCTTTTTTGAAGAACAGTACCACCACGCTCCTGTTCCATGCCTCTGGCGTTGAGCCCTCGGGGAGAACGGAATTAAAGAGCCTCTGAAGGACTTTCAGTATCGGTGTTCCGCCCGTTTTCAGAAGCCCTGAGCTGATTCCGTACCCGGTCCCGGCGCGGCGTCTTGTTGTTATTAATTTGCTTCAGGGCCGTCGCAATCTCACACAGGCTGATGTTCGGCATATCGTCGCTAAAGTATTGGATCAACTCGGCACTCGGGTCTTCGGCCGAGGTAACTGTAGGTTCGGCAACCGAGGTGTAAAGCTCAATTGTCTCCTTAATGCTCATAGTATTGTGAGCATGGACATCGTGTCGCAAGGACTTTCAGATCTATCTATTAAGACTCCGATATGCATCAGCGTCAACGAAAGACTGCAGCGTCAAAGATCGACGTTCACCCATGAGGTCAAGGGTGTGGATCGAGAGTTTTTGTGGTCTAGCTCTACGGCAAGGTCTAAAATACTTAGATCCCACCGTATGGACAGCTTCTACCAAACCGCTGTTTGGCTCGTCCACTGCAAGGTTTTCTTTTAGACAATCAAAGCAATTTGTCTGTTTAAGTTGAAAGCTCTCGGGGTTTTGGATATGGGCGCGAGTAGGTCGGAGCGTAGACTTAATCAAGCGATGCCTTTCTAATTGGCAGTTGATATTCAATGTGCCCCTAACAATTTGGTGATTACTGTCGGTTTTCACCCTGTTGATCACAGAGACATCACTGAACATCCGTCTATTCGTAGTCAATATGAAATCTATCTCGTTTCTCGTAGAACAGTCGGGATTCAGCCAGGATCATTTCCTGAAGCGGTTTTTGGAAAAAAGATTTCATCGCAAAGAGTCCCTATTTTTCCAGACGGTCGGCCAGCACCTTAAAAACCAAATAAATAACAAATAAACAAAAATGAAATTACAATGTTAATTTCTTTTACATTATGGGGGGCCCCATATGATGAACTTTGCCACGGGCCCCCGATGGGGTAGTTACGCCACTGTAAGAAATTAAAAAAAAACAGAAGTTATACCAAAAAAACACATACACGCAACATGAAATTTAGAAAAAAAGAAAGATAACAACATAAAATCACAAATATCTCTTAAAAATCAAAACTAAAGATTAATTTGTGCTCGTTACAAATAATATTCTTAACCACCATGGTAAACATTGGAAGGGAGTCAAAATGTAATCAATTTGGTCGCTGCAGCTATTAATTACTTTACACAGTCTTGCACAAGGAGAATTTGCACCTAACACTGTTATTCTCTTCGGTGGACAGAGATTAATGATTTGCGCATGCCCGAAAACAGCCTGTTGCTTCCAAGAGCCGTTTATTACACGCTTTATATTAGCTTCACTTGTATGTTTGTATGTTTGTATGTTTGTATGTTTGTTTGTAACCGACTTCTTTGGGCGCGATTTTGACCCACTTTAAACGGCCAGATTTCGTTCAAATTTTGCACACCTGTCAAAGACCGATGACAATACAATAATTCGATTAAAGTATATAATTATCCTGATTAGATTCGCCAGGATTAATTATTCTTATAATTGATGACCATTGCTACATTCATCGCTAGATGGCGTTAACATTGTATTCTTCAAGTGTCAAATGTTACCATTGCTACATTCATCGCTAGATGGCGTTAACATTGTATTCTTCAAGTGTCAAATGTTACTACTGACCAACAGATGGCGTTATTGATTGGAAATACAGCCGTAGATGGATGTTTTTAGTCAAAACAATTATATAATAGTTAAAAAAAACTAAAATACACGCTTTAATAAGATATACAACTAAAAAAGTAAAAATAATTGATACTGAATTTAAGATAAGAAAATGGAGTAAAATACATATATTTTATTGTTACAAAGCGTGGGGTGCAGGAGGATAAGTAATTGTTGTAAACACCCCACGCTTTGTAACAATAAAATATATGTATTTTACTCCATTTTCTTATCTTAAATTCAGTATCAATTATTTTTACTTTTTTAGTTGTATATCTTATTAAAGCGTGTATTTTAGTTTTTTTTATTGATCCTGCTTACGTAAGATACCAAAGTTATTGACGTATTTGGACACATTTAATGTGTATCAGGTACGAATTTGGACTTGGATATTGAGATTGTTTTTAAGCGTACGACCACTTCCACCACACTTTAAAAGTAGCAAAACCAAACAACACCTTAAATGACAAAGCAATTACCACCACCAATACTTCTATATTTTATCTTAATTGGTATTAAGAATATTTCTCAAGAGCTAAGGTCTAGTTATGGTTCAGCCGCTTCTAACAATTAGATTTGGAAATCCTGAGAGAAGTCTGTGTCCAGCAGAGGACATCCTATGAATAAATAGAGGGAGAGAAATATATATAACAGTCACGCAAACTTCGTATAACATTCGCCTGAGTACGGTGCTGCAGTTAAGGCAACCCGGCATGGCCAAAGTACTAGGACAGCATAACCGTAAAGAGTTCAGCTGAGAGAATTTGAGTTTAAAGCGCATGCGTGAATCTATGAACCGCCTGTTCAAAGCGCATGCGTCAATCTATTGAACCGCCTTCTTGTGTCTAGCAACACATTGAAATCGCGAACATTCTATTCTATTTTTTTATCTGCTTAGTACGAGTATATATTAGTATTAGTATATTCCTTTCTGATTATTTATTATTATTTAATATTGAAATAAAACTATTATTTACGAATTTTATCGCGGATTTGGTTTAATTTTTACAATTTTGACTTCCCAACGTTTCGATTACTTTACAGCTTTCGTGGTCACGGGGCGGACTACAATAAACCCGACTTTATTTTATATATTAAGAAATACCTACCATTTTAAATACCTGATTGATGACTCCAGTAAAACTATATTTTCAAACAAATCCTCTGATTCCAGCCGACAGCCTCCGTGCAGCAGTTGGTTAGAAACCGGCCGTGATACGAGAGGCCGCGGATTCGACCCGCGCTCTGAAATATTTTTGTTCCAAATCCACAAAATTCAATCTTAGTGCGGAGTAGGTATATGAATGTGACTGTTGGATGTATTTATATATTATAAAATATTAATCATTTGCGTGGCCGTCGTCGTATCCTATCGTCGTATTGGCATAAAATTTTCAGAAAATATGGCGTTAAAATACAATATACGGCTGTAGATGGCGCTATTTTAAGTTACTCCCCAATTCGCAATCGCAGTATACTGGTGTTTTAGCCAGGTAGTTGGCGCCCTCATATGCTAGATATACAGGGTATATCAAGACTGCTACCGAAAACGAAGCCGGGTGGTAGTTTTAGTGACTTCAGACACAATGCAGCTAAATTTTGTGCAAAAAGGAGAAGGGGCAAACATGTATGGACTCCAGCCTATCGACCAATAACGACGAGTGATATGTCATTGGAAAGGTCTTTTCAGATGCTACAACTTTTTCTAAGGCAACAAAATCGAAATCGCTGTATTTTAGAAAATATAGCTACTTAAAGACTGCAGGAAAATCACGCGAAAGGGCCTCGCCATAGTGAGCAATAACAACAAGCGATGCGTCATTAGAAAGGTCTTCTGAAATACTATAACTTCTTCTACGGCGGCGAATATCAAATCTCTGCGTGGAAAAAAATTTCGCTGCGTAAAGGTACCGCAAGGATGGAAATATGCATATGGACTCATAGCCTGTTGACCAATAACGACGGGCGATATGTCATTTGAAGGCTCTCGTCATTTTCTAGGACTTCTTCTTTGCCAAGAAATCCCGATTCGCTGTATGAAAAGAAGTATATCGACATAAAGTAATCACGGGGTTCATATGTATGGCCTCAAGCCTATCGACCAATAACGACGAGCGATGCGTCCGTCATTGGAAAGGTCTTCTGAAATGCTAAAACTTCTTCTAAGGCGGAAAGTATCAAATCTGTACGTGGAAAAAAATATCGCTGCGTAAAGATAGCACAAGTCGTATCGTGAAAATCTTGAATCAGAAACCTTTGTAGTTCACAATGGTTTCGAAATTAATAAAAAAAGTTTGGTGACGTGTGATATTTTGTACGTCACGGTAGCAAAAGTCCTTTGTAAAAGCCAGCCTTTGGTTTTTAGTTTTCAGTGACTTCGGGTCCACCATTAGGGTCCGCACAGTTTTATAATGAAATTCTTTGACCCCATTTCACTTCACCAAATCCAAAATGGATCAACATCATAACAATTGCGTTATGTGTCGACGTGGTCTGTACCACAGAAGGTATCAACGCCATATATTAACAGCACGTTTACCTCAAGTGCAACCTGAAGTTGCTAATTATTTGCGAGAAAATGCAGTTTTAGAGATTTGTTTTTGTTGTTGCATAATTCTTAATTGTATCCAATCCAAAGATATTCAAACCCTATACGTCTTACTGCAGGGCACAGATATTCTTTACAATCCTCTAGCTTCCGTGGCGCATTTGGTAGGAGGCCGACTGTGAAACGAGAGGCCTTGGGTTCAATCCCCGCACTGAGACAAATGTTTCTGTGAACCACAAGTATTTGTTTCGGGTCGCGGTGTTTGTGAGGCCGAAAAGTCTCTCGAAGATCCTGAAACCCACGATACAAGACTCAATCTTAGTGTGGGATCAGGACTGTGTATATATGTGTATGTGACTGTAGGGTGTATTTAATATTTATTTATTTATTAATCGCGAGTACGACTGAGAGGGCCTAGGCCATAGTCCACCAGGTATGTACCTGGACGAATATAATTTGTATATTGGGCTGGATTAAGAATGTACAATTAGGTTAACTCCTTTGGGACTTACTAAGTACTTACTTTGTGTAAGCGATCAAAATATATTTTCTTGAAAGTAGAATTGTAACTTTTTTTCAGGTTAATTTTGATAATACGTGCCTCGTATGCCATCGGTGTTGGCAAAGAGTCCAAAGTTTTAGAAGACCTTTTGATGCAGAGGAAACCACATCACTTATTGAAGTTCCAGGCTATAAGAGAACTCCAAATACGGCAGCGCATTGCATATACAATAATTGTCGCAATGTGGCTAATATACACGTACCGGAAAGAATAAAAATATATTTATTATGTGAACATAAGCTATATATTCCGGAAAACGCTCGTACATGCCAAGCGCATCTCTTGGCCAATACATGGAACGAATTAGGTGATTTCTGCAATATTACCCATAAATTCAACAGTACCCAATTCACTGCCATTTGTGATATGTTGACTAGGGCAGTCCGGAGTAGTAAACGATTAGATTTTGAAACTGTGGGTGTTATTACTGACGCAGAAATGTACTTTTGGACTGGACTAAAAACAAGATAGTTTGACTTAATCTTGCAAGAAACTCCTTCTTTGTTTGAAACACATAAAATAATCAAGGATCTGGATCAGCCCATATACGTCCCACTGCAGGGCACGGGCCTACTCTACAATCGAGAGTACGATTGAGAGTGTTTAGGCCATATAGTCCACCACGCTGGCCTAATGCGGGTTGGTGGACTTACATACCATATAAATTCTTATGAATCGCTATGGTATGCAGGTTTCCTCACGATGTTTTCCTTCACCGTTTTAGTGCGTGGTGATTGACTATCAATACACACATGACTCCGAAAAGTCAGAGGTGTGCCCTGGGATTTGAACCCGCGACCACCGTGAACATGTTGGCAGCCGCGTCTGGTCCGTTTACCAACAAACAGGCCACCACGCACTTCAAAGGATGGCATTAGGTATTTTTTTAGCAAAATTACGAACCGGGGAACCAAACACAAGGTTAGCAAGTCTTTTTGACACCTCTACACGATACATTCGACGAACATTAAGCATAGTGAGGGATTGTTTAACAAGGGATTTCATTCCGCGGCACTTGGGTTTTAACCACATAAGTAGAAATGATGTTTTAGAAAGAAACTTACCTTTAACTAAAGGGATTTTTGGCAATCCAGAGAATACCAAGGCTATTATAGTATGTGACGGAACGTATGCATATATTCAAAAAAGTTCTAACTTTTTATTTCAACGATTAACATACAGCCTCCATAAGTTTCAAAACTTATTGAAACCGTTCTTGATCACCTGCTCCAATGGTTATATAATTGACATACTTAGACCATTTCGAGCAACTAAGTCAGATGCGTCGATTATGTCAGAATTATATAATGAAAACAGTGTTTTTCATTGGCTTTTTGAAGAAAACGATGTTATCATTTTAGATCGAGGATTCCGGGATAGTTTTCCGGCTTTGGAAGCTTGTGGATATGAAGTCCATTTACCACCAACAAAATGTAGGAATGATACTCAACTCTCTACGGAACTAGCCAACAAATCTAGATTGGTAACCATGTGTGGCTGGGTGGTTGAAGTTATAAATGGCCGATTTAAACGCGATTTTAAATTATTGCGCCAGAGTTATCCTAACACGGCGTTGCAGTATTTATTTACAGATTTTAAAATCGCTGGTGCCCTAATTAATACTTTTCGTGAACCTGTGGTAGATAATATTTACTCTGATGCCATTACTAGAATAAATGAAAGGTTAAATATACCCAACTATTTGTACAATTATGTAACCGATTATAGCCTTAACAGACAAAGGGTAACATTTGTGGCCATAAATGCTAACGAAGAGTTAGTAAGCTTTCCGCGTTTGACTGAGAATGATTTAAAACATTTCTTATTCGGCTCATATCAAATAAAATTAGCAAAATCGTACTGTGCTGAACATTTAAGAAACGGTATGTACACTATCGAAGTCTTTCGAGATAGCATATTTACAGAACGGCAGTCTTATAATATGCCTCAAAATATTTCGTTATTAAGAGGCCGTATTCAGTCACGTCATGTCAGGGCAAGAACCTATTTATGTTATATCCTAATTGATATGGACGAAATTGGAATGAGTACTATATCTCAGTACTGTTGCTTGTACACGGGAGTTATCACACTCAATCGCCATGAGTCAGGCATGTTTTTGGTATTTAGGATGCGGTTAAATAACGCAGCAAGAAGCTCCTTACCATGAAGCCCCAACGACTTCCACGCCTCTATCGGAATATAGTCAGGCCCTACCGCTTTCCGGTTCTTCATGCGACGAAGACTATAGAGAACTTCTTCAGGTGCAACAGGTGTAACAAGACCTTGGTTCGGGGGCAATTCGGGGTAGGACACTCCCAAGTAAATATCTATACTTGGATAATATAAAATATTCCAATAGTGATACATTATAAAAAAATCTTGCTTAAATGTGAAAAAAACACCTATTAACATTGATTATACTCTTTAGAGTTCCTTGCTAAGAATATAGTTTTTTTTTCAAATTGGTTATTTATTGTTTTCACGCACCTCGTGGTCAAGGGGCGGCAAAATTCGTACAAAATCACTATCAGATCACTGTTACGGTCTTTATGCCCCGTGGACGGTGATCGCTACCCAGACGGACACTTAAGTCCTACCACCACGAACTGTGTCACTCATTTGACACTACCCAGGGGTTACGTGTAGGAAAACTAGAGTCAAAGCTTACAGACGTGTGTGACGTTAACCCTCAAAAGTGACGCTAATATAAAGCGTGTAAAAATGCTTAACATGGTGGTAAAATGACGTTCTTTCCCGATGTCCTGTGTTGAGTGGGCGTCTGGTTGCTAAAAATGATGATGATGATTAAGATAAAAATAAAGGGGGGGCGGCATTTTTCAGTTTTTGCCCCGCCTCGAAAAAAACCTAGATCCGGCGCTGCCCATTGTACAGTCAGCAACATAAGTCGCTACACATTCACGAGATTTGGAATTGTCTTATCACCCAAAATAATAATTATTTTTAATATCGTATGGTACTTCTCGGCATAGATGACTTTACTTGGTTATATTTTACGACTACAGAGTAGTACGTACAAATTTTAATTCATAAAAAGGTTATCAAAAAGTGTGAAGTGTTCAACGACTTATGTCGCTGACTGTACTATTGAATTTTTGCTTGATATATTTATTTATTATGTAACTTAAGATGTACAATAAAGAGTATAATAAATAAAAAATAAATAAATGTCCTACAACAATATTTGCAAAATAAAAGTGTGTACACTATTATTAAAGAAAAACACTATTATTAAAAAAAATCGTCACAAAGGAGAAGGGGCATCCCAGCCTATCGACCAATAACGACAAGCCATATATCAATGGAAAGGTCTTTTCAGATGCTACAACTTTTTCTAAGGCAACAAAATCGAAATCGCTGTATTTTAGAAAATATAGCTATTTAAAAACTGCAGGAAAATCATGCGAATGGGCCTCGCCATAGTGAGCAATAACCACAAGCGATGCGTCATTAGAAAGGTCTTCTGAAATACTATAACTTCTTCTACGGCGGCGAATATCAAATCTCTGCGTGGAAAAAAATATCGCTGCGTAAAGGTACCGCAAGGATGGAAATATGCATATGGACTCATAGCCTGTTGACCAATAACGACGGGCGATATATCATTCGAAAGCTTTCTTTATTTTCAATAACTTCTTCCTTGCCAAGAAATCCCGATTCGCTGTATGAAAAGCAGTATATCGACATAAAGATATCGCGAGGCTCATATGTATGGGGTCAAGCCTATCGACCAATAACAACGAGCTATATGTCATTGGAAAGGGCTTTTCAGATGCTACAACTTTTTCTAAGGCAACAAAAACGAAATCGCTGTATTTTAGAAAATATAGCTACTTATAGACTGCACGAAAATCACGCGAAAGAGCCTCGGAATAGTCAGCAATAACGACAAACGATGCGTCATTAGAAAGGTCTTCTGAAATGCTAAAACTTCTTCTAAGGCGGCGAATATCAAATCTGTACGTGGAAAAAAATATCGCTGCGTAAAGGTAACGCAAGGACGAAAATATGTAAATGGACTCATAGCCATAAGATTCAGCAAACTGTGTTGTAACATAATCTAAAAGGATGTATTTCCTGTATCTATAATAACGCCTACCGTTTAAAAATGTAATTGTTAATTAATTACGCAAGACAAAAATTTTCAACATATTTTTAATGTACGTGAAAAGAGTCCTGTTTAAGTTTTGTGATAAGAAGAAATACGATAAATTCAATCCAGGTATTGGTCAGGAGTAGTCCAAAGAGGGTTTTGCGCGACATTATCTAATTTATGTTTATAAGTAACATATTTTTGTACTGATATGTGTTCATTAGCCAGTGGCGTCAATTATTGTTAATGCTTTTAATAATACCATCCGGAGGGCTCTTAGAAAAAAAACACAATTTAAAATAAAGAAACAAATAATACATGTATATTACGTAGGTATAAATTGCCTCGGTGGCGCATTTGTACTACGGTATAATACCAAAGCGGAAGTATCTGGTTCAGATACTCGATTTTTCTATTCATCATCAGTCCGAAGTCAGGAATTTGTGCCCGATATGGTGTTAAACTCGCCCCCTATCACATTGTGGGACGTAACACAAGGCGAAATGTGGGTGTCCTGGCACCACCTTGGCCTAACCCTTCTGGGAAAAAGGCGTGAGCCTATGTATTTAAGTACACATGTATGTTATAGGTTTTCGAGTTAAGCTAATATTGTAAATAATATTTTGTAATTATTATTTTGAAAGCAAATAAACTTTTACTGTAATACATTTAAAAGTAATGAAGTCATTATTTAAATATGGATTTTTTTTACACCGCAGTAATTTTAGATTTCATGCTAAAAGAGAAATTGTAGCTTTTGAAGATCTTTTTGATGACATATCACTCGTCGTTATTGGTCGATAGGCTGGAGTCCATACATATGAGCCTCGCGATATCTTTATGTCGATATACTTCTTTTCATACAGCGAATCGGGATTTCTTGGCAAAGAAGAAGTCCTAGAAAATGACGAGAGCCTTCAAATGATATATCGCCCGTCGTTATTGGTCAACTGGCTATGAGTCCATATGCATATTTCCATCCTTGCGGTACCTTTACGCAGCGATATTTTTTTCCACGCAGAGATTTGATATTCGCCGCCGTAGAAGAAGTTATAGTATTTCAGAAGACCTTTCTAATGACGCATCGCTTGTGGTTATTGCTCACTATGGCGAGGCCCTTTCGCATGATTTTCCTGCAGTTTTTAAATAGCTATATTTTCTAAAATACAGCGATTTCGATTTTGTTGCCTTAGAAAAAGTTGTAGCATCTGAAAAGACCTTTCCATTGATATATGGCTTGTCGTTATTGGTCGATAGGCTGGGATGCCCCTTCTCCTTTGGGACGATTTTCTTTAATAATAGTGTTTTTATTTAATAATAGTGTACACACTTTTATTTTTTAAGACGTTATGTTATACGAAGTTTTAAATTATGATTTTAGCAAAAACTTTGGGTTTACCACCCAAACCCGACGATATTTAAAAAATAATTTAAAATAATTGACGCGTTTCTTAGCAAAATGTTAAGTTACATTGTGTTTGTAGTGACTAAAATTATCACCGGCTTCGTTTTGGTAGCACTCTTGACATACCCGGTATGAATATTAGGAGCATATATGACGCAGTTTCAGGTAAAAGGCTCAATCAATACGTGTAACTACACGTATTGATTGAGCCTTTTACATACACGATCTCGTGTATCCAGCTTACTGTCCCGACAGATTGGTCGACCTTGCTTTTATTTTGCAAATATTGTTGTAGGACATTTATTTATTTTATTTATTTTTTATTTATTATAATCTTTATTGTACATCTTAAGTTACATAATAAATAAATATATCAAGCAAAAATTCAATAGTACAATGGGTGACCATATCGCATTGACATTTTTACGCATTACTATAAATGTGTCAGAAAACTACGAGTATACTAAGACATAATGGTGTTTTAATGAAGTTGAACCATATCCATATAATGCGACGTTTAAAAACTGTCCCATTTTGCGTACATACCTATTTGACAATATTTCAATATATTATTAGTAAATGAAACGGATTACACATCTAAAAATACGCTATCCAAAAATTTTATCGGAGCGATACAAACGTAAAACTACATACTGTTGCTAGATACTAGATGAAATAACACCATGGACGTAATATATAAACAGGACTGCGCACTTTAATCGGAAAAACGAGCCGAGCGAGTGGTGTTTGAATGAAGGCTTTGTGTCCCGTTCCTAAAGGGGTCACCCTTAATAATAATTTTGGGTAAAACAAAAAATTTAATCAAATTGGCTAGTATAGTAAATAATTCGGTTGTAATACTAATATGTCGAATAAAGAATTTTGTTTTTGAGGCAACAAACGTGATATTGTCTAACCGTTTCAAAAAATATTTGACCTAACCAAAATATTGGACTTTTTGGACCTAGAGCAAAACACAACTTTTTGTAGGTGCGATGAAAAATGATAATAATTACAACCAATCTTCATTAACAGCAAGTCAGTTAACAATCTTCTCTTTTGTTTTCAAAGTGCGTATGTTGTGTGTTAACAGGGCCATTCGTCGTCGGGGGTGGTAGCCGGGGTCAAGCCGGAGTTTCTTAGCACCTTCTGTCCTGCCGTTACCGTAGCCGCTACCATAGCCAGGGGGGCTGCCGGGACTGGAGGCCTGGTCCTGGTTTTAGCAACCATTAGGAGTGTATGCCAATACTCTTGGCGTGTATCTGGAGCGGTTTAGATTTTTCTTGAAACATTTCAACCCTTATTTTAATCCCGTTATGGTTAACTTTAAGAAAACCCAGTGTGCAGTTATTTTTGTTCAAAAATGAGTGAAATTTGACATCTGTAAATTTTCCCATACATACTACCATCACTTTATTCAACCCCTTCAGGCGTTGTCTACATAAAGTTAACCTTAAGCCCTTTCCCAAGGTCTAATCCATGTCTATATCAAATTTGATCAAAATCGGTTCAGTGGCTTAGGCGTGAAAATGTTGCTGACAATGGACCTGTTAGAATACGTCCGTGCCGAAATCTTACATCACTTGATAAAAAAACTTTTGCAAGAAATAAACTTGTTTAGTTAGACTTCATTAATTATCAATTGTATTAGCAAAACTTTTATCATGTTTATTTTCACATAAAACATAACGTGTATAAATTAAACATTACTTTAATGGTAAAATTGTAAATAAAATAGCTTTTAATATTCAATCAGATTGAAGTTATTCAATAATTCAGCTAAACTTTTACGTGTCGATCGAAAAAAGTTCTAAGGCGGGTTTTATTATGGTCACCGTAGGGGATGTTTGTAAACAAAAATATTAAATCTCATGAAACCACTCACCTTTGAATCGGTATATGTATAACAACCGCTATACTATTCACTTATACAAATAATTTTGCAACACTTTTTAACCATTTTCCGTTAATAAATATCGAAAATACATTAAAATTTTACACCTGTGGCATTGCGTATAAGCCATGACATATTATCAAGTGGCCGGAGTTAAAATTACGAATTCTCCTATCATGTAATAACCTTCCATTTCAATGCCATGTATTCGTGTAAGTAAGTGTAAGTGTGCTCCTAAATAGTGCACCACACTGTGATTTATTCGTAGATGAATGGAAGGTGATCCTGTCGGAATGTTTACATGCTACTGTGAAGCGAATGCGTGATGTATGTATGTATCTTTGTCTACGTGATATTTTAATTTGTAAAGTTTTTCTTTTATATGGCTAAATTTTTTTTTAATCTTTATGTTTTATAACTTAGATATAATTCAAATATTTTGTTTTATGTTTTCATTATTTAAATTTTTTATATAGAATATTTTTTAAATTGTTATTAATTAGTGTAATTGGTGTCAACTGACCCATAAATGTTTAATAACAATATTTTTCTTTTTGTTACTATAGATATTCTATTTTTTTTTATCGAACTAATTACCTTGTGGCGAATGTAAAAAAATCTACCAGAAAAATATTTTTTTGATCTGGCTAGCAAATGACAAGGGACACAAACCTCCAATCATCTTATTTCAGGATGACATTATTTTGATAGTGCGCAGTCCTATTGACATACTACGTCCATGACACAATTGACCTCAGTTTCGACACGTGTTCGTGTTATATGTATGTATAGTCCCACAAAGTTATCTGACCCGGTGAGAGAGTCGCTGTTGTCGAATTTGGTGTTGCCATTAAAAATACATATAGCAATAAAGTGGGTGAAGTAAGATTTTTCAATTCGATCAATAGTGTCAGGAAAATGAGTGGACTAGTTTTATTTGCATGTTATTTTTCCTTCCCACGATTTCTAACAAATCGCTTCCAATACCCTTAAACAAGTGTATCTGTATCAGCCCATATACTATATGTCCCACTGTTGGGAACTGCCCTATTCTCCAATCGAGAGTGCTATTGAGGGTGGTTAGGCCATATCATAGGCCATATAGTCCACCATGCTGGCCTAATGTGGGCTGGTGGACTTACATACCATAGATATTCTTATAAATCGCTATAGTATGCAGGTTTCTTCACTATGTATTCCTCCACCGTTTTACTTTGTGGCTCTATACCTCATATTTGTATAGTAAATAAATACTCGGACGGCGCGGACGATGTGCGAGTCGTACCCTCCCCACCGCCTCACGCCATACCCCAATTGTCACATTATGTGATTGTAAGTCATTCCGCAGTCGAGTTGGCTTCTAGAAATGTCTATACTTTTTGGATAAATGATAAACTGGTTGATTATCACAAAATTTAATACTAATTATTCGTTACTAAGACAAAAATTCGATATACAATTTTGGACAATTTTAACATGAATAATTATTGGTTAATAATTATCAGTATAGTAAAATTTACGTTACATAGCAAACATTATTCAAAATAAAATTGTGTCCAAACTAATAACAAATATGGACGGAAATAAAATTTTACATTGCATAAAATTTTAGATGCCAGATATTATAATCGCCGATAAGAGGTGTAAAGCTAAAAATTTGAATTTCAATCGAAAATGTTTCCATCACTTTACATTAAATACAAAATTTGTAGACCACTGTAAATATTTATTATAGCTTAACTATTAACAATCCAAAGAATATAGTTCTTCTGTGTAACTACAAGATTACCAGGAAAAACTAGTGATGATTATTTCATAAATCGATTAAAACAAAAAATATAATTGCAACATAATTGCTTTTAAGTATTTGTTGAGCTGTTTCCTTTTCTCAATAATATGTCTTATTCAATGTTGAAACCGTTATAACAAAGGCATTTTCTGTCCTGGTATTGCTATATCCTACAATATTAAAAAATAACCTCTAATTGGTCCATTGGTAAAAATTTTGTTGCATTATTATTTTTTCCTCATGCTATTTACAAAAACTTACAAAATATAAACAATTAAAATATAAATTAAAACTGTGAACTTATTTGTCTGCCCATTTAATGGCACATTCTCATGCGTAACACACATCCACGATATTTTCGCCGATAACCCATAAATTGTACTGAGCTCGTAACGCCTTCATAAATCTATATTTGTACCGTAAAAATATATATGAATGACCAAGTCACATCGAAACGATTCCATTATTCATTCACAATATTTTAAAACGAATATTATAATTTTAAAAAGAGATTTAGGGTTAAGAATTAGTATTCACAGACCTAAGACAGAGGTGCTATCAGGCATTTAATCTCAAAAACATTATAGCTGAGCAACCCAAACATGCGAAAAAGTTTTTCTTACCTAAAATATATTACCCATGATGTGTATACATTACTAGGTTTTAATAAACAAATGAACGCAAAAAATGTGCTTGTATCTTCTTTCAGACTTGGTCAAATTCCTTACATATATAGTATCCTTAATTTTTAGGCTTCGATCAAATATAAACTAGACACAGGGTCCGGATCAAAATCACAGGCCAAAAGTGGCCGCGGTTGCATATACTTTTGAATTTCGAACTACGAGGTTGTAGCAAAAAGTGTTAAATAATAATCAACTTCAGATAACAACAAACCTTGTTCCTTTAAGTTAAGATTTATTATGTTTTGAACACACGTTTATTTGTGCTCTTATTTCTCTTGATGTTTTTGGGTCCGTTATTTATAATCTGGTGTATATTTGATCGAAAGTTTTAGGCTACAGAACCGAACAGCAATTAAATAATCCAATGTTTTGTCGGTTGAAAAATATACGTTAATAAAAATAGTAAATACAAACTACTACTTGTATTTCATATAAAGAAGACGTTTCTGCAACGTACTAATAAAAAGAATATTCCAAGACCATATTTCTACCCCTTTGTTTCTAATTGCCTCATATTGCTATATAATTAACCTTTACATATTTCATATTAATGAAAGTAATCCCTTTTGTATATTGATACCGGAGCGGGATAGATATTGCCGACCCCGATTTTTAATTGTGGTAATATAAGTTTTCCTATTTGTATCCAAATGGGCAACATTACTTTCATCCGTAGTCAAAGAAATTTAATTTCAATTAAATCATTACTTAGTGTAAATTTTACGGAGAAAATATAAATGACATCAAACTTATTTTAGTGCGGCCGTAAGAGTAGGGAAGTGATTTATACTTTGTTGGAGCATCAGGCGGTACTGCCCGATTTGAAAGTATGCTTGATGCATTTTTTTACTCTTTATGAAGATATTACATGAAATCATTTTGAGGATGACATTTTCCTCAAACTGGATAACAAAGACAAACTACCATTCAACCGGAATACTTAACTAACATAAAATACGCAGATACGTAATAATAACATAATTATATAATTATTCTTTGAAATATAACCACTTTTACAAATCACTAAACTAAATTATTCTATTTATACATGCAGTTTAAACGTTCGTTGTTAACATATTGTTAAAGAGAGAAAATTAGCGCCATGGACAATGATTAACTTCAATCTTGTCTTACATAGAACGTCTAAATTATTTACACACACCTTACGAGCTAAACTAAATGATATAAAATAAAACAATATACAGGATGATATTGACATATGGTAATTAATTTAACCCATATGTTCATCAATCCAGATGACATTGTACAAAATCAAAAAAAAAAACATCCGTGATTGTAATGTCAAAATAATGATTTGGGTTTTCACGATTTTTGGCCAACACGTACAGATACGATTCTTTTTAAAAAAAAAACGATCTGGCAGTTTATTTCAAACTTGGTACAATGTTACCTGGGGTGGTCAGGAACATGGGATTTAAATTAAATACCATATATAAATATCACTCTGTATACCAAAATATACTCGTTAAGAAAAGATCAAGGTAATCATAGTTTCAAGCTGATATAGATGACCATAAATGTTAAGTAGAGATACGGTGACTGTACGTCGCCGTACATGTCTTTTGTAACTAATCCTATATTAATAATAAAATGTGTGCCAAGTGCGTGCTCAGTGGGACGCCATGTAACCATAGTGAGTTCATCAACACCCCTATCTAATCTCGACATTACACTATCCCCCCTTATTCATAAAAACCGCTAATCAAACACATAAACGTAAATTAGTCAGCTCATTTTACGAGGAGATAAAACGTTAATTAGTTTTGATATTCATAAAGATTTCTTCTCTGTATTTTAACTAATATTGCCACTTCACAGAAAAGAGTAATTTCATTAAAATTCATTCACTTGACAATATCAAACGGCCAGCTGGCAGACGTCTGCTATTTTCCTGCTTAAACTTTGTTTAAAGGACTTTCTCTAACATTATACTCGTATTTGATTAGATTTTTAGTGGTTTTTGAGGAAGGTCATGTTAACTGCATTTAAAAACTGTTTTAAGTCCGTATGAATAAGGGGGTGTATAAATAGCACGGTAAGTGATTCACTTCCATATTGACAGTAATTTATAATTTATTGAATCCAGAAAACTGAGTACGCGCATGATGGTAATAATTAATCCTGATATTTAGAATAACGTAAAGGAACCTACGGACAGATTATAAACAATTCTAAAGGAGATAGAAGATATCGATACTGCTTAAAATTCTTTATAGAATTATTTCATAAAGTAAAGTTATTATTACATTATACATATTGTTCAAATACCAGTTTTTTTTTTACTTCAAGTTGTATTCTCCAAGAACCCCAGGCCTGATTTCAGCGAGGGACAAAAATCTTCGCAATGCTATTAAGATTCATAGTAAAATATGCTTTTTCCTTTGTAACTAAATTAAATATGATTGTAAGTAATTTAAATAAATAATATTTGACGAATTGCCACAAAAAGGCTTCGGTACAAACTAATTTGTTTACATTTGGGTATTTTACCCGTTTCAATAGTTACCAACAATACCAAATATATGACTGGTAAGGACGTATCGTTACTATCGTCTGCTCATAATCGTTGTCCGTAAGAACCATAAATATACAAAAACATGAACTATGCATAAAAAATCAACAAAAATAGAAGCCTACGAATATTTGGTACCGTTAACTCGACTCCGGCTTTTTGGCTCTTAGAGTTTCTAGAAACATTAAAAGTAGAATTCCTTTAGGAAATTATTTTTCAGTATACATGATGGGACAAAGGGAATGTTACTGCTCATAAATAAAGTTGAATCATTCTTCAAGAACATTTTGGAGATTGAAGTCATTGGGACAAAGGTTGATGCACAGGAGCACTAACATAAACATGTAAATGAGGGTCGGCAGATTCATTGAATATCGCGGAAACATTACATGATTTTGAGAGATATATAATTAAGTCGATTCCTTTGATTATGGAACACTCCCATATCTTTGGTTTCTAGCTGGCCGTCCACACAATTTAGTGACGACACTTCTCAAATTTAACATCCCTTTAATGCGGCAAAAACATAATTTCTTAAATGAATTCTTTTTTATGACAGAATAATATATAATTGAAATACATACATGTAAATAAGAAATTCGTCCGATAACTTCATTCTATCCTAAACGCAGATAAACAGTCAATCCGTAATTGCCATTATTCATTAATCTGTTTAACATCACACTAAATATTTAAGTATGTTACGAATGATAAATTTAAAGCTAATTTTCTAATAATATTTTTGTGACAATATTACAATATTTTGCATAACTGGGTTTCGCTTCGCTAACGGAGCTTAACATCTAGGCTTATGCATATGGTGGGGACGGTGCTGTGTCACTGGCACGGGCATTCGCGAATCACGGTGATGGTGGTGATGGTGATGGCGGCGCTTGTCGCGGGCGTGTGTGGTCGGATACACGTCCGACACCACTAACTCCGAGCCATCCTTGGGAGCTTCTCTGTCGTGTCTCCTGTGGATGTGCTTGGCCCCCGTGGCCTCGTGGAGTTCCTCCCAAGCCTGCCTGTAGTACCTGTTGAGGCCGCTTCTGGACTCTGACGACGAGGTCTCTAGGGAGGCGACGGTGTTGCAGTCCGGAGACACGTGGTGCCTGTACCGCTTCCCCTCGTTGTGTTTCCTGCTGTAATAGGTAGAGGTATGTCAGCGATGGGTAACAGAAAAAGTTACAGTGCAACGTGCAAGTGTTCGGCGTGATATTTTCGCTCGTATGCGTCCGTGTTGCCAGTGCTCGACTGTGAAATTTCAGGTTTATGTGAATGTGAATTTTATTTGTGTCACCAATGTGCTGTAAAATTTATCGTCGACAGTTCCTTTAATTTATTTTCGGGAGCCTAATTATTACAATTAAGATGCATTAACAATTATCCACGTCGTAATAAAGTGATAAATAGGTGTGAAACGTAGGCTTAATTAATTAAATTACTAAAAAAATAAAAATGTCTTTAAATTTAAAAAAAATAATATTAAATAAATAGAGAATAGATCTTATGAATATCTTGAAAACCTAAGCCATATAGCATATTTAATGCATTAAAAATACGTAGACTTAGATTGATATATTTAAGCATCTAAGACATTAGCATAACTCTTCCAAAATCAAAGATCGGCGATAGTACTAATGTTATCTTTAATGATGGGTCAGAAAAAGTTGGATATCGGGAGAAAAAACTTCTCACGTTTCATTTTGTTAGCTCAGCTAAATTAACTAATATTTTCATTAAAAATTACATCTGTTTTAAAAATCGAAAAGCAGCATTCCAATACAAAATTTTAAATGATGGAGCGTTTATAATGTTCTATTAAAGAGTTGTAAAAAGTTTTTTCATTGCTGTCGTTTTTTTAATGACCCATCCATACTTTGTCTTTGTTTTGGAAGCGTTTTTCTAACACCCAGTATAACGTGCATTTAACAGTGCTTCTTCCAAATACGAAATCTGTTTGACCACGTGGTTTAGAAGGTGTGGTTTGAAGCCGTGTTTCCTTCCATTGATATGCCGTGCTTTAGTGCGTGCCGCGACATGACATGGTGGCTGCCTATGTTAATACAATGTTTTCTAGTCTACAGGCATGATTTTGTTAGTAAAAATATATTTTTACGTCGTTTGAAATCATAAATGAAATTTTGCGTATCAAATTAGTTTTAAGGTCGGGGCAATATGAAATCATGATACAAATGATGTTTCCTGTGATTTTAAGATTTTATTGACAAAAGACCGAGAAAAGTGGAATACAATGAGACAGGCGTATACTCAGCAGTGCGACTACTATGATGATGATTTTACAATGAAATACTGGTGGTTATTTGTTGTAACACTTAAATATCTTTCTTTACATCTGAATTTTTTGATAGTGTGAATGTTTTGATGAATTTTTTCTCTTTCTAGTTTTATTAAGTTTTATGACATACAACTTGATCGATGTCTGAATACCAACTTATATTTTTTTTTGTGTACGTTGCTGCTAACTAGTAGAATGTAGGTCGCCCTGGCGAGGTATAACTATAACTCGAGAGTGGGATTTATTATGGTACATTTAGTGAAAGACAGCTCTCGGGCTCCCTCGCGTCCTAGGATAAACCCGAGCAGTATTTTATTCTATACTTTCAACTTTACTCTAAGATACCACACAGCCTTTCATTTTCACAGTTTCTCCAATTTAACCATTATGATGCAATTTTTTCATATTGGTTTCCCGAGTTTTATAGTGAAGTACCGTAGTTTTTAATTTCTTTATCGGATGATTTCCTGTTGAAAGGTCCTACGTGCCTTTTCTGACAACTTGTATACAAATCAACATAATCGGTTGGCTAGTCAAGGCGAAAGAGCGTAACAAATAAACTTAACTTCGCATTACATTAGGATCAGGTATCGACGAGACAAGTACCGCTCACCAAACAAATCCAGTCGTTTATAGAGAAGTTCACTACAAAGAATACCGTCCGATGTTATAGTCTCCCAATTCTAAATTCAAATCTGACATAATGGACAATAAATTCTAAATTTGAATATTCGTCTACCGCAGTATCAGCCATCACGTCATCGCCGCGCAGTACCTTAAAATATAAACGAACTGGCTATAAAGGGTTGGAGAAGTGTCCGGCGCGGTGCGTGTGCCGGTGCCTGGTGACCTCCCTGCGGCCCACCTGCTGGTCGGGGAAGGGCAGCGCCAGCAGCGTGTACCAGCGGGGGGGGAGCTCGGGCCCCGCGGCGGGCGGTTTGCCATTGCCACTGTCAGGTCGATTCATGTAATCCAGTTCTAAACCTTTTTTAAGGTCTTTGTTGGGGACAATAATTCCCTAGTTTTTTTTTTTTTGGAGGTTTTGTGACACGGAAGCGTGTTTTTTTTTTATGTTTTACGTTTCAGTGTTGAATGAGTTGGTTAGATTACCCAGGGTAGGTATTTATATTTTCTAATCAGAATGATGTGTAATCATTGTTCGTTTGATTGATTACTAGTTTCTGATTCATATAAGGGGATAAAAATCATAGATGTATTCCCATATACAAGGTATACTAATAAAGGGACCATAATATACTCGTAGTATTCAATTTCATTGACACGTGACATTCCACCAAATTCGAAAAGCTCCGAGATTATTTTCTAACATTAATCGTGATTTTTTCACAATTTAAAGTGACCTCATATAGATATCGATACTTTTACCGCTTATCTGAACTTCGGTTCTGTTCAGGATCTTATCTGAGCGATTAAAAGGTTCGCACGTATACGGGATTATCAAAAACCTTGAAAACGAAAATCGCGATTTTTGGAAAAGCTAGCATGTTTTTTCGCATTTGATACAATATTACCTGGAGTGGTAAGGGACAGGTGGATTTAATTGAAAAAAATATCATAAGTTAATATCACTCCGTATAATATGTCTTTTACTATTTTCAGAATATCTAAATAATTTATGAGGTATTTTTATTATGTCGTAAATGTAAGCTGAATTTGGTAAGTATACTTTAAGAATAATTTGAACATAATTAACTTTACTATGTCTATATGAAGTAAGGTGATATTTTCAATTAAAATCTCTAACATCACGTGCATAAACGTATAAACAACATTTAAAATAAAATTTTGTTCTGTCACCAATAAAATATATAAATATTTCTGCTTACTCATTTATATTTTAAGGTACGATACCTGATGATGGGCATTTCGTTCATTCAAATATATTTAATTTTGGAATGGAATGACACTGGCAGCTATTTAAAAAAGAACATGATTTTTAAATTTCCAATGGAATAAAACTGACAGCTATTTAAAAAAAGAACATTAAACTATTACCAACCTCCGTACAAGGATGACGACGGTAGTAATGATGGCGATGAGGAAGACGAGCACTCCGAAGGCGGCCAGGGCCACCACGGCGCCGATGTTGAGCCGGGGGCCCACTGTCTCACGCCGCTCGCCGTCCACCGGCTGGGGCACGTTCACGCGGGGGGTCTGCTCGGCACGAATGTTGTTCCCGCTGCCCAGGATCTGAGGGTCAACAGATGAAAAAGCTTAGTGATATGATAGGAGGATGTGGAAATATTATATTAGTAAATGCAGTCGGAGTCTTTTTGAATAGTCAGTAAAGTGGATTTCTCCATTGTGTCTTTTAATGAACAAGTTTTTTTTATACATGTTTACTTAATAAAAATATCAGGCTTTAATCTTGTAGCATTAAACTAGTTAATGTCTGCTGGAAGAAGAATGTGTCAGTTGGCTTCACGCAGCTAAGTAAAGTTGCAACTTGGTTTTATAAACTTTTGATGTACTTAACTTTTAACCTCAATCTATCCATTAATGGAAATTATGTAAGGTTAATAATAGTTATAATAATAGTTTATAATAATAGTTTTTTTTTGTTTACCGAAGATACAGAGATACAATCAAAGAGAAATATAAGTTTTTGTATTTCCTTAAACGAGAAACATCTATAATAATATCTAGGTAAAGCAAAAGCTGAAACCTACATGTCTAAACAGAGCTGAAGCTTTGAGCCCTAGATCAATACTGTCGGTTGGTGCGGGAAGGGGGCAGGTTAATATAGCGAGTGGGCAGCCTCCCCCGGCCTTTCGCTTCGAGGCCCGCGCGTGTACCGGACGTGTCATGTAGCGGTCGAGTTGTGCAGCGGCAGTGAGGCGAGGGCTGGGCGTGGAGCCTTCACTGCCCACTCCATGTGCGAGGCCACGGAGAGTGACTCACTCGCGAACAGCGCCACCGACTAGTGCTGTACGTATATCCCCAACATGCTTTGCATAAGTGTATCAAAATAGATATTAAAATCCAAAATGGAGACCAATAAAAACGCGCGCGTGCAACCTGCCTTGCCAGCCAAGAAAAGCAATAGCGATAGCACTGTAATATGAGCGAATTATATTATTTAATTATGGAGTTAGTGTGGGAGTGTCTCTTATTATCTCATTATAGAAATTCTATATATTTTTATGTTATTGAAATAGGCACACCAACGACATGTATATTAAACATTTTCTAATAATATAATCTAGGACAATCTACTGATATACATATCAATTAAAGGTGTACACAAAATTTTTAATAAATAGTACATCAATTGAACTAGAAGATAAATAAAAGTTAATAACAAAAAAAAAACGTGATTGAAAATAAACGCATTCAAAACATATCCTTACTAATATTATAAAGGTGAAAGTTTGTAAGTATGGATGTATGGATGTATGGATGTATGGATGTTTGTTACTCTTTCATGAAAAAACGGCTCATCAGATTTTGATGAAATTTGGTATAGTGATAGCTGACACCCTGGATTAACACATAGGCTACTTTTTATCCCGAAAAATGTAGTGTTCCCGTGGGATGAGTCAGGAAACCAAATATACATATTTTCTACTCTTTCAAATTCAAATTGTTGGCACGGGATGTCCTCTCCTACGGAAGGGAAATATAGTCGACGGCACGCGGGAAATATAGTTAGTAGACACGCGAAATAATATGTTCTTGATGTGGATTGGACTCAAAAACTATCTGCACCCGGGCGAAGCCGGGCCCGACAGCTAGTTCAAAATAAAGAAGATCAATTGAAATTTATACAATAGCAAAGTTTATAGGTTTATATAAAATTATATTTAATTTTGTATTGTATTTCTAATTTTTCTCTTGAATGTTACAATTGGGTCAAAGAAAATATAAATATATGGTGCTTTAGTTGATATCTTATTAAATTTCGTTGTAATCCTACAGATAGGAGATTGCTTAACCATTCTGCTTCTGCTAAAAGGCTGTTGAAAAACTCTTTTATGGGTTGTCGTGGGATACGAGAAGGCACTGTTAACTTGAAGCATTGAAGTAAGTTATCACAATGCATTAGCCCGTTGACGCATTTATAAAGGAAAGCATTGTCGTGAACAGTCCGTCCGGCTACGTAATGATCGGATATTAAAGAAACGAAAAGGCTCATAGGGACATCTATTTGAAATTCTCTGGGAGGTTAACGCCAGATACCTAGTAAACGCACGTTGCACCGATTCAATACGTTGCGAGTGTACATAGTAAATGGGATCCCAAACCACCCTGGCAAATTTGAGGTGACTACGGACTACCGTGTTGTATATAGTGATTTTCGTAGATGTCTGAAATGATTTGGCTTTTCTCCTCAAAAACCCCAACATCCAAGACGCCGCATTCACAACCTCAGAGATATGAGATGTTACTTTTAATGTGCTGTCTAAGATGACGCCTAAATCACGTATTTTTGGTAACTCGACTAAAATCTTGTTGCTTATATTGTAAGATGATGATAAAGGCTGATTTTTTCTGGTATAGCGAACATAAAAGCATTTACTAGGATTTAGAACCATAAAATTTGTGTCGCGCCAAAATTTAATACGAGTCTGACTGAATTAATTCCACATCTCTGTGACTTCCAACAGTAGCGTAAATTTTGAGGTCGTCGGCAAAAAAGCGCGTATTTACAGTTACGGATCTGGATTGTTATATCGTTGAATTACATTATGAATAAAAGAGAACCTAAATGGGAGGCCTGAGGTGTACCAGATACGGCAAGATATTCGCGAGATTAGTGGCCGTTTACAGAAACCATAATAAACAATGTGCCCTGTATACCGTAACACTCAAGTTTTTGGAGCAAGCGTGAATGGTTAACTTTATCAAACACCCTGCTAAAATCCGTTTACACGGCATCTACTCGAAGACCTTTGTCGATCTCAGTTGCCAAGTCAGAAACAAAACATGTTAGATAAGTAAGTGTAGAAAGTCCTTTTCGGAAACCGAGCTGATGCGGAGAAATAAATTTGATAATATAATCTGAAGTTATAGGATGTATGAGGGCTTCGAACATCTTAGTGTGATAGGGAGGGGGAGAGCGCTGAGTTGGTTTTTGATTCGTTTGTGAAGCTTTGTGTGTTCTTGTTGCAGGTTTATAACATGTTGAGACGCGCGGAGATCGACTCCGCCGGAGAACACACTACACCGCGCATCAGTGCAGAGAGCTGGCAGATGGATGACAACAAGAAGAGAAGCTGCACCAGCCGGCCGACAACTTGACCACTGCAATGTTCACTACTGCTTATGGCATCGATATACGACGGGTACACGCGCGGGCCTAATACTTCAACTTCACTACTCAACTTCGATCTAATTCTTCATTATTTTGTTGGTGCCTCAACTAAGCCACAACTGATGCAAAAATGGCGTCTACCAAGTACCCTCATTATTGGTAGGCGCGATATTTGTTGCACAATGACCTGTACTACGTTAGTATAGGAGATGTGACGAGTGTGTCGCCTGTCGGCTCCCCTGCAGCGAAGACTCGGAGCCGAGCGGAGACGTGCAGAAACCATCCAATCACAAAGCTTCAACATATCCGTGGCGACACAGATGTGCGCTGTGATTGGTCGGCTGCTGCAGTGCGGGCGCGGCCGTGCAACACCGAGCGAGGCGACGCACGCGTCTGTATATTTTGCTAGCAATCATTCGAGAATGCTCAAGAGTATATTTAGTTTATGTTGATTTTACATTTTGGAATTATACAAATATTTTTGATAAATGTATTTGTCCGTGAGAGGTCGCGGTGGTTTTGTTTGTTGTTCATTGCGTTGCCCCCGGGCGGCAGGGAGCGTGTGTGAGTACCAACAGTCCTGGGGCTGCTTATTGGAGTGAGCGACTAATAGGGAGTTTTAAATGGGAATAATAATCTTAAATAAGTATTTTGTACGGAAATGAAGTTAGTAAATAAGATAATTTATAAAAAAAGTTCTGTCATGTTATGATTATGTATCTGTGTCGATGATGTTAAATTGTCGCGATTTACAGTAAGGATGTTCGATTATGAAGATACTCGTAGTATTGTAAGTAACAGCGACACTCGTCGGTTCTAGTGTTAATAAACATGTTTGATCTCTTTAAATATAATATTGATGTAACAATGCACTCAGTGGTTTCATTTATTTCACCAAAATATGAAAAACAATTTATTATTTTTTAATATATCACAAAAATAAATAAAAACCGTACCTATAAAGAATATGAAGCTATATATTACTTTCATTAGTGACAGAACATCGACCATTTCACAGGTCAATGAAACTAAATAATAATCCAAAATAACTAAAAATAAGAAACAAGTATTGCTTTTATGCAATAAATACTTTAATATTTATCAAAGGTATTTGTAACACCACCCACAATCAAATATCGATTCTGGAGTGATTTTTATGAGAGTTCACACTTTTTAAATATTATGATATTATTTGTAGCATCGTAATTCCAGATTAAAATGTTAATTTTGCATAATCGCCACTGCCGTTCGTTTTGTCCCATTAATACAAGGATTTGAGAGCATTAATCATATCGTCAGGCGTATTTTTATTGCTAGGCATGGCGAGATGAGCATGCCAATCGCCTGATGGTAATTGGTAAGCTACACGACCGCTCATAGACAGTAACAATGCTTGGCATTCCACTGCGCTCGCCATGCAGTGATTGCTAGGATATCCTTCAAACCGGAACACCACAGTGCATTTAAACTGTAGACATTGCGGTGGTACCTAGTACCTAGTACCCTATTATATATGAGAGACCTTCCATAAATAGGAGTAAGTACTAAATTACAAAATAATAATCATACCTGATTCTCTCTCGGATGGCTAGCAAGAATTATATGAGGTATGTGGCTGGTCGGCGATTCCTGATTATCAGCAACGGTGACCTTCCTCTCAGGAGGTCGTTCATAGCTTCTCGTGGTGGGCCGTTCTGTGGTGGTCTTCGGTCTGAGCCGGCGGGGGGGTTCTGGGAAGAAGGGCGTGGGGGAGGGGACGGGGCGAGAGGTGGTGATCCTGGTGGGTAGTAGCAGGCGCGGCGTGGTGGGTGGTGGGGTGGGGGGTGGTGATGGCAGCGGGCGACGCGTGCTGCTCCGAGTCGTGGTAGGCGCCGCTGTGGTGGTGGTGGTAGGCACCGTCGTGGGCAGTTCTATGGCTGTTGGATTTTATTATTTGTTATTTAAGTTATAATCTTGGCGACTCTTGGCATCCGTCTTGTTGTTAAGACGTACATAACCAACTGAGAAATTAAGGCTGTATGTGAATGTGAAATGTTTGTGTATACTGTTTCTGCCTTAAGACTACCCTTTTCGTCCTTCCTCGGAGTGCCAATAAGTTGGCTGTACAGTCTGAAACTCTAACCAAAAAATACCCTACGGTTCGCTACAGAATTCTGATAGATACAGGAGAGAAATGCTCTTGTCTCGTATAAATAGATTCATTTTATAACATCCTACATCCACGTTTAAGTGATTTAAGTAGGACCTATATTTTAACCCTTGTGTTAACCCTCAACAAAGAACATAATATATATAATCCAAGGGTTGTGAAAGTTCAGGGGCGGCAGTAGTCACTTAACATCAGGAAACCTGTTTAATCGTTTGCCGAGAAAAAAACAGATCCTCCCGTGGTCACAACCCAAAACGCAGAAGTTGTATCTTGTTATGAAGTCTCAATCAGAGTCAGGACCCTGGTTGGTCAAGGCCAACATTCATCAGCAATACATACGTTGGCAGACCGGTGCCTGTCCGTCCCACAGTCCGGAGGCGAGGCAGGCAATTTTCCCCACGCCTTGGAGCTGGTAGCCCGGGGCACAAGAGTACTCAGCCACGGCGCCGTATACCGACGCGTTGGGCTGGATACTCACGCGCCCGTTGGTTATACGAGGCGCTTCTTCGCATTGCACCACTGGAAAATAAATCTGTCGATCAAGTATCAACTCTTTGTTTTTCTAGTGTTCCTTCCCAAAATCATAAGGTTATGATACCACATGAGACATGTGTTGGAATCATGAATGGTAGTCTTGTAGATCAAGAATTAAGAATCATAGGAAAACCGCTGTTCAATGCTTGCGCTTTTAATTACCAATTATCAGTACCAGTTATTAGTGTCGTAGCCCTACCGTATAATGAGGGTCTGAATATCAATGCGTGATTAAAATTAGGATTCGGAAGTAGATAATAGGGGGAACTGAAGAAGTTATACAGATAGGTAACTAAACATGAACTGATTTATTTCAGCTATTTAAGTATAGTACCGTCACATCTCGGCGGTGGTCCATTCCAGCGCTCGTCGATGTCGCACACGAGGCGCGAGCGGCCCACCATCTCGTACCCTGGCTGGCAGGAGTACTGCACATGCGATAGATACGACACCGACCCATTCATCAGCTGGTACACGCCGTTCGAGATCTCCGCCGGGTAGCCGCACTCGATGCCTGTCAATAACACAGGTCTGTCAGTGTTCATTTTTTTATTGCAATGAATGGCGACACGAGCATGCCGTTCGCCTGATAGTAAGCGATGCGACCGCTCATAAACAGTAGCAAAACCAAACAACACCTTGAATTACAAAGCAATGCTTAGCATTCCACTGCGCCCGCCATCCTGAGACATAAGATGTTAAGTCTCAATATGTCCAGTAGTTGCTCTGGCTCCTCCAATCCGAAACACATCAGTGCATTTAAACTGCTGTTGATTTCAATATATTCATTAAAGTGGTGATGACATGCTGGTCCCGAATCGGACACGACAGCTGTGGATGTTACTCTATGATCGGATACGAAGTACGGATGTTCGACGTCCGAAGTAGAATATAAGTTTGCCTCTCCTTATAATCAGTATTATGCTCTATACAAATTATTTTTCCGAACTCAGTATGCTTACATTGTAGGATAGAGTGTATTAAGACCCATTAGTGAAGTTATACGTACGGCGTCCGTACATTCGAACTTCGTATCGGATCGTACATTAGCCTCCTTAGTTCTATTGTCATGGCCCACCTGTTACTTATTAGAGTAATCTGTTTTAGTCAACATGTAGATTAAACGTCGATAGAAAACATCGTGAACAAGTCCGCCGACCGACACTAGGCCAGCGTCTATGAGACGTTCGAACACTCGGATGACAAGTCCCATGTTCCCGATAACTACAAATATTTTTTTATGTATTATTATTACTTTTTTCTCGTTTATTGTGATATGTCTTTAGTTACGAACATATTATATTATTTGTTTGACGCCCGTGACATCACATCACGGCCACACGGAAGACCAGGGCTGGTAACACCGGCACATGCTAAGTGTGGGCCGTTTTTGTAACGAGCACTATTTTTTTTTTTTTTTATTTTAGTTTTGTTACTGCTACTTGTTACAAATATATATTTCATTCTTTCTTTCTTTCATAAATCAATACTAACGTTTGCAGACCGGCGGGAACTCGTCGTAGAATCCGGTGTCGAGGCAGGTCCTGACGGTAGGTCCGACCAGCAGGTGGCCCTCGTCGCAGGAGTACTGCACCGACGCGCCCACCTCGAAACTGTCCGTGCTCATAGTGGAGTTGGGCGGCTGCTCGGGTCTACCGCACGCCTTGGGCTCTGTGAGCAAACGAATACAGTTCACTGTTATACACATCCCCACAGTAATAGCTGAATCGCCATAGATAATCGTGTTCTGTTCGCGTGAGAAACACCGAGGAAATCTAATACCCACACCGGTTTCCATTTTCGCTTGGCTTACAAAATCTAAATTGAGTCGCAAAGCACGTTCGCAGAGTAATCAGATGTGAAATTCGCTGAGCCAATATTAGAATTCGCATTGCAAACATATACTTAAGAGACACTTATAGTTCTTTCTCCACGGAAAGATACCAAGTCTTCTGTCATAGTTAAGAAACTACGAGAGACATGGTATCTCAACGCCAAGGCCCAAAAACAATATTGACAGACTTGCAGCGTCTTAAAATGGCTGTCATAGAAATTAAGGAAAGACTTACGGTGCTGACAAATGTAGTTGAGTCGCGCTTGGCAGTCGGTGTCGGCCCACAGCCAGCCCTTCGCGCCGTCGAACCTGGCGCAGCCTTCCCCTCCACCCGGCGCGTTCCAGAAGGACACTGTGACGTCATTCCCGTTCACCCACTTCCAATTGGTGTGGTCCTGTGGGTCCCGCACGGCCCCCATCCAGTACTGGCTGCTGCTGTCGCTTCTGTAGACCATATAACGGGTTATGCGGGCGCAGTAATACAGGTGATAGAAAACAGATTACTGGTTTTGTTTGCGCGGTTTTACTTGATATTTAAGTTTTAAATTTTAGTAATATTCAATTGTAGTTTGAATAATGACCAACATAAATATTATATTCAATTAACATTTATTACAATATAATTGTTGATTATATGTTATTTAAATTTTTATCTTACTTATAAAGAAAATTATTCAGAAAGACTGATATGGTATAATACAATACGTCGTCTAATACTTAAGAATATTTTTGCAAAACTCACTGGTTAAAATAAACCGTTATTTTATAATTTATTATAGCCTGAAAATATACCCGTATCTGTAAGATTACGTCAAATAGTTCAAATATTTACAAAATATCAATTCGCCGTGAAAAATACATAATATAATACGGTTAATCGCAAATGCAATCCTAAAAGAAAAAATAACGTGAAGGTAAAGAAACCTAATTTAAATTAGATATAGTCAAAAACCATCTCTGTGGGGTTACCGCTGACACTTGTTTTCGTATCAAACGAAGTACGGTTGGAAACTTCTCGTTTTGATACTGTTGAACACAACAGGGGCCTGTGGTGCTGGTTTTACTCTGTTTTAGATATCGCGGCATTTAAGGCGGAATCATACAACAGAAACGCCACGCAACCTGACCCGGAGCTGGGTGTACTAATATTTTGAGGACAATCGGCGAATCAAATTCAAATGGACAGCGTCTGAAAACCTATGCAACATCTTCTCTTCCCATATAGCCCTAAAGTATATAGACTAAAGTCTTTCACTTTCGCTTGTTGCCAGTGACGTTTGAAAGACATTGTTCGTTATTCTGGTATAGAATCGGAATTAAGGCTGAAAAGTTCTGAAGTGGAGGCCATGTATAGGTAAGCAAAGTGTCGGGCGCACATCCATGATAGATGGGTGGTCTAGTTAACTATGCAGGCCGCTTCCAGTAAGTCGATGTGGAGATTTTTGGGCTAAGCCTATGTTCCGCAGTGGACTTCATATGACTGATTATAGAGAGAAACAGGCGAACGGATGGTAGTAATAATCGATAAACAGACTAATGTAATGATTTCTTTAAATTATAGTGAACATTGGAGATTGTAGTACTAAATATTATTATTCACTAAATTATTATATTAAATACTCTTTTAAACTTAAGGTTATGATTGAAGTAGCGTGTTTAAAAATAATTAAGATTTGAAATGTGGAAATAGAATGAGGAATAGAAAAATGTGAAAAGTTAGTCTTTTGTTAGATGTCTTGTAATGCGGTTTTGTAGACGGAATGAGAAAATTTATGTAACAGTGGAGAAATAATATTATTGTTAAACGAAGGAGTTTTAATTTCAATTAGAGGAAAATCTTTACTGGAGGAATACCAACCGGTTTAGGAGAGAAAGGACTTTGCGAGACTGAGGAGCATTTCGTTACACAAATATTACCAAGATCAGCCCAGTAATAAGCGAGTTTCCATTGAACCCCACAATCTTCCAGCTGACTGCCAAATGAGTTGGCACAACTGGCACATGTCAGCCAAGCGTGCGAGCAACTGGTGCGAGTAACTATCCCGCAAGTCGCAACGCTTGACATGCGGTGTCTTCGTAATTAGGGCATGCACTATTGAACATTATCATCCGTTAGGTCCGTTGATAAGAGAGGGAATTTAACAGTTGTAGTAAATATGTGATTTCCTGTGTCAGTGGTCAGCTGAAGTAAAATAGCTGTTGGTTCGATCGTGACCATTCATTTGATAAAGAAATACTTGTGATTAGAGTACTTGCTTTGCTTAATAGTTTTATGAAATGATCACTCCATGATAAATTTAGAAGTGACATGTGTTTTTTTTTTTAATGTGTTATGGTAATAATTTATGATATTGGTCAATTGGTATTCGTAAACTATGAATGATAGTTACCCATTTACTATCTGCCTAATACAGCAGTTGCTTATTAATAAAATTATCTATTTAATTTTAAAATTATATTGTTCTTAAAGAACCTGATAATCTAAATATAATAAAAACGCCAAGTAAAGTACGGAGCGCACCTAAAGAAAACATTATTGCAAGAAGCTTAACTTATTCTTCGCCATATATTAAAATTGAGTAATTCATTAGCAGTGCAGTGGGCGATCGATTCCGTATGTTCGGTAGAACGGAGTGCGTCGGTAAGGTCCCGTTCATAACGGACATCGCTCGTCTCAGCGCGATCGCATAAATGCTCACACTTTTGTTCGGCATTGACTAAACTGCACAAACGCTTGACTGAATGTCCGGCAGCTTTTTGTTGCGATGAATAGCGAGACGAGCATTTCATTCGCCTGATGGTAAGCGATACGACATATATCGACAGTAGGAAAACCAATTAACACCATGAATTACAAAGCAATGCTTGCCATTTCACTGCGCTCGGCGTTCTGAGAAGTAAGATGTTAAGTCTCAATATGTTCAGTGATTACTCTGGCTACAATGTCCTTAAAATCAAAACAAAACAGTGCATTTACAATCTTGTTTGGCACGAGATATAGACATTGGGGTGGTATTTACCCTTACGGTCTCTGACATATACTATGAGAGACCTACCACCAGTTGACCCATTGTGTACTAACGTTTCTTAGTCCGTATACGTTGAACATAGTAAACGTATGCATACAGAAATGGCATTACCACCCATAATGACTGAGTTTATTTGAATACGTAATTTAATGTTTACTGCTCACCGCAATATTTTAAATATGTTACTATTAATAAACTCAGCTGGGGTGAAAATTTAGGATAAAAAGAAACCGTATTAAGTCCCAAAATATGATAGAACGCTTGCCTACATTTCAGGCATTATTTTACAATAGCTCTCTCACAAATTGTCTTGGAACCTGGCAAGCGAACAAAAGAACAATTTTTTACTGAATAAAATTACGACATTTTTTTATAGGCGAACATTCGCGTGCTCTTCGAACATTGTTAGTGCCGTCTCGAGTGTCGTGGTGATCGACGGCACGCCATAGCGGTTCGGTAATAGTCGTACGGCACAGGTACTATCTCAAACTCCATAAATCGGAAAGTATAACACGCAATGACCATACTACTGCGTCGATCCACAACGAAATCATAAAAATTGTACGGAAGCTTGATATTAAATCACCCAACAGATACATACAGAAGTTTCGCCCCATTACTCCCAATACCAGAAGATAATATTCTAGAAAGCGTTTAAAATTATCAGTCATGGTGTGTTCCAAATATTATTAAATTATCTAAGGCAAAAAATTATAGCGTAACACTTGATTCAAAAATTATCGCTGATCGTTAGCTGATTCGGGTTACTCTGTACATATTCCGACACGACCACGAATGTTCGAATCGCACGAAAACTGTACGAATATGCATAAATACTTTACAAAATGTTCGAATTTTCAATCGTACGTCCTAATCTTAGACTAAGTTCGAAATAAATTATAAATATCATAGAGAGCGGTATTGATTTATAGAAGTGGAAAACTTCAATCTTATATGGTCACGTTCATTGTACGAACATTGGAACTTCCAGTCGGAGTATAGAGTAGTCCCACAGTAAATCAATTCCATTCAAATGAATCTGCGGCGTATCTAAGAAATGTTAATCCAAAACACACACAATTTCGCATCAGCATCAATATGATAGCATTGCAATAATATTGAATAGATTTCAAATCAATTACTGGGTTTATATGAAAGGTCAAAGCAATTTATTTTGGGCTTTGTAATAGCTGACCATTGGTATATAATATGTACACATTATGTTAGAAACAATCAATTAGAAATACATTGTCATTTTTATAAAAATACTCTTAGTGGATTTTTCTGAGACACATACTATACTGTGTACACTGCATAATTGCTATAATCCCCATCTATCGTTATTTATTTTTCTATTAGCTAATAGTTATAACGAATTCGCCAGCTGACTGATAGACTCACCGGTGTCGTCTCCACAGCTCCCAACTAATGAAGCCTTGTAATGCAGGGTTGCTCTCGTCCACTAGAGTACCTCCCCTAGACCGACAGAAGCCCAGAGCGTCCCTGAAGTTCGCCGGCTGACGGTCGTAGAAGATGTAGCACTTGCCATTGTACGTCGCGGTGCTGCCTGGATAGCAATAACAAGTAAAAAGCAATTAAAATGTTATTTAATCAATTAATCGTAGTTGAAATTAAATGAAAATATTTATTGAATACATAAAACGACATATATTATTTAGATTTAGTCACTTTTATCCACTACCACACGATTCACAAGGCTATTTTGGCTAGAGAAGAACGGGCAAGAAACTGTAACGTGGCTCTTTTCAAAATAAGTTCACAATACAAGGATCATACAGGGGTTAAAGTTGCGTGTAATGGCAGTAATTATAAGCCAAATCACAATTCGGTTACCTTATTGATTTGTGATTGAATTTATCTATATGTTTCTTCACTTGACTACAGGTTAAACTATGGTCAATATTTTTACTAAATACAAGACAGCCATACGCCTAACTGTACTACAAAATGTCTCGAAATGTGGCGTTAATAAGATTAAACAAATAAAAATATAAATATCACTCTTAAGATGTCCCATCCTCACAACTTTAGCATATAACGAGTAAGAAAACATATGTTTACCTGGAGGCTGGTCTCTGAACTGGGGGCATCTTTCTATCGGCAGGGCCTGGTCGGTGTACACAAAGGCCTCGCATATGGACAGCTGGCTGGGGGCAGCGGCCTCCAGGTGCACGCTAACGAAGGCGCCGGGCATGGGCGGGTTGCAGGGCAGGAAGAGCGGCTGCCCTTCCTCCAAGTAGCCGGTGAACCGGTTGCAGATCGGGTTGGTGCCGAGGTCTGGCCGGTTGTTGCCCACACGCACCACGATCACAGCGGGCTTGTTTGTACCTGGAATTGTAGATTTATAAGTTGCTTGGTATTGGATAACGGTAACGGAAATAATTCGGTATCAGCCCATTACGGGCCTCCTCAACAATCGAAAGTACGATTGAGAGTAGTTAGGTAATATAGGTAATAAAGTCCAATATAGTCCACCACGCTGACCTAGTGTGGGTTGACGAAATAAATGGAACTCTTAAATAAATCGGATTTAAAAAACTAATTTTTAGGTATTATCTAGTTAGGTATAGGACTATAGCTGAACTCTTCTAACTGTGCCATTTTATTTATGATCATCGCTTCCAATAATTGTTTCAAGATAATTTCTTCCCCTCCATCATGCTAATATTTTTCCCTCTTAGATAGAGGACTTCGTTTTGCGATCTAAAAAAACTATTACTGCTTTTACAATGCCTACGAAATCCGTGCTACACATATCCAAACTTTACTTAGATGTCACAAGCAAAACACAGCAGAACTAGAGTTAACAACTGTTGGGCAAACGTGGACCCAAACGAGTGACGTCACACATGGCAGGCATTGTGAATGACGGTACTCCGAACTGTGCCAACAGTAGTGCAACTTGTAACAAGTGTGTTGGTGGCTATGAGAACAGAGGATGCGTAGGAGAAAACATTTAAGATGTTACCCATGCAAACTAATAACAACGTTTTAAAATAAAAAGGAAAAACTGCTGGATTAACTTCCGCTTTTTATTTTAGGATACAACAAATTCCGCAGCGCAGTATTTTTTATTAAATTAAATTACAGAAAATATATTTGAGTCCACGAAAAAATCAGGATACACATTTGACAATTACAAAATTACAATTGAACAAAACATCAAATTATAGTGTAAAATACTACTTGAATAAATCATAATTTTGTTAATTACATTAATCATTGCAATTAATCTTTTTTTCTCATCATGTGTACTACCCCATAATTCAATATTACAGTAATCCAGTCCATCTAAAGGTTTCCTGGAAGAGATTGCAGTTTAAGAGAAGGAAGCGTCTTTCATTTCCATGTAAAATAAAGCATATTTACATAAACAAATCGATTGCAAATAAATAATAAATTACCGCCATCCTCGTGGCCGCAAGTAATTTTACAAGACACAAATCCCTCGAGACTTTCGTTATTTTCCGTTTTGTCTCACAACTTTCACCTTAGCGAGTGATTTGGGGTCGCTGAACCGTGCCACGTTGTAATTTAATATAATGGTACTCATCAAAAGGGTTCAGATTAGAATGGAAAGTCAACGCTTCAAAGACTTTCTGATAGCTATTATTGTTCTAACCTCAACACGGTTCTCACTGATATTTCAGGGGTAACGTCGCCAGTAATGAGTTTGTATTATAAGGTGAGTGCCCTCCGCCACTAGACTCCGCTTTTATGCTCAATTTTTTTGCTAAAGCTTGCTTAGGAATTACGCAAATGTTACACATTGAAATTGTAATTGAAAATTAAAATTACAGAATCTCAGATTATATGGAAGGCAAAACTGCGTAGGAATAAATTGCGCCGTTTCTTCTTCACAGATAACGCTTCGAAGCAGTGGTAGCAGAGATTAACGATTCAAAAGACCTTGTGTAAGACTATTCTATAAAGGATAATTTTATATTAATTTTTTATCTTGAAACCCAAACCACGATAAAATCCGTAAAAATAAATCTATTTCACTTTAGTAAACTTCCGTGTCAGACTACAATAATTGATGGTAAATGCTGCGCACTCGACACAACCCAATAGTATACAGATGTGTTTGTAGTCACTAACAGCCGCTGCCAATAAACAAACCCAATCCAAAATTTGCCTTTTTTCTGATACTATATTGCCAATAATCAATCTCAGTAGTGAAAAAACTATGGCAACATGACAAGAGACCAATCGAAAAGTAGGACACAATCCAGATTGACTTCAATCTAATTTTTTGGATTGATTATTGGCATCGGCCGTTAAACTACCACCCCGCTTTGTTTTCGGTACCAGTCTTGAGATACCCAGTATGCATATATTTTGAACATACTGCCACTAATCGTGGTTACCTCGGTGACATTAATGTACTACGGAACGAATACGAATACGCTAAGATCTCAGGTCGAATCTCAGGTCAGGTTCGAATCCCGGGTCGGCCAGTCATATTTAATTTTTCTATTCATTCTCAGCCTAAGTTCCGTAATTTGTGCTCGACTTGACGATAGATTCCCCTCCATCACATTACAGGATGGAACACGCATGGTAAATCGTGGAATTCCAAATAGCACCTCTGCCTACCCTGCAGGCGCAATCCGAAAAGGGCGTGAGTTTATATATAAATAAATAACACCGAACAGTCACATACATTGTCCTGGGTCGACACTAAGATCGAGTCTTGTGTCGTAGATATCAGGAGCTACGAAAGACTTTTTGGTCTCACGAACACCCAGAACCGAAAGGAATATTTGTGGGCCGCACAAACATTTCTCTCGGTTCGGGGATAGAACCCGAATACCCGATATGTACCTTATCAATAAAAACAATGTTTCTATCACACAAAGCAATGATCGACTACATTGTATTCATCGCCCGTAGTTCTCAACTGTACTGATAATAAGCTTGCAATTATGCAGTTAACACTTAAGCGGCAGTGCTTGGGCGCACATCGCGGTCGCTCCGACCACCTTATCTATCAACTAGTTACAACTTAACACGCCGTGTAGGGTTGGCACTGAGATATGTCTAGTCAGTGTTAATGTAAATTAGCATCCAATATTTAAAGGACCTGGACAGTTTCTGCCTAGTTACTTTTTATCATGTACAAACAATGATATATTATACAAATACGACGTAGATATCGCACTAGCACTTCAAAAGTGAGGCGTTCAAATTCGGGCAATTGGTGTAATTTCATCTAGTCGCATAGCAACGGCGACAGAGAGAAGACCTCAGTGCTGTCAACATAATTTATTTCGAAAATATTGTCTAAAGTGTCGAATTGTGTGTTTTAAGAGTGTTAAAACAATGGTGCAAAAATATGAAACTAAATGGGACCTATACACCACACGTAAGTATACAAAAACCACACAAAATTTAATTTTTATTTTAAATTAGCAAACACCGCCTTCAATTGTGTAAGAAGGATCGCCTAATACAAAGATTGTTAAGTGCGATAGGGACAAAAAGCGTACGTCATAGATTAACAAGTCAGAAGCGAAACCGATCATACAGAAAATTGACGATGACAGTTTGAATGGATTTGGATAATTGTATATTTGTTTCTAATTCAATCATATTTAAAACGATTAAGTTATTTGTTATGAAATATTTTCATAATAAATAACTTAATCCAACCACGAACATTACAAAATACATTAGCTTCCCCATATATTTTGAATGACTATATTATTTACATATATCATTGAATGTTTCCAGATTTCCACGTGATGAGCTTTTGAGACGTAAATGGATATGCACTATGCACAGCTGGTACAAAAAGAGGGGATCGTAACTGGATACTTTAAAACTGATTAAAATTGGTTTAGCACATTTAATTATGAATAAAAATATACAACTACGAAAAAATATATATCCACCTAAAAAACCTGCACCATCGGTTGTTTACCAGTGGCAGGTCGCTCATACGTTAACGCCATGTGTAGGTACCACCGCAATGTCTATTTCCCCCGCCACACGGCAGTTTAAATGTCATGTTATGTTCCGGTTCAAAGGACATTCTCGCCCAAGTAATCGCTGTACTTATACTTAAGATCTTATGTCTCGGGATGGCGAGCACAGTGAAAGCCAAGCATTGCTTTGTAATTTAAGGTGTCTTGGTTTCGCTTATGTCCACGAGCGGTCATATCACTTGTCATCAATACAACAAATAATAATATTATTAAGAAATCGATTTTTCAGTGCCTGCTTACACGGTAATCAATTTATTTTTTATTTTTTCAAGTTTGTAAGCAAATAAAAATGTATTTGTTACAGGATGGCGTACCACATGTAGACTCATGTAGCAACCTCAAAGTTAATATATTATATACTTATAAAACCAAATAGGTAGTTTTATTTATCGTCACCCTTCTGTTACTATCGCTTCGATTCTATGTTTGGATAGCGCAATGCTATCTCTTTTCGTCTCGTACTTTCTGTATAATCTGTTTCATTCACTAAAATTGTCATAAAGTATTAACAAATGAGTATGTATATGCATAGCAGTACAGTTTTTGAACGTCACGCAATATGGATATGCGTCATCTTTATTAAAACATCATTGTGTACAAAAACAAAGCAATAATTGAATGAATATAAAAAATCAACTATTAATTTAAGAATATGTCACATTTCTGTAGAAGTTTAGGGAGTAATATAAAGTTTAATAAGATTTTGCATTGATTGATGACCCATTTCCGCCATTGTTGGCCCCGCATAAACGTTTCGTTCGCAGTAAAGCAAGTGTAGGAAAAAAATAATAACTTTGTCTAAAATATTCCTAAAAATAATCTATAAGTAGGTAATAGGTCATAATAACTAACAATACTACATATATATAAAGCAATGTTTGTAGTATATACTTGCACATATATTGTTCTCTTTTTTACACACTTTCATTGCAACAACTAAACGCTGCAGTAAAATACTTGACACTTGACAGTTGCTTGACAGGAACCATGCTTTGTTTATTTGTTTACATTGTGACACAATTAAAAACGTCTCGGTGTATATTTTGTGTAACTTATAAAATATTAGTTCCTTTAAATTCCAAATTCGATGATAAAGCATTTATGTAAACGTATTCTTATTAGATTCAATAAATTGACGGATAACCTACAAAACATAACCTGAAAATAAGATATGTTTTTGTAAATATCTAAGAACCCTGAACTTCATAGGCTTTGTAACTTTTCTGTATTAATCTTGGAACAAACCTTACCCCAACAATGCAAAACTAATTGATGTAGACGAGATTCGAAGTACTAGGCACAGCGCCATACAAAAACTGGCCATGTTCTTTGGAACTTTGAAACTCCAATGTGTCAAGAGACCCCGACAATATATTCTAGATCTACAAATCTGTGAAACCAATATCCAGTAGCGGTATTTCCGGAAAAATACGATCTAGCGACCTCCAAAAAATTAGCGTATTCCCATATTTAAGCCCGGCAACGCATCTCCATGCCTTATAGTGTAGCAGATTTTCATATATCGGCGGTGATCACTTAACATCAAGTGAACCGTATGCTCGTTGATAATATAAAAAAGCGTATCTTTTCAATCGTCGGCTAAAGGCCCATCGCAAAATCATTTTTCGTATTTATTAAATGGGTGATTGATTTAATCAATCCGTGTAGTCTTCATTTTGTGTTAAGCTTTTTACTCATAACAGATAATAAAATTTCAGAGCGTTCAAATATACTATAATCATTTATGTCTGAAGGAATCGACACTAAGCATACGCTTTTAAAAACTTTGAGTGTCAGCCCTACAACTTCCTTGCTGCAGTTGTCTGTCAGCCCTACAACTGCCGGATTACTGCTGTGACAACCCTTTTATTCATATTTTGGGTATAATAAATCTGTAATAGTTTTCCATTCCTACCAACTTGTACTAACCCTACAACGGCTTGCAGCTCAGCGTCAACCCTACACTCAAACCGGTGCGTTGAGACAGGCGGAACGGGGCCGCGGCGACCGCAGCAACACTCGCTATTGACCGGCATCACACCTCATCATTTCTACTTGACATTCTTCCAATAGAAAGCTGCTTGGAACGGTTCTCACGGAGGCCTGTGTATCAGGGTATACTTATCGACGGGTTGTATTACCCCTGGATAGCCTTGTTTGACTAGAAATAGATATGCTCAATGAAAATTTGGTTCATAGAGACTCAGGTTTTTTAATCTAGTTACATCATAATACTAAAATTATTTATAAAGTAGAAGATACAAAGTTCTGCAGTTTTTTTCACCCCTATTCCATTTTGGGATATAAGTTTTGGAGTGACACCATCACATTTTTATTAAATAGGTCAGAGTGACGAGCCAGCGGGTCAAGTGGTAAGTGAACACTAGCGCCACGATAAATAAATTAACAGCTCTTATTTGTTTTTTTGGGGAGTTTTATTGAATCTTTTGCAAGATTTTTCAAAGCTAGTTAACTATACGATGTGCACGGATGAAGTATTCTATTTGAACTGTGTTATGAAATTGTTACCTGCAACTGCAGAGCTGATTTTTCAATTATCAAATACTAGCGGCCCGGCCCGGCTTCGCCCGGGTGCAGATAGTTTTTGAGTCCAATCCACATCAAGAACATATTATTTCGCGTGTCTACTAACTATATTTCCCGCGTGCCGTCGACTATATTTCCCTTCCGTAGGAGAGGACATCCCGTGCCAACAATTTGAATTTGAAAGAGTAGAAAATATGTATATTTGGTTTCCTGACTCATCCCACGGGAACACTACATTTTTCGGGATAAAAAGTAGCCTATGTGTTAATCCAGGGTGTCAGCTATCACTATACCAAATTTCATCAAAATCTGTTGAGCCGTTTTTTCATGAAAGAGTAACAAACATCCATACAAACTTTCACCTTTATAATATTAGTAAGGATATCCAAAATTTATTTCTGTAACAACAAAGAATGTAGCAATAAAAACTGCGGTAGTTGTAACCTGTGTCCTAGTAATTAATTTGAAAAAATCCGTAAACATAAAGTGTTCTCACCGCAGCAAGGTTTCCCGAAGTCCAGCCTCACCAGCTGCACCATGTACGGCTCTAGCAGGTTGACGTACCACCAGGGCACGCGCTCGGGCTTGGTGAGAGTGCACGTGTCCGCGCTGAAGGCGGCCGCCGTGCTGCCGTCCAGCGCGCGCTGCGGGACGCCGCCCTCCTCCGTCGACGCCTGCATGGGAGCCTTGCCTGCTGCCACGTTCAGCACTGCAAACAAATATTAAAATGTCAATACAATTGTACGCATTCATAGCATGTTCTTCAATAATATTTATGGCTTGTGTCGTGGGCAATGCCATACATACATTAGGTATATATAAATAATAAACGTAAATAAATAATTAGTTACGAGAGCAGAGATATCAAATGCTTATATTTTACCTAAATAATACTTATCTATATATTAATACGTGATGCAAAAACTTTCGATCCCTTTTTACGAAAATTGCGCGGACGCAGGAGCATAAAATTTGGCACACTTATAGTTTATGTGTAGGAGAAGTGGAGAATGCTAATATTTTTCAATAATAATGCTTATAAAGTACATTAAATCAAAAAATAAAACATTACACACACTGCCATGCATTTCACGCACACATCCATATACAAGTATACATACATACTCTGGTGTCAAATTGTTACTTTTCTTTTTCATTTTGTTCTATTGACATAGACATATCAAAAAAAGGTTTTATTATAATATTGAATGTATGATTTAAAAATGTTACATGTCGTAAATAAACTTAATCTTAATGGACAAAAGATATCTAATAAAACTATATAAATACTCAGTAAATCTTATGTTATAATCAATCAACGCACTTACAATGCTCATGGTATCTATATTTCATCTTAGTCCGAATCAATATCTTATAATCCTTAAAATAGGTTCAAAAACACTTAAAATATTTAAAAAAAAAACATGCTGATAGAAAATATTGAGTATATATTACTTATAAATTATGAAAGCGGGGGGGGGTATCAATTTCATAATCGAATTATGCCAGGCGAAGTGTAGCTTGGTTAGTTAATAGCTAATATTCGTAATAAAATAAGAATCGTTGTATAATTGTCACAAAACATTACAAATAGAAAATATTTATGAAAAAGACAAAAATATCCTGACGCAGCTAGGCGAGTGAGACGCCCATGAGGGGTTCGAACCCTCGACCTCCGCGACAGTACCGCGACGGTCTACCAACTGAGCCAATGGGCGAACGATAGAGCCTTCGAAATACTTGTATCGAAGCCGCTATGGAGCTTTATTTTATGTTGTTATTGGTACATGGACTATTTTTAGAAATTGATCTGAGGGTTAATCTTTCACGACCAAATATACATTTAACTGTACAAATATGCTAAGTACTTTACAACATTTTCAAATCCTCTATCTTACGTCGTAATCTTAGACTAAGTTCAGATTGAATGAAGTTTTATAAAAAATAGTATTGATATTTGGAAGTGGAAAAGCTTTTATCTTATACTTGGATGTCGAACATTACACTTCATATCGGAGAATAGTATGACCCCCCTGTATTCCAGTGTGGTTAAAAAAATTGTATGTAGTTCTAGGATACAAACGACTATTATCTTGCATACTTTTTTGCTTTGTTATGTGAAACTTATCTGTATCAGCCCATATACGTCCCACTGCAGGGCATGGGCCTACTCTACAACCGAGAATACGATTGAAAGTGGTTAGGCCATATAGTCCACCACGCTGGCCTAGTACGGGTTGGCGGACTTACATACCATAGAAATTCTGATGAATCGCTATGGTATGCAGGTTTCCTCACGATGTTTTCCTTCACCGTTTTAGTGCGTGGTGATGACTATCAATACACACATGACTCCGAAAAGTCAGAGGTGTGCCCTGGGATTCGAACCCACCACCACCGAGAACATGTTGGCAGCCGCGTCTAGTCCGTTTACCAACAGGCCACCACGCACTATATGTGAAACTTATAACTTGCTTTAATAAGTAAATGCGAAATATTTTTCGCATTTAGATTTTAATGAAACAAATAATAATTCCAAAGTGTCAATCAGTCTTGAGTTCGAAACCCGGATTAGGCAAAGTGACATTCGATTTTCTATTCATTACCCGCCCGGAGTCAGAAATTTGTACCCGATATGGCGATAGGCTCTCCCTTATCACACCATGGGACAGAACATACAAGGCGAAATGTGGGTGCCCTGGTAGCACCTCTGCCTACCCCTTCTGGGAAAAAGGCGTGAGTTTATGCATGTACGAGTATATGTGCGATCGATAATAATAAGATAATCGATGCAGGTTGTTGACATAGTGGGCAGTGCCGTTAGACCAGCTGCGTGACACGTTGATTTGCGTGCAATTATCGACAGTTATCGAAAATTATCGACAGTTATCGTCCAGCTCCAGTGACATAGTAACCAACCCGATTGGACATTCTTTCGCTTATGATAGGGTTCTCCCAGTAACTGATGATAAAATTCATATAGGTGAATTAGGGAAAATAGTTTATTATTATGTGCTTAGCAATTAAGATAAAACTACGTTTTATTATATTTTCTTGGATATTCCACGTAATAGTTGAATTCTTTTCATCTGTACTTTTTTATTTGATTTGCCAAACTGGATCTGCATAAAAACTAATATTAAACAACATTATTTTTGTACCATTAACAAATACGTGCAATATTTACATACATTCTACTAGATGTGAATACGATTGCTTGATTTTGAAGTCATGTGTTTTAAGCTTGAAACTTGGTTATAGTTTGGTAATTAGTTCCTTTCCTCAGATAATTTAGCTAGCTATTTGTATAATTGCATGATTTAGTAACTTTTTCTTCACTTAAATGAGCTATTCTATTCAGACGATCATATCTACGCTTTAAATATAATAATGGTATATAGTATTATAAATTAACTTCTTCTTTATTCAATTCATTGGCTTAATTATAATAAATATATTTTCACTCTCCCGGCCCAGTAGGTCGTAACACTCGCGGCGTCTTCTGTAGCCTAGATGTTGTCAATTATTGACCAGTTGGTAGAGCACCGTAGCCACATCATTAGGTGTGACTTATCCTACTCCGAAGCGTCACAAGCACAGTCCGATTTTGACTGATAACACTACCAGATTTGTCTTACATCGACCCACTCCTATGCGAAGGCGGTTAAGTGCCTTCCATATACCTATAGTCCATTGAAATGTTACATGAGCTTTGCATTTTTTAGAGTCGCAATTTTATTTTTGGGATATGTGTGGGGGGTCAATAGAAGCTTAACCTCAAGTTTGTGGGGTCGCCACCCTTGTCTCCCGGCCGCCATCTTGGAAAAAGGGGTGAAAACACTTTTTTCGCGATATCTAGGAAACTATGCGACTTACAAAAAAATTGTAAAACATAATTTGTAGCTAATTGTTTTGCCTACAAATATGTTTATATAACTTTTTGCCCTAAATTAATAATTAAAGAAGTTATAAGCAAAAAAGTGAGTTAATTTTTATAAAAAAATTCTTTTTTGTTCTATAATTTTTTTTAAAAATAATCTCACTTTTTTTGCTTTTTTTTATTTTTATTAACCTATTCTGTCCCACTACTGGGCAAAGGTCTCCCTCAACTCCTTCCACTTATCCCTATCAGTTGCTAATGCCATCCAAGTGCTGCTAAATTGCTGCTAAATTTAATCAATACTTGTCTCGGTGCCCAGATTGTTGCGGGCGGCGCGGCGCGTCGTTTCGCAGCCGTCTTATCAGCTGCTTAGTTCTTAAATAATATTACATTTTATGGATAGTACCAGCCGATGATCGGCCACGGAACAAAGACTGAGAAAAGTTATGCTACAGTCCTCCAAACCCAACTAATACGCGTTGGTGCACTTTACCTACCAAAGAAGACATTGTTAAGATCCGTACGGTCTGCAGGTTTTTAGAACGATGTTTTTTTCGACGTTAAATTTACGTGGTAGTTTACCATCAATACACACATGACTCTGAAAAGTCGGAGGTATGCCCTGGGATTCGAACCCGCGACTTAATTGAACATGCTGGCAGCCGGTTCTGGTTCGTTTACCAACAAGTGCCACCACGCACTTTTTTCAGGTTTCCTTACAAGAAATAAAATACTTAATTCTTTGTCCTTAATAAAAAGGAATATTATACATTATACTCGTACATGTTCATAAAAGCTAGGTCTCTTTTATGAGACCACTTGGGTAAGTATCACCCTAATGTCTTTTCCTGGCGCCAAGCTGTAGTGTTAACGCATTGTTGTGTTTCGTTTTAAAGCCCGTTGCAGCCAGAGTAACTACTGGATATATTAACACCTATATTCTAAGACGTTCCTCGAAAAAGTCTCGATTCCACTCGGCCTTACTACAGGAAATCTATATTCATAGTTGAAAAAAGTCTCCTCCACTCAATACTTTTCCTTTATCGAATCTGTACCTTATTAACACATCAATGACGTATTTCCTCGACTCAACCTCACTCGAGGAGCCTCTAGGAAAGATATATTTTAACTAAGCATACCATTTTCGAGGATTCTTCAAATTCATTTTAAACGTCACCACGACAAAGGTTAAGTTGAGGAAGATTCGAGGAAACGTCTTAAAATATGGGTGTCAACATCTTATGTCACTGGATGGCAAGCGCAGTGGAATGTTAAGCATCGCTTTGTTAATGGTTTTTAGTTTTGCCACTGTCCATGAGCGGTCATATCGCTTGCCATCAGGCGAATAGCGTACTCGTCTCGCTATTCATTGCAAAAAAATATCCTAGTGTGAATAAAGTGTTTGTAAACAAGCGCAACACCGCGGTAAGCTCCGATCGAGAAGGAAAGTGTCGCCGGCCAAGCGGAACGCCACGGGTTTTTGCAACAATGGACTTTTTACTCTCGACCAAATGCGCGGACGAAAACCATGCGGTATGTCTGTACACATGGATCACGACTCACGAGTGTCATTAACTGCTTTCGCAGATGTATAAGACTTTTTATATTGCAATTAATGGCGAGACGAGCGTACAATTCACCTGATAGTAAGCGATGTGACCGCTCATGAACATTAGAAAAAACAAACAGCATCTTGAATTACAAAGCAATGCTTGGCATTCCACTGCGCTCACCACCCTGAGACATAAGATGTAAAGTCTCAGTATGTCCAGTAGTTACTCAGCTACAATGCCCTTCAATCAGAAACACAACAGTGCATTTAAACTGCTGTTTTGGCGTGAGAAATAGATATTACGGTGGTACCCACCCAGGTGGCCTCTGACATATGGAGACCTACCGCCAATGTCTATAGTAAGACTATAAACGCCGGTCGGTATAATAAATATAATGACAATTAATGAGGTATTTATTTTATTTTTACATAACGAGACTCACAGCTACACAATACAACATAAAGTTATAAAAGTAGCTTAAGCCATTTAAGGATCTACACAAGCAAATAAAGGTAGAAAAATATTTAGGTACTAATATTAAAAACCAGCTACTAAGTACAATATTATAAACTTAATAACACTTATCAATAATGAATAGTCATAACTTCAACTAACATTAAAAATAAGATACAAGGAGATACTGCAACTAGTTGAAAAAAATATTAGCCAACCGTCATCTAGCCGCGCTTATTCTGGTATGAAATAAATCTATAGCAAATTAATCATTTACTAAAGTACAAGTTTTTGATGCGTATTGGATTTGAATTAATACACCAAACACATACATAATACGATTAAATTAGGTTTCAACCGCACACTGAAATACAATTCTTCTATTTTGCTATCAGAAAATACGAAAATTTTCGGTGTCACTAAAACATTTATATGTTTACCTACATATATTTTTACTGGTGGTAGGTCTCTCACATGTGAGAGGCTGCCTGGGTGGGTACCACCGCAATGTCTATTTCTCCCGTCAAACAGCAGTTTAAATGCACTGTTGTGTTTCGGATTGAAGGACATTGTAGCCAGAGTAACTACTGGACATATTGAGACTTAACATCTTGTGTCTCAGGATGGCGAGCGCAGTGGAATGCCAAGCATTACTTTGTAAATCAAGGTGTTGATTGGTTTTGCTACTGTTCATGAGCGGTCGCATCGCTTACCATCAGGCGAACGGCATGCTCGTCTCGCCATTCAATGCAATAAAAAATATATATATATACAACGTGTAACAGGATTAATTCACAACCTCAGACACCCCAACTTTAAAATATTATTGCAATCATAGTTTATGCTTTGAAATCGTACTACCATAATTACAAAATATTTTATTTATGAAATTAGTTATACCAAATGTAGGCACTTAACATGGTCACCTCACGAGTTACAAATAAGAGAGTACTACTACACACGCTCGCGGACACGCACACATTTACACAAGACCTATTCACACGAGTACCTAACGCCGAACGCTGCGACGCGCCGCGCTGGCAGAAACAGCTGACAATAAACGAAATACAAATTACGTACGTAACTGATTACTAGGTGGTTTGGTAAACAAATTATTATTAATTTAATCTGTAAGCATAACATTTGTGTTTTAGCTATAAAATCTAAATATTTTACTTACTAGATATAATGCGTACGAACCCAACGTAAGACAATATTTTGCATGAATCGGCTATAAAATATTATTAATTTCACTTCCGCTAAACTTCGTTCCTACAGGCGGGCAGGATACGGGCGTCATTTATTTTGCATTACTAATGAATAAGATAATTAGATAACGCAATATCTAACAATGAAGACTAGATTGGGAATCACAACACAAAAAAATACAACAAAATTAACTTACGTGTTACATGGCACTCATGCGGCGATTTCTTTTTAAAATATGTTCGAAATGTCCACCACCTTGATACACTTTGATGCACATTTGCGTAATTGTTCACGTAATTTATGTAAAACTTCAGTGTCACTTTTCACTTTTAGGAAGGCTGCCACTATTCTACTTTTTAGTAGTCTAGTTATACCAGAGATTTATTACGTCCCCACAAAAAAAGTCAAGAGGCGTCAAGTCGGGTGACCTAGGAGGCCATTGCACAGGTTCGCCGCGACCTATCCAGCGCTCTCCGAACTCAGCATCGAGATACTGTCGGACACTACACTGGTGCCGCGGCCGTGCCTGTTGTTAAATGTCCTGCATGCCAATGATACATTATCACCACACAGTGCCAAAGTTCTCACCATTTCAGTGTATTCAATATTCGAATACCGAAAAGACATCGCGCGCGAAAGTTATCGAAATATCTACTAAACACTTAAACACAAGCAGACACAGATAACTGCGGTGCACGACTGGATTTTTTTCACATAGTCGGTGCCCATTTAGGGATTGCAATAACGGGATATTAGACACACCGGAATTCCGCATACATTGTAGCAAAATTACAAACCGAATTTAATCACCATTTTAACGTTCCGCGAAATTATTTTTCATAGAAATACCTACTTGTTGTTTCATTTCATAGTGATTTTGTTACAATTTAATTTGTTTCATTTAAGTGCATGTATTGCGCGGGATTTAGATCGCCCGGTCTTGCAAATACCGGGAGTAATTTTTATCGCGGCGCATCCCTATACCGGTTGCCTTTTGATGTACCGCCGCGCCGCGCGCGCCATCGTTTGTCGGATGGATCAAATTGCATTAAACAATAGCTGCATCCTGCTCTAACTAGTTGTAGTTAAATGTGCGGAAAAGAGAATATGATAGTTATTTATTTTGGTAGCTTATTACGTTTATTGAGGCCTATCGTTGTGTGCGTTTGATTAATGATAGATTGCTTAAATAAACTTTATGACTATCGAAATAAAGTTCATTTTTGTTCATTATTTAGTTTATTAGAGTATTCGTTTAGTGATTCATTTAAAAATGATCTTATGTCCTGGAGTTACGTTTCAATTTCGTTTGTTCGGAGTAGTAAATGAAAGAGTGTCTGTAATTTACTTGGTCTTAACTAATTATTTTGAAAAAAAAAATACCTACCAAAAAAAATGTTGATATCGGTTCAGTAGCTGATTCTGAACGTACTACTTTCCGCTTTTACATTTAAATCTGTTACATGTTGTATATATTTGGAACGGAAATTCGTGTCTTTCTTTTATTGTTTATTACATACAGCATTAGATTAGTAAAATTACCTTTTAAGGAGGCCACTCAGTATTCTATCCCTATCCCAAAAATATATTTATTACATAACCTAACTTCTTACTGGGATTTCCATTGAAAACTTTATTTTCGGACACTGATATTGAAAACGATAAAGTAGGTAATCGAGCTGCGTCCGGCAAATATGTGACACCTCGATGCATAAAAAAATCTACAAGAAGGTAGCGCAAGGGAAGCCACACGTAAGAAGCCTTTTTAGGAAAAAATAATTTACTCTGTCATTAATAATAAATTATTTTATACGCATATTTTTAATAGTTACATGAAACCATTACCTGTCATATATTTATAAAAGTAAAATTACTCCTAATTAAAACAGTTTAAACTACGAAAATATTTTAAATAAGTTTTAATTAATATTGTTTCCGTAACAATGTCGCCAAAAAACAATGTCATAATGGTGGAACCGATCTAATTACGTTTTATTAACGGAAGTGCTAATTATATATGAAAATATAAATTTAAAGGTTGGTTTAACACGTTTTTTATGTAATGGAAATAGAAAGCCGTGTTGAATTTACAAGCGGATTAATCAATTGACACGTTACGTAACCGCGAGAGAAATTAATGTTATTATTTAAAGTGTCGTTTCAATTTATATCATTTTATAAGACCCACAAATACAGGGTATATCAAGACTGCTACCGAAAACGAAGCTGGGTGGTAGTTTAAGCGACTTCAGACACAATGCAACAGAAAAAGTTGCAAAAAAAAGCGACAATTTTTTTTTTGTTGTTTTTTTTCCTATGGCCATATTTGGGTGGTAAATACATTTTTTCCTAAAATAATAGTGTATACCCTTTTATTTATAAATAATCTAAGGTATAAAAGTGTTTAAATTATTATTTTAGCAAAAACTATGGATTTACCACCCATAAATGACGATATTTAAAAAATCATAAAAAATAATTGTCACGTTTCTTTGCGAAATTTTTGGTTGCATTGTGTTTGTAGTCACTAAAACTACCACCCAGCTTCGTTTTCGGTAGCAGTCTTGAGATACCCGGTATAAAACAAATAGATGATATACAGCATGTATTTTTGATCTGACTACTTATTTAAACAAATGCATGACCTGTGTCTTGCTTGTATGTAACTATTCATGTTTAATACTTTTTTTAATAAGTTTAATTTCAACTAATTGTCATACTTTATTCACGTTTCTGATAATTTATCTTCTAATTTAATTTGATGTTGGATATTATTGATATGTATATCAGTAGTTTTTCCATTATTGTTGTGTCGCCGGGCCAGCGGCTTTGGTGTGGAGTGGGCTTACCTCAACTCAACACATCCTGTCATACTACTATATTAGTAGAAAAGCCGATTTAATATTCAGCTCAATAGCGTTAGTCCCTAAGTGAAGACATAGTAAAGCAATTCTAGTGCATTAGCATTGCAACATCCCTGCGAGTTGACAAACAATGCAAATGCGTTTTGTGTAACACGATGAGTGAGATAACGCAACGCAATTTGGCTCGGACGCCGGGCACGCTTCTCTAGTGGTGAAATACAATGCAAGGGACCGACAGTCGCGTAACTTGGGGTACAATGTAAAAATTAGCCAACCAAGAGTTTTATGAGTAATCGATTGATTTTTAATAAAGCTGTATCAGTCTCAATTGAAGGTACGAAATACGAATGAGAGGGTAAGGCCGTCACCACGCTGGCCTAGGATTGGTGGACTATACGTTTTCTCACGATGTTTTCCTTCACCGTCACAGTGCGTGTTGATTGACTATCATAAACACATGACTCCAAAAAATCTGAGGTGTGCCTTGGAATTCGAAACCCACGCATACCGAAATATTGAGTGCTGAGTCTCGCCTGTTTACCAATTGGCCATCACTTAATAAATACTCACAAAATATTGACGTCTAGTTACTAGGAAAGTAGGTCGCTCCGAAAGGTGCAGTTTTTAGAGGACGGGTAAACATTCAAACACACGATATACGAGTAAAAATATAACGGGATTGACCACGCCCCGCTTTATGGTACCCCCGGAATACGTACCCGTCGTCGGCACGTAAGCTATGTCGCAAATCTTGCGGAATTAGTACAGGTTCCCCAGAACAAATTTCATAATTGATTACTAACAAGTTGATTTTTCGTGAGTAGCTTCCTTTCGACTAGACGCCCAACTTTTTCCTTACAGTAACTTTGGGAAATGGTAGCTTAGTAGGGTAGCAAGGATAAAACATGTCGATTTGACGAATTTTTAAAATTTATTAGTAACCGAATTTTTCTTTGTTAATTATCGAGATAATTATCTAAATAACGTGAAAAACTATTTGTCCTACAAAATATAAGGTTTTATCACAACAGTCCCCCCTCTCCAACATGTATCATAAACAAGGTCATGGAAAATAATTACTAACCAGCTGATTTTTTTTTTATTGGTTAACTAATATTTGTATAGTTTACTACCCACAATGTCCTACAAATTGTGTGGTATGTCATCTTGGTCCTACGCTCAAAAGATGTAGTACTAATACATAATGTAAAAATAATTACTATCAAGTTGAATTTTCGAGAATAGCTTCATCTCAATGAGACGCCCAAGTAATTCTTATACGAAAATTCTCGATTGTGGTTTATAACTAAGATAATAGGGATGAAATATGTTGACTTGACGAATTAAAAAAAATTATTACTAACCGATTATTTTTTTGTTAATTATCGAGGTAATAATCTAATTAACGTAAAAAATATTTGTCCTACAAAATATAAGGTTTTATCACAACAGTCCCCCCTCTCCAACATGTATGATAAATCAGGTCATGAAAAATAATTACTAACCAGCTGATTTTTTTTATTGTTTAGCTAACATTTGCATAGTTTACCACCCACACTGGCCTACAAATTGCGTGGTACGTTATTCCAGTCCTCCAGTTACAAAGTTGAAATTCATGAAATTAAAAAAAATATTTTGTATATTTTGCTATTGTAGCTAAGGCACACTGCTTTCCTTGCTCACAAACGCATCCGCACAGCATGGTTTACTGTGGACCACAGACGACTAAAAATACAGACGGCCAACGCACAGTTACATTGTTTTTGTAGTCACTTAAACTACCATCCGGCTTCGTATTCAGTAGCACCCTTGATATACCTGGTATATATTTAGATGCGTTTCGCACCGGAGCTGGAAATAGGTATTTTACCGAAATAACTATTTTGTCGACCTTTTAGAACTTGTCTTAAGTGACAAACACTAAGCATGGATTCACGCACTAATAAGGAGAGGTGAAGCGCGCGGGGCGGGGTAACTTTGGGGCACCGAGGTATTGGTGCATAGGTTGTGCAAACAAAACATTGCGCGTCGTTTTAACCACAGAATACTAAACTAACAGAAGTCAAGCTTCATATAAAGCGCGCTTAATCAACGCCCACATAGACAGTTCACCGACATGATATTCCAAACCAGTCGAGACCACTGCGAGAGCGAGTTTCAACTTTTGCGCGAACGCCGAGCGTAGTATGGCAACAAAAGTGAAGTAAATACACAAGGTTGACTTCTGTTAGTATTCTGTGGTTTTAACTAGACGTAATTATTGGTCGCTATAAGCAGTTGGTCGCTTAAACCGGGGTCGCACTAAACGGTGATATTTTCTCAGTACCATACTATGAAACCTAACTTGAGTAAACATTATCGTCGTTAAAACCGATTAGTCATTATAAGCGAAGTCGTTGTGTACGAGTACTAGTGTAAGTATAAATGAATATTTCATTTTATTTTGTATACTCAAAAATTACAAATTTTGTAGGACTAATATAACATACCTTTATTTTTGTAGGACATTGTTTTATTTGGATGAAAAATATATTAACCTATCACGTGATATATTTGTCCTACAGTTACTAATAAAAAAAAAAGTCTTGCGGTATTGACAACTTTTGAGCGTAGGACCAAGATGACATACCACACAATTTGTAGGACATTGTGGGTAGTAAACTATACAAATATTAGTTAACCAATAAAAAAAAAATCAGCTGGTTAGTAATTATTTTCCATGACCTTGTTTATGATACATGTTGGAGAGGGGGGACTGTTGTGATAAAACCTTATATTTTGTAGGACAAATAGTTTTTCACGTTATTTAGATAATTATCTCGATAATTAACAAAGAAAAATTCGGTTACTAATAAATTTTAAAAATTCGTCAAATCGACATGTTTTATCCTTGCTACCCTACTAAGCTACCATTTCCCAAAGTTACTGTAAGGAAAAAGTTGGGCGTCTAGTCGAAAGGAAGCTACTCACGAAAAATCAACTTGTTAGTAATCAATTATGAAATTTGTTCTGGGGAACCTGTACTAAATCGAATCGGTTCTCGCTACAGGGGCCCTACTATATTCATCCGAAACGAAGTTCGAAACTTCGGACGAGCGAAGTTTTTATACGATACGAATGTACCTACATAAACTTATGATCGTTATTGACTTATTTTCGTAACCATAGACTTATGGTAACGATGTACGTATAAATTCGAACTATTACAGAGTGGATACATTCGTATCGTATAAAAAACTTCATTCGTCCGAAGTTACGAACTTCGTTTCGGATGAATATAATAGGGCCCCAGGTTTCTTCGGGGCTTCGGGTTTCTTTGGATTAGAGATGGTCAACTCGATTTACTTACTCAAGTTGTGCCAAATTCCAGTTAACTCGAATTGAATTCTTCTTAACTCAAGTTTGAAAATCGCGGTAGTTGAACGCATTTTAGTGCGATAGAGTAGCAAATATGCATATTTGAATTCCTTGCTTTTACCAAATGTAATGTTCCCACATTACATTTTTCGGTATATCAGGGTATCAGCTACCTATATACGAAGTTTCATCAAATTGCTTTGAATTGTAAAGTAACAGACTCATGGCGGCCTCTTACGTATAAGATACACATAACAATGCAGTCTCATATCTGTAAAAACTATAAAAACCTCTTTAATTCAATCCTACATATCAAGTTCAACACTCGGTTCCTTCCTTTCGCAAATGTTATACATTAAAATAAAACTATTATTTACGGATTTTATCGCGAATTTAGTTTAATTTTTTTAACTTCCTGACGTTTCGATTACTTTATGCCAGCTTTAATAATTTTATTAGCTAAAAATATGGGATTTATTTAACTTTATTCTTATTTTTTAAGTTATCGATATTTACAGTATGTAACATCACTAGTTTGTTGTAAACATATAAAAGAAAATGTATTGAACACAGCCTGCTGTTGCAACTTAAGATTAAATTATAACATATAATTTGTTTACCGAGCCTCCTTCAAGGGAAAGGACCTGGACAGTTTCTGCCTAGTTACTTTTTATCATGTACAACATGTACAAAGCAATAATTGAATGAATATAAAAAATCAACTATTAATTTAAGAATATGTCATATTTCTGTACAAGTTTAGGGAGTAATATAAAGTTTAATAAGATTTTGCATTGATTGATGACCCATTTCCGCCATTGTTGGCCCCGCATAAACGTTTCGTTCGCAGTAAAGCAAGTGTAGGAAAAAAATAATAACTTTGTCTAAAATATTCCTAAAAATAATCTATAAGTAGGTAATAAGTCATAATAACTAACAATACTAAATATATATAAACCAATGTTTGTAGTATATACTTAGACATATATTCTTCCCATTTTTACACACTTTCATTGCAACAACTAAACGCTGCAGTAAAATACTTGACACTTGACAGTTGCTTGACAGGAACCATGCTTTGTTTATTTGTTTACATTGTGGCACAATTAAAATACGTCTCGGTGTATATTTTGTGTAACTTATAAAATATTAGTTCCTTTAAATTCCAAATTCGATGATAAAGCATTTATGCAAACGTATTTTTATTAGATTCAATAAATTGACAAATAACCTACAAAACCTAACCTGAAAATAAGATATGTTTTTGTAAATATCTAAAAACCCTGGACTTCCTAGGCTTTGTAACTTTTCTGTATTAATCGTTTAACAAACCTTAACCCAACAATGCAAAACTAATTGATGTAGACGAGATTCGAAGTACTAGGCACAGCGCCATACAAAAACTGGCCATGTCCTTTAGCTATAAACTTTCGTGATTTTTGCGACTAGCACAATTTCCACGAATTTCACGATATAAATCGTTATTTCGGCGCCATTTTAAAAAAATCTATCAAAAAAGATCTATCTACAAAAGAACAATATAAAGCACTTCACTATTCTTTTATAATATTATTCGAGAGAATTAGTTATTTTATTGAAAAAACACAAACTCGTACAAATTAAACGACAACTTAACGTTACAAACAAAATTGCGTCAGGCTGCAAGTAAATTCTTTACTTTGTTTGCCAGCTTAACTACACCGAGGCGTTACCATAGGGAGACCCCCGTAAATTAGTTGCAATTTTGGGTCCATTTTCACTTCGGAGCGTGGTCTTTTTCCTCTTTATTTAAATAAATAATCTTATAAACATACAGTATACACATTATATACATCATATAAATGTGTGAGCGGTGGGTGCGGAGCTATCTTAAAAAATACCGGGTATCTCAAGACTGTTACCGAAAACGAAGCCAGGTGGTAGTTTTAGTGGCTACAAACCAGTGTTGTAAAAAAGCTCGAGTCGGCGCTTAAACGCTCGAGTCGACGCTCAAGCAGATTGCTCGTGCTCGAGTCGGGACTCGACTGAAGCGCTCGACGCTCGAGCAGTGGCTTGAGCGCTCGGCTCGAGCTTGAGAGCGCGCTTAGATTACATAGTTAGAGAAACTGTAAAAAAGATCTGTATCTGTATCAGCCCATATACGTCCCACTGCAAGGCACGGGCCTACTCTACAATCGAGAGTTCGATTGAGAGTGTTTAGGCCATATAGTCCACCACACTAGCCTAGTGCGGGTTGGCGGACTTACATACCATAGAATTTTTTATAAATCGCTATGGTATGCAGGTTTCCTCATGATGTTTTCCCTTACCGTTTTAGTGCATGGTGATTGACTATCAATACACACATGACTCCGAAAAGTCAGAGGTGTGCCCTGGGATTCGAACCCGCGACCACCGTAAAAAAAGATAGTATAATTGAAATAAGACAATTTCAATTTTATTTTTAACGATATTTATATTATAATAGTAGAAAAATACTTATTTATTATTAGTATACAATATGCCATATGATCTACGCCATAAGGCCCAAATTACATTACAAGTGTGATTTAGCTTTTTGTTTGTTTTTGGTTTTTGTATTTTACTGGTGGTAAGTCTCTAAAATGTGAGAGGCTGTCTTGGTGGGTACCACCGCAATGTCTTTTTCTCCCGTCAAACAGCAGTTTAAATGCACTGTTGTGATTCGGATTGAAGGACATTGTAGTCAGAGTAACTACTGGACATATTGAGACTTAACATCTTGTGTCTCAGGATGGCGAGCGCAGTGGAATGCCAAGCATTGCTTTGTAAATCAAGGTGTTGTTTGGTTTTGCTACTGTTCATGAGCGGTCGCATCGCTTACCATCAGGCGAACGGCGTGCTCGTCTCGCCATTCAATGCAATAAAAAAAAAATAGCTGAAATTTCTGTACAATTCCTGACTACCTACTGATTTTTCTTAGCAACTAAGTTAAATTAAATACCTACCTAAAATCATCACACACCTTTACAACACTATATTTTTTTTAATCATGAGAAAAGTCACATACTGGCCTGTATATTTTCGTTACTAAGTCTGTTCCTTCTTTTAGTTATGACTAGCTGTGCCCGCGACTTCGTCCGCGTGAAGTTTAACAAAAAAGTTAATTAGGTCTTTTAGTTATTTTTTAAATAAATGAAATTTTCTACAACAAATGTAGCCTAAGTTACTCCTTATTATATCAGCTACCTAACAAAAAAAGTCCCGTCAAAATCGGTCCAGCCATTTCAGAGATTAGCCGGAACAAACAGACAGACGGACAGACAGACAGACAAAAAAAATCTAAGGTCATTTTCGTTATAGGTATCGTGTATACAGGGTGGACAAGAAAACGGCGCACCTGCCAATATACATTATAGTATATGGTGAAGGCATCTTAATTAAGACTGATTTGCATGGCGCTAGCGAATATTAAGAAAGATGCCGAGAAAAAAAAAACTAGCGTTACATATGCTATCCCTTAACACATTACGCTAAAGTGATTGAACCTTACAACTGAACGGTAGACACTCAACAATAAATAAGCAGAGCTCATTATTTACTTATAAGTCGTGCGATTGTGTACATAACGCTCAGGGTACATAAAAAGATATTAAATTAATACTGTCAACAGTCACATACATGGGTACTAACCCCACACTAAGATACAAATCTTGTGTCGCGGGTATTAGAAAAATAATTATGGTTCATGGAAATTATTTGTCTCGGGGCAGAAACCGAACCCGCGGTCTCTCATTTCACAGGCAGTTCTTACCAACTGCGCCACGGAGGCCGTCGGTGACTCATATGGGCTGGTTAGTTGTTATTAATGACCACTAAAATAGTTTACTGACCTTGTAATGTAAACCGTAATGACCTTGATAGGCAAGGATGGAAGCGCAGGATCCGCCAAAACCCGCACGAAAACACTGTCATAGTTTGGTAGCACAAATCACTTTTTCTTTTACATTTCACATAACACAAGTTACATCAAAAGCTATCAAATTGGGTAATGTTCAAAGCATAGTGAAATTAATAAAATTAACTCAAAATAACTGAAAACGAATTTACAATAATATGCACACGCGATCGTAATCCGAATTCAACTAATAAAAAATAAATTATTATTTTGATTTTTGAAAGATAAAGGCCTGTTCACATTAGATACAAAGCTTTCCTATTTGAGTTCATAATAATTCATGTGAACAATTAGTATTAGTACCAGTGTTGTAAAAAAGCTCGAGTCGGCGCTTAAACGCTCGAGTCGACGCTCAAGCAGATTGCTCGTGCTCGAGTCGGGACTCGACTGAAGCGCTCGACGCTCGAGCAGTGGCTTGAGCACCGGACTCAGCGCTCGGCTCGAGCTTGAGCGCGCGCTTAGATTACATAGTTAGAGAAACTTTAAAAAATATAGTATAATTGAAAAGACAATTTTAATTTTATTTTTAACGATATTTATATTATAATAGTAGAAAAATACTTATTTATTATTAGTATACAATATGCCATATGATCTACGCCATAAGGCCCAAATTACATTACAAGTGTGGTTTAGCTTTTTGTTTGTTTTTGGTTTTTGTGTTTTACTGGTGGTAAGTCTCTAATATGTGAGAGGCTGTCTTGGTGGGTACCACCGCAATGTCTATTTCTCCCGTCAAACAGCAGTTTAAATGCACTGTTGTGTTTCGGATTGAAGGACATTGTAGTCATAGTAACTACTGGACATATTGAGACTTAACATCTTGTGTCTCAGGATGGCGAGCGCAGTGGAATGCCAAGCATTGCTTTGTAAATCAAGGTGTTGTTTGGTTTTGCTACTGTTCATGAGCGGTCGCATCGCTTACCATCAGGGGAACGGCGTGCTCGTCTCGCCATTCAATGCAATAAAAAAAAATTGCTGAAGTTGCTGTACAATTACTGACTGTATCTGTATCAGCCCATATACGTCCCACTGCAGGGCACGGGCCTACTCTACAATCGAGAATACGATTGAGAGTGGTTAGGCCATATAGTCCACCACGCTGGCCTAGTGCGGGTTGGCGGACTTACATACCATAGAAATTTTTATAAATCGCTATGGTATGCAGGTTTCCTCACGATGTTTTCCTTCACCGTTTTAGTGCGTGGTGATTGATTATTAATACACACATGACTCCGAAAAGTCAGAGGTGTGCCCTGGGATTCGAACCCGCAACCGCCGTGAACATGTAGGCAGCCGCGTCTAGTCCGATAACCAACAGGCCACCACGCACTACTACAATTACTGACTACCTACTGATTTTTCTTAGCAACTAAGTTAAATTAAATATCTACCTAAAATCATCACACACCTTTGCAACACTATAATTTTTTTAACCATGAGGAAAGACACATACTGGCCTGTATATTTTCGTTACTAAGTCTGTTCCTTCTTTTGGTTATGATAAGGCCAGCTTATACGACCAAAGTCAAAAGATAAGTAATACTCACCATACCTACCGCCCCCCACAACTCCTAACATTTTTATTTATCACAATTCTTTCATCTATCCGTATTTAAAAACTACAACGCTTGAACGCTCGAGCGCATAACTCGAGCATGAAAGTCTAAACTCTCAACGCTCGCAAGCCTTAAACGCTCAAGCGTTTAACGCTCGAGTCTAAAACGCTCCAAAGCGTCGACTCAGCGCTCGACGCTCGACTCTCAGCGCTCATTTTTACAACACTGATTAGTACTGTATCAGCTCATATACGTGCCACTGCAGGGCACGGGGTCTCCAGTGCAGTAAATTAGTGCTTAGTGTTTATTGATTTCACTAATTTTATCTCACAGAAGTCTCATATGCAAATTCTATGCTATAATGGTAGACGACATTTCTCTAGGTATAAGAATTTAGAAGAAATTTTATCACTTTAAAGTAACATAATTTTCAAAACACATTAGTAATGTTAAATACAATAATAAGCAAAAGTAAATAGGCAATTTGTAACTGACTGGATCGGTTGATGACATATTTAAATAATATTATAAGCTCTTGAGCAAGTAAGGACCATTCTATTAGTCCAATAAGATCTTTTTTTTAACGTAACTTTTATATCGGAGTAGGTACTTAATCAAATTAAGTTATATCAAGTGTGTAGTGTGAACACACCTCAAGATGTCGGTCTTCTTTTGCAAAATGCTAAAAGTTACCGACAAAGAAATTGCCGCCTTTCGGCTCGCGCTCACAAAGGGCGGCGGCAACCTCAAAGGAAGAATAATCGAGCCGCGTTGGATCCGACGAAGTACACTATGACCGGCGGCTTCCTTTGACTAATAGGGCCGAATTGGGCCATCATTTTAAAAATCTTATTTTTTATTAATCAGTGTCAAAAGATTATTTTTTCAATGAATATTAATTATTTAGAAAATTTAAATGTTATGTAGGTATTACCAAAACTTTTCTAGTTATAATTAAATTCGCAATCTTACATGATTTAAGCGATGACCAGTGTGATTTCTTGGTGTCTTTCAGTTTGGATTTGTGACACTAAGGAAAATAATGACAAACAAAATAGTCAATCCATACACGATGCAACTGCACCTAAAGTTATTATGTTGTTAATTTATTGACGCTTAAATCTAAGTACGCCCCTGTTTAACTGATTGATTTATTTGAAATGAAACAAAAAATACCCTAATAATAGCTAAGAGTTCATGACCTTACCCATGTGTAAACAACGGTTAATGCGAAATATTTTCCAAATATTATTTTTTTATTATGATATTAATATTATGCCCTTGTACCAAACTGAGCAAGTGCGCCATTTTTTTGCGCTCCCTGTATAACGATATGTACTTGGACATTTTTATTTATTTTCACTTTACAAACAGACACTTCAATTTTATTTATATGTATAGATAAGGCCAGCTTATACGACCAAAGTCAAAAGATAAGTAATACTCACCGTACCTACCGCCCCCCACAACTCCTAACATTTTTATTTATCACATTTTTTTCATCTATCCGTATTTAAAAACTACAACGCTTGAACGCTCGAGCGCATAACTCGAGCATGAAAGTCTAAACTCTCAACGCTCGCAAGCCTTAAACGCTCAAGCGTTTAACGCTCGAGTCTAAAACGCTCCAAAGCGTCGACTCAGCGCTCGACGCTCGACTCTCAGCGCTCATTTTTACAACACTACTACAAACACAATGCAACTAAAAATTTCGTATAGAAACGCGACAATTATTTTTTATGACTTTTTAAATATCGTCATTTTTGGGTGGTAAATCCATAGTTTTTGCTAAAATAATAATTTAAACTCTTTTATACCTTAGAGTATTTGTAAATAAAAGGGTATACACTATTATTTTAGGAAAAAATGTATTTACCATCCAAATATGGCCATAGGAAAAAAATAACAAAAAAAAAATTGTCGCTTTTTTTTGCAACTTTTTCTGTTGCATTGTGTCTGAAGTCGCTTAAACTACCACCCGGCTTCGTTTTCGGTAGCAGTCTTGATATACCCTGTATAAGTACAAAATGTCCGTCATAAACCATAACCCAATCAGCCCACATAATATAATGTTACCAATAACATTATAGTAGTTTTCCTAGCGCAATTGGACGAGGAACCCATTATGACCCAAGAATCCACGGGTTCGATCGTTGCATCAAGACTGTTGAAGTCCTCATTTTTTTATTCGATTCTGGGATTGTCGCGAATTGGCCACAGGAATTATAGGGTTGTTCATTGTAATACTGTATTAATTAAAGTAAAGAGTCAAATTCAAGATAAAATCACTTACTATTCGAAGTCATTTGTGTATTGATGGATCAATAACCACCCAATTTAACAGTGAAGGAAACGTTTTGAGAAAACCTATATAAGGTCTTAACAAATTATATGAAGTTCGCCAATCTGCATTGGGCCAGTAGATTTATATTTTGAGTTCGTAGAGGATACAATACAATGCAATAAGTGCTGTTTTACGATTAATGCGTATTGATCGCCAACACATTAGTGGTGGTGGGTTATCATATGTAAGAGGTCCTGGGTAGGTACCACCGCAATATCTACTTCTCTCCCCAGATAGCAGTGTCAAACGCCAAACAAAAAATATGTATTCACCACACAAGTACGACAGTTGGAAAAAAATACAAAAAAGAATCGTCGTTTTTTGCAAAAACTTTAGTTGAAAACTTTTGTCTGAAGTATTAGAATCATCGAGTTGAAGTGGCAGTGGGCCGGACACATGGCACGTAGTCCGTAGAACCGATGGCCGTTGGAGCCGAAATGTTCTAGAGTGGAGGCCACGTACAGGCAAGCGAAATGTCGGACGCCCGCCAACAAGGTGGACGGACGACCTGGCTAAAGTTACAGGAAGTCGCTGGATGCAGGCCGCTTCCAACAGGTCAATGTGGAGATCCTTGGAGGAGGCCTATGTTCAGCAGTGGACTTCCTGTGGCTGAGATGATGATGATGTGTCTGAAGTTACTAAAACCACCCGGCTTCGTTTGATATACCCCGTATTACAGAGTGTAGATTAAGCCTACGCAGTGCCGTAATAAGTGCGTCACGAAGCTAGGATTATACAATAGGAGCCGTGAAAGACCCGTGGCCGGCGGTTCGCACGTGCTCAATGCGATTCTTTAGAAAACGAGAGTTATGCGCAAACGACACTAAATTGCACTTTCACACCGATTCTTTAATGCCACTTTTATTTATGTCAGAAAACGCCATTCTAAGCGGTTCATGTTACTTTCCTAGAGTTAATGCGAGCGGTTTTTTGTTACAGTCGCCTGCTGTTCATTTGATTCGATGTTTGCCTTAATTATACCGTTTCGTTAAGTTAGTCCTGACCGCATCGTAACACAAGACTTGTGTGTCCATACATACGTATACTCACGCCTTTATCCTCATAGTTTCTCCAATAAGGGCTAGGTTACTACCAAGACAACGCCCAAACCAGAAACAAATGTACACTGAAAAACATTTGCCTTGATATATGGGCTGATACAGGTACATAATTATTTAATTATCTAGTAGCGATCGTGTTTTAGGCTTATATTATGCCTCCAATCTGTCAGTACTGTTCCTCCATTATCACTTTGTACTTCACCGATATTTACAACATCCGGCCGTGGATACAGTGCCTTATCTAAAACCGACGAACAAGTCACATTTTACCACATTTTTAAATAGCTTAAGAATAGATTAAGGCCTTCTGAGAATTATTTTATATCTTGATGATTACCCTCGTCAAACCTCAGAAAATGTGTGAATTTAGCACATGGCGAATACAGGGTTTTGAGACCCTGTAAGTAAATACGAGTATATCTTTTTATTTCACCCAAAATAGGCATGTCTATTCGAAGCCTATTCAAAAAAGTATTTAAACTTTCCCCAAGAGAAGCATATAGCTCTTTTGGGGACCACAAAAGGAATATCAGCGTATATATCATTGAAGTGTGGCATGTAGGTAACATAGTTTGCCAACCAGCATAGCATGGTGGAATACGGTGGAATTTATTTGAAATGTTGGTAATTATTTATAATTACAATATATCTCAATGGTTGAGAAATGTAACTTATTTTAAGTGTATGTGTTTGAGTGATGTGAGTGTGTGTTTTATAAAGAATAGCTATAATTTCCGTTAGTAACTGAAAGTAGATTCGGTTATTATCCATCTTAAATAAGTTTGAGTGGAATCCAATGGCATTTTTGCTGAATTGCATAGCTGTTAATTGCATTTTTGCTGAATGGAGTATACGCTAAGAACGGGTTTGGCTAAACAAAACCCGCTCTTAGCTTAGCAGTCCCGTTCCTATTAGATTTTTTTTTAGATCCTAATTGATTTTCAGCTGCCAACAATGCAAAATTGAGACGTTAAGGGATGATCCGGGATACAGTGGGTGGATGTTATGGAATCGGTCAGATCCGGTTTCCGTTCCATGGCAAATTATTAGACAGCAGAAAGCCAGGTGACACGGTACGGTATAGAATAGGAAGAAAAGGGGCGGGAACGAGGAGGGAAGGGGAGTGGATCTCAGGTTACTTAGATTAAATCCAGAAATACAGAAGTTTAAGCGAGAATAACATGTTTCTGTTGTGCAGTAAGCATATCGGCACACAGGCAAAGCAGGGTCAGGCTAGTTAAAAATAAATAAAACTTTTGGCTGACTGACATGCACATTAACAATAATAGCCTACACAGCTTCCTGCAATCTCATCAGATTGTGTGCTCCAGAATAAAAGAGCGCGCAGGCAATTGCACAAAATAAACATTGAGATAAAAATAAGCTATATTGTAAAAAGTGCGTCGCGTTGAGACGTTAATCTGTTGTGGTGCGGGTAACGGCGCGTGCAAAGTGTGTCGCTTGTAACGGAGTCAGGCCGCCGCCACCCGCTGCCGCTTGTGCATCCGCTCTCGCTCGTAGACGCGATCATTTATGATTCAGATCATTAATGTATATTTTCAAATCGAATTAATTTTGGATTGATTGGTAATATGTTCAACGAAATTATGAGGTTTTTTAAAGCAAGGACTAATTGACTCATACAGCGGAGACATTTAAACAAATATTTGGAATAATATTCGATGTACTCCGTTCCCGCTACCGCCCTCGCTACCGCTTATGTTCACCCGCTGTCGCTCGTGCGCGAGTCGCACGCGGTGAAACTTAATAACCCACATAATGCATGCTCCTCGGATGTAAACAAGATGGTTCACACGCGACTGCCATGCCTTCTACTATCACTTTACGACTTAGTTCGTACTTTAAATAGCGGCGAGAAAATATTACATACAAACATACTTCAGATCATTTCTCTCAGAATGGTCAGAGTTGTTACCAGGCCACCCACGTTTCGTCTTGTGTGTCCCACCATGTGATGGAGCGAGCTAGCGTCATTGCTATATCGAGCACGAATTCCTGACTCCTTAGTAATGTATAGAAAAATCCAATATCAGTTCACCCGACCCGAGATTCGAGCCCGTCACGGCATTATAATCGTACCATTGGTTATTTAACCCTTAGTTATAAAATAACTAAGGTTTAAAGTACCAAGCAGCACCACGATTTTCAAAGCAATGCTCGGCATTCCACTGCGTTCGCCATCCTGAGATATGTCTCAAAATATGCTAAGTCTCATACGTACACTAGTTACGCTGGCTACGTTTGGCATTTGTAATTAAATTCAAAATAAAGGAAACTACTTAATGCCTGGTGCTTAATAAGACTTATTTATTCATCAAGTAATGTACCAGCCGATATAGCTCAGTGGAAGAGCGTTAGGTCCATAAGACCTAACGGTCCCTGGTTCAAATCCAGGTTTCGGCATTAACATTGTCCCTTTTTGCGTTTTTCTAATGAAATATCCGCGTTTGCTTTTTACTTGTTTTTGTAAAAGCAATATAAATATTGACATAATTATAAAAATAGTTTCTTAAAAAATAATTTGCGTTTAAATCTATGTTTTAAAATCACAAATAGCTCAGCTTAAGAACTACATACCAAAAATTGACATTTCATGAAACTTTATCAAATTCTTTAAAAGAGGAATTGCTTATTATTAACTGGTTATTTTTGTTCATGTATTATGGAATTTATTATAGACAAATTACCCATTTTATCAAAATTCTTTTGCATCCAAATAAAATACTTTTAAAATCTTTTATTCCCAATTTTAATGATATTTTTCTCCAGGGTTGAACTTAAGTGATATGATTTTCTCTTGATGTATTTTGTAAGTCATTAATAATGTGCATTCTAGGCCTCCCTTCAAAAATTATATCCTGGATTGAACCTCCAATCAATCTTCTCTAATATACAGGGTATATCAAGACTGCTACCGAAAACGAAGCCGGGTGGTTGTAAAAGCGATTTCAGGCACAATTCAATTGGAAAAGTTGCAAAAAAAAGCAACAATTTTGTTATTTTTTTCTATATATTTGGGTGGTAAACACTTTTTTTTTTCAAAAAAAAATAGTGTACACCCTTTTATTTATAAATAATGTAAGGTATAAAAGTGTTGAAATTATTATTTTAGCAAAAACTATGGATGTACCACCCAAAAATGACGATATTTAAAAATTCATAAAAGAATATTGTCGCGTTTCTTTGCGAAATTTTTAGTTGCATAGTGTTTGTAGTCACTAAAACTACCACCCGGCTTCGTTTTCGGTAGCAGTCTTGAGATACCCGGTATAAAGTTCTCGTGTCACAGTTTTCGTTGCCATACTCCTCCGAAACGGCTTGACCGATTCTCATGAAATTTTGTGAGCATATTGAGTAGGTCTGAGAATCGGCCAACATCTATTTTTCATTCCCCTAAATGTTAGGGGTAGTCCACCCCAAAAAAAAATTTTTATTTTTTAGACAAAATTTTTAATTTCTATTTTTTTATGATGCAACATACAAAAATACATACAATCCTCAATTTTCACCCTTCTACAATCAACCCTTATTTATTAATAGCCATTTTAGTAATTTAATCATTTTTCCTCTCCGGTCGAAAACTGATCAATCGTCATTTAATTAGTTATCCCCGCCAGATGTCTACAGGTGTCACTTCTGACCCAGTAAACAGCACGGAGTAGGGATGAGAACGAAGCCGGTCTCCTGTTTCTCTCACACAATAAGATTATTGTTTATGCATCAAGTGTAGTAGTAACGTTGACAATTATTATTTTGCTATCTCAGTGTAACTCTCATATTAACTATTAATCATTCCTATTTTATATATAAGATGTATATGGATGTTTATAGAGAGAAGGGACATAAAGTAAAATAGAATCGAAGGTACGGGAGAGGGCTGGGATAGATGACAGATTTGTTAGGACGAAATGTTAATGTACGTTATAAAACGGGATGGATAATAAAGAGACGGGACGGGACGGATTGGGAAGAGACTGAACAGGCGGATGAGACGGGATTGAGCCTGACAGTAGGATAGCTACGTCAAGTTTAGGCATACAAGAGTTTATACGAAAAACAACATGTATTTGGTGTGGAGTGGAATCAAAAAATATATGCACCCAGGCGAAGCTGGGTCGGGCCGCTAGTACTTTATATATACAAGATACCGCTTCAAATACATCATACAACCAACTCGATATAATACAATAGCAATACTCAAGGGAACCGTCTGATTGTCACAGTTCGTAGACCTTAAGAATGCGGTCTCCAGGTCATTGCGGGCTCGTAACTCAATTGTTTCCGATATGGCGTTCATTTCAATTGTTATAGCACCATGTACTAGACTGATGCTATAGAACACCCAGTTTAACTAGGCCCTTTAAAAGTATCGTTATTTGTACAAATGGTAGGTCAAGCTGCATGTATGAAAATCTTTACCATTATTTAATAAATATTTCGATGTACAATGTTTATTACTTTAACATTGAGGACAATTTGTTATAAATCAAGTTTTTTTGTTATTACATTGAATGGTAGTACGACCGTGCTATAAGCCTGATGGTAAGCGATATGGCCGTTCATGGACAGTTGCAAAACCAAGTGAACCAGGAATTACAAAGCAATTCTTTCCACCCTCTCTCTCAGTCTCAAATGTCAATATGTCCAGTAGTTACTCTAGAGTACACTTACATTGTAGCTAGCTACAATTTCCTTCAAACCGGAACTCAACAGTGTATTTACGTTGCTATTTGGAGGGAGAAATAAACATTGTGGTGGTACCTACCCAGGTGGTCTTTCACATATGAGAGACACCATCTGTTATTGAAAGGAAACCTGCGTACCATAGATATCGTAATATGATGTTCTATGGTTAGTGAATTACGTCAACAGATGACACTTGGTGAATCATAAACTAATTAAGAAAATCAATTGAATGTAAAATTCTGTGATTAGCAGTGGGCGTATTAGGACCTATATATTATAGTAGCAGGTAGGTTTTGCACACACTAGTAAATACGGGCTTTATTAAGTTTGAACGTTTCACATTTGTAAATAGATATGTAATTTGACTGATGGAATTGCGAGGTGGCCTGTTGGTTAACGGACCAGAGGTGGCTAACATGTTCACGGTGGTCGCGGGTTTGAATCCCAGGGCACACTTGTAAGTTTTCGGAGTCATATGTACATTAATAGTCAATACGATACAATACGCACTATAACGGTGAAGGAAAACATCGTGACGACATCTCCATGCCATAGCGATTTACAAGAGTTTGTCTGTTTTCCTTCACCGTTTTAGTGCGTGGCGGTTGACTATCATCAATACATACATGACTCCGAAAAGTCAGAGGTGTGCCCTGCGATTCGGAACCGCGACCACCGTAAACATGTTGGCAGTCGCGTCTAGTCCGTTAACCAACAGGCCATCACGCACTTAGTCACAGTTATGGGCGAAGTTAGTTTGTGGAACAGACAAAAGCATACATGGACAGTGTTGTAAGCTACGAGACAAGAAGCTGCCGAGTGATCAGCGATCGTGTTCGTGTCGGCGAGTCAGGAGCAATACTGTTTATGCAAGTAATACGACGGCAACCAGCTCACGCACCGTAACTAGTGCACGTCGCCAGTTGCATTCACGAAGACGACATTTTGCAAAAAGTCTTTCATAATAAGTATATACAGAGCTTAGAGTATTTAATGTACAAGGAGCGCTGGTACTCCAAAAACTTAGGTAAAAATGGTAGTGTGTCGTCATATTTTTCTGTCCTCATATTGGCTGACATTTGACAGTTTGTCCAACATTCTCGAATTATTTGAAAAGAAAAATAAAAAATAGTAATTTAGGGCTATTCAATTCCACTAAATTCGTTTTAGATGGATCATAACCGTCAAAAAGCATCTGCTCTGCTCTTGGTCGAACCCGGACTGGGTTGCTAGTGTATTTTTTTTTATTGCAAAGAATGGCGAGATGAGCATGCCGTTCGCCTGATGGTAAGCGATGCGACCGCTCATGAAAAGAAGCAAAACCAAACAACACCTTGAATTACAAAGCAATGCTTGGCATTCCACTGCGCTCGCCATCCTGAGACATAAGATGTTAAGTCTCAATATGTCCAGTAGTTATTCTGGCTACAATGTCCTTCCATCCGAAACACAACAGTGCATTTAAACTGCTGTTTGACGAGCGAAATAGACATTGCGGTGGTACCCACCCAGGCAGCCTCTCACATATGAGAGACCTACCACCAGTATACTTAAAAGATTTTTGATCTGTTAATGTAAATATATTTTTTTAATACTTGGCATGTAAGTAAGTTATTTCTATATGTTATTATACGCCTAAGAGAGAAGTAATGTCTTCAGAAATAATTTATTTATTTATTTATTTATTCTTAACTGCACAAAAAAAGGATAAACACTTAAATATATAACATGTTAAAAAAAAAAAGTACAGATGGCGGTCTTATCGCTCTAGGCGATTTCTTACAGACAACCTTTGGATGGATAGAAAAAAAAGGAAAAGATGAGAGGGCAGTCTAGAAAAAAAAAAAAGATATAAGCTCCAATAAAATAATAGAATTATTTATAATTAGTATTTACACACTATATGATACATAATTTAAATACATACACTTATTATAAATTATATATATATACATATATATATTTCCATACATAAATAAATATACTATAAATTACTTTTAGGTTCAAATGCAAGGAATTATACTTTTCATTTTGGCTGTTCAGAGAGAAAGGTGATCTTTGACCATTTTTTTGAATGTAGTTAGTGTTTGAGCCTGTCTCACTTTAACAGGTAGTGCATTCCACAGTCGAACAGCTTGGACTGTAAACGACTGATCCATGAACTTCGTGGTATGCACTGGCATTCTCAACTTCAGGTTCTCCGACGACCTCAAGGACTTTGAATGTGTCTCATGGAGAAATAGAAAACTTTCTTTAAGATATGTAGGAGTGAGAGGATTAAACAAGATATTGTAAAGAAAATATGAAAAGAAATAATGTTTGTGTGGACGCAAGATCTCTCGTAATTTTTAATACCAATAACACAAGACTTGCATCTTATTGTTATTTATTCTTAACTACACATGAAGAAGACTTAAAAATATTACAATTTTTAAAAAGTACAGATGGCGGTCTTGTCTGTCCTATTTAACCTTTGGATGGATATGACAAAAAGAAAAGTAGAGAGGGCACTCTATAAAAGACACAACATCTCAGAATGAGGTTTCCAATATCGTCGATAAACAGACTTTCAACAAAACAGCGTGTTTGTACCAGCACTACTACCCACAATGTTAGCAGGTCAGTGTCTCGAGACGAGTGCGTCGTACAAGCATCGCTCTCATTGTTCGATTTCTTACGTTACGTGAGGAATTTGTTAAGCACATTGTAATAAGCCAATGTTGGCTGCTGCTACAGTTTTGTAATACTTTGGAGTGTACCAATGTTTGGGTATTGGGATTAATAGGATTTGTGTGTTGGCTGTCAGTGCCTTTAGTGTTAGGTATAGCATTCTTAAAGACAATTTGGTAATATTCTTGAAGAGTAATATATGCATCAGTAGACTAGTATATGATTCTTCTATTTTCGTAAACTCGCGCCTTTATTACAGAAAGTATAGCCAGAGGTGCTACTAAGACGCCCACGTTTCGCCATGTGTGTTCAGTCCCGCGTTGTGATAGGGGAGCGAGCTTATCGCCTACAGACATAAATACCTCACTTCGGTCTGGTAATGCATCAAGAAATCGAATACGATTATGCCCGCCCCGGGTCTGGAACCCGACGCCTTGGCGACGTTGCATTGTTGATCTATAACTAAATATATCGAACTGTCACACATTTTAGACCTAAGAATTGATGTTAATATAAGAAACCAGACGTCGGTTACATTTTGATTGGATATGTTTTGTTATATTTAATAATTTTAAAAAATTATGCAACATATTTTTCGAAGATCATACATATTTTCAAGCTTAAGTTTTGTAAGCAGTGTTCTTTATTGACCGATGTAAAAAACCTGGATACGAATGAATGTAAACAAATATTTGTCTCACTCCGAGAATCGAACCCGCGGCCTCACGTTTCACAGCCGACGTATAACCATTTGCGTCACGGAGGCTGTCTACTCAGTGCTTTGCATTACTACTTTGCTCCCGATCATCAAATGGCGAGGCTCAAATGATTCGCGCCCGCGGCGTTTACAGACACCTGCTGTCCATCCGAATATGGTATTATTATAAACATCATAATTAAATACCATTCAACTTGGCCGACTTTGCGTCCCGTTAGCGAGAGGTACGTGTCACTGAATGCGTCGAATTTATATGTTAATGTAGAACAGGCTTGCCTAGTCGGCTTCGAGACGAATCATCATTATCATCCATAAAAAATCCACTGATCAAAATTATAACTGGTGGTCGGGCGTCGGCCTACAACGAGAAGCTATAAAGGACCTCTTGAGAGTAAGGTCACGGTTGCTGATAATCAGGTCTCGCCGACCAGACATACCTCATATCATTCTTGCTAGCCATCCGAGAGAGAACCAGCTATGATTATTATTTTATAATTTAGTACTTACTCCACATATATGAGAGGTCTCTCATATGTGAGAGGCCTCCTGGGTAGGTACCACTGCAATGTCTATTTCTACCGCCAAATAGTAATGTTAACGCACTGTTGTATTCCAGTTTGAACCATATTGCTACTGTTGAGTGGTTGTATTGCTTACCATAAAGCTAAGTGCATGCTTGTCTCGCCATTCTAATCAATAAAAAAATACTACTGCGTCGGATTTCTCATAGAAAAGAAAAAGGAAAATAAAGGGAATGTATTTATGTTTTAATTAAATTAAAAACTTTTGTTTAAATAAAATCACACATATAATGACTCTAATACTTATGGTTTGCAGAGATTTTTAGAAAGAGACATGTATCTTCTTAGACAGAACTATCCTTACGACTTTCGGGTACCTATATTTATTTATTTACCCAAATCTCAGTAGCAGCGACTAAAATTCACCGTAAATTAACTTTAACCATTTGTAATAAAATGTTATAGCTCTGGCATTGTCAACGTTAATATGGTCAAAATTACTTGAACTAGGCGTAATATTGAAGCGCGAAGTACTACTAGGGAGGGCTTGCTAACTTTCCTAGCGGTGAGAGCTGTGGGAGTGAGACACAATAGCTCTTCCGCTTTTTCCAGCCCATTCACCACCATGTGAAGTGATTTCACGAAGAAAGTAAAAGTGGGTCATACTGCGGAAAACGCAGCTCCGCGTGAGAAGCGTGCACAGGGAAGCTATCTTTACTCTTATGGTAAGTAACTCTTCTCAGTGGAACCTCTGTTAGAGAGGAGTCCCGAGTCCACCAGATTATGGGCTATATACTTCTAGTTCTCTATGCAGTGATGTCGTAACATAATTTGTTATTGCAATGTCTTTTAGAATTTCTATGAGTGATTTGGAAAGTTCTTGTTCAATGGGATTTATCAATTGAATTAATCTCTTTTGCAATACCTTAACATAAAAACGAATGTTTATATTCAACAATTTACAATAACTGTCTCCAAATAATTAGATAGATATCCACTATTTTAATCACCACCTGACACTACAAAACTGCATTAACTCATCACATACTCCTGCACTGCTGAACACTCCAACAACAATTCGATTGAGAGACGTATAAAATAACCTAACACTTACCACAAAACGGTATTCCATCAGGCGTCCACCGTCCATCGGATCCGCACACGCGGCGCACGGGGCCGAGCAGTTCGAACCCTCTCTCGCACTCGTACGAGGCGTAGGTTCCCTCCACGAGGCTCTCGTCGGAGAACGTGACACGCGAGTGCGCAGGCGCGCCGGGGAACCGACACGTCGCCGCCGCATAGTACCCTGAAACAAACCAACATTGTTAATGCAAAGGTACGACAGTGAGAAAAATCAATTAATTGATACTGCAGGGTCTGTCATAGTCTCACACCAGCCAGTGAAATCCTGAAACCTGGGATCGACAGCCGCACGCACTTTTACTACATCGCGCATTAGCGCTTTGCATTGCACATTGTCTAACAATTTTCTTGGAATATTTTTGTAGTTTTCAACCAGCACAAAACTTATTAAGTAATTTAATTTTACTATAGATTCCATTTGCTAGTGTGAGACTGTGACAGACTCTGCAGTACCAAGTCGACAAAGCGGTGTCAATGATAGTAAATACAGTACAATCAGGAAAGATAGTAAAATAAGTTGATAACTTCGTATTCATTTATATACATTTGTCTATTATAAAATTCACTATAATTTTACCATTAAAATGTATCAAGATATAGATATTTCAAGTCATGTTCAAGTCAAGTCATGAAGGCAACAGATTCCCATTACTCTTTACTGATGTATAACAAAAACTGGTCCGATAAATCAAATGTATTGACTAATTCTAGTTGGAGCACAAGTTTCACAATATCAAACCGAAGATGTTACAAAAGTGACTGCATTCTAATACATATAATAGCAACCTTGAACAATCTTTACATTTTTTATAAAGTCTATAAATAAATTCACCGAACAGTCTTATAGGTCTGACCCTCCAACTGATATACCAGCCTCGTGTGGTATTTATGTGTGTCTCTCTGCTGTGTTAAACTACGAGAGGCTGTATCACAAACATCCAATCTCAAAAATTACATGGATAAATTATTCCAGCAGTCATATACACAATACTAAACCCACATTAAGATCTGTCTGATCACAAGTCTAGAAAGATACCCGAAGCATAAAACAGATTTTTCAAACTCAGAATGACTCAGTCCCAATAAAACAAAATATTCGTGATGCGAGAATTGAGACCCTGGCCTATAACAATAGGTGAAACATCACAGCTGGCTCTTCTATCAAAGGCTGTGTAAAAAGAACTATAATAGATAAGGCTGAATGTAATTTGCCTTTATGAAAAAAAAAAACATGTCAATGTCAGTCGTTTGTCGTAAGCTGGTATTCACCCGTACATAGAGAAAATAAACACTACGTAGACAAGATTCGCTGGATTCAGCTGGATTAACCTGGATTAACCTTAAAAAGTTCGGTGCGCTAGGATTTCAAATATATGAACGAATTAAAATGACAAAATGGGACCTTACGAACCTTTAAATGACTTACGAAATATAGTATGTTTGCAGTTTTCTTATGCATTTGTGTTTATACGTAGGCTTTAGAATAGTCTGAGGTTTGTGATATTCATATACGCCAGAATAGCGCTGGAATACCCATCATAGTAAGCCAAGTTAATATTATCTGTCTACGAAGCCAAGCAAGTGCGTCGCAATCCCGAATCAGTCTGTATTTAACCTGTTTCTAGATACCTGGCATTCCGCCTAAAACTTCTAGGCATGAGAAGCTCACTTTAGCTCATAATAATCTACGTAAACCTGAGATATAGGAAAAGCTAAAACAGACATAATTACTACTTCATATGTTCTCATCTGTTTCTCTTCATTCTTGCGTTCTCTAACATAATTTGAACTCAGTAATTGTTTCTGCTGATCGGGCCGTTCAGCCACAGTATCTTGAAGTCGATATGATTATAATTTCTCTCAATCATACATGCATGTATATACATACATAAACTCACGCCTTCTTTTTTCCCAGAAGGGATGAGCAGAGGGGCCAAGACTCTCACATTTCGCCTTGTATTTTCCGTCCCACGTATCGCATCGTGGGACGAAGCTGGCTTGCCTGTCGCCATATCATACACAAATTCTTGACTCTGGGCTAATAATGAATAATCCAATGTCACTTTGCCCAACCGTACCCTAGTACAGCTACGCCACCGAGGCAGTCTATTCCTCATAATCAATTTGGCCTGGTGCTATGCTGTTCCAGGAGCGGCCGTTCCTGCTGACATGGCGGCTGGCGACCCTGGCCGTGATGGTGTCATTGCTGACGATGCACCTGCGCTCGCTGCGCGTGTTCCGCTGGGAGCAGTCGGTGTCGGGCGGCGTGCTGGTCACGTACTGCCTCGCCTCGCTGGGCCTCGCGCTGTGTGCCGGCGCGGAACAGTGCGGCGGGAGATCCTTGCAGGTTTTATTTTTGAGTGAGCGGTGACACGAACATGTCAATTGCCATTCACCTGATGGTAAGCGATATGACAGCTAAAGGACAGTAGCAAAACCAAACATCATGAGTTGAAGTGAACACACAAAGCAATGCTTGGCATTCCTCTACGCCCGCCATCCTGAGACATAAGATGTTAAGTTTCAATATGTCCAGTAGTTAATCGGGTTACAAATGTTTCTTTTCGCGTCTGTGTTGTGAGACCGAAAATCTCTCTCAGCGTGATATCCACGACACAACTTGTAACATAGTGCACGGTTAGCACTATACTGTTGAGTATATATGTAAATATACATTGCCCAGGCGTATCTATGCGGCGCGGGGGCAGCCTTGCTGTCCCTGAACGCAGCAGCGATATGGAACCGCTGGCGTCACTCGGGCGAGCTAACGCAGGTGGTGGCCGAGCTGCTGGTGAGCCTCGGAGTGCCTCTCAAGCGCCACATCATGATCAAAGTGTCGCTCAGCACCGCCGCTGCCATCGCATTTCTGCTGGACTTGGCTTTCGCGCCGCTACTGAGCAGCCCGTTGGAGAAACAGTGATTTGGATGCCAAATTATGTGTATTAAATAAAATTAATGTCAGTAATTGTTGAGTTTACTCTTGTAACGATTTTAGCACAGGACAAAGGCTAAATCTACGTTTAGACCGCGAAACTCGAAAGATGCAGTTGTATAAAATATTTAGGATTTGGTCCGAACATTGTTATGCATTCACAATTTGGATTGGAATACGGGGTATATTCAGACTGCGACCGAAAACAAAGTTGGGTACCGGATTCTAGTGACTATATTTCGCAATACTGTTTGGGTGGTAAATGCATAGTTTTTTTCTAAAATAATAATTTAAATCCTTAAGTACCATAGCGTTTTTCAAATAAAAGGGTAATATGTTATTTTTTAACATTTGCAACCAACATACATCACATTAACAAATTCGCCGCTTTTTCTTGCAAAAAATCACTATAACTACTACCTGGCTTTGTTTCCAGTCGCTGTCCGGACAATTACCCTGTATACTTTTAAGGATGAAATTTAAAGCTTATCCTACCTAATTTATCGACATTGTAATATCTAGTTCTGTATCGGTTTATAATGGATTAATTGGATATCTATGAGTATATTAACTTATTCCAGCTGTGTTACAATTCAATACAGATACACTTCAAACATCCAGGTAGTAAACAATAAAGGTAATATCTTTTCGATTTCCGAGATTTAATCAGCTTCATTAAAATTTCAGCAATCCATAACATGCCAGACCCTTTCATCATTGAATAACTAATTAATATCCCACTTCTGTACCATGTCCGTTACATTTTTTAACCTTTACAGTTACTTCAAAAAGTTATGAGAAGTGTCGCATATATCGTAATAAAAATTAAATTAACATAAAGTATTTATAATTTTACGAGCCGGAAATTTTGAATTATTTAAAACGCCATTTTGAATAAATGTTCGATTCGAAAGTTGCCGCTCGGAGCGTCGCGTGACGAATCACAAAAGAGTAGACGCCGCGCGTGAAATATTCCACAAATGAAAAACGAGCCGTGATTGGCTCGCGCTTCCCGCGGCGCGGCGAGCCGAATGTGCCCGATCGAGCGCGGAAATTGACGAATACGCACGAGTCAGATTTTTTCGTGGTCTGTACACTGATTATACATCAAAACCTTGATCAAAACCAACCCGTGTTTGTAAATATTGTAAATAATAACATATTATGTAGGTCATATGTAAGTACAAACAAATATGTAGGTCTCAGGTTCGAATCCCGGTTCGGGCAAAGTGATATTGGATTTTTCTATTCATTATCAGTCTGGAGTCAGGAATTCCCGATATGGTGATAGGCTCGCCTCCATTCACATCTTGGGAATTGGGACGGAACATACAACTCTGACAACAAGCGTGAGTTTATTAAAATATTATCTATTTGAGGCTTTAGTTTTATTGACTGCTTAACTGAAGTCATACAAAGCACTTATTGTTTCTTATGCTGTGATTACACCCGGATCCTAATAATTAATATGTATTGAGTCATCCTTATGAGAACCACAACTTTTCACCCACATAGAAAACACATGCATCTTGATTCTTGCGGTCGATTATAAATCATAATGTCAATCTCAGATTATTCTTCATAATATAATACTAAATTGATAGTGAATCTGAAATTGACCTAGATTTTATTGGTTCCCTACCTCTGAACCCTAATTATTCCCAGAATACAGGCATTCTTACTGCTTATCACTCTTGCGCAAAAAGTAGTATACTATTTATTTGAATCTTTATGGTACACAATAATTAAAATAAATACAATATACACAAAAAAAAACAAATAGTACTAATGGCAGTCTTATCGCTTAAACTTAAAGCAATGTCTTCAGACAACCATGGGATGGATTTAGAAGAAGGAGAAAAAGTGTGTAAAATATACTAATAAGTAATCTACATACAGTGCAACAATAATCTGTCGAGAAGCTGTTTCCAATGATGATGATTATGATCTGTGTGGACCCTAGTATAAGAATTTGGTTCACACAGCACATTACACAGACATTGGTCAGGAAATGTATTTATAAGGGGCCAAGTTATTAGTCGAACCAAGAAAGCGTGAGGAGACCTCGCGATAATATTTCCATTATAAAAAATATTAAAATAGCAATAAAAAAAATACTTGACTTCCTTTTCATTATTTATACGGCAGTTGTATTTGATTGTATCAGAAAGGAATTCTTTGGACACAGGCTGTCACCACAAAAGTTGTGCGATAGGTTGAAAGATACATTTAAGTAACCTTTAAATCTCGAAAATCGTGCCCTACTGGAGCATTTAACCATGCAAAAATTCATATTTTCTGTCTCTATTTTATTTTTATTCTATACTAACAATACTAATATATAAAGGTGAAGATATTTTTGTTGGTAATTATGCTATTTTTATATAATAATATAACACCGTATCAAAACACTAAATGACACGAAATACAGAACAATAATAAAATAGATAATACATGAATCAATAGGCGACCTTATCGCTAAGAGCGATCTCTTCCAGACAACCATTCAACATAAATAAAATATAGGAGCTTACGTTCTCACCCCTTCCATCCTTGTACTACGGTGTTACCCCAATACATCTTAACCTTTCTAGGGTATCAGTGAAAGGTTTTCGTCCAAAACGATAGTTTATATGTTATAAATTATCAGCAGGAAATTAATACTTTTTATAATTTATAAAACCATGTTTCCAACACTGTTTTCTCCACAATCGTAAAGACTCTTACGTAGTACTAGTCACGCATATGGAAATAATATAACTATAATACACTATATATGATTGTGTATACAACATTTGTTATATTTATGTGTTTCTAATATGTATATAAAAAATCCCACTACTCCTGAGAGTAGAGAGAGGTGATTCCACCAGTGCCGATTGTAGGACGAAACTCACCCACAATAGACATTCATATAAATCTTCTACTGAAATGGTATATCCAAACCAAATATCTAATAACAAAATGTTATTTACTTTTAGTACATGGTACCTTGTTATAAGTTAAGTAATGTAGCCTAACATGTGGTAACAGTCGACAATATTGTTGCACAATGTTGCACCACATTATGTAACTACGGGGTGGATGCAATTTATGATTTCCTTACAATATTTCCCCTCGCCGTCGAAGCGCGTGATAATACACACATGACTTCGAAAAGTCAGAGGTGTGCCCAGGGACTCGAACCTCGAACCGGTAACAACATCCGGCCTATCATCAAGGCCTCCACCCGGTTATTAATAGCCAAGAATATTAAAGTCAAATTTTAAACACAGCCGGAGAATAGAAAGATGGCAGTTGTATGAAAAAGAGTAAGCTTAAATACTAAACAACTGTTATCCGAAGATCTAAATCGTTCGTAATTATTCTATAATTCGATCGTATCATCGTATCAAATGTTTACCAAAATATAATCTTTGGTCGGATGAAAGTGGCTGTCGGAACAAAGCCGGCGCGAGGCACGGAGGGGGGGGTGGGGGTACGCAAGGTCGCGACACTTTCTAGTACTTTCTACCCTCGGGCAACGCAGGTGACTCACTTGCCGCTGAGAAACTGAACGATCATTATCCTACGTAGAAACGAGACGCAACTACATACTTGTAATTTGAATGAGTTTTTTTCGTATGCCTCTGTGGCTGTGTACTACGGTATGTTTATAAAGCTGAGGTCTCGGTTTCGAATCCCAGGTCGGGGAAAGGGATATTTGATTTTTCTATTCATCATCAGCCCCGAGCCAGGAATATGTGCCCGATATAAGTGTATCGGGAAGGACTGAAAACTTTTCTCGACACAGATTTATTACTCGTCACAAATATATCTCATACTAGTTGGCCACCGGCTGCCGAAAAGCCGGGTTTGACCCAAATTACCCGAAATTGGGACAAATATATGTAATAATAAACATAATATTTGTGTGCTCCACAAACATTTGTTTCTGGTATTTGTAATAACGAGAAATCCTGTAGTATCTGATACCCATGACGCCAGACTTGCATACTGTAGGGTCAGGACTACGCATGTGACTGTTGGGCGTTTTTATTAAACATGTAAAATATAATTCATCATTTTTAGTCTACTGTTGAAAATAACCTCCTTTCCTTATCGCTGTACACACCTATTCATCTGATAGAACACTGCAATAAACAAAAATCTCACGCAACTGCTAATTAAAGGTGAATGACCGATAGCAACTAAACTTCCTTTCTCGATAACAAAGCCTGCGGGAGGTCTTATTGATAAAGACACATAACTGACCTTATTATAATGTGATTGTCTCTGAATTATAATCACTTGGATGCTTGTCCTTTAAGTTTATAAAATATATTTTTTAATACTAATAATTCAAAATTGGTACTGCACAATTTTTGGGACTTAATGATCAGAAGATTTTAACAACAGTGACAGGGTCAAAATATTGTCATGGAGACTGTCCCGCCCTCACACCCACCACTGTAACTCCTGTAATCCAGGATCAGTAGTGACACGCAATGTAATGACACCGAGTATTGAAGCTCGGCGAGTCTCCGGGAATTTCTAACTTGCCTTTAACCCGCAACGAAATTAATCAGAAAGTTAAATTAAAAGGTGGAGTTGGAAATAAATTATTGTCCACTTCCCTGTAAAGCGGGTGACAAACCATTGAAGTAAAGACGTAATATACAGGGTGATATTGAAATATGGTATTTAATTTAAACTACATATCCTCAACCAACCCAGGTAACATTGTACCAAGTTTGAAAAAAACTGCCTGTTGGTTTTGTCATAAATCGCGATTTTAGGTATCAAGGCTTTTGATCAATCCCTATAGATACCGAGTCTTTTATGACTCAGGTAAGTTCCCGAACCGAACTGAAGTTCACATAAGCGGTAAAAAAGATTCTTATCCTATATGGGATGCCCAAAAATCGTGAACACTCAATCACGATCTTCGAATTAAAATTGTTTTTCATTTTTTCCAATTTATTTATAATGACACCTGGGGTAATGAGAAACATGTGGATTAAATTAGGTACCGTGTGTTAATATCGTGTAATATCGTGTGTTAATTGTCATGGAATCGATTGTGTTGAGCACAGTGAGGCACCTGTGACTCTGAGGCCGGCCGCGGCGGTAGACAGGTTACTGGCCCGAGGAACGAATGTGGGTCACGACGCACGCGACACCACGCGCGCCACTTGTCTCATGATAATGCAACATCCGAGGATCTCATACATGTTTCTCTTTAAAACAAATATATTTAAAATAGTGAAATAATGTTTTTTTAATTTATCTAGGATTTTGATATTTTTTTTACTTTATTATTGAAATTTTTCAATGATTATTATTTCGCGATTTTGGATTTTTTACTTCACTACTTTTCTAACACGGGTAGTGTTATAATATCTGTTACTTTTTGTTACATAAGTAACATATATATATAAGTATAATATTCACGTAAATATAAGAAGTCATTGCAAATATATTTGCGGCGTATATCTATTTTTGGCAATTTTTTGCGATTTACATATTTAATAGGCCTTGTAATATATGTTAAACATACCTGTTATGCCGTCTGTAACGTCTTTATATTTAAATTAATAGGTCATATTATCAGTATATATTACGGCTTTTTTAAATAAGAATAGTTAAAACACGCAGTGAGACTCTTCGTCGCCCATATATTTCTGGTTCGAGATCGGCTTTCCTTAAACTGTGATATTAAAGAATTTGAGAATGAGATTATAATTAAATATAATATATGTTATAAATTTAGTTACAATTCCTATTGTTTGAATCCTATTATTCTATCCACTTTTTATGATGTTTGATGCAATGTCTGAATCTGCCCATAGTTTAAGTTTTAGAATTACAGATTAACGTAAAACGAACAAGGGAGGAAAACTAATAGCTTACATTTATTCGCCTAACAAATCAACTGACTAGACGTGCCGTATTAAAAATAAGGATCGAAATATCGGTCTCCATTAGAACCTTACCGAGCATGCTAGTCATTTAAGTACATTACCTTCTCAAAAACTGAACCCGAAAGATTTAAAGTTAAACCGATGGTATCTTGGCATTCCTCGGTCTTAATAGCCCCCACTTCGAAACACTCTGCCACTAACTAAGCCGTTTAAGAGCATAACTCTCAACCCATCCAAACTCCAATAAAGCCAGCTTTCAAATCGCTGGAATTTCCGATATACATTAATGGGCCTATGCTTATTCAAATACTGGTTTCAAATGATGTCACGACACAGACGGACACGGCCGCTTACATCGCCGGTCGGACAGGCACGCGACCCTGTTACGCGTGGTGTAACTGCGTATTGGATGTCTAACGGTGAAAGAATGTCGCACGGCCGCTACGCCGTTTACGGCTTACATTGCTGTTTTACGCATTTTTTATGCTTATAGCGGTTTTTATGACAGATTCGATTTCTATGGATAGGAATTTGATAGCGATCATTATTTCTATAGTGCTATTTTTGGTGAATCTCCAGTACCGGATTTAAGGTAGAAGGCTATCTAGGTGGTGCCTAAAATCTCGAATGGCTTTTATCAGTCTAAATAATCAATTACATAAAGTGGTAGTTTTGAGGAGATGATTATTCTGACATACTTACATATTATGAGAGTCCACGCTAGCGTGAACAGTGACCTAACCAAAACTCAACTCAACTAATGCCTTGCGAAAACCGGTGCGTCTAAAAGAATGAAATTTTAAAGATTCTCACACAATAAGTTGAGGATTGTTACTAAGTAATAATCAAATTATTATATTTTTAAGTCTAAAATTTTATTGAACAAAGATTAACGGTTTAAAAATAAATAAATAATTAATCTGCTAATATAGGTGAAACATGATGTATAATAATCATAAAATATAAGCGGTCTTATGAAACATTATCGATCAATATCAATAATCAATTACTTTAGATAAACAGCATTCAATTCAGGAAGACCTTACTTTTGTCTATTATAAGAACTCTGACATATTTTATTTATTGCAATCAATAACGAGACGAGCAATAAAATTAAAGCTAATGTAATAAAAAAAACTTCCAACATTCATATTGAAAAGAATATGTTTTGTATCAAAAATTATGAAAGATTGGGCGGCTTTTAAAAATCCAGATCCTAAACAAATGTAACTGAACCAAATTAACATTCAATTGATCGAGAAGTATGAGGCATGTAACAGGAGAAGCCAGAAGCAAGTCACCGCGGGTTAATATACGTGCATTGACCTACTTAGGCCGCCATTAGTATAAACTATGTCGATGCATTTTAATATTAACTTCTTGTAAAAGATGAAAGAGACCGGCCGGTAGCAGTTTAACGCCCAAATACTGGAACGCACCTTAAATATAATTGGCGCTTAACTACGTTGATCCCGATTAAATGTACTGGCTAAGCGGGCCGTGAGCTGTTAAGAGCAACTTATTATTTGAATGGCGTTCTAGTATTCGGGCGTAAGACTGTCATATTAATAGATACACGCGATAGTACGACCTCACACCAACTTAAAACACTTGTGTCGTGGATACTAGAAATTACGAGAGACTTTTCAATCTCCAAAAATCCTAGGCCCGACACAAATACCTGTGGATAAATATTTGTCTCGGTGCGGGGATTGTAGCCTTGGCCATTGGTTTTTCAGCCGGTGTCTAACCAACTGCGCCAAAAAGGCTGTAGAATTAAATCTCACATACAAAACATCGGAAGAAAGGTCCCATAAATACCGACACGCACATAAGAGTCACAATAAACCTCGATTCTGAATGACCTTAAGCTAAAGAAATTGCCGATGGAATCTGGTTGAATTTCTCCTGACTCACAACTGTGACAGATGACTTCACAGCCGGACGGAGTTGTGCTGACTCAAACATCCGCACTTGCGAGATGCGTGACAATCGCTTTAGGCCAGCTGAGGACTGAGCGTTCAAACGCTGTGCTGAGTTTGTCGCGTTTTTTTACTCTAGTTCGTCACAGCACACTGCAATTGACAATATAATATGCAAAATTATATTCGCATCGTGAAGTTAGAGAACAGTGTTATTTCTAAATATCCGATCGATCAAAATTTATCGATATACTGACAATCATATGTTATTATTATTATATTCTTCCTGACCAGTATCTATTTGGTGAATATCTGAATGAAATACCCGAAGTGTACTAATATTTTTTGTATCCCTGACAACGCATTTTCTCTCAACAATCGCTGCAATACCGTTCTGCTCGATATGGCCAATTCTGAAACATGACACACTAGAGTAATTAATAGCCCTGTGAGGTTCTGAATCGCCAGAAGCCATAACAAATAATGCATTTGATCAAACTTCAAATAGAAAGCAAATCATAGCAGTGATAAGTTTAACTCGATAAACAAGATCTGCGGGATTACTCTATGATCGGAAGCGAAGTTCGAAAGATCAAAGGATTTTCTAAATTTGCGACTTCTAAAATTCAATATTATTCTCTATGATACTTATTCACTCCGAACTTAATCTATGGTTTTATATACGATGTTTGAACAACCGAAGTTCGTTTCGGATCATAGACTATGTATTTTCTGCTTTAATATCAAGGTAAATAGAACAGAAAATATCTGATTATATTACATTTGCACCATTGCACCGTCGAAATCTCTGCTTAAGTTTTTATGATTATTTTTTGTTTAAATTCAAAGTAGCTGTAGTACCTTAGTTAACCGTTTGTTCTGTTTCACGCGTTTTTTAAATCGCCGCAACGTTCGTTCGCACGCAGCTTAATGCAGCCCAGCAAAGCCTCGGTATAAGTCAAGAGCATTGCTTTCACATTTCTCTACGAGGCAACCGCTGCCGTGTCATGTATTTCATTGTTGAAAGTTTCGCGGTTATATTAATACCGCCATTTTGTCTGCTCGGTGTTTGAATTGCGTAATTGAATGTAATTATGACCCATTTATTTATACCTGGTTTTTCAAGTGATGAATATAAGGATGATAAATTAAAAACGGTGTGAACAAACTTACAGACCATTGAGATCGGAATAAGATTTTGCCTGGTTTGTGAAGTTCGCCAAACCGCACAAAACTGTGGATAGTGGCCTATGCCGTTCCAATCGAACTCTTTGCGATAGAGGCCTGTGCTTAGCAGAAGTCGATAATGGTCTGATATTATATGTATATCTTTCAGTTATAAGCATATCATGTATTTTTATTGAGGGTCTAGGTTGTACGTCTATATCATGTGACAACTATGCCACATATTTATTTTTGATGTATTTTTTCATTGTGATTAATTGGATTATGGGATAAGAGATGTGCAAGTGTAATTTTATTTAGGTCTTTTTTTTAAGTTATCCTTTTTTATTATTATTATAATAATATTATTATCTATGTGAATGTGTAGGCGTCCACATTTTAATTGAAAATTTTATGTATTGAATGACGAATCACGTCTATTTGCATTTTGCATTTTTTTCGTAAAAGTTCGCACTATGTTAAAACATAGCAAGTGATATAATAGTATTACGCAGCGTCAACCACTACTTGTGTTTGTCGTGTGAAATCTCTGTGGAAATGTTTAGGATGATGATGTATTATTGTAAAGGAATACACAAAATCATATCTGCTTACCTGGCATTTCATTTCTATTCCCATTATGCTGTAATGAAAATATACAAAGCGCAATAAAATCCGTAAATAATAGCTTTATTTTAAATCTAAGAAACCATTATATATACAAAAACTTAAGTATTTTTCCCAAGAGTCAGAAGTGCTACCCGTATACAAAACTTCGTGTTCCGTCCCACGATGTGATCGAGGGCGAGCCTAACGATAGTATGATGATTAGCAAATATACTGGCTCAACTAAATACTATAAGCCACTTGATGGTGTGGTGCAACCTACATTGAATGTCTAAGGGATCACATTGATGCAACTATATCGACCTCATCGAAACTTGGAAGTGGTAGTACCACGTTGTAGTAAGTCATGAGTCAGCATGAATGGGATCGTCCGGGGCGGTACCACTATCTCACAGGCGACCGATGTAAAGCGAAAGCTTTGCTGTCGTTTTACATTCGGTGAGTGAGATGGCTGAATGCCCGAATCCTCTTTTCTCTTTTCATCTTTTTTTCTTCCTGCTCTCCTTTCTATTTAATAGGCTTTCAACACATCAGTGTTCTAAGCGTTGTAGATGTTCATGTGTACTGGTAATCATTTACCATCATGTGATCTGCCTACTCCTTTGCTGGACCTGTGCATTAAAAAAGCCTGATATACACAGGTGAATCAGAAACACGAAAGGTTTGCCATCATCGTATACAGTCGGTATCCATGCGTAACAAAATAAACTACCATCACTTGAATATTGTAAAGATTCCCTCAGATCAACGGATTGGCTTCTTAAAGTATCCAGGTTCAATTCGCGAAAATGTATATGACATCGGAGCTCAAGGCTTCCGATTTCCATTAATCACAGATCGTCATAAGCACGCATTATCTTTGCTCCGCTACATGTTACAGTTAAAATATTTTGCACCAATGTCAATGACCTCGCAAAAAAGTTACACAGTTTTATCTATTCAAAGTAAAAGTGAAGTTCTTTGAAATGCACGGGAGAAAGTGGACCGAGCCGACGATTCGTTAATTAAATATTATTTGAGATTTTGTAATAAACGTAAAACCATTGTTCTATGGCATTCATCGTCTCACACCCCTCTCGAACGTAGAGGCTTCAGGTTCAATATTCGGATCCAACTCCGTAGTCGGTATGTAGTGGTTAAAGACTCTTTATAGTAGCTTGGGTAAGCGGTTCGGGTTAATATTGTTATTGTGTCCGGATCCAACAGGTCGGATTATCGTTACGACCACGGAAGGTGAACATCGGTTGGTTCTCTATCATGTTGGCTCATCGCGCTTGTCACGCAAGCAAAAAAGAGCCTTACAAGGGGACTTATATGAGCTAGATTATTTATAGCAATTAGTTATTGGGATGATATCAATATGCAAGCTCAAATGCTATGTAAAATAGTCCCGAAAATAAAGCAATAAAAATGTGCGAAATGCGGGAGTGTCCATAAATTTTTGCCGGGATTGGTCACTTTTAAAGGTCGAACCTTTTTAAATGGTCAATATATTTGATTAACCTTAGCTGTAAAACTCTGGTTGTGAAACTTTGTATTTGATACCGGCTGAGACAATTAATATTATTGTGAATTTGACACAAAAATACTTCATATTTCGATTCAAGTCCCGCATGGTATCAGAATCTAAAAGACACTTTGACCTCGAGGTTCGAACTTCCAGAATCTAAACCCAAATTTATTGTCAATACACACTTGTAGTCATTGGTACGAAGATCAATCTTATGGTATCACGATTTACAGAATTAATCTAGTGCCCTATTAATTAGGAACTTACGTACCTCATTTTAAGCACTACTACTATCTACTATATCTACTAGCATGGCTTCATCAGTCATCTCTAGATTTTCGTTAAAAGGCGTACCCACAACCCATCTCAAAGTAAACTAGGTCAGGCATTGCAATTATAACAGCGACCTTCTGAGTTTCCACGATGCAAAGGTCGAATTGCGTCGAAGCCAATTTTTCCGAGGGAAGTTGCTCAAATGGCGATGCGCTGCACAGTTCGGTTGCGTACATACTGTTAGACATATTATGTTGCCTACATCACAAACATGAATTTAAATAGATGACGCGAGATTTTTTACTTAGGTATGCGTTGGAAATGTTTCATTATTACAAGTCCGTTGCAGTCCACTGTTGGACATAGGCCTCTCTCACGCCAGGGAGCCCGGTCTGCTGCTTTATGCATCCAGTCGCTTGACATATTTTAGCCCAATCACAAAACGATTTTCAGATTCCTCAACACATGTTTTAAACATAAACCGATTACGAGAGAAAAATGAGGTTATTAATAAGGTTTTAATTTTTTTATTTTAATACTGTTTTAATTCGTCTAAAATTGATCCATATTAAAACAGCTATTGAACTCTTCATCGTGAGGAAATGTCTCTAATTCAGAGATGTCCACAGGAATTTAAAAATATGGGCAATATACTAATACACCACTAAACTGTAATGGCGGGCTAAGATCCGAAGCCTTCTGAACATTGAAGAACTAAATGCTAACAATAAGAGCTCATCGAACGATGTCAAATGAACGGGTCCCATATTTTTTCTTTTTTTTTTTTATAAATAACACCCAACAGTCACATACATAGTCCTGACCCCACACTAAGATCGAGTCTTGTGTCGTGGGTATCAGGAACTACGAGAGACTTTTCGGTCTCACAAACACCCAGACCCGGAAGAAATATTTGTGGGCCGCACAAACATTTCTCTCGGTGCGGGGATCGAACCCGCGGCCTCTCGTTTCACAGGCGGCGTCTAACCAACTGCGCCACGGAGGCTGTCAAATTAATACATTAAAGTGAGGTAATCTCGTACCAACTATACTTAATAATTTCTCAATTATAAATAAATACACCCAATAGTCAAATACATAGTTCTAACCCCACATTCAGTTCGAATCTTGCGTCGTGGGTATCAGGTATCACAAACACCCAGACCATGAATACCTGTGGTTCACACAAATATTTGTTTCGGTGCGGGGATCGACCCTGTGGACTCTCGTTTTACAATGGGCGTCTAACCAACTGCGCCACGGAGGCTATAATACGTCTAATAAATATTTCATAAATGAACTACCACATTGGATGCTAGAAATAAAAAAAATAGTAATTTAGTAAGTTGTCGGGAAACACTGCCGTTATTTTGTAGCAATAATACCTGTTCCTGCGTCAAAACTGCTATTTCCTTGTAGAAGTGGTTTTTACAAGACATTAAAGCATAGTATTATAGAAATTAAAATGTACCGCCAATATAAAACTCTTCCAACGGCACATGTTCAAATACACGACGAAATGTACAATGTCTGCAAAACGGTGTCACACATAATGTCTTATTTAGAAGTTAACTTTCACTAAACGACTGTGAATTCTTGCGATGACAGACATTTTTCGAATTTGAAATTGCTGTGAGATAATATAAAATTTTATATGTATGTAAAATAATAATTTTAATGTGTTTCGGCCGCTACGCCCGCTAACTTATATTCTGTATAAAAAACAATAAAATATTGGACTTAAATTCTTGTTACTTTTTGAGTGAATACTTTAATATGCATCCCACGAGATTTTCATATTAAAGACAACAACAAGAAAATTTTAAAACCATTTCCCCATTGCCAGCGCATACGTATAAATACAAAAATGTCGATTTGATTAAATCGTTTTTTGAAATCAGTCAATAAATGACAGAAAAGCCACTCACAGTATGTGATCCTCTCGATAAAATTCTTGTAAACCTAAGGTTAAACACATACATTCCACGTATCATTTTCATTTATCTTCGTTTCTATGAATTTCCTATGGACATCCGTATACCCGACATTTTCTTCCTCTATTATATTAGTTGTTATTTACAATAAAAACACATTACTTTTTAACTTCAATGTACCTACGGTGTTGCCTTAATGTATACGAAAATATACAGAGTAAATTTTCAAGTGTGGATGACCAAATCCGATTCGATTATCGCTTAGAATATTGTTGCCTTTTTTTTTTCAAAAATCCAAATATGCAGTCATAATTTTCGTCAAAATTGGGCTCGTGACGCCTTTCAATATTTAATTCACCTTTATACGGATATCCGTCATCCGTCCGCACAACATGCCAGCATAATTTTGTCGACTGACGAGTGATAACAACCAGCTGATATAAGCCACCATTTAAGCTGAACTTACAGTTGCACAAAAGTAATCGTGCCTTCAGTATAAAAAATCCTATAGATAATTATAAATTCCTGCGCATGTTTTTTGTGCACATCAATGGTCCCGCAACAATGATGAACGCATTCCCGCTGCGCGCCTCTACAGATCCATCGCTTTTTATACACGCGCATAGATTACACGAATTCTTTCTAGATTAACATTACCGTATCATATATAACGCGTTTTTATTCTATAATCGCATACTGCATATTGCATTGCTTGTCGACTGAATGTTGTTGCTGTGCGTATACTAATTTTGAGTGATATATCATCATCATCTCTAACTAATTTTGAGTGATATATGACCTATCCAAATTTACGGAAATGGCTCAAAACTGTTTAGAGACATTTTGGAAATTATAGAATATTTATTCTTTATTTTCGGTCGTTTTGTTAATCCTATTTTGTATGTTTATTATCTTATTATAATTTTATACAATTTAAGTTTTTACTTATTTTGATGTAGCGTTGCATTGACCTCGATTATTGGGATGTTGTATATTTTGTTGTCAATAAAGAAATCGTGTCAATAAATAAATAATCGAAAACATGACTTATATAAATTCTATTCACATGGTGTAAAGTTTTAATGACATGTAATTGTAAAAGTGATTGTTTAATGTTCTCTACACGAGAATATAATTGTCTGTTTTCTCTAAACGTATGTACACAGTAATCCTAGATATTATTTCCGCATAACTAAAAACAAAATATATACTGTTATGTTTTTTTTTGATGTAATGTTTTGTGTGTGCTGATAATTTAAAAAATAAATAGTAAAAATCATAACGTGTATCTTCTAGAACACTAATAGAACTTAGAGAATAACGCAAACTCAATCTACCAACTTTCACACAAACCTAATACAAATATAGTAAAATAATATCAATTAAAAATCAATTAACATGCGTAAAAAGTCCAATAAAATAATAGAGAATTCATATTTATTACTTTACTAGCGGCCCGGCCCAGCTTCGCCCGGGTACAAATAGATTTCTGTTCAATAATATGTACGTATTATACATATAAACCTTCCTCTTGAATCAATCTATCTATTAAAAAAATCGCATCAAAATCCGTTTCATAGTTTTAAAGATTTAAGCATACAAAGGGACATAGGGACAGAGAAAGCGACTTTGATTTATACTATGTAGTGATTTGATAAATGCTATAGAAAAATTCTGAAATATAGTAGGCTTCTCTATTATTAACTAATTATGTATGTTTCGATAAAACAGACAATTGGTTTGCATGTTGTATAATTATGTACAAAATATTAATAAATAACAAACGTAAATATAGTTAAATGTAATTAATGTTTAAATTATTTTCGCAAGGTATCCAAGGTCTGTATTTACAACGTTTTGCTTGACCTTTCTTATCTTATTGTTCATGTCAATGACCTTAACGTTCCCCTCCCCGCGTTAATACCTCAATTTTCTTGCGGCTTAAAAGACCATGAGTGTAATTTCAACAATCATTGGTACTCGTACATGCTCATTATCATCATCATTGGCAATGAACAATTACGTCAGATTATTAAATAGCGTTTATTGTAGATTTTAGGATTGGAAAGTAAGATGGAGATTTACATACTATACTGGGTATCTCAAGACTGCTACCGAAAATAAAGCCGAGTGGTAGTTTTAGTGACTACAAACACAACGCAACAAAAAAATTCGCAAAGAAACGCGACAATTTTTTTTTAATATCGTCGAGTTTGGGTGGTAAATCCATAGTTTTTGCTAAAATAATAATTTAAACTTACTTTTTAATTTAGAGTCCTTATAAATAAAAGGGTATACACTATTATTTTAGGAAAAAAATAATTTACCATCCAAATACGACCAAACGAAAAAAACAACAAAAAGTGTCTGAAGTCACTAAAAATTCCACCCGGCTTCGTTTTCGGTAGCAGTCTTGAGATACCCTGTACGTTTGGGTCGAAAAAAGTATTCCCGATTGCTTTACATTTAAATTGACTTATATTTAACATTTGCAAGGTCTTCAGTTAACGCAAGATAACTAGTCTCATGAGTCTCTCTCAAACCCCCTTTATCTTTTTATATTATATATGGGTAAGGCGGCAACGAGCACACGGTTCGCCTGATGGAGATGCGTTGCCGGCCTTTAAGGGGGGAATTAGCCCGTTTTTTGTAGGTTGCCGAAAAATATATTCCACCACAATCGCCTTAAGAATCATTGCCTCTGAATCGAACCCACGGACTCTGATTTCGCGATCAATATTTATGTTATATTTCTGCCCAACAGCCCACGCATCTATAAAACATAGAGCCGTTATCGACAGCCTCCGTGGCGCAGTTGGTTAGACGCCGTCTGTGACACGAGAGGCTGCGGGTTCGATCCTCGCACCGAGAGAAATGTTTGTGTGAACAACAGGTATTTGTTTCGGTTCTGGGTGTTTGTGAGACCGAAAAGTCTGTCGTAGTTTCTAATACCTACGACACCAGACTCAATCTTAGTGTCGGGTCTGAACTATGACTGTTGGGTGTTATTATTATTATTATTTTCTATTATGTTACGTTAGAATTATCTTCATCTGCCCTTCAAAAGCGAGGAAACATTTGAGGGATGTAGCGGTTTTTTCCCACAACAGACCCGGAAGCGGTTGATGTCACTTCCGGTTGGGGGAGCAGACCCTACTTAGCAGGTGGTTATTTATCTTGATCATAACGTAAACTATTATTAACAAAAATTGTAGAATGTCTGCGAATTGGTCTACACGAGTTAGGTATTATACTAGATTCCTGCGTTCGCATTCATTGACTAAACTTTGGGGTCGTCTACTCATTTAAATAAAAAAATAAATTAAATGCTGTAGTAAAAGACCCAACTATAAGGTGAAAGATAATTAATTAGTATTGAGTTTAAGATTACAATATAGCTTCAAAAACATTCATATTATCATTAAAATTGCGTAGGATGCTGGATGACATCTGTCATCCGTCCATCCGTCTGCAGAATGCTTTTTGCATGGTACGGATAGTTAACCACGAAATCTCGCCTCCGAAGGTGAGAGTACTCGTGACCGAAACAAAAGTCGGTGACAGAAAGCGGATAAATGATGTCGCCCCATTTGCTCATATCCCATAGATTAGCCTCGATTTGGGGGCGACCGAGCGAAAATTTGATACTACAACTGTCTGTCGCATCACACACTGTCGTCACATAAAAACGATACAAGATCAAAGCTAAATGATGAATACAGACGAAATAAACAGTTGCGGATACAGTTCTCCGTTACACATATCGATCGTCTCGCAAATGGGAGAATAAAATTATTGATCCGTCCATCCCATACGTTCAAGACAATTTGTTTTATAAATTTCCAAATATCGGATTATGATTATCCGAATGTAAAAAAGAAATCTCATCCGCGAATGCAACGAAAGTAGCCCACGGGCACTCTCACCGCGTCGCGGGTGCAATGTCATCTAAACAGAACAACGGACCCACCTCTCGCTAGCACGACGACACACAAATATATCACAAACATGTTAATTTTCACACAAAAAAAATATATATCAGTCCGTTATCACACACGCGTCGGTATCATCAAAGCGGGGAACATTGCGCGTGCAACACGCTTGTCGACCGGCAGGGGACTGAGTCGGTGCGCGACACAGGTGCGCGAGCGACGCTCTTCACCAGCCACAGGTACACAGCCCCCCCCCCCCCATCTCTCTCCTCCCCCTCCCCCGTCTATTGTCAGCGCAGAGCTTTCGCGTACTGAATAGCGAATACGATGCGCTCCAGGGTACGTACGTGTTCGGAATAAACCATTTTATTAGGTTAGTAGGTATATGGGTAATTTTTCATATGACTTGCATCGTTGTTAGAAATGGGAAAGTGTTTTAATTAATTGTGTCACCGTCGTGACGTATTGTATTAAGGTGATGTGCATAAATTAGTATTCGATTGGATTGGCCTGTTGATTAAAAGCGATTAGAATACGCTGACACGTAAAATGAGCTAATTTTAAGAGAGTAAATATAAAGTTAGCGCGTTTAAGTCTTTTCTATGAACGAGTGTTTACGGTCGTTTACAACAGTCTGTGATGTTCCACTGGTAAATATTTGATAATATTATGGATTCCACGAACGTTACGCACAAAGTAGGTCGCTGTTAATGTACCTACTAACACATACTTACAGGGGCAGTGTTCTTCAACCCGCCCTTGTGTGACACATGCGAAGGGGTAGTCGCATCATATTTTTTGCATGTAGCGGAATTCTTTGCCTTTTGTAAGGTAAGCTACCTGCCTGATGTTATGATTGATATGATATTTTGGACATGGACATAATATATATTTTGGACATGGAATACGTTAAATGTAGGTTTAAATTATAGTTATTGACAAAAATATATTTACATAGTTTCAATTGCGGATTTTACATGAATTGTGAAAGAAAATAAAAATACTCCAAGGTATTTATCAAAACGTATCATAACGTTTCGTATTTGAGCATATTTTCTTAAAATTTTTACATTTTATATATCATTTAGATTCAGTAATTTTTCCACCACCAGGCTGTTTTCGCCAGAGAAAAACAGGCAAGAAACTCTAGCGTTGCTCTTTTCAAAACAAGTTTACAAATACAGTGATTATACATGAGTTGCAGATTGGTTTTTTGGGTGGTAGTTTTAGTGACTTCAGACACAATGCCACTAAATTTTGTACAAAGCTTGTGACATTTTTTTTCTGTCGTCGTATTAGGGTGGTAAATACATAGGTTTTTCTTAAATAATAGTGTACACCCATTTATTTAAGGCACTATGTTACGCAAGGCTTTAAATTATTATTTTAACAAAAACTATGGATTTACCACCCAAACTTACGATATTTAAAAAATAATTTTAAAAAAATTGTAGCGCTTCTTTGCGAATTTTCTTGTTACATTATGTTTATAGTCACTAAAACTACCACCCGGCTTCGTGTTCGGTAGCACTCTTGATATACCTGGTACATGATTTTATTTTATTTTTATTTTATTTATTAAAGGATTTCCCACAAGGAATACATATAGCATTAATATAATAATATCACATATAACACAATCAGCGTGTTTCCTCAATTATAGGAAATCACAAGAAGCTCAAAGTATGCTCACCACAAAGTGAAATTAAATTACAAATTAGCAAACTAAATTAAAATCAAAATTTGTATTAATGCAACAAATAATAAAATTAAAAAACATAAAATTATTATAATAAATATGGTCTTATAAATTAAACAATTAGATTAAATTAATTAAGAATGATAGAATTCATCAACTGAATACCTATAGTTGACGCCCTTTTCCAATATTATTCTATACTTTTATATCATATTCGGTTACGGTTTTGGAAGGATTTATATTTCGGATATCCGGTCGTATCAAATATAACTACGGGGCTTCATAATAACTCAGATTTCTACAATACCGGCCAGCTTTACAACACGCTTGACGACAAATATTGTGAAAAATTATTTAAAATACGAAATCCTCCTATCTTCTAGCAGTTACTTCACATAATATCATTGGTTATACAGAGTTAACAAGATGGACCAACTGCCAGAATTAGGTCTAGTAAATTAGTCACTCTGTTTTGTAGAACTTGTTAAATTATATAAAAATCAAATGGTAGTACCTACGTAGGTTTCAGATCTATTTCTCACGCCAAACAGCAGCGAAAATGCACTGTTGTGTTCCGGTTCGAAGACAATTGTAGCCAGAGTATTAGTGAGAAATATTGCTATTTCAAATTAACATCAAATCTTTGTTATTTTTGAAGCCTTAGCATGCTATTTATTTCTGCTATTGCTAATTGCATTTGCACCCCCGCCTGTCCACAGATTTAGTAAAGAAAAAAAACTGACGGTATATTATAACCATTTTTGACCATTTTGACAGCCTCCGTGGCGCAGTTGGTTAGACGCCGCCTGTGAAACGAGAGGCCGCGGGTTCGATCCCCGCACCGAGAGAAATGTTTGTGCGGCCAACAAATATTTCTTCCGGGTCTGAGTGTTGGTGAGACCGAAAAGTCTCTCGTAGTTCCTGATACCCACGACACAAGACTCGGGTAGTGTGGGGTCAGGACTATGTATGTGACTGTTGGGTGTTATTTATTTATTTATTATTTATTTTTTACATCTAAAATTACACACACAAAATTGACTGTTCAGTTTCAGATTCGTACAAAAATCTCACTCCTTCATGGATTACATGAGATTGTATATAAATATTAGCCGATTGGCTTTGTGAATCACAATCGCAAATCCCAAAAGCTTATTTATATGACTTGTGGAATGTGATTATGGAGTTAACTGACTATTTGTGATGTAACACAACACTAAGCCAGAGTAACTAATGTACATATCGACGCAGGAAAGCGATTTTGTTGTATCTCAAAAAATGCGTACATGCGTTTTGTATATTATTTAATTCATAAAAAAGATACCGCATTGACTCGTGAAAATGTAGGGTTTTATTTAAAATTTTATTATTAAAGAAATGGTATTCCTATGTATTGTTTAGAGGTTATTCATTTTTTAAATATATTTTTTTGGTTCTGGTTTAAAATTACTTGTTTCGAAATACGACAAAATCACTTTCCTGCGTCGATATTGAGACTTAAAATGTAAAGCCTCAGGATGGCGAGCGTAGTGTGATGCCAAGGATTGCTTTATTATTCAGGGCGTTATATTGGTTTTCCTACTGTCGAAGAGCGGTCGTATCACTTCCTATCAGGCAAAGGGCATGCTCGTCTCGCTATTAAAGCAATGCAACATAATTAAATAAAACCCCTTTGCTGGTGGTAGTTTTCGTATCCGACCAGAAACCTGCCATAGTACAGATAAACGAAAACGTGAAAATATATCACATGTCGGGTTCGTATAGTATATATCATTCATAAGGTATGCTATATATCACATAATAAGTGTTACTTAATACCTATGATTGAATGAATACTCATATGAATATTACCTTTTTTTTGCGTAAAAAAGCTGCTAAAATTCTTTTTAACTGCTTCGGTAGATTATGCAATAAGGCGGAGTCTAGCAACGGTATAAGACCAGATAGCAGGAATGAAGACTTTCATATTATAATATAGCTATGATACCGACAAGATCATTCCAAGTAAAAGCCGCGGCACTGTAGCGCGTCACAAATGTTTCTGGTGGCGGGAGTGGATGGTTTTGCTGCCATTATGCGCAAGAGAACAGCATCCATGATGCAACGACTGTTAGATAGTACCAACAGTTATTTGAAAGTTATTTCGGATAGAATGGACTCCGATAGTCTTCTCATGCAAAAATGGCTGAAACTGCATCTGAGAACTATTAATTAGTAATTAGTATCTAGTATTAGGTTAAGACTACTCTTAATATAATTATAATAGTGTTCTGTTTTTTTGTTTTGTTTTTAATGTATAGTTTATTTAGAAATTTATATAATTTGTAGAAATGAAAATATGGACTGATGTAAAAAAAAGGTCTGAAATAAAGCTGATTATTATATTATATAAAAAAAGCGAAGTAATGTTTCTACACCATGAGAAAAATGTTAAATTATTGACCCGCATAAAACAATACAGCCAGACACAAATAACACAATTTTCTCTGTAATAACGTAAAAAGAAACTGATTCCGTTTAGACGGTTGTTAATTCAAACACTTTCTCAATTCTATCGATTCGTCTCGAACGAACGTTACGCAAAACGATTGATTAAAGAAAGTTATTAATAGCTGCGTGGGACGGTTCCGACTGACATCTTAATATACCAAACTGGAACAAGTATTTACTATCCGCATAGAAATTATAATATACAGGGTATATCAAGACTGCTACCAAAAATGGAGCCGGGTGGTAGATTTTGTGAGTACAAACACAATGCAACAAAAACTTTCACAAAAAGCGCGACAATTTTTTTTTATGATTTTTTAAATATCGTAATTTTTGGGTGGTAAATCCATAGTTTTTGCTAAAATAATAATTTAAAAATCTTTTATACCTTAGAGTCCTTATAAATAAAATCAGGGATGTTGCGGATATTCGCATCCGCATCCGCAAATGCGGAACTTCCGCATAAATTTGGACATCTGCATCCGCATCCGCATCCGCAATAATCGATGCGGATGTTTTATGCGGATGCGGATGTAATACAAAATGAGACAAGACAGAAATTTGGCGGTGCCGGCTAATGGCGCGTGCCGTTCGGAAGTAGTGTTGCCAGGTGTCCCGCTTTTTAGAGGTTTGGTAACGCGTCCCGATTGAACCTTCGGCGGGACGCCAAATGTCCCGCTTTTTGACCACCGTTCTCAGAACGAATAAAAAACGAAATCTTACACACTTTTATAATTTTATAATATAATCCGTACTGTAGTTCGCGTTTTCCTACAATTATTTACCTACTTAGTATCTATTTCGATTCTAAAGTAGTTTCGATAGGCTGATTCCAAAAAAATATAGGGCTTTGAATAAGTTCTTGTGGTTTGTTCACGAATTCCTTTCTTATTTTAGATGGCAAACCATGTGCAAGGAAATACTGTTAGTGAACTTATGTCTTAGCGAATATTAGCTAGCTCCAATGAAAATTCCTTAGTAACAATTTCAAGTTTCATACGGCTTAGAGAGCATTACTGGCGATTTTTTTACGACATGTATATGTAGATGTAATTCAAAAGAAAAACGCATCTTAACTTCACATAATTCTCTTCGAGCATAATTTGTCAAAATTCATGTGGAAAGACGTGTCGGAAAATATAAATTTTCATTTTGGAGATAAAGATCGCTCTGGTAAATCGAATAGTTTTAGTCTGAGAATTTAAGGAATAACTTGATGTACACCCATAGTAGGCCAACCCGCACTAGGCCAGCGTGGTGGACTATATGGCCTAACCACTCTCAATCGTACTTACGATTGTAGAGTAGGCCCGTGCCCTGCAGTGGGACGTATATGGGCTGATACAGATACAGATACACCCATAGTAAACGCTAGAGGAAAAATTAAAATCGTTTTGTGTGAATTTTTAAAATATTTGGAGTAAGGTAAGAAACCTCTGCCTATCCCTTCTGGAAAAAAGGTGTGAGTTTACGTATGTATGGATGCTAAGAAACCATGGCGCCTTATGAATTGAAGCCTCGAGAGATATAGTACTTGGTCAGATTGAGCTGCGCTTTCATTATTATACTAATAACCAAAAACGGCTATTATCTTTGAGAGCCTCCAAAGACGCGACGTTTTTCTATGTAATAAGTATATGCTGCTAGAAAGAGGGAGAGTAATAATTTGTGAAAGCAAAAAAAATATAATTGTCTCTTCTTTAATAGGCGTCCCGCTGAAGAACTCAAAATCCCGCTTATTTGAATGTCCTGTCCTGAATTTTCAAAAAATAAACCTGGCAACGCCATTCGAACGTGACATTGACCAATGGGAGCGAAATAAATAGTGACATGATCCGACGCGTTTGTTGTTGCTATGATAATAGATTCTTCTAGTGAAAATGAGAGTCGAGAAATACCAGAAAATGGTAGCACTGAAGCTGTACTCCAAAAAAAAATATTTCTTTCCCCAATAAAAAAAGAGTCTATGTGGATGAAAATCCTCTTAAGTGGTGTTTATCAGAGGAATTAAAGATATTATTGCCGATAGCACAAAGATTTTTATCCACTCCACTAAGTAGTAATCCTAGCGAGCAATTATTTGCAGCGTGGGTTTAATTTACCAACCTCTTCCTAAACGCCTTGTTATCAGAAAAGGCGGACCGGCGTTATACTTAATAAATGAAACGGTGTTCTTTTGCGAGCTCTTGGAGCTACTCAAAACGAAAGTAATGCATTTAATTATCAATAGAGAAGTTGGCTAAAACCATGCACAAGCATGGGATCGAATTCTACACTTAATTATATCGGAACCCAAAAGACCAACTGCACGATATCAAGACACAGTTAGCTTCTTCTGCGTATACTGAAATGCAAAAACAGATTAACGTTTTAAATTAACTTTTTAATTTAACAATTGTAAGTTACGGGTAATTAAATTCCGCCCTGTGACCATGAATCCTTTAAAGTAATCGAAATATCGGGAAGTTAATAAATATAAAAAATTAACATAGATAAATCGATAAATATTAGTAAGCGATAAAATCCGTAAATAATAGTTTAATTTCAATATTCATTCATATACTATATTTATATAAGATGTTAAACATCCGCATCCGCATCCGCATCCGCGGATGTGAGCCTTTGAAAATCCGCATCCGCATCCGCATCCGCGGATGTGAAAAAATCGACATCCGCAACATCCCTAAATAAAATGCTATATACTATTATTATAGGAAAAAAATGAATTATCATCCAAATACGACCATAGGAAAAAAATTACAAAAAAAGCATCGTCGCTTTTTTCAACATTTTCTATTGCAATGTGTCTGAATTCATTAAAACAACCACCCGGCTTCGTTTTCGGTAACAGTCTTGAGATACCCGGTATAAATTAATTACATACTCCGTGGCGCAGTTCATACACCAGCTGTGAAACATGAGGCCACGGGTTCGATCCCCGCACGGAGACAATATTTGTGTGTACGGTTTGTGTCGGTGTGGATATTTGTGAGACCGAAAAGTCTCTCGTACTTGATACTCCCGACAAAAGACTCGATCTTAGTGTGGATTAAGACTATATTTGTGACCATTGGGTGTATTTATTTTTATTTTATTTAATACATTCAACAATCACATACACAGGTTGCATACATACCCACGTTAAGATCAAGTTAGTCTTGTGTCGTGGGTATCAGAAGCTACAAGACACTTTTCGGTGTCACAAACACATGATAACGTCAACTTCGTTTAAAATTACATATAAACCATGATTATTTACTTTATTAGCCCAAAATAGGATAGGATTCCTCTACAACTGAGAGTTTGGTTAACAAAGCCATGGTCCATCTAGCTGGCTTAGTGTAAAGTTAAAGTTATTAGTGCAGGTTCACATGGGCTGAGAGAGCAAGTATGTGTTGAACGGGTTGACCAGGCGGTACTTACATTACATACTCGTAATATGTGCTAGAACATACATCATCATCTCAGCCACAGGTCCACTGCTGAACATAAACCTCCCCGAAGGATCTACCCAATACAAATCTACCCAGTACGAATATGCCCAAATCCATTACAAAATATTCGAAACTCGTATCTCCTAGACTAAGTGCGAAGTGAATGAGAAGTTTCATAGAAAATAATATTGATTTTTAGAAGTGGAAATCTTTTATTTTATATGTTGACGTTCATAGTCCGAACAATCGAATCTCGAACTTCGTGTCGGAGTATAAAGTAAATACAGCGTGAGCCAGGAGGCTCACTATATATTGACTATATATTTTTCTGGAATTTTAGACTTCTAACGGTGAAGGAAAACATCGTGAGGAAACCTGCATAACCCGCACTAGGCCAGCGTGGTGGACTATATGGCCTAACCACTCTCAATCGTATTCTCGATTGTAGAGTAGGCCCGTGCCCTGCAGTGGGACGTATATGGGCTGATATAGATAGATAGAAACATACTTTAGTAGCTACTAAGGTACGATTTCAGAAGTGGCGAAATCGCAAGCAACAATGCCACTTGACGTAGCACATGGAATGCATCCAAAGAATTTACTAGAAACGCGCCACGTACGTCACCGAGCAGGATCTGAGACATATTGAAATTATTTACCTAAGAATGTGTAATTTTTCGGTTTTTCTCCTGTTGAGTTTGCCGCCGAGTTTACTGGCAGATAATGGATGTGACAAATAGAAAGGCGAAGACAGGGCAAAATGGCGCAATTTGGAGGAAGCATAGGCCTCATAGGTCGTGAACCTAGACAAAAGTGGACAACAGGCTGATGATGATGATACCGTCGAAGAATGTACGGTGTGGGTTCTAGCCGGGAGATAAGATTTCGCTAATTAATACCTCAGTCCCCTAGTTATAATATACACTTCTCATCTGAATAATCGGAACGAGTTGCAAGTTTATGTTTTGTAAGGATTATCAGAAAAATGTGTATATTTAGCATTGAGATAATATACTAAATAATTTTTGTAACAAATTGAAGGGTACATTCTATTTCTATCTCTGTCGCGCATACGCAGTAACAGTATCTTCCATCTCGCTTCTCTGTGTACCCTTGTGCACGTGCCATACGCACAGATTTTGTTCCCGATGTCCACTCCAGTGTAATACCTCAATGAAATTTTGGAATAAATTTCAAATGTTTAATAGTGAATAATATGAGGTTTTCAAATCCTAATGTTGATGTTCTTATTTCAAATCAAATTTATGCACAATTTTCTGATAATCTTTTCAAAGCATAAACTTGCAAGAATCTATTTTTCTTAAGAGAAGTACACATATACATATACATAGGTATTATATATTTTACGGAAAAGTATATAATCCACCATTGCACGTGCACGATATAGTTTTTTATTCCAAGTATTTTAGCACCGGAATGGACTGCTATCAGCATGGCAGTCCATTTAGATACCCCATCTAAAAGGTTTTGTTTTAGCGGTATCCATCCTAAAACGCCTTTAGTGCGGTCGATTAGACAGACAAGAGTGTAAAGGCCATGTGCTAAACCAAAATATAAAATCGCTGCTAACCAACTAGAAAATCATTCATACCAGCAACTAAAAAAGACACCAACCACGAGCACCTATAAATGAAAAACAACCGAAAACGCCCATGATTAAAAATAAACAGACATCCCATACTGCAGAACGTCGTGGCGAGGTCAATTCCTCTTATCCAAACCAACACGTCACACCTGGTGATTTAATGATATCAGGTACACCCGGACAAGGTCCTACAAATCTACAGGCATCAGGAAATGATATCGTGCGAGGTACTGCTGCACCAGGTTCCACAAATCTAGAGGCATCTGAAAGGTTGAGGTATCTACACTTGGTTTACGTAAAGGTTGGCACCACAGAAGAGCAAGTACTAGATCATTTAAATACTGTATGTCGACAAAATATATGTACTGTTAATAAACTACAGCCTCGAGGAAATTACGCCTCCTTTAAACTAGGCGTTCCTATTGGACTAGTGGATACCGTATTGTCTCCTACTAATTGGGCTACAGATATTGTTATTAAACCTTGGAGACAGTTTTTTTCGAAATAAAAGGAAATATCAACAGGGACAATAATGTAGTCAAAATATCTAAAATCTACTACCAAAATGTGCGTGGCCTGCGAACTAAAACAAACATATTTTACAATAATTTAGTACAGACATCATACGACTTTATTGCCTTAACTGAGACTTTTCTGAATAGTTCCGTGTCTGATGGTGAGTTATTTCCTCAAGGCTATGTCGTACTGCGTAGAGATAGAATTGGAGAAGTTGGTTGGGGAGGAGTTTTACTAGCTGTCAGGAACTCATATTCTATTGAAATAATTACAGATATTGATGGTTTCTCTGATGATGAAGAACTGTTATTTGCAATGGTAACTTGGAAAAATGTTAAACTAATAATATGTGTAGTTTACATCCCTCCTAATTATACTCAAAAAATGTATTGCGATGTTCTAGACTGTATTGAGAATGCCATTTGTAAATATTCTGATCTAAGGTTTGTTATAATTGGTGATTTTAATTTGAAATCATGTAATAAGACAACTATAACATATTATAATGGATTTATAAATTTTTGTAAATTGCGTCAGTCTAACGATATTCTTAATATATATGGGGACACCTTGGATTTCGTTTTAGTCAATAATAATTTTAACAACATAGCTGTAACACGAGATGATGAACCTTTAGTTCCAGAAGATGTTTATCACCCATCCCTCCAAATAGAAGTAAATCTTAGTGGAAAACTGTCACATAACATTAAACATCCACCACCCACCAGAAATAGATTTGCGCCAGACTTGAATTTTCGGAAAGCCGATTTCCATAACTTATATACCGATATCAGTAATATAGATTGGACGGACCTATTGAATCAAAATACCGTAGACAAAGCAATAGAAACTCTATATGCTGCATTAAATAAGGTTGTCAATAACAATGTCCCAGTTCGAAAAATAGCTGCTAGAAACAACCAAAAAAAATATACATATCCAGTTTGGTACACTCCTGAAATAATAGAGCACATAAAATTAAAATACTATAATTTGACTAATTTTAAACGTTACGGCCAGCTATGCAATAAAGAATTGTATAAATACTACAGAACTAAAGTGAAACAACTCATTAAACATGCTCATAAAGAATATATAAACAATTTGGAAGTTAATATATGTAGAGATCCGGCTAGGTTTTGGAAATATGTTAAGGACAAACGAAGGGATAGGTTTAGTCATAACGAATTTACTTCTGGGGGTGTAACACTTCTAGGTCAGGAGGCTGTAGATCAATTTGCAAAGTATTTCAGTTCAGTTTTCCATAACAATTCCCCAGTATTAGAGGTAGAACTAATTGAAAGTTCGATAGCAGAACAAGTCAATCCTCTCCAGATTAGTGTTGGACAAATTAGAGAATCAGATATGGTCTATGCAGTACGAAGGCTCAAAGCCTCTGCTGCACCCGGACCAGACGCTATTCCTGCCTACTTAATTAAAGACTGTATCTCTGCATTAGAAGCACCGCTATTACATATCTTTAACATGTGCTTAGATCAAGGTGTTTATCCAGATAAATGGAAAGTTTCTAGAGTTACTCCTGTGCCAAAAAGTGGACCATCTAGAGACATCAGTAACTTTAGACCTATTGCTGTACTTTCTGTTTTTGCTAAAATGTTCGAGTCAATTCTTAATCGTTCTATTGTCAAGCAGTTAGCCAATCGTTTAGATGAATCCCAACATGGGTTTAGACCAGCACGTTCTACTTTAACTAACCACATAGCATACATTGATTACATAGGCACTCACATTACCGGTGGTCGACAAATAGATGCAGCATATTTTGATTTCAAAAAAGCTTTTGATTTAGTAGATAATGACATATTACTTCAGAAATTCGCTTCCCAAGGGTTTGGTCCAAAGCTTCTTAGATTCTTTGCTAATTATCTCAAAGATAGGAAACAGTACGTGCAACTAATGAATTACCAATCCGCTAGCTATTTTACAAATTCCGGTGTAAGTCAAGGGAGTACATTGGGCCCGACTCAGTTTCTTCTAATGATTAATGACCTTCCTAAAGTTCTTAAATATACAAAGTGTCTTATGTATGCTGACGACCTGAAAATATATTTGCAAATCAGAGACCATGAGGATTGCAAACGATTGCAAGAAGATATTAATGCGGTCTCTAGGTGGAGTGTAGCAAACAAATTGCCACTAAATAACTCTAAATGTAAAATTATAAGCTTCACTCGGTCCCAAAAGCCTATCACTAATACATATGAAGTAGAGGGAGTTGTTTTAGAACGAGTGAAATTAATTCGGGACTTGGGCATAACCCTAGATAGTGCTCTCAATTTTCATGAACACATTGAGATCACATGCTGTAAAGCTAATAAGGCCCTTGGCTTCATTATACGTATGTCATCCGAATTGCGTGATACCAGGGTTCTAAATTTATTATTTAATGCGTACGTTCGTAGTATTCTTGAGTACAACGCAGTTCTGTGGGCCCCACATGAAAAAAAGTACTCAGTTATGTTAGAAAGAGTGCAACGTAAATTCGCCCGGCATTTATACAAAAGGATATATGGATACTATCCATTTCTGTACCCTTCATTATTTGTATCTGGCATGGTAGGTAGAGATACTTTATACCTGAGACGTCTAGTATCAGTAATTATCCATTATTGTCTCTTACTGAGGAATAAAATAGATAACCCCGTTGTGCTGGAGCAAATATATCTTTACGTCCCTCAGCACTATGTTAGAGTAGGCAGTCGACGTCGACATCGGTTGTTCGCATGTCCAGCCCCTATGCAGCTTGGTAGTGCTACCATTTTTTTTTTTTTTTTTTTTTGTTTCTCGCGGGGAAAATCCCTTTACGGACCATCCCGCCCCCGAAGGGGCGAGGGTGTGTCGGACTCACCGGTGCGCCTTCCGGCCCAGCGAGACGTGATGCTGGGTCGGGTCCCTACCCGTAGTCTGCGCACCGAAATACCGACTAAAAACCCCGCGTTGGCCACCATCGGTGCACTTTGGAGACGGCCCCGGGATACCGCTCAACAGACGCGCCAGGACCGCCTCCACGTGCACTGCCGCTTACAGCGACGCGGCTTTTTGACGCTTGTAGCGCTACGTCTCGGGGGCCGCCAGGATAGGGAAGGCGGCCCCGTGTGGCCTCTGCGGCGCCGGGTTAGTTGGCGTCCCGGCGCCTCGTTCTTCGTCTGCGGTGACGACGAGCGGGATCGTTCTGCTCACGATCCCGCTCGGCGCTCTCCTTCTGCAACATGACGCGCTCGCAGAAGGAGAGCATGGCTCGCCACGACCTCTGGCTGCCAACCATGGCGGCGATCACGGCCGGCAGCGAGAGGTCTCCACCCAAAACCGCAGTGAGAGCGCTGCGCTCCTCGTCCCAGGCTGGGCACTCCTCCAGTGTGTGCTGGGCCGTGTCCTCGCGGCAGTTGCCACAGTGGTGGCACACGGTGGACTCCTCAGCTCCGGCTACGCGACACAGGTACGCACCGAAGCAACCGTGCCCGGTGAGCACCTGTGTCAACCGGAATGTCGGCGCACCGTGGCGCCTCTCCAGCCATTGTTGGAGGACAGGTCGCACTGCCGCGACGGTCCTCGTGCCAGCACTTGGGTTCTCCAACCTGGAACGCCACTCCTCCACGGCGGTCCCGCGGAGGGAGGCCAACATTGCCTCGACCTCTCGGGGCACCAGTCTCTGCCCGCGCTGGGACGCCTCCTCTCGTCCGAAGAAGACAGACGAGAGGGTCTTAGCATCCAGCTCCCAGGGCAGAGTTCCCGCTAAAACGCAGGCCGCCTCGTGCGAGACCGTGCGGTAACCCCTGACGATTCGCTGCGCCACCATGCGCTGCGGACGGTGCAGCAGGCGCACGCAACGAGCGTTCAGGGACTCGGCCCAAACGGGACTTCCATAGAGGGCCATGGACCGCACGACTCCAGCATACAGGTTTCGGCAAGGGATGCCAGGACCATCAGTGTTGGGCAGCAGGCGCCCCAGTGCGCCCGCCGCCTTCACCAGTTTCGGCGACAACTTCTCAAAATGCGCGCGGAAATTCCATCGGCTATCGAGGATGAGGCCAAGATACTTCATGCTCGAGCCGACGGAAACCCGCACGCCCTCCACTGTGAGGTGGGCCTCTGGTGGGGGCCCACGCCGAGGTCCGTGGAAACACACGGCCTCGGTCTTGTTCAGGGCCACCTTGAGGCCCAGTCGCCGAATCCTGCTAACCACCAGTCCCGTGCCAAATGAGGCTAGCAGGGCGGCTCTCCTGAAAGTCCTGGCCGTCGCTGTCACCAATGTGTCGTCCGCATAGCAGACGACAGCGACGCCCCGAAGGTTGGCACCACGGAGCACCCAATCGTACCCGATGTTCCACAGGAGTGGGCCCAGAACCGAGCCCTGTGGAACACCGCACGACACCGCTCTTCGGTGCCACCCATTGGCGCCCGGATACACCACGTACCTGTCAGAAAGGTACGCGTGCACTATGCGCCGGAGATAGGGCGGCACCTCGTGGTACCGCAGTGCTTCAACGATGCAAGCCCAGGGCATGGTGTTGAAAGCGTTGGCGATATCGAGAGATACCGCCACCACGACTTTGCCCCGGGACACCGCTTCTTCCGCCTGTGCCTTGACCCGCAAAATCGCGTGGATCGTAGACCGGCCCTGTCTGAACCCGAACTGGCAATCCGCTAGGTCCGGGCCCGTGTCCTCCAAGTGCTCGACGAGGCGCGCGTGAACAATACGCTCAAAAAGCTTGCACACCTCGTCGAGCAACACGATGGGCCGGTAGGCCGATGGCGACTCTGCGGGTCGCCCCTCCTTCCGAAGCAGGACAAGCTTGCCCGTCTTCCATCGCGACGGGAAGATGCCCTGCTCCAGGCACGCAGAGAAAAGGCCGCGGAGCCTCGTACCCAGCGACTCGACGGCCAGCACCCAGACACGACCGGGCACCCCGTCAAGCCCCGGGGCCGAGTTTTTGCTCCGCAGTCGTAGCACTGCCGCCTCAAGTTCTTGCGGCGAAACCTCCGGGATATCCCTTTCCGAAACCGATGACGACGATGGCGCCGATGGACGTGGCGCCATCGGTGGAGGAGTGAACTCCTCGATGGCCGGGAACAAGGCTGCGACGACGTCCTCGACGAGGTCGGTCCGGAGACTCGTAGTCAGCGGGGGCGCCCACGGGCGGAGTTTTTTCATCGCCATGCGATACGGACGCCCCCATGGATCTCTGTCGAGAGTTCTCCGGAACTCATCATTCGCCGCAGCCTTTGCTCGTGCGATGGCCACCCGCAGCGCTCTCTTCGCCTCTCTGTGGAGGTCGAGAAGGAGCCGCTCTTGTTCGTCGTCGCCTGGCCTACGGGTCCGACGACGACGGTGCCTGGCGAGTCGGCGGCGCGCGACCTGGCAAGCCGCACGTAGCTCAGTGAGCTCGGCCGACCACCAGTACACCTGGCGCTTCGCTGGGAGGCGAGTGACCCGGGGCATGGCCGCGTCGCAGACGCGCGACATCGCCACCCCGAACCATTCCGCCTCTTGCTCGACCCGCACCGGCCCGTCCGGTACAGGGAGCCACGCCTGAATCAAAGCGGCCTCCTTCAGCGCCTCCACATTGAGGCGTTTTACGGCCCATCGCCGGCCGCCCATGAAACCGACGGTCGGACTACTACCAGACCGGAAGGGGGCCTGGGAGGGTTGGACGCTGTACCGTATGTATAAATGATCGGACAGCGACTCCTCCTCGACCAGGACCCTCCAGTCTTGAACACGGCGGGCAAGGGCCGGGGTGGCGAACGTCACATCCACCACCGACCCGCCATTATGCCGCACGCACGTGTTTTCCGACCCCCGATTCAGGACGACCAGCCCGATGGAGATCGCCCATTCCTCCAGGGCCTCGCCCCGCGCGTCGGTCACCGGCGAACCCCAGGCCAAGGATTTGGCGTTGAAGTCGCCGGCTACAAGCACCGAGCGAGGCTGACTGTCTTGCACCACCAGGGCCCCCAGACGGACAAGAAAGTTTTCGAAGTCCGCCAGGGGCCTGTTAGGAGAGAAGTAAACACCTACGACCCATATCCCTCCCAACAGAACTGCCACACATCCCGAGCCCTTTGCTACTTTTTCGAAGGGTGGGGAGCCGGCAGCGCCCCGTGTGGCGATGGCCACCGAGCCATCCAGGTCCCCGGCCCACTCATCAGTGTCGGGGACAGAGTGTGGCTCGGAGACGACAGCCACGTGGATCGACCATTCTGCCAGGGACTGGGCGAGCATGCCCTGTGCGCCCTTGCAGTGGTTGATGTTCGCCTGGAGGAAGTTCAGCGCCATTTATGACTGGGCGATCTCCATCATCTCTGGGCGGGACGGTGGCGGCCGCGCCGCAGCCCCGGCCCCCATGCCGCGCTGAGTGCGGGGCGGGACCGGTGATGCAGCGCAGGCCTTACCGCCCACCCTGTGGTCCGCGGGTTTCCCTGCTTCTGCGCAAAGCATGCAGTGCGGGTCCGCGGCGCACCCCCTTGCCTTATGGCCAGGTTGACCGCAGCGGTAGCAGAGCCCGCTGCGGTCACATTCGTCTGTACAATGCACTCGAACGTGCCCCTTGTATAGGCAGCGGAAGCAGCGCATGGGCCGAGGCTCAAGAAGCCTCACTCCCGCTGCCACCCATCCTACCAGGACACGTCCCGCCTTCACGACTTTCTCCGCTGCCTTGACTGGACAGCGGAGCCAGACTGCGCCCAGGCCCGAGCGCTCGGCGCGTATCTCCCCGATCTTTATGTCCTCCGAGGAGCACTCACCGAGGCGGGCGATGGCCGCTGCGACTGTCTCAGGCGTGACTGAAGCATCCAAACCCGAGACGCGCAGCTCCGCTGTCTTGACGGGTCGGGAGACGCGTACGTCTTTCTCCGACCCTAGGAGAGCTTCCCTCATTTTTCCGAGGAGGGAGTCGGCCTTCGCCTCTGATTCGGGCCCAGGCACTTCAAACAGATAAGCCCCTGTGGCCACCCGTCTTAGCTTCAGTCCAGCTGTAATGCCCAGGCTGGCGAGGTCAATCTTACAGGTGATGTCCCGCAGAACCTGCGCGTATGTCACTCCCCGCTCTAACGCCTGCGGCGACACTGTCAGAGTGACGGCGGCTTTACGTGGCAGGCGGAGCCTGGGAGCAGTCTTTCGCGGGGCCTGGGCTGGCTGTGGAGCCATCCGGGGCTTCTTCTTGCCCCTCCTAGCCACCACTGTCCACGGAGCCTCCGTAGTCGTGGTGGGTTGGGGGGGCGGGAGCGAAGTACACAACCTGGGGGCGCGTTTACGGCGTCCCCGCACGCGACCGCGTGACTCCCTAGAGGCCACTTGAGGTGGCTCCGGTGGTGCAGTAGCTGCGGCCGGTCGGGCTGTCGCTGCAGTTTGGCCAAAGGTTGCGGGGGGCACCCTTCCTCTTCTTGCCCCTAGGGCTGGCCATGAAGTGCCCAGTGGCGACGCAACAGGGGGCTGCGGCTTAGGAGCTGCATGGGCTCTTGCCCTGTCAGAAGCCAGCGGAGGCCTGAGGGTTGGCTCTGGAGGCAGCCGCAATGGCGAACGCCCTCGAGTTTGGCGTCTACCCTCGCCATATGCACCTCCAGGCGCTGTATGATGGGATCCAACCTCGGTCCACCCGAGGTGTCCGCCAACTCCACCACTGGTCGCTGCTGGGCGGCCAGCAGCTCCTGCAGGATCTTTCCTTGGGCAGCCAAGGCCGCCTCCAGTGCCGTCACCTTGTCGCGGAGGGCACGTTTCTCCGCCTCTGCTCTTGCGAGCTCCGCAGGGGCCGTCTCTTGGGCCATTGCAAACAACTCCGACACACACTCGTTAAGGTCACGAACGTATGTGCCCTTCAGATGTCGGGACGTACGAGAGACGTTCTGGAGCCGCTCCGCCATTTTCATTAGCACCTCGCTGCGGGTGACCGGGCCTACCTCCCTAGAAGCCGGCTTGGTATTAGGATGAGCCTCCTTGGCCTTCCGCCGCTCGGCTTCGTCTGCCTCCCTCATTTCAGCCTCCATGACACTCTCAGCGACCATAGCTGCGTCGTAAGCCGCCTGTGCCCTTTCGACTTCCTCGTCCTCGGCAGCCGAGCTCTGCTTCGGAGCTAGAGGCCGCCGTCTCTGCTTCTTTTTGGTGGCAGCACGGGAGTCAGTCTCCACCGCACTACCACCATCACTGGTCCTCTGCCGCTTCTCGGCAGACCGGGACCCTCGCACCTTTGCGTCTCTTTTACACGCCTGCGAAGAGTCGCTGCTCATCCCGGACTCCGATTCGAAGTCTCGGGTGGGCGCGATCCTCTCCGCAGGTGGACCCATCAAAGAGGATGCCCGACTAGACGCTTGAGAAGCGTTTCCGTCAGACAACCTATCTACTACCACTGAACTCCGAAGATTTTTGTTTTTTAAAGGATCATTCATATCTGTTCCCACGAGTATGGGGGAAGGAAAGGTCCGCCCAGGCAGTGCCCCCTGTACCTGGGTAAGCCTAGCGTAACCCGCCAGAGGGTCAGCCGGTACTCTGGCGGGGGTCGCACTAGAGACTGAACTACCCATCAGCCATGCATCCCCTCGCGGTGCGCCGCCGCTTGAGATTCGGGGTACTTTTTATAGAGGCATACTCCCTCGCGGTCCGGGCTGTTAAGCCGAGACCCTCGGTCCGGTAGGAGTGCGAGACATGACCACAAACCTCACGACCGGATTACGATTTGCGACGGCGACCGTGGGAGGGAGACTCCCACAGCCCGCCCGGTGGCGGGGTAAGCGCACACCGGGCCCGCCGAAACCTCCGGGACAGAACCGGAGGATGGCCCAGGGATGGGCCCCACCTAAAACGACAGATGGGGGCGGCCACCGCAAAAGGCAGCGACCGCCAAATCCCCTGCCCTCCCCGTCGGATATTCGCCGTCGGCCATAGTAGTTGTGGAACTGCAACTACAATGACCCACGTTGCCCAGGGTGCACCACATGGAGGTTCCCGACATCGCACCCCTGGTAGTGCTACCAATACTCCAACATCCAGAGCTATAAATCACTTAAATGCACTTACTGAACAGGTCCAAGGTGTTGATATTTTTTGTGACAAGCTTGACAAAATCGTTACCTATGCAATTGAACAATTTGGTTAAAAATGTGTTGATTGTTTTTTTTAATATTATGATTTTTATTGTCTTCTGTTATATTGCACATACTTTTTAAATAGTATTATTTAAGTGTTATTGTTTGTATTTCTTTATATTTACTTTATAATGTGTTACTGGTTCATATTTCAATTTATATGTCTAAAATTATTTGTGTTAAGAATAGTACTAAGCTCATTTAATGTAAACGTGTTGGCACATTATGCTGTAAGTTTGCATTGTACATTTAATAAATAAATAAATAAATAAATGTCATTGAGTTTGTAGTAATATTAGAAACGAATACGATAAATAATTGTTTCAGGTCTGTTTCGACACAATATTTATCTTAGTGTGGGCATTGATTCATCTATAAATGTGAATAAATAAATGACGCCCAACCGTCACACACATAGAGCTCACCCTACATTAAGATCGAATCTTGTATCGTGTGTATTAGGTACTTCGAGAGACTTTTTAGTCTCACAAATACCCAGACCCGATAAAAATATTTGTGGGCCGCACAAACATTTCTCTGGTGAATGCTAGGTGAATTTATTTCTTATTTAGTTATTTCAATTTCTTAGCCTTAATGTTTTAATGTTTTCTTAACGCGTATTATTCTTGAAAAACCTATCAGTATCTTCCACATTACTTTGACTCAAACAAAAGCAATTCGCTAAATATCCCCACAACCTTAATATACTTACATTAAAGATTATTTTACTTTAAACGAAACACGTTAAAAAGCTTTGTGAGTTTCACCGGTTTAGGGTTGCCTAGTCTTTTCATATGGTCAACACATGGACACAAAAAGCTCAATTGGTACCTATATTACATCCAGTGGTAACACATTGACAGCTTTGATTAGGAGGGACTTTAGATACCTACCTATATTATTATTAAAATGAGTCATTATATTATTTGAAAGCATATGTAGCGCAGTTGGTTAGAAACCGTATGTGAAACGTGAGACCGCGGGTTAGATCCCCGCACCGAGATAAATATTAGTGTGATCCATAGGTATTTGTGTCAGGTCTGGCTGTGAAACCAAAAAGCATACAGTACATTACTCATTTGGAGACCGAAAAGTCTCTCGTAGTTCCTGATACTGACGACACTAGACTCTATCATAGTGTAGGGTCAGGACTATACATGGTATATCAAGACTGCTACCGAAAACGAAGCCGGGTGGTAGTTTTAATGACTTCAGACACATTGCAACAGAAGATGTTGAAAACAAAGCGACGATTATTTTTTTTTTCTTTTGGCCGTATTTGGATGGTAAATTCATGTTTTTCCTAAAATAATAGTGTATACCCTTTTATTTATAAGGACTCCAAGGTATAAAAGAGTTTAAATTATTATTTTGCTTAAAATAACCTTGCAACTCAATAGCAGAATTTTTTTATGAAATAAATAGTTTCGTCATTACATAATATTAAGATCATATTTTTTTTCAATAGTTGAATACTAATACTTGTTACGATAAATTTCGTTAACTTTTACCTCGGATATTACATTATAAGTTCATATAAATTTAAATCTATGACTAAAGCCTAGTTTCCTAGAATATCTGAAGAGAAAATAAAATAAAAGTTAAGGTAAAAATATTTAGCTGAAATCAAGACTTGATGATGCCTTGGAGCTAAATGTGTAGAAAGCAGCCCTGGTTTAGAATGCATTATAACGGCTAGAAGGAATGCAGGTGCCACTTTCTTTATCCTTTCTCAGATGATGGGCTCATCGCCCGCTTTTGGGTCTACAGTCCATTAAAGCGTGCACAAATTGGTGTCGCATTAAACAAAACACTCACGCACTGATTTAATGACGACATAATTGGCTTTAGAGATTTATTGTTTTCACTTAGCCGTACGACTTAAATTCCGCCTTTTTAAATTTTACATTTGGGTTTGATATTTCTTATTTCTCATACCTATACAATGAATAAAGTAGTTATTATTTAATACACGTAATATGTACTGATCAAGGACCTTAAACTCACAAACTAAGAGTAACATATACTTATAAGTTCCTTGATAATTGATACTGCTACATTCTTAGCAGCAGTCATGGAAAATTATTATATGAAGAACTGGGAACAAACTATACGCATTATATCATTTTTTTAATCATATAAATACACGCACAAAAATTTACAATTGAATATTCACGCTTTAACAAAACATTAGGATATAGGTAACTATTTTATTTATATACCGGGTATATCAAGACTACCGAAAGCTACCGAAAACGAAGCCGGGTGGTAGTTTTAGTGACTACAAACACAATGCAACTAAAAATTTCGCAATGAAATGCGAATTCTTTTTTATCATTTTTTTAATATCATCATTTTTGGGTGGTAAATCTATAGTTTTTGCTAAAATAATAATTTCTATTCTTTTATAAATCAGAGTCTTTATAAATAAAAGGATATACACTATTATTTTATGATGAAAAATATATTTACCACGCAAATACGGCCACATGTAAAAAATAACAAAAATATCGTCGCTTTTTTTTGGCAACATTTTTTGTTTGTTGCATTGTATCTGAAATCGCTTAAACTACCACCCGGCTTCGTTTTCGGTAGCAGTCTTGATATACCCGGTATATATAACTATAGTTCACATTGTGGAACTATTTGTTGTTGTTAACTTTTTTTATTTCACAATACATTGATTGGTTATGACTACTGGTCTATGCTTTGGTTATGACCACAGATCACTCCCAATAGATACCTAATGCAAGGCAGCGGTTGTGCGCCACACATTTAGGTTATCAGATATATATAAACCGATGCCAAATATCGCGTCTTCAGTGTCATCCAAGTAGTGGACCCGCACATATCGTTGAGCGTTGGCGAAAATTAAGTTTTGAGAATATCTTAGCACAGTTAATAATGACTTGCTCAATAAAATGGTGTGGAAAAAACTCAAAAACTTCAAGTATGCAAAAAAACGGAATAACGTTTCATCGGTAACTAATATTCTTTAAATTAATTTGTTCACAAGCGAGCTCAATTTATACTGGTTGATGTATTGATGTCAAACAGTCGAGTTTGAATTGAAAATCAGCCGTCTCTTTTTCGCATAGCAATAATCATAATAAGCCATCTTTTTCTGTTGAAATCATACGTTCTTCTAGTGCTTGACGCATGTTTATAATATAATTCCAATCAATATCGATATTTTAAAACAGTAATGTAAAATAATTTGAGTAAGTGACAATGTCACGAAATGTTTAATGATGTAAATAAAAATTGCAAATCACCATGACGACGTCATTTAATGTAATTTGAAAAAGGGCAAGTTTTTAACTAGGTACTTTTTCAATAATTGTACTCTTCCGTTCTTCTCATTTCGTCGAGTAAAAACTGTGGGTTAGTATATGACATAATGTTTGAATAATACCATTTTTATTTTAGATTCCCCACATGTCCCGAAAGGAAAAAAAAATGGGTAGATGCAACATGTCGAGGTGACGATTGGTGGCCTACAAAAAATAGCGTAATTTGTTCACGACATTTTACCCAAGAATGTTTTTTCCCAATGAAAAATCGTCGTCGTTTAATGGATACTTCTATCCCGACAGAATATTTACCAATTCTGGTACATTTTATTTATTTCAAAATTTATAATTTCGTAGTTTTGTATGGAGAGAATAATATGATTTTCAAATAATATATTATTATTATATTGATTTTGTCCAGCAGCCAAGAGTAACATTTAGATGAAGCTCGTTTAAGCGTATTCGTCTGATGGTATTTCGGGTCCTATTTCTCGAATCAAGTATCTACTGACTATATCTTTCTGGAAGACTAATTTAGCTTAAGTGTTGTGGTTTATTATTTCGGACTACCACTTTGAGGTCTCAAATTGGAATTACGAGTTGGGTAATGATGTAGGAATTTTCTATTCAGTATCAGTTCCGGGCTCTGTAATGTGTGGCCCAATTGTGTTAGGTTAGCCCCCTATCCCATTGTATTTGCCTATAGGATGAAAGAGAAATTTACTTCATTTGTTTTACAGTCTCATTCAATGAGAGACGATATGCTATCTGGTCAAACTGAACACTAACAAAGCTCTCCATTGTTTAATATATATGAAATGGAGTTTTTGCCTTTCCGTTAATGCTAACCGAAAAGTTTGTTCACTTCGTTTAATAGTGTTTATTACTGTGCTAGATGAGTATATAAGCCCTCCCACATCTTTATTTTTTATTTTATTTTATCTTTAGCATAATTAAGCCTACTTTATTTTTTTTCTAGCGATATACGTGCTTTTAAGCAGAAATTGCCCTTGATGTTTTAATTAAGTAATGAACCACGGCAATATACTCTATGATGCTGTCTGAAAATTGTGGCAGTGATACTTGAGGCGGTACGCCTAGATATTACTGTCATCTAAGAATTTCGAGATTTCGTATTAAAGTGGTATTATTGCAGGTATCTACTCCTAATGACAACTCGCAAGAAAATGAACTTAATGTTCAAGCTATTGATGCAATAAAATCTACAAAAGTGGTATGCTTTGAATTGAAATTATTTTTTCTTTTATATTTATTACAGAATTACAGAATTTTACAGGCAGCATGTAATTGCAGGAACAACCGGATTCATCTTTGCCAATAGAAACAAATGCTATAATACCAAGAACTCCAATAAGAAAAAGAAAACCTCTCAGCCCAATTGCCAACAGCCCTTCAGCTTATGACACACCAAAAAAGAAACATATGTGTAGGAGAATAATCGAACTAAATAATATAATTCAATACAAAAACAAAACACTAAAAAAATTAAGAGATAATATCAGACGAATGAAAAAAAAAATTGTTTCACTAAAATCTTTACTAGCGGAGTTGGAGAGAAAAAATTTGATTTCAGCGGAAAATAAGTATATCCTAGATTCAGTCGGAGTCAAATGCAAAGAGCTCATCCAGCGGCAAGTATACCGAAAAAGGTCTGGCACGATGGTCAGAAAAAAGTATTCTGCAGAGCTGAGAGCATTTGCCCTGACTCTAATTTTTTACTCTACAAAAGCCTACAATTACGTTCGCAAAACTTTTAATACATGTTTGCCTTCTGTGAAGACGTTGGGTAAATGGTATCAATCGGTAGATGGTCATCCAGGTTTTACCAAAGAAGCTTTTGAAGCTTTAAAATTTAAAGCTAAGGAACAAAAAACGCCAATTTATTGTACTATTGTCTTTGATGAAATGAAAATTTCAAGCAAAGTGGAAAAGACATTCGGATACGTCGATTTTGGGACCAACATTGAATCCGACTGCAGAGAGGAATGTACCGACGCATTGGTTTTCTTAGTTGTCCCTTTACATGGTAGGTGGAAAGTCCCAATAGGTTATTTTTTCATACATAAAGTCACCGCTGACCAAAAGGTCTACTTGCTTACTCAGGCAATTGAACTTTGCCATGATGCAAACATTACAATTAAAGCTGTAACTTTTGATGGTTGTCCAGCAAATTTATCTTTAGCAAAAAAACTCGGGTGCAATCTGGAACCAGGTAATTTAAAAACTGTGTTCCAAATAAATAACAAGAATATTGCTATATTTCTTGATCCTGCGCACATGATAAAATTAATCAGAAACAGTTTTGAACATTTTCGGGAATTTAAAGATGCTGCAGGTAAAGAAATAAAATGGAATCACATTGAATTATTACATAAATTGCAAGAAGACGAAAAGTTTCATGCTGCCAACAAACTCCGAGCTGAACATCTATTTTTTAAAAACAATATTATGAAAGTAAAACTTGCAACTCAGTTGTTTAGCAAGAGTGTCGCAGTGGCACTTGAATTTTGCAAAAATGTATTAAACATTGAACAATTTAAAGATTCAGACGGAACTGCCAACTTCTTGGTGATGTTAAATGATCTGTTTGACATTCTAGACTCCAAAGTACATGGGTATGGCCTAAAAAGGGCGCTAAACGTTGAAAATTCGGAAGTGGTGTTGTCAAGATTAGAAGCCTGTAAGCACGATTTGATGACCTTAACGACGAATTATAAAAACAAAGAAATTAAGCTTGTAAATTCACCAAGATTTACTGGGTTTATAGGATTATGTGCATGTATTGAAAGCGCAAAATTTTTATTCAATGATTTAATTACAAAAAGATTATGTCCCTACATATCATTTCACCGAATTAGCCAAGACCATATCGAACTTTTCTTTTATAATATTCGGTCTCATGGTGGAGCCAATAATAATCCCACACCGAAGCAATTTTTCGGAATCTATAGGAAAATGTTAGTACACATGGAGCTACAGGCATTAAACACCGGGAATTGCTTGGCTTTGGAAAATATTGGAATTTTGAACTGTTCGTCAGCCATCCAACGTATAAATGTAACGACCGTGAGGGGTGACACATACGAACTCCCGAAATCTTTCGATGACAGTAATATCGAGGCAATACATCAAATATCACTGTCACCATTTTCAGACAGCATAATAGAATATATTGCTGGCGCCGTGGTTAATTATTTAATTAAAAACATCAAGTGCAATATCTGCTTAAAAGCACTTATATCGCTAGAGAATAATAATAAAAGTTTAATTTATGCCAAAGATATAGGAGGGCTTATATACCCATCTAGCACTGTGATAAAAATTTGTAGACGAAGCGAACAAACTATACGGGTAGCATTAACGAAAGGGCAAAAAGTGTATTATAAAGACAAACTCTATTTCACATATCAAACAATGCAGAGCTTCGTTCATGAGAATATATTCAGCCAAATAAATATGCATCAGTTTGACCACGAAAGCAGCAACCATCTCATAGATTTAACTAAAACCGTAATAGAAAAATACATAGACATAAGATTATTATACTTAAGTAGAAAAACGGACCCTAAAAATGCCATCAGACGCAAGTATACAAAACTTATCCATTTTAAAAATCAATAATTGGATTCAGATGCTTATGCTCCAAATAATAACAAATCTGATTACCATTAAAAAGGTTATAGTGAGCGAGAAAAATAGACAATCGCTATCCGGATCATTTTTTAGTTTTTTTTTATTCGCATCAGTAATACACAGATATTACCGCTAATCACAGGATTCAGAAAAATGCCGTCAAAAATTCCAGTCGTTCCCGAGATTAGCGGCAACAAGCAGACTGACATACGGATAAAAAAAGTTTATTTTCGATATAGGTGTCATGTAAAACATGATATTTATGTACGTGGAAAATAAATCACTTTTCAAACAAGAAGTTCCTGCCTAAAAATTATTTTTATGAATAGATTAGTAGATATTTCTTTGTAGTGTAATATTTGTTATCTTGTGCAATTATAGTTGCGTACTTATAGTTTTAATAAAATAAAACACAAATAAATAATATATTTCAAAGTTTTTTTTTTAATACATTCATTTTTATTTTGACTAGGCACAGATCACTCTCAATAAACAACACGTTGAATAATATAAATAAAACCGTCACATACTGAAGTATAAATCTTAATCCTATTTTATTCGTAGTTAGCGGTTGCCGGTTGTTACAATTTATTAGATCAGACCGGTGAAAAAATATTATCAAACATTTAACAAGTTGGTAATCAAGTTATAGAAGCGATCATAACACATGAACTTACTGGCAAATGCAACTATCGATAAGTTTTTTTTTAGTTATCGACTTGTGCCGCATCTCTCGAATGCAGTCCACGTGACCGCGCTGCAACCCGCCCACCCCCCGCGCAGTTCCCTTCGTTGGCGTTTTCGGTTCAAAACAAAACTATCGTAATTCGTAATGCGGTATCTATTGGAAGTGATCTGTGGTTATGACCAAGTTGTGACAGTGAATGCGTAAAACGGAACGTAATAACAAAATGTCAATATGTCAAATCAATAACCTACAAAATTCCATGACCTCATAAGTACATTCTCGTATATTTATATTGATCGTATCGGAATGTATAGTTTAATTTCATTATGTTCCTAATATTCGGCGAATTATTCTTATTATTTTAAATATAGCGAATTATTTTGTAGTGATATGTTTAAGCCTAATTAATGTAGATACTTATGTTAATAATAAACAGTGCCTAAAAGATATTGTACCCCAAAATAAATAATATGGAGTTGCCTGACGACTGCGCGAAGCAATGGGAGATCCTTCTGCTTCTCATATCGGCGGAGGAGAAGAAAATAGACCGGACTAGTGACGGAGAAATCGACACTATGAATTATTTCTATAAGAACGAGGGTATAAGGTAAGCTCAAAGAATCGTTTGATAGAACTCGGATGGAATGCACTCGATGGAAAGCATCAGCATAATCATCATTAGCCACAGGAAGCTAACTGCTGAAAACACACGTCCCACATAGATTTCTAGTGACCTGTTGGAAGTGGCCTGCAAATCGTAAATTGCTGCAATTTTTGTCATGTACAAACAAGACTTTTTTTATTTCTTTATAACAAAACAAATGCCATAAAAAAATATATATTTTGCCTTTGATTGAAATTTTAGAATTAAATATGATTTTATATTAATTGCCTATTAATATATTATATGCTTGGGCTTTGAGTAATTGTATTTTGATTTTAATTGCTTTGAACATTAGTGACTATTATGATATTGGGTATCAAATTATAATTGTTCTGGGGGCATGGCAGTGCCCCCTCCAAGTCGAGCTAAAAAGCGGCACTGTCGTACCATCCTTTTCTCGAAGCAATTCAGACCATTTTCTACCACCCATAACTTTGTTGTGGTTAAAGCAAGAAGCCTGAATGTTCAGTTACTAAGCAGGCATTATGTAAAGACGGTATATTTAAAATTTCATTCAATTTGAACCAGTAGTTTAAGAATTGTTACTTGTCAAACTTTCTTAATTTTGTCACTCACTGACTTACTGACCGATCATCAAAAGTCTAAGGTCTAACTTCTAGCAGACATAGAACCTTCAAATTTAGAATATAAATATTGTTTAGTGTCTAAATCAAGGGAAAATTTAAACATTTCATAATTTCTGTCTAGTTTTCTAGATACACCAACTGCATGCATAACTTTGTAATCCCATATAAATGTATAGGATTACAAAGTTACATTTGTTAATGAATCATTGTACACATATATAATAGAATAATAGTTGTAGATAGGTATCTATATATATGAGGCTTAATAGGAGGGGGGTATAGAGAGGGAAAGGGTGTTTCAGCCTGTAAAACTGTACAACATTCCTCTAGAAAAATATGACGCAGAAAAACTTGCAAATAAATAGACTAAATAGCTCGAAATTATCAATTACCATAAAAGAAAGAACACTAATAATCATAACCGCTATATTTTTGATAAACTGATACCTACAAAAATAAGAAAAAATCATAGGACAGAGGCTTTAAGAAAATCGTTATTGATATTCTAGAAGTAAAAACTACTCAAAAGGAAAAAAGTATGACTCTACAAAAAGACGTGAGATCCCATCAAAAACATCCTGTTAAAAAATACCAAGTCTCGCTGCTCAGTTTTTCTACTGCAAAAAGTTGTAAGATCCATGTAATACCAAGTCGGTTAATTTATTTAGTCCTTGCTTAAGGGACCTTCTGTATAAAGTTATTACGTAAGTTATTATCATATCAATAATAAAAATCCTTTACGTTTTAAATAAATAGATCGACTTGGCCAGCAGCATTATGTATAAATTGTACAATACATTATGTTTTCATGCGAGTTCAAAAGTACCATACAGTACAAGTTCAGCCATAGGAAGTCCACTGATGAACATAGGCTTTCCCCAAGGATCTCCACATTGACCTTTTAGAAGCGGCCTTCATGACAGACCTATATTTTGATATATATGACTTTCATTTAAATCTCATAATTTTTTTCTATGGTATGCAGCCCCCTTCCAACAGGTGTATAAATCCACGAGGGAGATGTATGTTCACCAGTGGACTATCTATAGGTGCATTAGTAGCAGCAGCACAACATTGAATATAATATAGAGAAAATTTATTTAAATCAAGAAAGTCTGAACTCTGGATTGCAGAATTGTTTTTTTTTTTTTTCAAAATATGTATGAAGTTATTTAATCAAAATTGTTTTGTTTTGCCCATATATTTTTTTGCAGTGTATGGCGAGACGAGCATGCCGTTCACCTGATGATAAGCGATACGACGGCTCATAAATAGTAGAAGAACCAAACAACACCTCGAATTACAAAGCAATGCTCGGCATTCCACTGCGCTCGCCATCCTGAGACATAAGATGTTAAGTCTCAATATGTCTAGTAGTTACTCTGGCTACAATGTCCTTCAATCCGAAACACAACAGTGCTTCTACACTGCTGTTTGACGGGAGAAATGGACAAAGTGGTGGTACCCACCCAGGCAGCCTCTCACATATGGGAGACCTACCACCAGTAAACTGACTGATGACTGTGAAGTGATTTTATTCTAATTTAGTTTTAGCAAAGAAAACAAAATACATATTCCATAACTATAATAGATTTTAAAACTATCTGTGAATAAGGCTGTGGATATTTTTTGAGACTGTGAAGTCTCTAAGTCTTTGATACCCGGAATTAAGATATTTATTTAACTACTATGTTTGTATATTTGTTTTTATTTTCTTATTGAAACCCTTCTAGGAGAATTCTCCACCAATGGCTGCAGCAAATGAAGTTATCATACGCCAAAAAGATCAGCGAGATTGACACAGCATTGAAATCTGATGAAGTTGCTCTGCTCTGGCGACAACGGGGTAATGATAAGTTCCGAGCCAACCGTGTTGAAGACAGCTATAGGTGCTACACGAAGAGCGTGCTGTATGCACCACAAGATGGACCGATGTATCCCCTGGCTTTGGCGAATAGATCTGCATCACTGCTACGAATGAAACGGTTTCAGGTACATCACCAATGACACTTGTATTTTTTGTGGTATTATATATTTATGTTATTTTATATACAATTGTCTTGTATTTGTTTTCTTGTAATTGTAGTTTTATGTTATACCATAATAATTGTTTGACCATGCGAATTTGTGATGATATTGTATGCATGTTGCTATGCAATTTACATCCTATTGCGATTTGTGTTTTGCTATTGTGCTGCGTGTGTGTGTGTGTGTGTGTGTGTGTGTGTGTGTGTGTGTGTGTGTGTGTGTGTGTGTGTTTGTGTACCAAAGCGATTTATAAAAAAAATCTATGGTATATAAGTCCGCCAACCTGCACTAGGCCAGCGTAGTGGACTATATGGCCTAATCATTCTCAATCGTTCTGGCGATTGTAGAGGAGGCCGGTGTTCTGCAGTGGGATGTATATGAGCTGATTGTGCTGAGCTATATTTACAAGTACATATATTTACCAAATAAGTATCTGATACTGAATAAAGCAACAAAAATGAATTACAAAACAATTAACACACTTTAATTATGTGAGTCAAATAGATGATATTTGCTTTGGTACCATATCTTACAAAATGAATGTTACCTAAGAATTTGGTCATTTTGGAGTATAATTTATCAAATGTTATTGTTGCTTTTGAAATATTATTTTTGGTAAGATATCTGTGGTGTTCATTAGTTGTCAATAATCTGCTGAATTAGTTTACTCCAAAGTTTGCAACAGTGATTTGTCACAAGTGGTTTGCTTTCAGCTATTTTCTATATCCATTAGTTATATACAGTATTTCTATTACATAGCAATATTCTTGAAAGTTATTGATACATAATCATTGCATTCCATTAAATTTATCCAACCTGAGGTTTTTATTAAGTTCTTCTATGCAATCAAAGGTTACATTTCAATGCGAAAGTATATTAATCTACACTTTATAGCGAAGTGTTAATACTTTGCGTGCTTAGTGACAGTAATTATCTTTTGAGTCCTTAACAGGTGGGAGGTAATCAATATACATAGTATTATGTGCAGTACACCTGTACAAACTAAAGCCGTCGACCCGCGTTTTTTTTACAAAAATTAAGAACAGAAGATCCGTTGATCATGTTTAAGTATGAAAAAAGATATATTAATAAGAGATTGATGGATAAGATATATTTAAGATATTTATTTGTGTTAAGTCACGGCAGTTCGAATTGGGTATATACCTGTAATGACTGTGTGACTGTGTGTGTTGAATAAATAATAATAAATATTAATACGCCCCTGAGACGTTCTGTGCTAGTCCTATTGTCAATTCATATTTTCGGTTTATGAAGGGATCACACTATTTTGAGTGTATTTATAGCCGAGTACAATTTTTCTTCTTGTTTACTATTAACAAGTTTTAATATTGCTATGTGTAAGTAAGTCTTATAAAATAAGAGACAGACAAACTATTGATGCTGAGCTGATAGCTGGAACATGAATTTACGGTATTATTCTATTTAAAAGGATTTTTAAAACATACACTCTGTCTCATCTCTTCATGAAAGCTATGCCACCCAAAGATTCCCATAGCAATTTTGACTACTACTCCACTACACGTTACAAACCCTCGTGTTTTCCCGCACAGGAGTGCCTGTCCGACATAAAGCTGTCTCTGTCGAGTGGGTATCCGAACGAGCAGCGTCACAAGCTGTTGCTCCGTCGTGCTGACTGCCACATCGAGCTGGGCCAGCGAGCCAGCGCGCTGGAGGCCCTGGCCGCCTCCTCGCAGCACGCAGCCAGCCTCAAGCTGTCTCCTGCGCACTGCGGTGAGTTGTTTACTATAGGCTGTTGTATGTAACACTAGCGGTCCAGTTCTGTCCGGGTGCAGTAACAATTTTAGGCAATCATTCTATCACCTCTATTCACCAGTATTGATCTAGAATTGTAATTCAGAAAGAATTTTTCAAATCGGTCCGATAGTTTCAGAACCTATTTTATGCAAAAAAATCAATCAAATCGTTCCTCTTTATAAATTTGTTCAGATACATAGTGTCCATAAACTCTATGCTACACACCATGCGAAGTACTAAACCATTGTTGGGTTTGTACCACCATTGGCATACATGCGTGGTTAGCGTAACTTTCAAAGATTAAAAAAAAACTCCTTACAAAAATCGTAAGAACATAATTTGCCTTACAACTATTTATACTTAAGTACATATCTTGTAAGAAGCTGGTGTCTGGTTATAGGTTTTAACCTGTGGTGCAGATCACCAGAATTGTTACTTGTCAATTATAATATTTGCTGAATATTAAAACCAGCCATATTCTATTATTGGGCCGTGTTATCCCAATATTCAGCATCGATGTATTATTCTTTGATTCTCCTCGCATTATTGAAATGAAGCGTGTCCCATTACATTACGTCCGAATTGAAACAGTTCCGTTGTGCCTTTCAGCTGGCTTTTCCCGCTGTAGATTTATTTTTATCTAGAGTTATTATGCCTCTTAATTGCAATGTCGCATTTCGACGCTGGGAAGAGAACTAAAGTAATTAACAATTTCTATAAATTTTACTATTGTGTTATATCGCATCCCGTTGACCTTTCCACAGTTAGAGGCTTAGCTTTAAGGCTAACCAATATGCTTGCATCCCATAGGCGCAGGCAGAGACAATAGATATCCACTTTGCATCAATGCGAAGTGAAATTACTCATAGCACTATGGTCTGTACAATCTTTGCTGAATAATGTAAATTGAATAGTTAATCGATATTAACGGATATGTATTTCTTAATATTTATTTCCATTTCAACAGACAAATATTTCGAGACTTTACACCTTTTGTAGTCGCTGGTCGGACTCGAAATATCGAGATATTATTTAACACTGTATCAGCCCATATACGTCCCACTGCAGGGCACGGGCCTCCTCTACAACCGACAGTACGATTGAGAGTGGTTAGGCCACCACGCTGGCCTAGTGCGTGTTGGCGGACTTACATACCACAAAAGTTTTATAAATCACTATGGTATGCAGGTTTCCTCACGATGTTTTCCTTCACCGTTTTAGTGCGTGGTGATTGACTATCAATACACACATGACTCCGAAAAGTCAGAGGTGTGCCCTGGGATTCGAACCCGCGACCACCGTGAAAATATTGGCAGTCGCGTCTAGTCCGTTTACCAACAGGCCACCACGCACTATTATTTAACAACAAATACTTAAAAAAAAAACTAGGATATATAGGATATAGATTTAATATCATTGGTATATTGGTAAATGTATTTTAATGTAACATTAAAAGAACATATTATGAAACTATATCGAAATGTATTTTTAGCGGAGTTCGAGAGGCATATACGTGACCTCGAGAGGAAAGTGGAGGTGATCATCGATGAGGAGAAGACCGCCGATGACGTCATACCGGAGTGCTACATGGGCCTCAACGAAAACTTCGTCTCCGCATCCAATGCTATTGAGCTACGGTTAGTAATGTTTAAGTGTGGCCACATCTACCGCATGTTCGACGCATGGGCGAAAGTCACTACACAGTGGCTCCCCAATAGCCGAAACCGACTGACAACGCGGTAGGCTTAGAAGAAGATGGCGGGACGAACTATAGTCATATCTTCCGACCTGGCGACTATTAGCATCTCACCGCGACAAATGGAAGGAAAGGAGGGAGGCCTTTGCCCAGTAGTGGGAATTAAAGGACTTATAATAAATAATCATAACAGTTTTTTTTTTTTATTGCTGTGAATGGCGAGATGAGCATGCCGTTCGCCTCATGGTAAGCGATGCGACCGGTCATGAACAGTAGCAAAACCAAACAACATCTTGAATTACAAAGCAATGCTTGGCATTCCACTGCGCTCGCCATCCTGAGACATAAGATGTAAAGTCTCAATATGTCCTATATAATCCGAATCACAACATTTACACTCATGTTTGGCGGGTGAAATAGACATTGCGGTGGTACCCACCCAGTTAGATTCTCACATATGGGAGACTTACCACCAGTATCTTCTGATACTTTTTTCAATTTATTTACTGTGTCTTCTTTGGTAATGAGAAACATGTGGTTTAAATTAAATAACATATCATGTAGCACCCCTGGTGCAACAATGTCACATATGTAAAAATTGCAAGGTTGAAAGGGTATAAAGAAACAATCTTTATGTTTTTTAGAATATTACGTGGTCATAATTTTTTTAATGGTAAATTAAAAGTTGTTATTTTGATAGGACTGTTCAACTTGTCTATGTCTTGAAATATCATATTTTTATACGATGTCAAAGTTTCAAATGTTTTTTCTGAAAAGTTGCATTTTTGCAAAAGTGACATTGTTGCACCGGGGGTGCGATGTCAATATCACCCTGTATAATTTTGGATAAGAGAGTGTAAGTATGAACATTGCAGTCGCAACGACACGTTCGGCCGTCACGTGGTCGCGCGGCAGGCGGCGCGGCGCGGCGACGTGCTGTTCTCCGAGGAGCCGTACGCGTGCGTCGCGCTGCCCGCCGCGCCGGACAACGCCGTGTGCGACGCGTGCTGCAGGCCCGCCGTCAACCTGGTGCCGTGAGTGTGTCACTAACAGATTTTTTTTATTCCAACTTTGATCAAATAAACACTAGATATGAAATGAGCGCTCAGAAAATGGCACCAAAAAAGAGTGCTTTAAGCACTCTTTCGCCTTCAGTCACGCACCGACCGTTGCTTCTAAAACGTCGCAGAACTTTAGACAGTATTATGTGAAAAGCTACTTTAAGCTCCAGGAATAAGGTGGAATTTGTGTTAATATATTTGGAATATGTGATCTTTTTGTTTACATTTTTTGTGTCAATGCATCGGTGCCACTTTTTAACAAAACATTTACAGGAAACTGTGTATCTAGTATATATTTGATCGAAGTATTCCAGTGAATAAACGAGCCTGCCTTTCACCTGATGGTAACACATGACTGCAATGTATGTAGTATACATTTTTTCCGTAAAAGTGATAAGGAATTGAAATACCCGTACTATAAAAATAATTAGGGGCTAAAGATAAACCAACAAAATCCAGGACAGATTCAGTTTTTTTTATTCCAGTGAATAGTGAGACGAGCATGCCGTTCGCTTGATGGGAAGCGATACGATAGCTCATAAACAGTAGCGGAACCAAACAACACCTCGAAACACAAAGCAAAGCTTGGCATTCCACTGCGCTTGCCATCCTGACACATAAAATGTTAATTCTCAATATGTCTAGTTACGATTCATGTTACCTGTAACAGTAGTTGTGTTGCGTTTTTTGATGTTTCATGTCACAGATTACGTTGCGTGTAATAACATTGTTGCATGTAACATTACCTGCACAGTTAACGTTACCTATGTGTGTATTGATAGTCAATCACCACGCACTAAAACGGTGAAGGAAAACATCGTGAGGAAACCTGCATACCATAGAGAGCTTTAAACATTTTCAATGGTATGTAAGTCCGCCAACCCGCACTAGCTCAGCGTGGTGGACTATATGGCCTAACCACTCTCAATCGTACTGTCGATTGTAGAGTAGGCCTGTGCCCTGCAGTGGGACGTATATGGGCTGATACAGATAACGTTACCTGTAACAGTATCATCTGTTCAGTTGCAGCACGTGTTCCCGCAGCGTGTACTGCGGCGCGGAGTGTCGCGCGCGCGGCGCCCTCGCGTTCCACCGCTGGGAATGTGGCGCCGCGCAGGCGGAACTATTGTCCACTATAGGGATCGCGCATCTGGCACTCAGGTAATACTAAGTAATAACATTAAACTCCGATTTTAAAATGGGATATGGAATGATGAAAAATGAAAGCTATATTTTTGAACTGTACCACAGAAATATAAGGTAAGACGTGGCTGACTTCCCCAAGTCTCACAGCTCAAAAACTTCACAATATATCTCGAATAATACTAAACCTAAGCAGTACTCTCAATCGTACTGTCGATTGTAGAGGAGGCCCGTGCCCTGCAGTGGGACGTATATGGGCTGTTACAGACAGATAAGCAGTAAGCTTGTTAATAAAATAGAAGAGTGAATGTATGTAGATTAAAAATCATTTTATAATTTCTAAATAGGGTGTTGCTAGTAACCGCCAACGAAGGATTTCCAAAAGCACCTGCGTCGGAACCCGAACCCCGCACCGCGGAAGAGCTGTTCCGCGCGTACTCGCGAGTCGACAGCGTGCTCATATACAAACGAGACACGCCCGCCTTCTACAGGATGTTCAATCTCGTGACTAACTTCGACAAGATGAACAACGCGGACTACATACAATATGCTCTGGTAGGTAATATAATATTATGTGTGAAAAGTATATCAAGAACTAGTATAAGTTTGTTTACCTGCCAAATAGATGATAGGCAAAATAATAATCAGTTATTCTGTTATCTAATTACTGGACATATTGAGACTTAACATCTTATGTCTCAAAATGGCGAGCGCAGTGGAATACCAAGCATTGCTTTGTATTTTAAGTGTTCTTTTGTTTTGCCACTTTCCATAAGCCGTCAGATCGCTTACCATCAGGCGAACGGCATGCTCATTTCGCCATTCATTGCAATAATTAAAAAAAAAAGAACATTCGTAATATAGTCTCATTATGTCCACTTAGTAGTGGTTGTGGTGGCCTGTTGGTAAACGGACTAGACGCGACTGCCAACATGTTCACGGTGGTCGCGGGTTCGAATCCCAGGGCACACCTCTGGCTTTTCGGAGTCATGTGTGTATTGATAGTCAATTACCACGCACTAAAACGGTGAAGGAAAACATCGTGAGGAAACCTGCATACCATAGCGATTTATAAAAATTTCTATGGTATGTAAGTCTGCCAACCCGCACTAGGCCAGCGTGGTAGACTATACGGCCTAACCACTCTCAATCTTACTGTCGATAGTAGAGTAGGCCCGTGCCCTGTAGTGGGACCTATATGGGCTGGTAATGATAATGATGATAAATAGTAGTTACTCTGGCTACAATGTCCTTCAAACCGGAATACCATAGCGTAGTGACACTGCTGTTTGACGGGAGAAATAGAAATGCGGGTAAAAATATTAAGTATTAAATGTCTGCTCCTTACGGTAGGCAGCGACCTGGCTGTGTCGGGTCTTTAGCATTGCGAAGGTCACGAACGGCGGCGATCGCTTACCATCAGTCGGGCCGCATGCTCATCTGCCTGCTAAAGACCAATGAAAAATATCAAATAGTTTTATATTACATACCTACATTACATAATCGTCACGCCTGTATCCCATTGGGGTAAGCAGAGACTGTAGACCTCCATTTTGCTTGATCCTGACATTATTTTCACCTCATCCACTTTCATCAAACTCTTCATGCATTCTCGTCGGTTCAAAAATAATTTTAAGTTAGCAAGTTGTTGCAACGCCTTGTTGAAGGTGGTATTGATTTAGATGGTGTGGGTTCGGTGAAATCGACGACTAACCATTCCATTATGACCATTGCTGACCATTTCATTATCGACCATTACTGACCATTCCATTACCGACCATTGCTGACCATTCCATTATCGATCATTCTGACCATTCCATTATCGACAATTACTGACTGTTCCAAATATTTTTGTGAATATCAGACGGCGACAATGCTGACGCTTTACCTGGAGAAGTTCACGTCGTTCTTCGATTACCTGCCGGGGCGGGTGCCGCACGCGCTGTCCGGCGGGCAGCTGCGTTTGTTGTCCGCCGCGGTGATACTGCGCAGTCTCGGACAGCTCGTCTGCAATGGACACGCCGCGCTCAGTCTCGCGACCGTGCACGAGCAGGGGACTGACGGTAATATACATATTCACTATCTTGATGGTGGTACAATAAGGACGGAAACATACTACTGAAACGCCACGCCAACCGACAACACGTGTCCTGAAGAAACCTGTTTTTTGATACTAGTGGTCGGCCCCGGCTTCGTCCGGCTGCCGTTTTTGAGTCCAGTCCACATCAACAACATTATTTCGCGTACTAATTATACATATTTCCTGTCCCGTCATGTCCCGTCATATCCCGTTCTGTCCCATCTCAATCAGTCTAATGACAAACAAGTTCAATCCTGTCCTCTCTTATTCCGTGCCAACTATTCGAATTTGAAAGAGTAAAAAATATGTATATATGGTTTCCTGACTCATCCCACGGGAACACTTAATTTTTCGGGATAAAATATAGGCTATGTGTTAAAAAATGGTTGCCTGTAAAGTCGGTTTTACGGGCGAAGATTTTACGTGACAACGTCTTTTTCTCGGTAGAATATTTATTGATATGAATATAATTAAATTGCACAATAGGAACAAGGAATTGAATGAAAATAAGAATTGCACAAATTTTAACTATAGAAATATATTTTGTTTACTAAAACACTATCAACATTTATCAATAGTATGACATAACCTATAAACTCAGTTTCTCAACTTTTGTGTCAATCTAACAATTAATCAATCAATCATAGTTTACGATAATGAAATATCAGTGTACAATTATTTACCTTTATTGTTGTAGTTGTTGTAAATGATAAATGACGAATCTAAGCACTCCATATTTTCACTACAGACACAGCTGACGATACTTTAACCACACGTGTGAACTTGTATTGTGACGCTTTCTTGTTTTTCCAACGCCAAGAACGTTCGAGAAAGACAAAGACAGAGACACAAGCATGCGCCGATTCAATGCGCCTAATTCTCTAGTGCTGCGCGCGCGGCAGACCGATCATAGTTGAGTGGGAGAGAGACGCAAGGCATTCAGCGGGCCTCTCTCTCGTTCGGTGACTCATCGTAACGTTACCGGGCGTTACACTTTTTCATAAGTGACTCCCAGCCGCAACCTAATTTAAGACGTTGTCACGTCAAAATCACTTGTACCGTTTTTGCGTGGGAGAGTAACAAAAATCCATACATTCATACTGACAAATTTTCAGCTTTATAATATTAAGTAAGGGTTACATTATCTGTGACGTGACGCAGGTCGCACGGTCCTCGAGCGGGAAGTGAGGCGCGCCACCGCGATATACCCCTCGGCCGCCATGATGAATCACTCCTGCGACCCAAACATCATCAACACGTGAGTACACGCAAATGTAGATTCTAATTCGTATCGTATATAAACTTCGATCGTCCGAAGTTCCGAACATAGTTTCGGATTTATAGAGTAGGGCTCCTGGGCGCTGGCCTGGTGCCGCTAGGTCCGATGGAGAGGGGGGGTTACTAACGAGGTGCCTTCTATAATATATCAATATGACGCTATTTATCCTGCAGATTCCACAACAGTCGTCTGATAGTGCGTTGTTCACGCGAGTTGTCCGCCGGCTCGGAGGTGCACAACTGTTACGGTCCGCACCGCGCGCGTGACGTCACCGCGACGCGACGCTCGCAGTTGCGTGCGCAGTACATGTTCACGTGCACGTGTACTGCGTGCACGGACACTGAGAGGCGAGACTTCGTGGTAAATATACATATGTATATACTGAATTAATAAATACACTCAACAGTCATATACATATGCCATTGAGTCATTTTTACAACATTTTAGTGGCACAGCAGCCCCAGTCAAAAGCATTGGTGCCATAGAGCCATCTTTACAACAATTTTTATTACCAGTCCAGTGGTCCCATATCCTCACATCGGTTTGTTTGTTTCCAGTCGCTATTCTCCGCATACGCATGTCAGCAGTGCAAAGGGCCTGTGTTGTGGAGCGGAAGGCGAGCTCGCTGCCAGCAGTGCCACGCTGACTTCCAACTCGCCAAGGCGCTGACTACTGTAGAAAGAGCTGACGAACTCATGGCGCAAGGTAATGTCATCATCATTATCATCATCATCATCTTAGCCACAGGAAGTCCACTGAACAAAGGCCTCCCCCAAGGATCACCTCATCGAACTGTTGGAAGTGTTGCATCCAGCGACTTCCTGCAACTTTAGTCACAAAATAGTATTATCATATAAAGGAGAGCTGGGATTTTTTTATTGCAATGAATGGTGAAACAACTATGTCGTTTCGTCTGATGGTAAACGATACAGCCGATCATGAACAGTAGCAAAATCAAACAGCATCTTACAAAGCAATGCTTAGCATTCCACTGCGCTCGCCATCCTGAGACATAAGATGTAGAGTCAAAATTGTATTAATAAGTAACGTAACTAACGTAAATCGTATGAAAATAAGGGGTAGAAAATGTATGAGGACAACTTGTGGAGGGAGGAATGTGTATAGATGTATGAGGACTACTTGTGTGGGAGGAATGTATGTATATATAAATATGTGTGTGTGTGTAGCGGAGCGCGCGACTGGCGCGGAGGAGCGGTGCGAGAAGGCGCTGGCGTCGCTGAAGCTGAAGCAGCAGGTGCTGCACCGACACCACGCCGCGCTGCGGACAAACGCGGACGCGCTAGCACGGATATACGCGGATATAGGTGACACGCATTAATTATGGTTATTTATGAGTAAAATACACGTCACAAAAATATATGCATGTGTGTAAATATACTGAATTAATAAATGATAATTTATTTAATATAAAAAATTTAATAGTAATAAAAATTATTATAAGTGGTAAATAATAATTTGTTTATTAATTTAGGGTGTTTACACTAATTACGCAAATTAGATAAATACTTCCTGGTGCCCACTTTTTTGTTATGTGTTCTTTTTTGACATTTGAATATGTTGTTGTTGATTTTGTGATGTAAATGACGATTGTTTTTTTTTTTTTTTTCAATCGAAAATAAAAGACTGAACAAAAAACAGTAAATATCTGTCCACTGGTCCGCATCGTACGGATCGCACAAATCCACGCGTACACCATGTCTTTTACTTTTACTTCTTTTCTTCGTTTTCCTCCATTATCTCTGACATTCTACCAAATATTGATCTATCTTTGAATACACAAATCTGAATGAAAGTGGTGTCGGCAAATCCGGTCGCTGTTAATACTGTGAGCACATTGTAAAAAATGACCGTTTTATGCGATGCGTCTGATATTTACGATGCGGAAATGTAAACGCCTACTTTAATAGAAAAGCATTATCAGAAGCGGGGAGCCACTATTTTTAATAATATACTATATGCAGATATCATTTGTTCGCAGGTGAATTTAGCAAGAGCGTGGAACTCATCAAGCAGAACATACAGAGCCTCGAGTATCAGTTCGGCTCGTTCAGTGTGGAGGTTTGTTGCCATTTTATATACAGGGTTATTTTCATTAGAGTATTCAAAGATAATGTAAGTAAGTTGAAGTGGCAATGGGTGGGGCACATACTATATAACTGATGGCCAATGGGGCGGAAAAGTTATTAAATAGAGGCCACGTAACGGAAAGCGCAGCGTAGGACGTCCACCCACAAGGTGGTCCGACGACCTGGTGTCGGTCGCGGGACGTCGCTGGATGCAGGCTGCCTCCAACAGGTCTCTGTGGAAATCATTGGGGGAGGCCTATGTTCAGCAGTGGACTTCCTTTGGCTGATGGATGGATGGATTCAAAGATTTTATTAGCGTGTATCATGTTGATAATAAGGGATTTTAGCCATAAAACACCACGATGGCCAGTGAATCTTGGTGAGTTTTTCATCAGAGAAAGTCATGGATTTCAAAATGCGGCGTGCAATGAGGAGGACTATACCCAGCAGTGGGTTGACGTAGGCTGATATAGATAGAGATTCAATCCCTTATTCCTAAGGACTTAACGCAGTTACCAAATGCCATTAATATGAGCTGACTCAGAAACGTTATACATAGAGACCAAAAATAACTAATCAGTTATTTAAAAGATCATAAACTTTATAATGACTTAAACCTTGTAGATGCAAATTTCAAGCAGATAAATGGTGTGTGTCTGCCAGCTGGATATTTGATATAAATGTTAAGTAAATGTAATCACGTTTTGCTTTGAAGTGGCCATATTAGTTAAAATATGTAAAAAGTAAAATAATGAAGAGGAAATCTTAATGAACGTTTTATCTCCTCTTAGCATGATTTAATTAAGTTGTGGTTATGTAAAGTAATGCCGTAGTATAAAGAGGCATCTCAGCAGGCCTGCATAATTGTATCAATTGGCATGGGATTGATGTCCGATGCCAATCGATACTCTGCCTGGACGGCTTTTGCGCTTACCATCAGGTACAGTGTGGTCACTATGCAGGGCTAGAATAAAAAAAATGTGATGTGTAGTTAGCGGTTTGTTATGAATAAAGGGGGTCAAAGTTTAACAGCAGGATCAAAGTCATGAATATCTATAGTATCTTAAAGCGTGGAGTCAGAGCCATTCATGACAATGTTGAATGTATTTATTATTATTTTATGTATGTGCCTCATACTTGACCAGAATATGAATAGGATATTATGTAGCACTATGAATTTCTGTTGTAAGGTGGCGCATGAGTTGAGGAAGTTATCAGACGTGATGCTCGAGAGACTCGTCAACTCTCCACAGCATCCCGATTGCAGGTGAGTGTTAAATGCTGTAAAATCATGTGTTATTACTCTTTCTCTCTCTCTATTTTATTATTCTTTTATATAAATATATCGGTTTACAATAAAGAATATTGTATTGTATTGTAACAAGGGTCAGATCAAAAGTACCCTGAACCGACGAGAATGCATGAAAAGGTGGATGAAAGTGTATGAAGCGAAAGTAAAATGTCAGAATCGATCTATATGGCGTTTTATAGTCTCTGCATACCACAATGGGATACAGGTGTTCCGATTATGTATGTATTGTAACTGTAACTTAATAGCACTAGAAACTCACCAACCCGCATTGTTGTACAGTCTAACAGCCGCTGCCAATAAACAAACCCAATCCAAAATTTGCCGTTTTAGATTGACAGCTCAATCGTTTTTCTGATACTATATTGCCAATAATCAATCTCAGTAGTGAATAAACTATGGCAACATGACAGGAGACCAATCGAAAAGTAGAAAACAATTGACAACAAAACAGATTGACTTCAATCTAATTTTTTCGATTGATTATTGGCATCGGCCGTAAATCGTTTAACTGTATACAGGTTTTTTTTTTTTTTTTTTTTATTGCAATGAATGACGAGACGAGCAAGCCGCTCGCCTGATGGTAAGCGATACAACCGCTCATAAACAGTAGCAAAATTCCACTGCGCTCGCCATCCTGAGATATAAGATGTTAAGTCTCAATATGTCCAGTAGTTACTCTGGCTACAATGTCCTTCAATCCGAAACACAACAGTGCATTTACGCAGTGTTGTTTCACGGGAGAAATAGACATTGCGGTGGTACCCACCCAGATGGCCTCTCACATATGAGAGACCTACCACCAGTAAATTTTTCACGATATTTTCCTTCACTGCTAAAGAGATTTCGATGCTTTAATAACATACCAAAATGCATCAACAGAGAATGGTGCCTAGAAGCTCACAAGATCATCAAGAAGGCGGTGCAGCTGATGGAGCTCAACTACGGCTCGTGGGAGCCGCTGGTGAAGAGGCTGAAGGAGCAGGAGGCGGTAGTGGGTTCGATGCTCGCGCACAGCCGCACGCCCGACGCCGCCAATAACATCCACCATAACCTGCACTACAACCTCAAGATCTGAACCGGGAAGCGCACGAGTTCGCGACCGATCGTCCCCGAACCCCGCGGGACCCCAATTTGGGACCAAATGGACCCTAATTTAGGGCCAACACGGACCCTCATTTGGGACCAGATGATGAGGAGTGCCTAATTAACAATAACTCCAAGAGTCAATGTTCCTCTGTTAGTTACTCAGAGTTAGATATTTTGGATGTTGAGTTGTTAGCGAACGAATAGATGTTAAGTGAGTTTTGATTATCGAGTTTGTATCAACCGTGGATTGGTTTTTGAGTCTCTGAGGCGCAGTTCATCATATGCCGGCTGTGAAAGGAGAGGCCGCGGCTTCGACATCGCACCGATACAAATGTTTGTGATATACAGATATTTGTCTCGGGTCTGGGTGTTTATGAGACCAAAAACTCTCGTAGTTTCCGATACACGGCACAAACTTGTATCTCAGTGAGAGGTCTGGACCATGTGACTGTTAGGTGTTTTATTTATTCATATTAAATTAAGCGTACACATTACCGCATCGTACGTCGATACATCCGATGATGCATCGCATAGTATAATTAGGCTATACAATATATTGTATTATTAAAAGACAATATACTGTGTGTATAGGAATTCATAGATTCGTGAGATCCGAGCGATGCGGAACAGTGGACGCACGTGTACGAATTCCTATACAAACAATATTACGATCCGTGTGTTGCGATGCGCCCGATAATTACGATGCAGAAATGTAGACGCGTTATCCCGGTTTATGTGTCATTTCATATGTTGTGTGGTTGTTTGTTTAACGCCGCAGTTTTTATTAATTTTTTATTAATTCAATTGTAACAGTAGTTGATAGAATAGCACTGTTTTGCCGTTGTCTGTGCGTGTTGGTAACGTTAAGGGTTTGTAAACCCAAGGCGCGAGATTCAAATCCATTTCGTGAAGTGATTGTGTGTTTGGTTGTGGGATATTGTTGGAAATCGGTTGTGCTTGATAGAAATGATAATATTTTCTAAATATGTATTTAAAAAAGATTTTTAATGATTTCCCATACATACTATTCGTATAATAGAAAAAATAAATAAAATTATGGAAATTATTGTTAGAAACCTAATCCACGCGGCCCTCCTTGGTGTTGTAAGCTAAAGCAGTAGTGTAACTCGAGGTCGCGGGTTCGATTCCGGCGTTAATATTAATGGTGTGATCTCGTGAGAATTTTGTATGTTAGGTTGTGTATGTATTTTTCTAGTGAATTAACATTTAATGTGAAACAAGATAGTAATATCAGAATAGTTAAAATAAACAATGATATAAAATATCTCTGCCTACCCCCTAAACGTTATAAACACGCGGTTACTATAAGAATTAAGTCAATTCCGTACTCGTCTGGTTTATTTGTATATACAATGAACATGTACAATGATATTAACAACGCTGTGTTACTATAAGTATTGTGAATCATTTATAATGTTGAAATTCTAATAATACGTACTCAGTTCTGCCTGACTTGTTGTTTTTATTTCTATCAAATACTAAAATTAAATAATGACTCACATCCTATTGAATCTAGGTCATCATTTAATTAACTATTGCGGTATTCTTTGATAAAACATGAACTTGATACAGGGTCCGGAACAAAATCAAATGCCAAAAGAGGTTGCTTATACTCATACATTTGTATTTCGAACTTTGAGATGTAGCAAAACAACTTCATATAACAATAAATCCATAATAAATCTTATTAATTTGAATTAAGATTTATTATGTCTTACAGTATGTTGCATTTAAAATGTTATTTCTATTTATTGTAATATTTTGCGGACGGTTTTGAAGTGCTAATCAGACATCTAATATATATTTAATCGGAAACTGTATTGCACAAAAAGAAAACAAATACAAATAGAAATCGCATACATAAAAAGCACAACTGGCGGCCTTATCGCCGAAAGGCAATCTCTTACAGACAACCATGGGATTTAGGAATAGCATAAACTGAGGGCAGTCTAAAGTAAGTATATATATTTGATCGGAGGCGGTATTGATCGAAATAGACTACCTGGAACGTTATCTATTCACCGTACCTACACACGAGCAAGGGCCAACTATCGTCAATGACGGCTACTCCACCAATATTTGTGATGTCGCAATATATTGCAGTATTTCGTAGGTTTTTGGATGTTTATATTTTAATGGGATACGTGGGTGTCGAGTAGTGTAAGGGAGTACCTATCGGGATTTCCTCTAATAAGAATTAATAAGGTAAATTTAAAACATGTTAAAATTTTAACTTTTTTTTATAATTTTTATGAAAGTGAAAATCCAACGTGGAAGTGTAATAGTGATGAAATAAAATAAATTAATAGATGAACTTGGGGAAGTACATGAGTCAAATAAACTATTATAAATGAATAACATAATACTTCTTTAATTTTATCTTGATTATTGGTAATTAGAATCTTTTATATATTATCTTGTGAGGCAGTAAATGAAACAACTAAGTGCATTGGTACATCATGATTATATTGAAAGAGATTAAACATGTTTATTAACATTAGAACCGACGAGTGTCGCTGTTACTTACAATACTACGAGTATCTTCATAATCGAACATCCTTACTGTAAATCGCGACAATTTAACATCATCGACACAGATACATAATCATAACATGACAGAACTTTTTTTATAAATTATCTTATTTACTAACTTCATTTCCGTACAAAATACTTATTTAAGATTATTATTCCCATTTCAAACTCCCTATTAGTCGCTCACTCCAATAAGCAGCCCCAGGACTGTTGGTACTCACACACGCTCCCTGCCGCCCGGGGGCAACGCAATGAACAACAAACAAAACCACCGCGACCTCTCACGGACAAATACATTTATCAAAAATATTTGTATAATTCCAAAATGTAAAATCAACATAAACTAAATATACTCTTGAGCATTCTCGAATGATTGCTAGCAAAATATACAGACGCGTGCGTCGCCTCGCTTGGTGTTGCACGTGCGGGCTCGTGCGACTGCACGGCCGCGCCCGCACTGCAGCAGCCGACCAATCACAGCGCACATCTGTGTCGCCGCGGATATGTTGAAGCTTTGTGATTGGATGGTTTCTGCACGTCTCCGCTCGGCTCCGATTCTCCGCTGCAGGGGAGCCAACAGGCTCGCGCGACACACTCGTCACATCTTCTCCTATACTAATGTAGTGCAGGTCATTGTGCAACAAATATCCCGCCTACCAATGATGAGGACTTTTGGTAGACGCCATTTTTGTTTCTAGTTACTTAGTTAAGGCGCCAACAAAATAATGAAGAATTAGATCGAAGTTGAGTAGTGAAGTTGAAGTATTAGGCCCGCGCGTGTACCCGTCGTATATCGATGCCATAAGCAGTAGTGAACATTGCAGTGGTCAAGTTGTCGGCCGGCTGGTGCAGCTTCTCTTCTTGTTGCGTTCTATCTGCCAGCTCTCTGCACTGATGCTCGGCATAGTGTCGTTTGGTCTCAGGCCGAGACGATCTCCGCGCGTCTCAACACGTTGACATAAACCTGCAACAAGAACACACAAAGCTTACACAAACGAATCAAAAACCAGCTCAGCGTTCCTATCGCACTAATTTCCATAATTCATATATCGTAATTCGCTCATATTACAGTGGTTTCGCTATTGCCTTGCGTGACTGGGAGGGCGGGACTACACACGAGTGTATTGGTCTCCATTTTGGATTTTGATATCTATTTTGGTACACTAAAGCAACACATTTTGGGGATATACGTACAACACTAGTCGGTGGCGCTGTTCGCGAGTGAGTCTCTCTGTGGACCAGCACATGGAGTGGGCAGTGAAGGCTCCACGCCCAGCCCACGCCTCACTGCCGCTGCACAACTCGACCGCTACATGACACGTCCGGTACACGCGCGGGCCTCGGAGCGAAAGGCCGGGGGAGGCTGCCCACTCGTTATATTAACCTACCCCCTTCCCGCACCAACCGACAGTATTGATCTAGAGCTCAATTGCAACTAGCACTATCTCGTTCTAGATTGTTCAATCTGAATCCTATAGGGGACCGATAATTGAAGAGCAACAATTTTGTCCCATGGGCCCGAAAATAGATATTTTTGACAATGTACCTAGGTATTTTCGCCAATAGAAGCAACAGCTTGCCTTTATTTCCTTACCGATAAGTCAATTTCGCCCTGATTCTGAAATTGAGTTTAAATGAACTTGTTATTTATCTACACTAGTAAAAAAATCAAGCCTAATTGAAATGATCCATTGTTTTGTGATAATCACCAGGCTGTGCTAAAGGATCCTGCATAGCAAAAAAGTTTGAAACTTTGAATGTGTTTAGCAGTTATCGGTATTCTTTCATCGCCTTTTTATTACCTACTATTTTCAAAAATATTCACCATACGTTTTAGTAAGTTCAGCTATATGTATCAATCGCATAATTACAAAGGCCTAGTTTTGTTAATTTATAAATATTTCTTAATCGGTGTCATCATTAAGATTTTTTAAAGAAGCTAAAGGTGCAAAAATGGCGCGTAAGATGATGGTTTCGACACAAAAGTGCGAGTGACATTGTCCAATCAAATCTAACATATTTAATTAATTCAATATTTAAATCATAGAATTCAACGTATTAATTTATTATTTATTTAAAAATCATCATGTGTACAAATAACATTCCGTAAGGTTTGTAAAGGAAAAAAGAATTTGCCTAAAATTACTACTAATTAATAATAAGCGTCGCGGTGGATTAGATATGAGTCGAATGGATTGGAAGAGGAGAAAGTAAAGAGTTGGTTAAGGATAGTAAAGTTAGCAGGCGAAGTTGGGATATCCTGCTAGTAAGTAGGTATATTTTTTTATTGTCTAACAAAAAATCGTGGGAAGAAGAGACAACAAGTATGTCGTTTGTTTGTAAACAACTTTGCTTACGGTTGCCAGGCAACGTGCTAGGACCAGACACCGTGAATACCAGGACATCATAGGAGCAGAGGGGATCCATATCACCTGTTGCGTTCCTCCGAATTCATACCTGCGTTAGGTGCGTACCTAACAGCACTAAACATGCTGTCTTTTCAATATATCCGCAACTGTGAGCTTGTGTGCAGTGAATTTACTTTACCTTCGCTTAAAGTTCCGTGCTACAGGCATTGAGGTATTACTACAAACAATACATCAATGACTACAGGAAATAAAATCGCATCGACTTAGTTTGACCCGGCGCACGTCATTAGCCGCGTACTGACTGACCGAGCAGCCTCGCGAGGCCTGCCGCGCGAGGCTGCTCGGTCAGTCAGTACGCGGCTATTTATCAACGTTGTTATTTATTTCTTGTCCGACTTACAAATCAATATTTTCAGTAGAATGAGGAACTAGATTTATTAAAAATTATATAGCGAAGTAAATTAATGGAAACTTAGCCTTCCATTCGATGCACTAAATTCACATAAATGAGATTAGAAAATACTGCGGAAAACTTTCTGAAATTGAAATTTTAAAGACCTCGATCACGCCATATTACAAAAAAAAATATTTCTTAATCGGTTTATACTTTTTGGAGTTACAAATCCACAGACCGCTTTAGTTATTACTCTGAGTTGTTCTGAGTCCTAAGATTCTGAGCCACAGACCGAGACACAAACACGTCAAACTCAAAACGCCCTTCTTTTTGCGTCAAAGGCTTTATTCTATAATCATTGGTTCATTCCCCGCCTTCGAAGTAAAATTGGCGTCCTGACTGTGAACTTGGCACGCTTACGCGTCCCATTTTATTTCGAAGGGCCCAGCTATCTGGGGGCACGGCAGTGCCCCCTCCAAGTCGAGCTAAAAAGCGGCACAGCCGTACTATCCTTTTCTCGAAGCAATTCAGACCATTTTCAACCCCCCATAACTTCGTTGTGGTTAATGCAAGAAGCCTGAATTTTCAGTTACTAATTAGGCATTGTGTAAACACGGTATATTTAAAATTTCATTCAATTTGAACCAGTAGTTTAAGAATTATAACTTGTCAAACTTTCGCAATTTTGTCACTCACTGACTGACTGACCGATCATCAAAAGTCTAAGGCACTTCTAGCAGACATAGAACCTTCAAATTTAGAATATAATTAGTGTTTAGTGTCTAAAGTAAGGAAAAATTCAAACATTTCATAATTTCTGTCTAGTTTTCTAGATACACCAACTGCGTTAATAACTTTGTAATCTCATATAAATGTATAGGATTACAAAGATACATTTGCAGTTAATGATTCGTTGTACCCGTATATATAGGAATAATAGTTGTAGATTGGTATCTATATATGTATATTATATATGAGGCATAACAGGAGGGGGGTATAAATAGGGAAAGGGTGTATTCAGCCCATTAAACTGTACAACATTCCTCTAGAAAAACATGACAAAGATAACCTTGCAAATAAATAGACTAAATAGCTCGAAAACAATCACCATGAAAGAAAGAACACTAATAATCAAATCCGCTATATTTGTGATAAATTGATACCTACAAAAATAAGAAAAAACCATAAGGCAGAGGCTTTAAGAAAAATCATTATATATATTCTAGAAATAAAAAGTACCGAAAATGTATAAAGTAGGACTCTACAAAAAGACGTGAGATCCCATCAAAAACATCCTGTAAAAAAAATCCAAGTCTCGCAGCTCAGTTTTTCTACCGCAAAAAGTTGTGAGATCCATGTAATACCAAGTCGATTAATTTATTTAGTCCTTGATTAAGGGACGTTCTGTATAAAGTTATTACGTAAGTTATTATCATATCAATATTAAAAATTCTTTACGTTTTAAAAAAATAGATCGACTTGGCCAGTAGCATTATGCATAAATTGTACGATACATTATGTTTTCATGCGATGGCCAAGTCGATCTATTTATTTACAACGTAAAGAATTTTTAATATTGATATGATAATAACTTACGTAATAACTTTATACAGAACGTCCCTTAATCAAGGACTAAATAAATTAATCGACTTGGTATTACATGGATCTCACAACTTTTTGCGGTAGAAAAACTGAGCTGCGAGACTTGGATTTTTTTTACAGGATGTTTTTGATGGGATTTATATTACTCAAGTTCTTTGTCAAGGCCAGAACGAATCAATTTACCAGTCAGGGAATATATTTTTTCAAAAAGGGAGGGCTGAAAAGATATGGATAAGAATACTAGAATTGGATCAATCGCATTCATTATGTGGTTTAGATTAACCTGGAGTGGACTGGTGAGTGGGTGGACAAAGGAAAAAGATATTGAGTTGGTAAAGGATTTATTATTATTATAAAATGAAAATTATACAATTATATTAGGTTTAGGAGCAAAGCGCGGCAATGTCGTCGTTTGTTTGTAAACAACATTTGTTTACGTTTGCCAGGCAACATTGCCAAGTCCAGTCACTGTGTATACCAAGACATCATGACAGCAGAGGAGGTCGATATCCACCGTGCTCTGTATTTATATGTAAGTGAGAGGGAAAGGGCTGATTATCGTCTCTTTCCAGCATAGGTACAGCTGTAAGCTTTCTATTTAACTTTCCCTGCGATTCCATATAGGGTACAAGAAATACGTGGAAATAAGCGTATTGTGTTCAATTTATTAGGCTATGGTACCTACCTCAACACAGTCTTCATTTCGAATAAATAAACTTTGCAAATATACATCTAATATACTTATATGTATATGCATTTCATAATATGTGGTTGAAGGGAATCGTAGAATCAATTATCGAGTTAATTAAAAATGACACAAATAGCACACTGCACAGTAATATTACAGAAACTTAGTTCACAATGTATGCATGCTGTTTTCGCATGACAAACTTTACGCATGCATTTTTATTTTGAAGTGCTTTTTTGTAACTCAAGTTCTCTGCCGAGGCCAGGTCTTTTTTGAAAGACAAACAAAATAATACACGGCTAGAAGTTATTCTTTACTAAAAGTGGATAAACCTCCGCTCAAGTGTATTATCAAATATTATATGAATCACGCACTGCGCGCATTTATACTGTATTGCATTGGGAATGTTCAGGATGTACAATTATTCATTGCAATTGTTATAAATATAGACAATCGAGAAAATGTCAATATTTGTTCATATATGGAAATTAATACAGCACTTCAGTTTTCCCGGGATTGCGTTAATAAGTTGTAACCACCATCCTAACCACCATCAAAATAAGCAGGCACATTACAAATCCTTTTACCGTTTCCCTAAAGTTCGAACGCTTCGGATAAGTAAAGATTTCACCAATAAAGGAAGATTAGTACCTAAGGAAGGATATTTTGTACAGATAATAAATAAATGAATTGCAAAATGGCTGAAGTATGGGATGGAAATTGAAGATATCCTGATCCTGAATAAATTATGCCTCCTAAGAATTTCCTGATATCGGGTAAGAAACTCGCCCCGTCCTAAATTCTGGTACTTATTGCTATTCGATTTTGAATTTAGATGGGTAGGTACATAGGTTGAGTGTATATAAGGTATTCAAAATTAGTGTGGATAACAAAATATTTCGGCGGAGTCAGGAAACGCTTTCAACTGGCGAAGCTGGGACAATAGTATTAAAATCCTTGTTAAATATTATGGGACACCCTTAGTTCAGAACCAAAGATGTAATTTTTTTATACTGAATCCTTGGTCAGAACACATTTTCGCGAAGTAATCCCGCGACGCTGCCTGGCTGTGTTAACCGCATCGTGCACCTCTCTGCAGGCAGAGAATATTGTGATGGAATTCCGACGACCTCATACCACTGCGCAGTGCGTTTCCAACCCGCCATTATCCGATATTTTTGTCTCGTTCACTGCGGAACTGCATGCCACCTAGATTTCGCCTCATCCCACTGCACCGCCCATCGGGAGTTTCATCGGGTGCAACCATATTTTGTAGAGAAACACAATGTTATAACTCCTCGACATTTATGTGGTCCTAGTACAACTTATGCAACAACGTAGTTAGATCAATAAATGCATTTATGCACTTTCGAGAACCTTGTGAACCCTTACTTCCTATGCTATTCCAGTAGATATTACGGCTGATATTATGCAACTTTGACGTTTGTTTGGTTAAGAAATGTGGCAATATGAATTATAATTCGTTGTTGAGTTAGCAAATACGAAATGAGTTAACTTTGTATAAAGTATATAATAATTTTAAAGTGAATAGGCATATTCGTCTTGACGAGTTCTTTCAGTTGTCAGGTAAAGATCGTCTGTGATCTTCTGCCTTCTTTTTTCTCTTGCTGTCGTTATAATATAAGGAATAGCTTTTCCTATTATTTTGTTATATTGAAAATTTTAATATTATTTGATGACGAGTATGAATACATGTTGATTATATTAAGAAAAGGTATCTCGAATACTGCGTCAAATAGATATTTTTAAATTTTTATTTTTGGTTCCGCCACACGCCAGTAGAAGATAGAATACTTATAAAGATACATCAAATAAAAGATGCATCGTGGCAGAATATATGACGTTCATTTATTTTGTACTCTTTTTTGTATCTTATATGCAACGAAATTAAAACGCACACACCGAAGCCGTCAATCGACGTCGATCGATTGTTGCCGATGTTCTAGGGCTGAAGTCGAAAAACTTTTATTGCGATATGTCACGGGCCCGACACAACATGAACACTTCTATGTCGTCATTGATTGTCACCAGGCACATGAACAGAGGACATGCAAACCACATGTCGGCGGACAACACGTGCGGGTGCTTGTCGCTGACAAGATTATTTTCATGTAGGTTTGGCCGGCGGGCTGTGTCGCCGGGCCGGCGGCTTTTGTGTGTAGTATGCTTAACACACCACTTACACGAACACATGACAGCCAGAGAAAATTTAAGGGGACCTGAATCGCTTAATGCTTATAGGTTTTAAACCACTAGGTCATGCAGATATCCAGTCATTAATATTTTAACAAAATATTCGTGGACTTTGCCTTATCACTTTTTAGAAATAGGCAATGTCATGAACTCTCAAAACCTTAGCGTGATTTGTAAAGGGGAAGCATGTGTAATGTATTTTTTTTTATTTCTCACCATCTTTGTAATTAACAGAGAATTGTTAAAATTTATATTAGCATATGCGCCATTTTTTGACACATTGAATATATTCTAACGACCTTACGCAGAGACAGAGTACAAACCTATTTTAGTTTATCAAATATGTTGTCTTCTTCGCTCAAAGTGAATTCATAAGTCGTTGGAAAGGGACAAAATATTCGATAACTAAACAAGGTTTTAACCTGTCTATGAATAAAGGCGTTAGTATATTTTATTAAATGTACATATAACTTGGCAAAAAAAGTACAATGCGGTGACAATTGGCATTCAAGAAAAACAATAATGGAAATACTATTAAAAATGTAATTTTGTACGTTGAATAACTTTAAACATGGTCACTTCTATGCATTTTCGGACGGTTTATGTTTGTTTTATGACTTAAAAGGATGATACTGTTAACAACAATAAATAAACAAGAATTTAAACATTTTCCGTCGTAGTAGATCGACATGCCATTTGTATATTAAACTAGCTGTGCCCGCGACTTCGTCCCCGTGGAATTAAACAAAAACTTTTTTTTCTAAGATAAAAATATTTTTCTAAAACAAATGTAGCCTAAGTTACTCCTTATTATATCAGCTACCTGACAAAAAAGTCCCGTCAAAATCGGTCCAGCAATTTCAGAGATTAGCCGGAACAAACAGACAGACAAAAAAATCTAAGGTCATTTTCGTTACAGGTATCGTGTATATAACGATACGTACTTGGACATTTTTTTTATTTTACTTTACAAACAGACACTTAATTTTTTTTATTTATGTATAGATTTGATATCAGCGACCCTCATTATAAACAGACTCTTATTGCCAAGCTATATAATGTTCACCAAGGGAAAGCGAAGAAACAAAACAATAAAACACAATTCAATGCAAAACTGTATATTAAACAATTCTTCAGGGAATATAAAAATTTATTAATTTAAATTACAATTACTATAACAGGTGTATTTAAATAAGTTACAGCGAGGTCTTTGACACGCAGAATTGAAATAAAATGTACGCGAGATGCTTGTCTGAATCATATACAAATGAAATTCGTTAATTTTATTAAAGAATTTCATTTAATATTCTATCGTAATATAAAAACGCCATCTGTATGTGTACAATGACCATGTATCAATAACTTCATATTTTATATAACAACCACTCTCAATCGTACTCTCGATTGTAGAGGAGGCCCGTGCCCTAGGGTTTACTCTGTAGTTCGACACGACAACGAAAGTTCGAACACGCACGTAAAACAGTACGTTCCTAAATACTTTACAAAATTTTCGAATCCTGTATCCGTACGTCGTAATCTAAGGGGAAGTTTGAAGTGAATAATAAGTTTTTAGATGTGGAAAAGTTTTATCTTATATTCATTGTCCGAACATTCAAACTACGTATCGGAGTATAGAGTAGCCCCATGGAAAGCCGTTCTCTATAATCTATCTATCTTTAACTAGAGATTTCATTAGATATTTCGATACAATTTGTGTTTCAGTTAACAAAGATAAAGAGATATAAATATGGTGCACATGTTTAAAGATAGCTAGGTAAGACAAACCTATATTTTAATCTTAGTTTATTGGAGTGTAGAATTGTACCGACATAGTAATGATATCTATTTTAACCTCTTGTTAAAGATAGATAGGATATAGAGAACTGATACAGTTTACACTTGTACCTAAAATTACTCGTTTGTATTGTGTAATAATCTTATTATATCTGTTTTATCTTATGTTATTCTGTTTAAAAGTGCGTGGTGGCCTGTTGGTAAACGGACCAAAGTGCGTGGTGGCCTGTCGGTAAACGAACTAGACGCGACTGCCAACATGGTCACGGTGGTCGCGGGTTCGAATCCCAGGGCACACCTCTGACTTTTCGGAGTCATGTGTGTATTGATAGTCAATCACCACGCACTAAAACGGCGAAGGAAAACATCGTGAGGAAACCTGCATACCATAGCGATTTATAAAAATTTATATGGTGTGTAAGTCCGCCAACCCGCACTAGGCCAGCGTGGTGGACTATATGGCCTAACCACTCTCAATCGTACTGTCGATTATAGAGGAGGCCCGTGCCCTGCAGTGGGACGTATATGGGCTGATACAGATCTGTTTACATTTTATCTTGGCTTAGCCTCTAGTACATAAATAAATATTAAATACAGTTAACATTAAATATAAAGCACCGAAAATGACAGTTTTATATTTCCTATCTTATATTGTTTGTCTGGACGTGATCATTCATAACGATAACAGCGTCAAATATTATATTATTTTACGAAATGCATATTTGACTTTTTTTTTATTATATAATATTATTTATATACTTTTATAGCGAATCCACTTGAGAGATGCAATGCCATTCAGTATCGATTCGCTACAGAATATTAATTGCCATTGGATACAATTTTACCTACAAATCAAGGCCTTTAAACATCTATGATGTTATAATATAAAAATTATTTAGGAAACTAACAAAGTCTTTTACAGGGTATATCCAAACTGCGACTCAAAAAGAAGGCAGGTTGTAATTTTATTGACTTCAGACAATACAAGGTTTGCAAAAATAGTGACGATTTTTTTGGTATCTTTTTATCTATCGTCGTGTTAAACACATAATTTTCCTAAAATAATTATGTACACCCTTTACTTTTAGACGCAAGGGTTTACCACGAATGAAATATAAAGCATTCCAAAATAATCGCTTTTTTTATGCGTCATTTTTAGTTTCTTTGGTCTTGAAATCACTAGAACTACCACCCGGCTTCGTTTTCGGTAGCAGTCTTGATATACCCTGTATATTTCACTGTCAGACTGTCAGTGTATACAGTTGCGTCACAGTCACGTAGAGGGCGCCAGTGGTCGCAGTGCGCGTCCGTCTGCGACGTGCGTGTGTGCGGCGCGCACGCGCGGGTTCACGTGCGCGTTGTGTAGCTCCGACACTTGCGTGCTGCACGCCGCAGCTGGATCACCTGATGACTTCAGTGAGCCCCACCTGCACATACATAAATATATACAGGGTATATCAAGACTGCTACCGAAAACGAAGCCGGGGGGTAGTTTCAGTGACTTCAGACACAATGCAACAGAAAAAGTTGCAAAAAAAAGCGACAATTTTTTTTTTGTTATTTTTTTCCTATGACCATATTTGGGTGGTAAATACATTTTTTCCTAAAATAATAGTGTATACCCTTTTATTTATAAATAATCTAATGTATAAAAGAGTTTAAATTATTATTTTAGCAAAAACTATGGATTTACCAACCAAAAATGACAATATTTAAAAAATCATAAAAAATAATGGTCGCGTTTCTTTGCGAAATTTTTAGTTGCATTATGTTTGTAGTCACTAAAACTACCACCCTGCTTCGTTTTCGGTAGCAGTCTTGAGATACCCGGTATATATATTTTTTTAAATTTTTTTTTGAGGATGTCCTGCCCTCACACCCACTCTGTAACTCCTGTGAGCCAGGATCAACAGTGGCACGCAATGTAATGACACAACAATGCGCATTGAAGCTCGCCGAGTCTTCGGGAATGTCTAACAAATCCTATATACATGTACAGGGAAAGGGCAATAGTGGCCTGTGTCATAAAAATTTAAATCCAATTTTTTAAACCGCAATAAAAATTTGGTGATTCTAAAAAAGTGATGCGGTCGCTATTCACACATTTGACGACACTAGAGCAGGGGTCGGCAACATGTTGAGTCGGAAGAGCCAAAAATTACAATTTACAACATTTATAAGTTTTTTAAGTGCCAGTTTTTTTATAACTACTATGATGACGCCTATCACGAGGAAGGGGTGCGGTTAAAAGCGACTACTGCAAGATACAATGGCGAATAATCCTCATGAATCAATTTAGAATAATATTATAATATTTATTCTCAAACAAATAATATTGGCGTATGGAACTAAAGAGCCGCAGCTTCACATCCAAAGAGTCGCATGTGGCTCACGGGACTCCTGCACTAAGGTAATGCATTTTTATACATGTGTCTCTATAAAATAAATAAAACTGTAATACCCAAAGATATACACACCAGAACTCGTTGCCGGGATGTGCGTTTCCGTCCCACGCGTACATCATGACGATCAGGCAGCGAGCACGCTCGCCTTCCAGCTTGGAGGACGGCTCGCGTTTCTCCACCAACATGCATACACCACCTATATACATACAAGTATGTTTTAACACATTATTGTATATACACATAAACTCACGCCTTTTTCCCAAAAGGGGTAGGAAGAGGTCACATTGCACGACTCGGGATTCGAACCCCGAGCCCTTCAGCATTGGAATCCTATCATAATATCTACTGACATTAAAATTCACAGGTCTCTATGGAAATCTCTGAGGGACGTCTTTAAGTCGAAAAATTAAGGTTTCACTCACCATCTGGATGCTCATTATTTTCGAAGAACAGACAGTTCTCCGAACCTCGCTTAGTCTTGAATAGCTCTGAAAATCATTAATAATATTTACATGTCTAATTAATATTTATCATTCTCTTTATTTAGCGTTATGTATTACACCCATACATATGGGCAGGCACGCACACACGCGAGCAGATCACAGATCAACAAACAGTTTCTTATGAATCTGTTTGCATATTTCTAATGTCCGCATTATATTTTATGTTGCGAATAACATACTTTTCTAATATTTTTTTGTGACGCACAATGTTATTACCATCACTGAACTATAACTTAATGAGTTCAATGACGTGAGCATCTGCTCCTTGCGAACCCATAGCTTGATGGTCCAAACCATCTCGGAGCGAACCAAAATGTTCGCAAATTCTCTTTTGTGCTCTACCGTAAAGCTGTGGAATCCTGGGTCTATCCGCCGCAATGTAGCCGAAGAGGCATTTTAGCAGGCCAGCATAATTGTATCGATTGGCATGAGACTGCCGTCTGATGCCGTCCTATACTTTGTCTGGACGGCATTTGCGCTTACCATCAGGTGCAGTCATTATACCGGACCAGCATAAGAAATAGAAATAAAAATAAATATACAGTAAAATCTAATTAATCGCCACCATTTAAAACCAGACGGTGCCGGTTTATTGAAATGTTTGCATTACTGAATTATAGAGAAAAATAATAATAAATAAAATCATTTCATAAAGAGAATAAGCGTAATGTATTTATACTATATATTTGTGTTCTTGTTCGCCAAGTTTTATAGTAAATGAAACATTTCTCCAAATTGACATGTAATTACATAGTTTCACTATAATCTTTATCGAGGTCTGCTTTTGCGCAACTTGCGAGGAAGGCGTGGGCGGAGGGTGCCGGATTATTGAAGTTTCTAGTGAGATTATACAGTAATAGTAAATAAAATATAATATTAACCTGCGATGTTGGGTGAGGGCTGTATATACGAGAAGTTGACGTATGCGACATGTTTGAGCGCGCCCGCATCGAGTAACGCACGCGTTCGCTCGCAGAACGTGAGCACGTATACGTCAGTCTGGTGCGGGGACGTGCGCCACACGCCCAGTCCTGGAAAAATACAGTCATTTAGGAGACATAGTATTACTTATATTGTGTATTTGGACTGAAAGGAACTGGCTATTTTCAGCATCGGTTAGGTATTTAATCTTTTAAAAAGATTGAGTCGAGACTGAACGCTTAATTTGGCGCACTTAGTAAAATCAGTCGCGTCGGTCGGAACGATTTTTAAAACACTGGTATAACCTACAAAATACGGATTTTTATGTATAGCGAACGCTAAGCTCAGCAATACAAATTCGCCGCTGTATCTGCAACCAATGTTTTCAAACCGGAATCGAACGCAGTTAGTCACAAAAAATCAATATAGCAGTCGTAAAATCACCGGTCACCGAAGGGAAATGTAACTAGTTAATTTTATCTTCTAATCTATATTTACCGTTCATATTATCGCCACTGTTACTAAATGTACTTTAAAGTGCTTGCAATTTTTTTTTGTTGATTTCTCACCACATCCAACAACATTGAGGAACGCTGGTTTCCCGCTGTCCTTGGCGCGTTGCTCTGCCTCTAGGAGTACAGTCTCTGCCAACAACGCTATTCGTTTGTAGTAGACCTCGTTGTCGAACAGATGGTCGCCCCACGAGAGTCGCACGAACCGCTCCGTGTAGAGGCGCTCATCGCCCGCGCTGTCGGCTAGCGGACACGACGACGGAGTCACTTGAGGTGACGCCTCCACCTAAATATATACAGGGTGTATCAATACTGCTGGTTTAACGACGCCGGAGTCACTTGAGATGCCTCCATCTATATATATACAGGGTGTATCAATACTGCTAGTTTAGCCAGTTTTATTGACTATCACACAATGCAATCAAAAATTAGACAAAAAACGCGTTTTTTTGTGGTGTTTTAAGGATCATCATGTTTGAGTAGATCATTGGTATTGCTAAAATAATAATTTAAAAGATTGCGTACAGTAGCGTCCTCAAAAATAAAAAAGTGTACATTATTATTTTAAGAAAAACTATGTATTTACCTCTCAAAATAAATAAAAAATATCGTCGCTTTGTTTGCAAAAAATTAATAATACATATAAATGATATGAAAAAAACTTACTTCAAAGAAGGAGTCCCAGAGCTGTCGCCAGGCTTCACCGCCGTTCCTCGGGATCAATATTTCTTCGTAGTCCATACGGCCAGGACGCTGGAACCGAGGACCCACACAACCTGTTATAAACATATTTGATAACATAAAATGTATTGTTTGCCATACACATTTTCCTACCAAAATTATACGTCGATAAATTTGAAGTTACAAATTATATAAATTACTTTCTTGGCTTGTTATAGGCTCTTACTGTGTTTTTCAGTTCCTTTTTCTACTTTCTTGTAACAACTAATTAATTATTACAATTTCACAAAATCATAGCTTTACGTATATATTACACAAAAAAAAATATCGCATGTATATTTAAAAAATCTGAATTTTCCCGATGCTCTAACGCGCAAAAGATTTTTTATAATGCGTGTAATATACTGAACTCTTGCCTTTTTATCTATATCAACGAAAGACATAAATTGATAATTTTCAAACAGGAATCTGTACCAAAGAGAAAAAAATTGTCATTCAATAAAAAAAAAACATGATCACTTTACAGTAAAAATTTACAAAAGGTAAGCCGATATGAATCGGGTTGCAAACACACCTCGGCATTACAGCTAACAATCCTTCCAGACGCTTCCATTCCTCACCTATAATAACAGCATTCTCCTCAGCACCCTCTTCAGGTACACCAGCGTTCTGCCTGGAGCCATTGTTGATGCATTCCGTATGTCCGCTGACACATAGCAACGCGGAGAGTTTCACCTCATCATAACTGAGACACCGGCTGAGGACCAGCGGCTCCTTCTCCTCATCACTCCCAACTAGGTCCCACTTGCCGGGTTTATTTGCACGACTGGTAGAATTAATTGTGTCGTGAATGAATTGGTGGCTTGGATATTGAAGAGTGAAATAAATGAGGGAAGCAACCTCTTGAACTTAGCATATAGCATTAATTAGAGTGACCTAATAAAAAATAAAAGATTTCGGCTTTTAATCATACTTTGGCTCAAAATAGTCTTCTAGATGTATGTCCAAAAATAGAAACAATTGTTATGTTACAAATCTTTAATGAACATTACAAAAAAAGTAGATTTTTTGTTAGGTCTCTGATCACTCTAGTTCTAAAGGTGCGATATACAAAATATTTTACGTAATGTTTGGCCCATTGTTTTGTTTGGATAAACCCAAGCATTGAATTCGTTTATTACTAAAATATTTAACTTTTTTTTCAATTTAATTTAAAGTTCATTAGGGAATATTTCATGAAAGAAAATAAGATTCGTAACATAAAGTAATAATACACTCAAAAGGGACTACACCATTTTTACACTATTCCTGTAATACTCAACAAAATTAAGAAATTTCTTTACAAGTACCGGAAGATCACTTAGCAATGATCCTAAGAAAAGAAATTTTACAAGCTTTACTTAACAAAGCGCGTGATAATACATGAAATAAAAACCATATCTAATACTTGGGTACGTAAGCCACACTAGAGCGCACCAGCGGACGGAATAAGAACGTCCAATTTAAAGGTTCTTGTGTCCAATATCACAGTCGCCGAAGCCGAAAAGGGCTAGGAATTCATCATCATATATGAACTATACCCGGGTCGCAGTACAAATCTAACAAACTTACTTGACTTCGCCAGTGATCAATTGATACTTGTCATGAGGCCCGACGAAGGAAATGGCCCGCTTCAACAATATTCTGTCGATCAGCTGCGGCACCGTCATGTCTTTGTACAAGTCCTTCTCCACCTTACTACCGTGTTGCCTGTGGTAAACAATTGTAATACATATAAAATTGTTTTTTTTTTTTAAATAAAACCTAGGTAACAATTTTTTTCTTAAATCAAAATTGTTTGGTCTAAGATATAACAGTGATGAGAAACGGCTGGTACTTATTCTACCCTAATATAGCCGTGGCGGGTTGCTCTGTAGTCCGACACGACGAATGTTTGAACATCGTACGTAAGACTGCATGAATATGCCTAAATATTTTACAAAATGTACTTATTTTGTATCATCATCATCATCAGCCTATTCGCGTCCACTGCTGGACATAGGCCTCTCCTATGGCACGCCGCTGGGCTCGACCTTCAGCCCAACGTCTCCAACCGCTACCAGCCATCTTTCTGATTATTGATATATGATATTCCTTATTTTGTATCGTACATCGTAATCTTAGACTAAGTTCAAAGTGTGTGATAAGTTTCATAGAGAATAATATTGAATTTTACACGTTGAATACTTTTACCTATAATTTGACGTTCATCGTGAACTACTAAATAAAGCGAATTTGTAAGAATTTCTATAGTATGAAAGGCCGCCAACCCGCACCAAGCCATCGTGGTAGACTATATGGTCTAACCACCTTCAATCGTACTCTCGATTTTTTGATCTGCCCGGCCTCTGCTCTGCAGTAGGGCGTATATAGACCATACAGAAAAATATGAGGAGGTACTCAGATTTCTCTCAATTGTTTTGAGCCTGTTACCTCTTGTAGAGTATGAAGTGCGCCATGAGTCGCAGTAGACGTTCATGAACCAGCGGGTACGTGGACCTGATGTTCTCCTGGAGCCTCTCCACAGGACGCGTCTTCTTCAACTCTTCCAATCTGGACAAAATATAGTTAATCAGACTATGTAAATACATATAAATATAGAGGTGAACACGACTTTTGAGTACTGGACGAAACTAAATAAAAAATGCTTAGATTGCCAATAAATATAATATTATTTCTTGCCTGGATGCTGAGAAACAAAATATTCCTCACAGTAATACAACACAGGAGACACATACATTATTAGGTATGATGTGTCACAATCGATTTACATAAGGATAGCTACAGAGAAGTTTTCGGTGTCCAGATATCAACGCATAAAAACAGCTTTAACATAAACAATGTGATTTCAAACATTGCTTTTTAGACGATATCAACAGTTCACAACCACTTATCATTCAATTTTTCGCATGATGTACGCTGCAACCGCACAACTGCAGCTTCAGCATTTTATTGTTCAAAGCGTTTACCTAATAATTACGTCAATTAGCTCGTGTATCGTCATCCATCGCGCCATGCGTGCTCTATATCAGTTTATTATTACACTATCGCACGGTCTTCTAGATGTATCTTGCATAAGTACAAAATTTCTTATGTTACAAATCTTTAATGAACGTTTCCACAAAAACTAAGTTTATTTTAGTTAGGTCACTATAATTTTAAAGGTGCGATATAATATGATCGCCGTGTCTACCTGACTGTGGATATGGGGAAGGGTATCGGGAAGTCTTTGCTCCTCTGTATGAGGTCGTCCAGCTTGTCTGAGAGGTGTTCCGCCGGCACCTCAGGCTGCAGAAGCGCGCTAGCCTCTGGACTCATCTCTAACAGGGCCCAGTCCGGCTTGCACCTGGAATACAATGTTATCTGCTGATATCTACCGAACGTAGTGACACAATGACATAATTATTATTAATAATTCATGATGATTCAGGAATTATATAATAATCATAATAAAATAGTTTATTGAAACTTTCCTTAATCTAAGTAACACCTAGGTAAAAGATTTTTGCTTAATTTAGAAGTGCTTAGGCTAAGGTATGGCACTAGGATAGTCCTGTACAATAAGCACCATAATTCAAATATAAATATTTGCCATTACGAGACTGTATAATATAAAAAATACACCTAACAATCACGTGCATAGTCCTGACCTCACACTACGATCGTGTCTTGTGTCGTGCGTATCAGAAACTACAAGAGCCTTGTCGGTATAACAAAAACCCACACCCAACAGAAATAGCTGTTTCACAGCTGGCGTCTAACCAACAAGCATTAACAACTAATGTTTCGGACAGGGCAGTACGATGCAGTGATTACCTGTTTTATCAGCAATCACCAAACGACCTACGTGTTCGTATCCTTACGCCCGATAATAGAAAAATACCCAACGAGAAAATAAAAGAATTCAGTTATACCTACTCAACGAGATAAACAACGCTATCTTTATACGGATTTATCCATAAATTACCTACTTGATAAAACTATGCAGTCTTATACAAATAATTCTTTCACCTAGTGATCACAGGGAAACCGTAATAATAATCGTGACTTGAAATAAAATTTATTTACGGCTTCACCACGAAAGCTGTATAGTAATCGAAATTGCGTCGAGAAGTATAAAATGTAAAAATTTTACCACATCCAGGATTATATCCGTAAATAATAGTATCATTTCAATGTTTAATATTCGCATAAATCTAAGAAATAATTAATAATAATTAGATCTAACTGATTTGACAGATTCTGAATTTGAACAGTGCACTGACTGGACCTGACGGCATCGGAGCTATGAGGAATTACGACTTCCTGATTCAAGAAGGTGTCCAAAGCACACGCAACCTTCTAGGGCTCTATGAAAAAAAAAGTTGCCCATCAACAACGCTACTCACAATATGTATGGCACAGCGCCGGATCTAGGTATTTTTCGAGGCGGGGCAAAAACTGAAAAATGCCGCCCCCGCTTGCCTATATTTTTATCTTAATCATCATCATCATTTTTAGCAACCAGACGCCCACTCAACACAGGCCTTCGGGAAAGAACGTCATTTTACCACCATGTTAAACATTTTTACACGCTTTATATTAGCGTCACTTTTGAGGGTTAACGTCACACACGTCTGTAGGCTTTGACTCTAGTTTTCCTACACGTGACCCCTGGGTAGTGCCAAATGACTGACACAGTTCGTGGTGGTAGGACTTAGTGTCCGTCTGGGTAGCGGTCACCGTCCACGGGGCGTAAAGACCGTCATAGTGATCTGATAGTGATTTTGTACGTATTTTTGGTCGCTGTCGAAGGGAGGAGTGTTGACCCGCCGGCCAAAGAGACAGTACAGTACAAGAGCCCAATCGTGGCTAACCACCACGAGGTGCTGCCTCACCATGTCGCACATAATCTTGGGTGAGTATGTCGTGCCGGTTGGTGACCGGATGTAGCCGACCTTTAGCGACATGCCGACCCTTTCATGACGGTGCCCATACGTGATACGGCCTGCTTAATGCCCGGACTTTGGCTTCTCGATGCCTCTTCATCAAACCCATCCCTTCAACCTCATGACAGCGCAATTAAATAAAGCAGGTCTATCAGCGGTGCATAACCCCACCATCGCGTTCACTTGGAGTTCACCAACATCCGCAAACTCCAAACGACCTTAATGCCGTCCACCATCATCTCGAGACGGCCTAGTCTGTTTTGCGCTTCTTGATGGAGACGCGGATTCGTTGTCCAGCCGAATATTCCTACCTGCTGTACCCCGGTTATTCGCTTGAAGAAAGCTTCAAGCCTAAATCTGGGGTATGCTTGTATGTATGTTCGGTTGGACATCTACTGTCACCGTTTAAGCTGCATGGAGGGCCCCTCCTTCTCCGCTTTGTGTTTGCACGTGAATCTTGGTTGCCTGAGCCGCATCGACGTGTGCCTTTACAAGTCTCACAACGCGGACGAGGAGACGACTCGGCTGTTCAGGTATCCCAGCCATGTGGCTGATGACGAGCGGACGCAGTTCCCGTCGGCTGAAATGGTCTTGGGGGATTTCAATGCACATCACAAACCGTCGCTGGGCTCCTCCAAGACTGGTTCAGTGGTACATTTATCCTAGGCTGTTTAAAAAAAACAATGGTGGTTGTATCATTGAGATAAAACGACGTATGGCGATGGATAGAGGGGCAATGGCGAAGCTCAGGAAAATATGGAGGAATCGTACTACTACAAAGGCTACTAAAGATCAGGCTTGTCCGAGCACTTTCTCGTATTTCTGTACGCCGCTGAAACATGGACGCTACGGGAGAAGAAAAATGTAGGTGTTGGAATGCTTGGAATATCAAATCCGAATTCCACACAAACGTTTCAAGAACTCGGCATCAAGTAGCGTCTTTCCGAGATAGTATGGCCCCGTATACTTCGAATATTCGGTCATGTCTCACGACGAATTAACGATTCCATGGAACTTCTTATGGTTACTAGGGCAGAGTAGACTAAAATAGACCTCGGGGTAGTACACCATACACATACATTTATATACATTATACATACGTACAGCGGCACAGATATTATGGCGGATATTATAAGGATAGCCTTGTCAGGCCTCAAAACTTCCAGGTCTGATTCAAACTCAATTTCCTAAAAACGGGTTTTTTTTTACAATGGCCTGGTATAGTGGCGGCATTGCACCTGATGGAAAGTGCCAATGCCGCCCAGGCAGAGTATCCATTGGCATCCGACGGCAGTCCCATGCCAATGGAAACAATTATGCCGGCCTGCTAAGGTGCCTCTTCACACCACGGCGGAAGGACCCAGGATTGTAGGAAGGAGGGAACACGTGTGCCGGCCTGACGGTGCGGCACAAAAACGAATTTGAGAACCGTTTGGTTCGCGCCGGGATGGTGTGGACCGACAAGCTATGGCTTCGCAAGCCAGCACGCGTGGTTCTGGTTAGGAATGGAGAGGAGGGGAGCAAGTTGAACAATTCTTCAGAGCACTCACCCCGATACAGGCGGTAGAACACGCTTAGAGAGGCGACATCTCTCCAGAGTTGTAGCGACTCTAAGTTGCTCGTACCGTCAGCATCATTCACAACGCGGATGGCCCGCCGCTGCAATCCATCCAAGGCATCGAGCAGGTACTGGGCGGATCCATCCCAGAGGTGTGAGCAGTACTCCGGCCGGACCTGCGCTTTATATAAGCGACAAAGCTGACCGGGCGTGAAAAACCGACGCACCTTGTTCAGGACTCCAACCCTGCGTGATGTGGCAGATATTACGCCCTCGATGTGAATCCTTGGATTGAGATCACAGCGGATATCCACACCAAGGATACTCAAGGATCATATCAAGGATACAAGGTGAATAAAATACCTTTTTTTAAATCGATATCTACGGGGAGATCATAAGGTGCATGTCGGGGTCTCCAGCCTTTCAATCGGGCGCACGGGGACAATTATTGTCCGTACCGCATGGATTTTGCAGCCAGGCTGGATCCCTGAAAAAATCTAATACCGACTAAATCTCATGGTGACCATCGCAGGTATTATAGGCTCCAGCCTACTCAGCCTACTAGTAAATTCACCGCTGCCTGTACCACATAAAAGACGTTTGTCCTTCGGTTAATCAACTAAAACTAACTAGTAAACACAAATTGGATATTTGAAACTAAACGTAATTGTTGAGATGGATAAATTACATTCCAAATATTTAGTTTTCATCTCTTTTTCACGCGCCCGTATCGCATAATCACTAATTCGCGCACGACGAAAAAAAAAGTGTAAGTGGTGTCACGTTATTGATCAGTTTTGTAGTTGTCTCCCAAGACATCAAGCATCAAGCCGCCTTTACATCCTTAAGAACCAGTTTGAAAAAAATCTGCCGTACGCAAAAACAATCCGACGCTAATGTTTTCAAAAGAATATTATCTTTAAATGTTCTCAACATAAGGATAATCTTTGTTTTTATGATATCCCGTTACAAAAGATTCTTGTAGTGTGTTTCCCTAAACTATTATGAATCAGAGGTAATTATTGCAAATATTGAGGAAAACAATATAGAAACTATATACAAATGTTAGGTATGGTGTTAAATTATTTGTTGTGTGTGAAATTCGTTTGCAAATTCCCCACGCGATTTGTTGAGTTTTAGTGAATATCTTAAATATTTCTTACAAATAATTTGATACATACCATGTCAACTTTTCGAGAAGCGTCTGGAAGTCTGGGTACTTGACCATTTTCTACAAAAAAATACAACGATAAGTATTAGTCTTCTTGGTTTACAAAAACTTGACACATTGCTGGTGGTAGGTCTCTCATATGTGAGAGGCCATCTGGGTAGGTACCACCGCAATGTCTATTTCTCCCGTGAAACAACACTGCGTAAATGCACTGTTGTGTTTCGGATTGAAGGACATTGTAGCCAGAGACTACTGGACATATTGAGACTTAACATCTTATGTCTCAGGATGGCGAGCGCAGTGGAACGTTCCTACTGTTTATGAGCGGTCGTATCGCTTACCATCAGGCGAACGGCTTGCTCGTCTCGCCATTCATTGCAACAAAAAAAAAATACTGCGCACTTTAGAAGATGTGTAATAGAAACAAAAGACAGTTAACAAAAGGTTACATATTGTGCTAAAAAATCTGCAATGAAATGATATGGCAGTGATATTAAATGAAATAACATTGAAATTAAATGAAATAACATTGAATTTAAATGAAATAACATTGAAATTAAATGAAATAACATTGAAATTAAATGAAATTCATTTATTGTAATGTATTTAATGTAGGTTATTTACCTAATAGCTCATAAGGCACGACAATACAAATATTATTTAATCTTTATGTACAAATTTTGGTATAGTATTATTTATATCAAATTCTAATTCGTTTTTTATTATAATATGTATATGACGATTTTATGTTAAATCCTTTATTATTTTCAATAAATACATATTTAACATAAGGGTGAATATACAAAAATTGGGTAACTCGCTGTCATCAGCCAATATATACAAAGTCTTATTATATTTTATTGAAATAACAACTTATTTTAAAACAATGAAAAGTCCTTTATATGGTCACCCAATTTCACTTATTCATTTTAAATACAAGTTAATAAAAAAACAAAATTAATACTTAAAATGTCAGTCCTTTGGCATGTCACAATCCCGAAAACCAACAATCAAGTGACTATCTATTAAACATTATCATTGATTTAAGAAAACTTACTAATTTACTACAATCTGTGATGAACATAGTATTATATACTACAACTTTCATAATGCAATGTTCTCCAATTTATTTAAAAAAAAATAAGAAACTTTGTGTTTGTTTTCATCCGTCAGTCCGTTGTGCGTTCTTTAAATTTGAAATTCTCGCCATATATCACCGAGTCAAGGTCAAATCCCTGTTTATGTATTAATGTTGGTAATGAAGTTAGTTGCGGACAGCACAATTTGACGGCCGCCATAACTGTACGAGTTCTTGGGTTGTGTTTGTCTTCTATACACATGCAAAGCCAGTCAAAATTTCAGTCCCGTGGTGGGTCGTTATTTTCTTGTTAATCTGAGGTTTATTATCATTTATACATAATTAACTATGATTTGTTAAAATGTAGTTTGTTGATATTCGAAATTATCAAAAACAACATTAGTTCTGATTATAACCTCAAATTATGTCTTTTTCGTCAATCCGCTGGCGTCAGTCCTTTGTCAGGTATCGCGCCAGAGGATTGAATTGTCTCCATAATACTGCTTTTTGTTGTTGTTTTAGAGCACTTTTATCTTAATTGCTACCGTGTATAAGCATTTCTATTTTATATTTCAGTTTAGAATATCATACGGCACACTAAAAGCAATTTGACTAGGGAAGAAGATTAGAAAAAAAAGAGAAGCCGAAAAGGCTCGCTTGGCCAGAATTAAAAGTGCCCATTAAATTAGCAGAATACAAAGAAAAACAAAAACTTCAGTACTTAAGGAAATAACTAAAATTTTTAATAAAAACCTACTTCAAAACAAAAAACCACTAAAAACCAAAAAATAATAAAATATTAAGTTACGCATATATTTTGATTTGTTGGCTAGTTAAGTCATTAAGCAAATTAATCAACATGCACAAGTACAATGAAATAAATATTATTTTTTGCTTTGCAGTGGTACTTATTATTTTAATATTTTTTGTGGTTCTTGTTTTGAAGTCTGTTTTTATTTTTTTATAAAATATTTTAGTTATTTGTATATTTTTAGTGTTGATAGGCATTTCAATGAAGAAGAGTTGGTCCCACAAGGAATATGTTCTATCCGATGACAATGAAATCGCTAAAATCAATTAAAGCTGCCGAAGATATTGGTATTTACGTTTATTTTAATTTTATAATTATTTTTAATTGTTACTAAGTGATTTGAATACTTAAAAGACATGTGCCATTATTAAAACTAAGAGATTTGTACTAATTCTTATTAAATTTCATTATAATTCTTAGAAAATTGTGTACTTTATCATTACTATGTTAGCCTCGTCAGTCCCCTGGCAGTCAAATTCAGAAAATTTTAAATATCTCATAATTTACTTAAAAAAGTGACTGGCCCGATTTGGAACAATATAATCATTAGATTTGTCATCATATGCACCCGAATTTGTTATAATTTGATTTAATTATTATAGTAAACAAAATATCCTCAAGAGTTACCCAACTTTTGTATAATCACCCATAAGTTAATCCATGTCAAGTGAACCATGAGGATTATTAAAATAATCTAGGATTACAAAATGTATTATAGTATTTGAAACATATAAACAGAACCTTATGTATGATTTAATTCAATGACAACAATGGCTAGCAAGAAATATAAAGCAAACAGTCATGTCCTAATGGATTGATGATAGCAAATTATTAATGAATGTAATTTTATGATAATTTTACAGAGATGTCGTACAGCAAGCGGTTGTGATACCAAACATTATATATTTTTAAATAAATATCTGTTCAATTTATAAATGTAAAAGAAACCAGTATCAATTCGAGCAATGTTTGCCACAAAGGTATGAACAATCTACTTGTTGCCCTCATTAAACCGTGACTCGCAATGTAACAGATAGTACATTTGTAAATAATAAATAAATATGAATAGAAAATGAACCTTAATTAAAATGAACATAGAGCACAAAATATAACCCTTTTAATCATACAATTAAATATACTAGTGGAAGAATTGTCTTGGGTAATATGATGTGAAGAAGACTTACTTCACATATTGAATATACATACTCAAGGGCGGATTCAGGGGGGAGGTCATGGGGGTCATGACCACTCCAGGGCTGGCCTCAGATTGTCAAAATGTATTAATTATCTTGTTGATAAAATTTATAAGCACATTTAATTCTTTGTATTTTGATAATTAAAGTAAAAAAGTATGTTTGAGTATTGAAATCGGACCCAGTGTTCTGACATGAACTATATGACCCCCCCCCCCCTGGCGTAAAAGCTGGATCCGCCCTTGTACATACTTTACTATATAGTATGAACTCATAATCAACCAGTGCTGATCACCTTGTTATTCAAGAGTTAGATTGAATGGACTTAGGCCTTAGTCCATCACATACCATACATCACTGAAAATATAAATGTGAGTTACTGTATTTATACCATCTTTCTTATTCTTAATAATGAAGAAATTACCCCATTACACCTATACCCAAATAATACATTTTTAATGAACTAAAATAATATAATGTTGTTTGTGTGCCTTTCTAGATAGATTGCACCTGGCAGTGTTCTTAAAAGTGGCGGGCGGACTTTAGTTCAGGGTAGCACGAGTTGAGGGCTAAAAGTGATCACAGGTGATAGGGATTGAGTTACTGATTACAATGTTATCACTCCTATTAAAAGGAAATGTATAGTTTTTGAGAAATTAATATAAATAGTTCCTAACCTCAAATCACATATTGGGTAAAACGGAACGTTTTTATGGGCGATTTACAAACAAATCATCAGTACCAAGTCAAATATGTAGTCTATGGTGTAAAAATCGGTGAAACGGAACGTAAAAAACCGTAAAAACTATGTGAGTTGATTCAGGTGTCAATGTCAACAAAAAATTATGAATGTTTTGTTGATGGTTTTTGGCGGATTTCGTATCTGCGTTATACCAATATTGATTTGTTTGTGTTTTGTTGTGTTATAATATGTTTTATAACGCCTTAGAAATTATGTTCAGAAGGAAGTTAGTGCACCCACTTTATGAATCGGTTAGGTCGACTGTGCCCCAAAACCGACTCGGAACACCCCGACTTCACGTATTTTTTTGGCTACCGACCCTAGAGTGTATATAAAAAGCCGGAGGTGCGGAGGGAGAGCAGCCCCCGCCCGCTGTAACAATGGATAGGCACCCGTGCGAGCCGGAGCGGCTGAGGCTGGTCGCCGGAGGCGACCAGCAAGCCGAAGCTGCAGAGGTGAGCGTGGGTGCCTATCCTTTGTTACGCAAGGGCGAAGGGGCTGCACTTCCCGCAGCGCCGGAGACGTTGCAGAAGCAAATTTCTATTGACAACAAGTGTTTTTGTAGGTTAGGTTACTTAAATTGATATATCTCAGGAATGGTGCATTACCTTTTCACAGGAGTGGTACCAGGTTAGATGGGACACTCCCTCTCCCCCCCTCCATACCCCGCACCCTACCACATCGTGCTACCCTATTCTAAATTTTACCCCTTGCAATTAGTTATTAGAAAGTGAAATTGTTATTTAACATTCCAATTTCCAGATTGTAACAGAAACTTACAGCTCTTTTTGCTCTTGGTGGCATAGTGACAGATTGCAAAAAAGTCCTGTTGGAATATAGAATATGTACTCTTTATCTACTTTATTTAACTGCAAGAACACTTTAATTTTTTTAAACTATGTTCACACAAGCACCAAAGGTGATTGACACAAAGTATTGCACCACAAAAAATATTCAATGACTCATTACTTCACAGTTATACAACACAACATGTCTCTACTTGTTCTCTAAACTATTTGAGGCAACTGAAACCAAAATATTGATTTTATTATTTTTATCTAACAATATCTATAAATTTATCTGTATGTGTTAAGTGGAAGGTATGTAAAGAATTGACATAGCAATGTTTATATACATAATGTAAGATGTACTATGGTTAGTTTAGTTATAAGTAGGTAATACATATTAATGAAGGTATATGTAAATATACATAGTTCATATTGGACTTGTAAAATCCATGATCCATATTAGTGATAAGTAGATTTTATTGAATATCAAATGTTATGTTTTGTATCAAAACTTAAGTATATTTTTCAAGTAACAAAATAAGATCATTACAATGTATTGAATGTGATGAATCACATGAGTAAGGCGAGTTTAAAACTTATAATTCACACACTCAATTATAATTCAATTATTATTTATATATATTATCTTGTTGTATTTATTATCTTGTTTTTGTCATCATAATTGGTTTTGTGGTCTGATAAATGTTTTACACGGACCACGGAAAAACAATAACAACGTTTGTTTGTTTGTATATTTTTACGTAAAATATGAAATGTCATTGAGTTATAATAAATTTTTAACGAAATAAAATAAATAGGTACACACTGGCTCGGAACGGTTCGTGTTTTATTAAAAGTTAAGTGTCACTTCTATAAACTTGTAGAATACGCCAAAATTGTCAAATGAAAAGTTATGCACTTACAGGAGTCGAACCAACAGTGGAGCTACCCGAACGGTTTCGGACGAAATTGAGAGCAGCGGTAAAAATATTAGTCCGCTTCATTTGCTTGAGGAAACGTGCATACTGCGTGCCATAGCCCATTGCTCCATTATTTATAATATTCCATATTATGCACACATGACACAACAACACAATTTGTTACAGACACACACACCCGGTTTTTGTATAATTGGAAATCCGGTCGGAAAGTCAAGGAAGTCAAGCAATTTATAAGTAATATTCAACTAGTGTTGAGTACATAGTTGAGTAGGACATACAAGAGGCAATACATTTGTCCCGTACATGACGTCAAAATGTAAGAGCGGCTCAACTTTTTAATGTGTACTAGAACTACTACTACTTCTACTTCATATTTGGTGTACTACTTGGTCTGTAATGTCATTTCATTGGCGTGAGCCGTGAGGCAAAGTTTTGATCCACAAATAAATGTCAGTACGCCTCACTTCAATTGAAGTGGGACCACAGAGTAACTTGAATATAGGGTAAGTGGGACATTGTACTGACTGTGGTACTGGCTTAGTACAAAAATGAGGCTACTCTTACAAACTCTTTTTCAAGTCATGTCCTACACAACACTAGATTCAACTAAGAATAGGACTGACCCGGCGCCATATTGGTTCGTAGTAGCTGTCAAATCGCACAATTTAGGTAGGGTGAGCAAAACAAGATTTCTTAAAATAATATTTTTGTTGAATAAAAATAATATTTTTAATATTTAACAATTCGTAAAAAAAATAATGAATGAATAATGTCGTTTAATAGTTACTTTCTGGCGAATAATTACACATGAAGTAAATAAAAAGTTAAAAAATTATATTTTTTTAAGCTATTTATGACTAAAAAATCTTGTTTATGTGACCATATAACATTTTGTAATTGTTTCAATTTTTTTAGTTAATTTATGTTCAGGAATTTGACTATGTGAAAAAAAATATAATTGATGCGTAAATATTTTTTTGTTGCTAACCATACTTTTCGTGTGATATTTGACAACTAAAGGTCATTGACGTTCCTATTCTTATTTGAAACGCATAATACTAGGGTTGTGCCTCTGTGATTGTGACTTGTGTTGGACTTGTGCAATTATCAATTCTTTAATAGTTGGACTTGTGTGTTAACTGAGAATGTCAAAACCGCTCAAAACCTAAAAAATATAAATATTATTCATGACATTATCTTATCACGAGAATCAACAACGGCGGCGCGGAGCGGAGCTATTTTTACTCGCGTTAAAAAAACGTTGCAATAAAACAAATGTAAGCCAATGGACGTAATTGTCCCCTTTTACACAAATAAAGTAGGTCAAAATTGCTTCGTCGGGGGATCAAAATAGCACATCGCGTAAAGTATTACTGCCACTAAACAGACCTTCAAACAAACCATATCGGTGTATTCCACAGCTGTAAATCGCGACATCATGAACATGAATAAAATGCTATCGTAATTCGTAATGTGTTGTGAGCAACGCACGCGCATTCACAGAGAACAAGCGCGGCGCACTGACTAGTGACTAGGCGACGCGACGCGACGAGTGGCGCGGGGCCCGACTCCCGAGTCGCCCTCGCCCTCGCCGCTAACCCCCGCAGTGTTGCTAGGTTAGATTTAAAAAAATACGGGAAAAGTTTCGTAAAAAATAGTAGATGGATGTAAACCACAGTGGATTATTATACTGTTCATTACAGGGATATTTACAGTAGGCGATAATACACATACATTATTAAAAATTACAAGTACTCTGTAAAAAAAAAAGACTGTTAATCGTTGTATGTGTCACTATTCTATTTGTTCATAAAGTACTGGAGATATAATAAATAAATATTAAATACTCGCAACAGTTAAATACATAGTCATGGCCCGACATTAAGATCGAGTTTATTGTTAGGTTGAAAATTTAAGGATGTCTCGGTGAAATAAAAACCCTATAAAATTATTTTATAGTGCTATTTTTGTTTTTGTCTTTGTAAGTTACAGAAATAGGTTTATTATTTATCTTATTAATCATATTGCAGTACGTTTTATACTTACTGAATACTATGTTTTGTTTATGGTTTTGTTACTTGACTGTAAATGTAACAAATAATTTCAGTATAATTACGGCGCACCTTGCAACACTGCCCAGGAGTCACGTGTAATCCCAGATTTCGAACTGACAACGTTGCGTCGCGTCGCTGAGCTATTATGAGTTTTATCATGAATATGGGGTCTGAATTCAATTATTGATTTTATTTCTATGCAACTAATAATAAAACCTTGTATTCTTTTGCGCTTGACTTTGTGTCAATGACCTAGCCAATTTGCTACAGCAGGTGGTTAAATATGAAAAACTAAAAACCTATCCTGTGGCTAAACGAGTGATGATAAATTAATAATATTTGGTGTACGGGCTGCTGATACGATACCCTGTATGTGGTCCAAAAGAAAGCACTTATGTCATCGACATTTTGTATAAACTGCGTCCAGGAGCGATGGACGTTAAATTTTCATTTTATATGAACTACTAGGTAAATAGTTACTTCTTGGACTATGCTAGATAGTGATAGTATATAACTATAATATAATAGCGGTTTTTGATGTTTTGATTAGATTCTTACATGTTGCTCTTAGTTTTGTTATTTTTTATAGTTAAGAAATGCGTGATTTGGCCCCCATTCTTATTAACCCTTAGACTGTCGTAAGCGCCGCCCACTTCCGTTGATTTAAAAATAGCCCCTATTTCAATAATATTAGGTTGCTTTTTTGCTTGAAACCCGAAGAGCCGTATGATAATAGACCCTATTTCAATCACACGAACCATATAACGGTTTCCGACGGTCTATTAAAATTAAAAATGTTTAACTGCACGGAAATTATATTTTTCTAATAAGAACCTAAAATCTTCTCTTCAAAGCCATTGTTTTGGACTTGGTTGAAGTCACTCGCACAGACAGATAAGAGTCACTCGTATGGTTTAGGTACTTACTGTATTATATCGATGACCGTTCTGGTAAGCCTTTCCCATCACTAGTTCCAATACATCTTATTTAGCTGTTTCGTGGGTGGATTCGTTTATTTACCATAACAGCAGTCACATAGTAGGTATAAGTCTGTATTACATACAATCAATATGAGTTCCATACAATACTCTGATTAAGTAATTACAATCGGTGCGTATGCGTTGCGAGCGCGGCGAAGAAGCTAGACGGAAGGAAATAGGAAGAGGTGAGGTGAGGTGAGGTGCGGGAGCGGGACGGGAGCGCACACGGCTGCGTTCATTATGTGGCGTATCGCCTTGGCAGCCGTCCCCGGGTAATACGAACGCGGTTTGCTACATGCTCCCCCTCAAGTTCAGGAGTACGCCCTCGTTCCTGAACTGGTAATCTAACAACCCTAGCGGGACGACCTCTTTTCCTTTTGGAAATCACCGGTTTTGGTGGTGATTCTTTATTGCCCTGATACCGAGTTATGTCTTCTACATGGTACCTACCTATAGGTTCATTTGAAGAATTAACATGCGCGAGCTTAAATGTCGTTGGACTTACTTTCTCGGTAATACGATATGGGCCATCGCGTCGCGGAACAAATTTAGACGTAAGATCTTTAGAAGTATTACTTAGAACGTGAGACTTAAGGAGGACTAAGTCACCTACCTGAAAGGTATCTGCAGGTCGGCGTGAAGCATCGGCACTCTCCTTACTTTTGTCTTGCTGAGTCTCCACACGTTCGCGAATAGCTGCTAGGGACTTAATAAATTTTCTAAGGTAAGGTGTCATTTGAGGTATAAAATTATCCTTCTCTAAAATAGAGCGTATGTCATGCGTTACTTCTGTAGGGGACCTCATTTCCCTCGCAAATGTAAGATATGCAGGTGTCACACCTGTAGTGCGGCACGGGGCACTATTTAAAGCAAATCGAATAAATGGTAAGTGCCTTGGCCATGACGTATGGTCTTCTTCTACTAGATGGGAAAGCAACGCTTTTAAATCGCGGTTCTTTCTCTCTGCAGGGTTCGCTTGAGGATGATACAAAGGAATTAGATTCTGTTTGATGTCTAAAACCAACATACACTGACGCATCAGTGCGGATACAAATTGGACTCCGTTGTCCGATATAATTCTACGCGGTAGACCATACCTCATAAAATATTCCTCGATAAGAATCTTGGCACAAGCTTCAGCTGAGGCTTCCTTCAGAGCATACAACTCTGTCCATCGAGTAGCAGTGTCTTCTACTAAGAAAATCCACCGCTCCCCCTGATCTCCTTCTGGCAGAGGTCCGAAAAGATCGATGGCTAGTACCTCATTACGTTGATTCATCACCGGCGTTTGTAAGAGTCCAGGTGGTTTAGCATTTGCGGCTTTGTACCGTTGACAATTGATGCAGGCTTTTACATAGTTGCTTATAATTCTCCGCATCCCTGTGAAATAAAATAATTGGGCTACCTTTTGATAGGTTCTATCGATACCAGGATGGCCGGCAGTCGGCGAGTCGTGTAGGTCTTTTAAAATCTCGGCAACTTGATCAGCAGCAACAACCAGTTGAGGGGACTCGCAATCCGAATCTGGATTATAGCGGAATAAGACTCCTTGGTCCATAAGAAAACCCCTTTCTGACCACCTCTGAGCCGCAATTTCATCTACACCTTCAAGCTCGTTTATGATCTTGAGCAGGTTTGAATCACTTACCTGCATTTGTCGCAGATCGCTTGGCTTTTTATTAGGCAAGTCACAAATAACAGAACAGAGACCACAAGAGTCGCGAGACTCTTCAGAACAAGTGGGTCTACTTAATGTGTCTGCTACCACATTTGCCTTACCTGGAGTGTAATGGAACCGGATATCGAATGACTGTAATTTTAATGCCCAACGAACCAATCTTCCAGTTGGTGATTTAAGCGAGAGTAACCACCGGAGAGGCTGATGGTCACTACCGACAATGACGGGTTGTCCGTCGAGATATGCCCGAAATCGCTCCACTGCCCAAACCACTGCTAGAGCTTCCCTTTCAGTAGTCGAGTAGTTGCGTTCAGCAGCATTAAGTAGGCGACTGGCATATTCAATAGGTCTTTCCTGATTACCTTCTCCCTGTAGTAAAACTGCACCTAATGCGTAGTTACTGGCGTCTGTGCGCACGATGAAGGGATAATTAAAATCAGCTTGAACAAGTATTGGAGCGGTAGTAAGCAGTCGCTTGAGCTCTTGGAAGGCTTCCACCTGCTCTGCGCTCCAGATCCATACTTGGCTTTTTCTAGTCAATCGTGTTAATGGTTCGGCAACTTTTGAAAAGTTTGGTATAAACTTTCGAAACCAAGAACAAGTTTGCAAAAATGTTTTTAAATGTTTAAGGTTCTTCGGCTCCTTCATATCCAAAACTGCACTTACCTTATCTGGATCTGTAGATACACCTTCCTGCGTTATAATATGACCAAGGTACTTAACACTTGCTCTGGCGAAAGCGCATTTATCTCTGTTCACGTGGAGATGAAATTCACCCAGGCGTTTAAAGACTGCGTCAAGGTCACGAAGGTGTTGTTGGAATCCTTCAGAAATAACTAAAAGATCATCAAGGTAACCCAAGATAGTTACATCTTTCAGGGCGGCGCAGGAGCGTAGGCGATCGATGAGTCTCTGAAATGTCGCCGGTGCATTCTTCAAACCGAACGGCATTCTTTTAAAACGGTAAGTACCTAGAGGGCAGACAAAAGCTGTTTTGTCTCTATCATCCTCATGAACACTCACCTGCCAATAGGAAGACTGAAGATCCAAGGTGCTCATGTAGCAGTTTCTCTTCGTACTTTGCAGGAGCTCGTCGATGCGCGGCATCGGGTAAGTGTCAGATTTTGTTATTGCATTTAAACGTCTATAGTCGACGCAGAAGCGGATACCTCCGTTGGATTTCGGCACGAGCAGTGCCGGTGAACTCCAAGCGGATTCACACTCTTCGATGATATCATCGTGCAACATTTTGTCGATTTCTTTCTTCATCACATTTTTCTTTGTGGGATTCAGGCGGTAAGGGGGTACAGATATAGGAGGATGCTCACCTGTATCAATCCTGTGTTCTGCAAATGGCGTAGGGCCTCCCCCTGCACTGAAGACATCTGAATATCGTACGAGGGTGTCAGCCAGTTCTTCACGCTCAGCTGGCTGCAGATGACTGCCCTCGTCATCCCGAAGAATTTCGGTGGCGGCACAAGCTATATTATGATTAGACATCGATTCGAAATAAAGTTTGTATTTAAACTTAGCATTCCTACTAAAATACCAAAGATTTTTATGAAAATCGATACCTATTCCCGCTGCGGAGATAAAATCAATGCCTAACAAAGTTTCATTATTAGTCGCTTGTGGGAAAATTAAGAATGGTATAGTAATAATTGTATGTACTAGCTTTACGTTAAGCGTCGTGGTCAGTACTTCCATCTCCCGCGCTATTCCATCCGCGAGTTTCACAACCCTAATAGCGGGCACGAGAGGGTGTCCCTTACGTTGAAGGAGAGCATATAACGTGTAACCGGCTATACAGTGTTTGGCGGCTGTATCTATTAAAGCAGTACCCGAAATACCCAAAATCTCGATTTTTAATATTGGACGTCGATGTCCAAGGTCATTCGGTGTACCCCTTCGGCTACCACGCAATTCACCACTTTCATAAGCATGACAATTATTACAAAATACAATATTATGAGTTGTACAATAATTCTTAAAATTTACATTTTTACGGTTACGCACTTTAGCACTACAGTTCCTAGTTTTGGCCTTCAAATTGTTATTTGACGACAATCGCGTATTCGAAACGCAGTACGATTTAATACTACAAAACCGTTCACTGAATTTATTGGACGCATCCGCGGCACTATGCGTATATGAATTATACGAACCTTGTTCACTCCGCGATAACTTACGGCACTGTTGTTTCGAATGTCCATACCGCTTACAGTACGAACATACTGGACGCTTGTTAACACTTCTATCGGCGTCCGGGTTGAGCACGGCGTGATGAAGGGCGGGAACACTCGATCGCGTCGCCCTTGACGCGGGTGACGTGGCAGGTTCAGCGCCGGAATGTGTTGCTAGGCGCTGCGACGGCGGTGGCGGCGGCGGCTTCATCAAAGGAAATGGCGCGGCCGCAGCGCGGGCGCCCTTCGGTTCGCTTGAAGGACACGATTCTTTTTCATGCAGCGAATCTTCAATATTTCGAGCATTTCGAAGAAGTTCTGCGAATGTACTAAAGTCATCTCGTCGAAGACGTTGACGAATACGAGCATTGAGTAAGCCGTATGTCATATCTAGTCTCGCTTTTTCGGACAAATCTTCTCTAGGTAGCCTAGACATTAGGGCTCGTATTCGCGCCACAAATAAATCTGTATTTTCATGTGACTTCTGTGGCGAGGAAAATATTTCCAAATAAATGCGGTGTGGGGGCCGGCGGTCGCCATAGGCACTAATAAGATTCTCTTTGGCTTGCGGCCATGTAGATATGGTGTCTTTAAGGCCTTGCCACCATGTTGCCGCATCATCTACTAACAACATCGATAATCCGCGTATAATATTTAAATCGGATACCTGAGCGCAATCGGCGTAGCTCTCCACGGCGTCTATAAAAGCATCCACGCTTTCGTTGGCACGGCCCCCGAAGGTGCTTTTGAATCGCGCCAGGGTGCCTGAAGAGGTACCTTCGCTAGTTGCGGGTGTCGAACATCGTTGCTGTGCGACGATACACTGCAGCGCGTCCCTGAAGGCTTCCGTTTGAGACCGCAGGAAGGCACTAAAACTTTCCTGCGTGAACGTTAAGTCCGGCTCACGTGGCGAATGGAGCGCCTGGCCCTGCGATGGCGGCGGCGACGGCGTCCGATCATCTTCACGGGGTGCGCGCAGGTTTTCAGCTGCGCTTCTTGTAGTAGGCATTGTTAGTTATGCTTCCAAACTGTAAATGTATTACAGTACTGCCGGTCACTTGATTTTCGTTGCACATACGCACTAAACACTACTAATAGTCTGCCATCTTGAAACACAAAGTTACAAACACACGTTGAGCGCCAGTTTCGTGGAACACAAAGTTACAAACACACGTTGAGCGCCAGTTTCGTGGGTGGATTCGTTTATTTACCATAACAGCAGTCACATAGTAGGTATAAGTCTGTATTACATACAATCAATATGAGTTCCATACAATACTCTGATTAAGTAATTACAATCGGTGCGTATGCGTTGCGAGCGCGGCGAAGAAGCTAGACGGAAGGAAATAGGAAGAGGTGAGGTGAGGTGAGGTGCGGGAGCGGGACGGGAGCGCACACGGCTGCGTTCATTATGTGGCGTATCGCCTTGGCAGCCGTCCCCGGGTAATACGAACGCGGTTTGCTACAGCTGTCATTTTTACTTCTTAGGTTGAGTTGCACAAAGTTTAATAACTCAATACCTTTGCCTTTGAAAGTGTCATCGCCATACATTTGAGACGTATTTGACCTTCCTGATTGACATTTTCAAGGATAAAGGTGTTGGCATTTGTGCAACTGAGCCTTAGTCTGTGCTATCATGCGCCCAAAGTGCCCAAAAATCTTACGGAGTACTGACTTACTACTATGCTTACTTCTTCTTAGTCTTTCATCCATCCATCAGCCACAGGAAGTCCATTGCTGAACATAGGCCTCCCTTAATGATTTCTACAGTGATCTGTTGGTGGCAGCCTGCATCCAGCGACGTCCCGCGATCTTTACCAGGTCGTTTGACCGCCTTGTGGTGGACTTTCTACGCTGCGCTTTCCGCTACGTGGCCTCCATTCGAGAACTTTCCGACCCCAACGGCCATCAGTTCTCCGCGCTATGTGCCCCGGTCATTGCCACCAGCGCCGGATCTAGGTTTTTTTCGAGGCGGGGCAAAAACTGAAAAATGCCGCCCCCCTTGCCTATATTTTTATCTTAATCATCATCATCATTTTTAGCAACCAGACGCCTACTCAACACAGGACATCGGGAAAGAACGTCATTTTACCACCATGTTAAGCATTTTTACACGCTTTATATTAGCGTCACTTTTGAGGGTTAACGTCACACACGTCTGTAAGCTTTGACTCTAGTTTTCCTACATGTAACCCCTGGATAGTGCCAAATGAGTGACACAGTTCGTGGTGGTAAGACTTAAGTGTCCGTCTGGGTAGCGATCACCGTCCACGGGGCGTAGAGACCGTAATAGTGATCTGATAGTGATTTTGTACATATTTTTGATCGCTCTCGAAGGGAGGAGTGTTGACCCGCCGGCCAAAGAGACAGTACAGTACAAGAGCCCAATCGTGGCTAACCACCACGAGGGGCTGCCTCACCATGTCGCACATAATCTTGGGTGGGTACGTCGTGTCGGTTGGTGACCGGATGTGGCCGACATTTAGCGACATGCCGACCCTTTCATGCCGGCCTACTTTACATTCGGCCTACTTAATGCCCGGACTTTGGCTTCTCGATGCCTCTTTATCAAACCCATCCCTTCAACTTCATGACAGCGCAATTAAACAAAGCAGGTCTTTCAGCGGAGCATAACTCCACCATCGCGTTCACTATGGAGTTCACCAACATCCGCGAACTCCAAACGACCTTAATGCCGTCCACCACCATCTCGAGACGGCCTAGTCTAATTTGCTCTTCTTGATGGAGACGCGGATTCGTCGTCCGGCCGAATATTCCTACCTGCTGTACCTCGGTTATTCGCTTGAAAAAAGCTTCAAGCCTAAAGCCGGGGTATGCTTGTATGTATATTCGGTTGGACATCTACTGTCACCGTTTAAGCTGCATGGAGGACCCCTCCTTCTCCGCTTTGTGTTTGCACGTGAATCTTGGTTGCCTGAGCCGCATCGATGTGTGCCTTTACAGGTCTCACAACGGGGAAGATGAGACGACGCGGCTGCCCGTCATCAGCCATGTGGCTGATGACGGGCGGACACAGTTCCCGTCGGCTGAAATGGTCTTGGGGGATTTCAATACACATCACAAACTATCGCTGGGCTCCTCCAAGACTGGTTCAGTCGTTCATTTATCCTGGGCTGTTTAAAAATAACAATGGTGGTTGTATCATTGAGATAAAACGATGTATGACGATGGCTAGAGAGGCAATGGAGAAACTCAGGAAAATATGGAGGAATCGTACTACTACAAAAGCTACTAAAGATCAGGCTTGTCCGAGCACTTTCTCGTATTTCTGTATGTCGCTGAAACATGGACGTTATGGGAGAAGAAAAATGTAGCTTCCCTAGAGATGAGGTGTTGGAATGTTTGGAATATCAGGTCCGAATTCCACACAAACGTTTCAAGAACTCGGCATCAAGTAGCGTCTTTCCGAGATAGTATGGCCCCGTATACTTCGAATATTCGGTAATTTCTCACGACGAATTAACGTCTCCATAGAACGTCTTATGTTTAATAGGGCAGAGTAGACTGAAATAGACCTCGTGGTAGGACACCATACAGATACATTTATATACATTATACATACGTACAGCGGCACAGATATTATAGCGGATATTATAAGGATAGGCTTGTCAGGCCTCAAAACATCCAGGTCTGATTCAAACTCAATTTCCTAAAAACGGGGTGAATACAATACTTGTTTTTTAATCGATATCTACGGGGAGATCATAAGGTGCATGTCGAGGTCTCCAGCCTTCCAATCTAGCGCACGAGGACAATTATTGTCCGTACCGTATAGATTTTGCAGCCAGGTTGGATGTATTACGGACGATAGGCGATGCGGTAACACCTAGTTGACTCGCCGTGCCACCCGGCGCACTTCCTAATATGGCTCCTCACAACTTAGGTAGGCGTAGATTTTCTCTGCAACGGACGCCCTAACCGTGGGCGTCCGCTATGAAGCCATGACTTCGGCCGCACATCTTAGAGTTTGCCAGCGACCCCAATGACCCTTATTAATCGCCTCTTACGCCAGGCAAAGGAAACCGTGAAGGAATTTTGCAGCCCTTTGACCACGGGGTGCGTGAAAACAATAAATAACCAATTAAAAAAAACTATATTCTTAGCAAGGAACTCTAAAGACTATAATCAATGTTAATAGGTGTTTTTTCACATTTAAGCAAGATTTTTTTTTAATGTATCACTATTGGAATATTTTATAATATCCAAGTATAGATATTTACTTGGGAGTGTCCTACCCCGAATTGTCCCCGAACCAAGGTCTTGTTGAACCTATTGCACCTGAAGAAGATCTCTATAGTCTTCGTCGCATGAAGAACCGGAAAGCGGTAGGGCCTGACTATATTCCGATAGAGGCGTGGAACTCGTTGGGGCTTCATGGTAAGGAGCTTCTTGCTGCGTTATTTAACCGCATCCTAAATACCAAAAACATGCCTGACTCATGGCGGTTGATTGTGATAACTCCCGTGTACAAGGGTAAAGGCTGCGTTCAGGAATGCGGTAATTATCGTGACATTAAGGTCATGAGTCATACCATGAAGCTTTTCGAACGCGTTATCGAGTCCAGGCTCCGCCAAGAGTGTACTATCTCTGAGTGTCAATACGGCTTCCGTCCTGGCAGTGGCACTACCGACCCGATATTTGCACTCAGGATCCTTGGCGAGGCATACAGAGCGAAGAAGACGCCACTGCACATGGCTTTCTTGGACCTGCTGAAGGCCTTCAACTGTGTGCCGCGACAGGCAATCTGGTGGGCGATGAGGGTGAAAGGGATACCGGAAGCCTATGTGGACATTATCAGAGACATGTACCTCCGATCCGAGTCCTTCGTTCGGACCGCCGTTGGTGATACGAATCCTTTCCTGAGTCCATTCCTCTTCAGTGTTGTGCTCGACGCCATTCCGTCTCACATCCAGGACCCTGCGCCCTGGTTGTTGATGTATGCCGATGATATTGCACTGGTGGAGGAGGATCGGCGACTTTTGGAGCGCAAGGTCAACCGGTGGAAGGAACGCTTGAGAGCGGTGGTCTGAAGTTAAATATGGCGAAGACCGAGTACATGGCTTGCGGGAGTACGGACCCCCAAAGCATCGTGATAGGGAACGAACTTGCCGTGAAGACGGACAAGTTCAAGTACCTTGGGTCCGTACTGCATGAGTCCGGTGACATCGCCCTTAACGTCAAAGCCCGTATAAGCGCTGCTTGGGCTAAGTGGAGGGAGATCTCGGGCATACTCTGCGACCGCAGGATGCCGATGAGGCTCAAGGGTCTCACCTATAAAAGCATCGTGCGGCCGGTGCTCCTGTATGGGTCTGAGACGTGGCCTGCCCTCAAGCGGCACGTCCAAGAGGTCCACGTCGCGGAGATGAAGATTCTGCGGTGGATGTGCAACGTTACGCGTTTGGACAAAATCCGTAACGAGCACATCCGTGGCAGTCTTGGTGTCCGCGATGTGGCTGATAAACTCCAGGAATCCCGCTTGAGATGGTATGGTCACGTCCTAAGGAAACCGCAGGAGTGCGTCGGTAATGTGTGCCTGAGCCTCAATATTCCCAGACCTCGACCGCGGGGTAGACCAAAGAAGCGCTGGCTCGATGTCGTCAAGGAAGATATGAGGGTCAATGGCCTTACTATTGAGGATGCCGAAGATCGGGCGAAATGGAGGAGAATTTGCCGGAAGGCGGACCCTGGCACCGGCCGGGATAACGCCAGGTAGAAGAAGAAGAAGAAGATCCAAGTATAGATATTTAATAAAGTGTTTATTATTAAATTGTCAACGTGGAGACGTGGGAACATATTACTGAAATATTTTAACTATTCTTAATTTTCAAACCCCATTTTTTCAGTGTGTAAAATATTGCCTTTTATTATTTCAGTAAATTAAAACAACAAAAATGGCCCAGATTTGCCGCCCCTTTAAATCTGCCGCTCTAGGCTCCAGCCTACTCAGCTTACTAGTAAATTCGTCACTGCCTGTACCAAATAAAAGACGTTCGATGGTTAATCAACTAAAACTAACTACTAAACACAAATTGGATATTTGAAACTAAACGTAATTGTTGTATCAGCCCATTTACGTCCCACTGCAGGGCACGGGCCTACTCTACAATCGAGAATACGATTGAGAGTGGTTAGGCCATATAGTCCACCACGCTGGCCTAGTGCGGGTTGGCGGACTTACATACCATAGAAATTCTTATGAATCGCCATGGCATGCAGGTTTCCTCACGATGTTTTCCTTCACCGTTTTAGTGCGTGGTGATTGACTATCAATACACACATGACTTCGAAAAGTCAGAATTGTTGAAGAATTGTTGAGATAGATAAATTATTATACATTCCAAATATTAAGTTTTCATCTCTTTTTCACACGCCTCTATCGCATAATCACTAATTCGCGAACAGCGAAAATAAAAGTGTAAGTGGTGTTACGTTATTGATGAGTTTTGTAGTTGTCTCCTAAGATTCAATATGCCGCCCCCTGAACTTGCCGCCCGGGGCACGCACCCCGACTTGCCCCCCCCTAGATCCGGGCCTGATTGCCACTTCAACTCACTAATCGCTGAGCTATGTCGGTTATTTTAGTTCTCCTACGGATCTCCTCATTTCTGATTCGATCTCGTAGGGAAACCCCGAGCATAGCCCTCTCCATAGCTCGTTGAATGACTTTGGGCTTCCTAATAAGGCCCATAGTGAGAGGGTACGTCTCGGTGCCGTAAGTCATCACTGGCAACACCCAACTATCGAAGACTTTCGATTTAAGGCACTGAAGTATTTTGGACGAGAAGACGTCGCGTAGTTTTCCAAACGCTGCTCAACCGAGTTAGATTCGACGATTGACCTCTCTCTCGAAGTTGGACCTGCCTAACCGGATCACTTGTCCTAAATAGACATATTCATCAACAACATTAAGAGTCGAGCCCCCAACACCGATGGGGGTGGGCACAAGATGGACGTTCGACATGATCTTCGTTTTGTCCATGTTCATTTTAAGACCCACCTGCTGGGAGACTCGATTAAGGTCTTCGAGCATCGTCTTCCAGCGATTCTGCCAAGACTACAATATCGTCGGCAAACCGAAGGTGAGTGATATACTCGCCGTTGATGTTGATGCCGAATCCTATCCACTGCAAGAGCTTGAAGGCGTTTTTCAGCGTGGCAGTGAACAGTTTCGGAGATAAGACTCTCCCTGAGATATCCTAAGATATCTCCCTGTCTCACGCCTCGCTGTAGTGGGATAGCCTTCGTGCTCTGATCTTGCACTCGGATAGACATGGTGGCGTTGTTGTATATACACTTCAACACTTCGATGTACCGATAGTCGATGTGGCACCGCTAGACAGACTGTAGCACAGCCCAGGTCTCGATCGAATCAAAGGCTTTCTCATAGTCCACAAACGCTATACAAAGCGGCAAGTTATATTCCTCGGTTTTTAGTGTAACTTACCGAAACGTATGGGTGTGGTCTGTGGTACTAAAGCCTTTTCGGAAACTAGCTTGTTCGGGAGGCTGGAAGTCATCGAACCTGCGTTCAAGACGATTTGTGATGACCCTCGAAAACAACTTATAAACATGGCTCAGGAGCGAGATGGGCCTGTAGTTCTTCAGCAAAGTGTTATCACCTTTTTTTGAAGAACAGGACCACCACGCTCCTGCTCCATGTCTTCGGCGTCGAGCCCTCGAGGAGAACGGAATTGAATAGCCTCTTAAGGACTTTCAGTATTGGCCTTCCACCCGCTTTCAGAAGCTCTGAAGTGATTCCGTCCTCGCTCGGCGCCTTGTTGTTTTTAATTTGCTTCAGGGCCAGTGGCGTAACAATAGGGTGGCAGAGTGCGCAAAATGCCACGGGCCCACGGACTTAGGAGACCCCGGCCTTAGGGACCCCCGGCCCGGCAGGACTCTGGTCCGACAGGGTCTCAGGCCCGACAGGGCCCCGGCTCGATAGAGCCGTGGGCTAAAGCCTGACAGGGTGTAAGCAGAGAATAATGTAACATCAATAACGAAATTAATTAATACAAATAAATAATTGGCTACATTTTAGACATGACAAACATTTCACGATAATATTTGATTTAAATGTTATCTTTTTGTTTAATTGAACAGCAAATAAGCAATAAATAAAAGGGGACCTAAAATAAGTCAGTATTTTGGGAACGAGCAATTTATTGATGAAAAGTCGAGTAAACAGAGTCCCAGCCTCACAGCGGATAGATCATAAGATTAACTTCGACAAAACCAAAGTAAGTAAGTCTTGGCTAATTTAGTGTAGGACGCCCTCCAGCTAGGTCGAAAAACACGCTTGGGCGCTCATGTCGGTTTATCTCGGTGCGGGAATCGAATCCGCGGTTTCTTCTTTCACAGGCGGCACTTAAATATTGTGGCCATTTGTAATTGATAATTGGTAATCTGGACCCCGTAATTTTTTTCCTACAGTATCCGGACCCTATTCGTCAGGGATAATGTAGTTTCTAACCGTGAAAGAACTTTAAATCCATCAGTAGGTTCAACTAGGTTCAATAACCAAATCCTTCCTGCAAAATGTTATTGACAAAATGAAAAACATATTTGATATTATTCTTTTATTAGTTTCTTCAAATTAATTACGCATACAAAAGGAGGTACATTGCTTTGTGTAGAACCTTGCATTGGGTTTAATCTCAAACAATTATACAATAACTCTATACATTTAAACGATAAACTGTGTAGTCATGATGTAACTATGTTTTAGGTGCATATGTTGCTACTTAATTATTTTTGGGTTGTCTGGACGATGCGGTACGGGAGACTAAGACTCATGACAAAATACTAAAATTCACCTGAGATCAATAGGTTTGTAAAATATATTGGAATAAATTTTTACTTTCAGTCGCAATATAACAAAATATTGCGATGTTGTATCTCTGATGAGGTAGGCAGCGAATTAGTTTATAAAGTCACAATTAGCAACGAGAAATGTATGCCATAATATGATAGATTATTAAACGAATTGTCATAATGTACAACTGTTGATTGAAGCCGACTTCACCTTCAGGAATTAGGTGTAACCAGATTGCGACTGACATTGATACCCATTTGATAATAAAAAGCTCTAAAACATTCAAGTGCAAAATCACGTAATTATGACGAGTAGTCTTAGCTGTCATACATTTATATTTGATGAAGTCAAAATAGCCAATGAGTCAGCACCGTACTGCATCGTCCAGTCAAAACACGCAGTATTGCTTTCACGAGGTCGCATGTTACATTTAGTCCTTATAAATATACATTAACGGTTTTAACTTGCGCTTTTTTCATGCTACGCGAAAAAAAACATTTAAAAAAACATCAAACGTCCTACAAAACATAAAAAAAAATTCACGATCACTAGTTAGTTTCCGTCGTAAATATTTTTCATAAATTCAAATCAGTCGAAACCATGTAAATTGTAAATATTACTCTATTATCAACATTTTTATGTTCTTATGTTTAAAAAAGCATTTCTCCTTATATACTACAGTCGAAAGGGCGTCAGTTACTGTCACCTCGACAGTGCGATTGACTAAACATTTCATAAATAAAAAACTATACTGCTAACATTATGCTTGGTTTAGTTACACTAGAAAATCTTTAAAAATGTCTAACATCCAAAAATATCGTCTCTCTCCTTCCCTAGCAGCGAAGGCTGTTTGAACGAGGGCGTATCTACAGTCTACACTACAGCGCTGACGACGTGACAGTAAATACTTATTACTTCATGAAACATCGAGATAAGGCACTCGCGACCAATGGCGTCAACATCTAAACTAAATATTAGAAGAACGAAAAACTTGTAACTATCATTTTTTGTCTGTGGTCAAAAACCTATGCCCTACTTTTACATTTATCGAACTGATAAACTTAATAAAAGTAGTTCAAGCAACATATTATATTCTTAAACACGGCACTGAAAAATGATAACGCTGAAATATTACTTCAAGTTTGGCGACATTGGTCGCGAATATTAATTGACACTAAATAAAAAAGAAAGTAAATGTGTACACCGGAATATTTGCACCAAGATACTTGACACTTCGCTTGCGTTTAACTATTTATTAAATACTAAATTACTTGTCTACTAACAATAGCAGAAGCGTATGTGTCGCGCCACGCCATACCATCATTGTTTGACATTCTGTTTACAATATAAAGATCGTCTCCGGTCTTTTGGCTTGGTTTTCATGCTGTTCAAAATACTAGGACCAGTTTTTCTCCATTCAAAGCCGAAAACAAACAGTCGTAAGTCTATTTAGTGACCGTGTATGTTCCACATCTAGTATCTATGGTCGATTCTTTACTCTAAGCGTAAGTACGTCTGATAGCGTGTTTTGGGCATAACGCATTTTATTAATAAAAGCAACAAGCACATTTTATACTTGAAATCTTATAGTATTAACATGTCCGATAATTAAAATGTGAAGAGAGAAAAACAATTTCTAATATTTTGACAACAGCATGATAACCACGCATTCACCAGCCAAAAGAACGTACACGATCTATACCTTCAATCTCTTAACTCACCGCAAGAACCACACAATTATAGACTCTATGTAACAGGAAAACAACAGATCTTGTGGTTCATTTTACATTTGTTCATTGTGTAGTCTTCACGTATTACTCCTTAATTCTTAACTAAAAACCAACAACCTTTCTCATCATACAAAAATATAGTGCACGGACTTCTGTGCTTGGCAAACTTGACAAGCCTAGCTGTGGCGAATTCAAAATACAATGTATATATTTTTAAGAAAAAAACAATACTTTTATTTAATACATAATTGTATAATTTCATCATATCATCAATGCGGCAGTAATTATTGAAATGTCACAAATTATTTCATTGCCCTTGAGACAACTCGTCAAGGTTGCCAGCACCTTATCACCTAACAATTGATACAATGGACAGAAAGCGTGGCTCGCAAGCGATGCACGGATATGGGAAAATATTTGACTTATTTTGCATATCTCACCTTTAGAATTAGAGTGACCTGACTAAAAAAATCTTATTTTTTGGGAAATGTTCATTAAAGATTTGTAACATAAGAAATTTTGTATTTATGGAAGATACATTTAGAAGATTGATTTATACATCTTTCTTTCATTTCAATAGGTCCTTCTTTAATAACGAGTCGATAGGCCATTTTGAGCCAAAATATGATTAAAAGCCAAAATCTAATATTTTTGGATTCTGTATCAACCCATATACGTCCCACTGCAGGACACGGGCCTACTCTACAATCGAGAATACGATTGAGAGTGGTTAGGCCATATAGTCCACCACGCTGGCCTAGTGCGGGTTGGCGGACTTACATACCATAGAAATTTTTATAAATCGCTATGGTATGCAGGTTTCCTCACGATGTTTTCCTTCACCGTTTTTAGTGCGTGGTGATTGATTATCAATACACACATGACTCCGAAAAGTCAGAGGTGTGCCCTGGGATTTGAACCCGCGACCACCGTGAACACGTTGGCAGCCGCGTCTAGTCCGTTTACCAACAGGCCACCACGCACTTACTATTACTTACTATTTTTGGATTAGGTCACTCTAATTCTAAACGTGCGATATATGAAACAGAAAGCCGGCCCCATACTGCCATTGGAGCAACCTGGTATAGGCATCACTTATCCTACTAAGTTACAATTGTGCTATTGTCACATATTTCCTCATATCGCCGTACATTTGTATTGGACAGTGGCGAGTAATGTTACCACATGTTTAAGGCCAGCGCAGACCGGAACTGCATCAAAAGGTATTTTTGACACATCAATCGAAAACAATGGAATTTATGTCGTATTCCCATCGGATAAGTTTGAATATCCTTTGGTAAGTAATGAGATCCCTTGCCATGCCGTCCCGGTGTGCGCTGGCCCTTAGTATTCACTAGGTGTTGTATTAGGGAAGTGATTGTCTCCCTATGTGAGTAACATTACTTGCTCAGGGGGTTACTCTATACTCCAACACGAAGTGCGAATGTTCGGACGTTCTACGTAAACGTATAAAAGTTTTCTACGTCTAAAAATCAATGTAATTTATGAAACTTATCATTCACGCCGAATATAGTCTAAGGTTACGACGTAAGACAGATTATGGATTACAGATAGATAGACTCGAACATTTTGTAAAGTATTTAGGCATTTTCGTACAGATTTACGAAAGACGTTTGAACATTCGTCGCCGTGTCGAAGTGTAGAGTAACCCCCCTGTATAGGCGGCACATTGCATAGTGCGTCGCATCCGCTGCCTCACTCCATTTTCCTACCCATATCCAAGACACGAAAAAGCAAAATGGACACATATGTTTTTGTTTTGTAGGTACACAGAATTCAAAAGATAATTGCTGTTTATTTACATATGCCTTTTCGTATCTTGTTTATGGTAGTGTAAACTGTATGTTGGAATCGCTAAATACATAAATATGTCCCAGTCTTCCAGGAGAGGTTCCATACAAGGTACTTAACCACAATTATTGGCACTAGTAACGGCAGTGCTTGTGGGTGAAGCAGCGTACATTTGTATATAATTTTAAATAACTTCGCGTATACATAAGCGAGATTGACGACTGACGTGTCCTGCTGTGAAGACGTGCAGTTATTGTTATTTATATTCTTCTCTATAATTTAATAATAAAAATCGATTGTCAAGATTGTCCATCAGGGGGTTACTCTATGCACCGACACGAAGTTCGAATGTTCGTAAATTCGACATTCTAAAATACTAAAACTTTCTAAAAGTACTAAAAATCAATACTATTTTCTATGAAATTTATCATTCACTCCGAACTTAGCTTAAGGTTACGACATACGATAGTGGATTCGGACATTTTGTAAAGTATTTAGGCATGATTTCACAGTTTTACGTACGACATTCTAAAATTCGTCGCCGTGTCGGAATATAAAGTAACCCCCTGAGTAATTCCTACATTGTTGTATTCATATTGTAACAAACATATATAATATTAAAATAAAAACGCCGACAATTAATTCTACTTTATTTCCTAACGAAGTCGATCAAACATTAAAAAGAAAACGATTTTATATATCGATATTCTGTTTAATAATCGAAAGATCGACACGAATCTACTGCACGCCTAACACAGCAGTCCGTCATTGTACACACGAACAACAATTATCGCTACATCTATACATTTACACATATATACTTATATTAAAAATATATAATTAGGTTTAGACATTTGGCATATCTAGCACAGTCACCGTCGAAGGGTCAAAAGTAATTTGTGACATCAACGGGGACGTTACGGTCGTTCAGAACAATGCTTGAGTACTATCGTGCACTGAACAGCATTCAACACTAAAAAACTATACACGAAAAAAAATCTAACCAAATAATACATGATTTTTCATTTTCATAATTTGTCAAACATTAATACTCTGATTTTGTCGAAATTACATATAATGCCTACTTTAAATTCAAACAAAAAATAATACACATATTTCCGATCTATTTGTTTGTACCTTTAGATTCAATTTTTTAATCGACATTCGATCATAATAATCGCTTTGTACATACTTAGACCATTACACTATCGTTATATGTACATCAATCAGTTAACTCATTGATCTTTAAGTTTAGCAAATTTGAAGTACTTCATATGACCGTAACCTCCCTTTACAAAACCCGAAATAGCGACACTCCTAGGTACCAGACCTCGATAATAAATATAAATATGGTTTAGCCGAGAAAACTATCATATCGTAAAGCTTTTAACGAATCCCTACCTAAACGTATGCGACGGACGACTTAATGAGTTGTTGTGTTATACAGGATTAACTGAAACATTAAAATATCTTAGCGTTTAATTATCGACAACTAGTTACTAGACAACTCTAGTACTCGATTTAGAAAATAAATGTACTTATTACCTCAGTATTTTGAGGTAATTTATTTATTTATACTCTGTATTGTATGCCAGGAAAATCCATTAAACATAGATAAGTGAATTTAAAATAAGTACCATTGGCGGCCGTATTGTCCAAGGCAATTTACTCCAGGCAACCTTTGGATCGATAAGAGAAAGAAAAGAGAAAGGCTAGTCTTTAGTGGATAGAAACAAAATAAATAAATAAATCACTAAGACAGCTATTGGTTTGGCATATAACATACCAAAAAGAGTGTCTTTGTCTTGTATTTTTTATATATTAAAAGCCTTTTCTAAATAACTTTCAAATATTTTTATATGACAAAAAATACATGAAGTCTTATTACTAAAGTTGTTAAAAATATAACCAGTGAGATATCAATATGTTTCAACTAGACCTGTACATCTAAATACATTTACCGATCTTATACAAACTATTCAACGAACGTTAATTTTTATGATGTTGTTTGAATTCAAACAATGTCACTTATAAGCGACATAATACATACAATATTGATGTATATAACTATTATTACATCTAATATTGCTTTTATTTTGTATATAGGATTTTGTGTCCTCGGGATATTTAACTTTTTTATAGACTAACATATTGACATGTGACCGTCCTGCGGAGTGGGACAAGGGGACACAAAGCGCTGTAAACTACAGCACAGATTCTATTGTATAATGTTATACTTCTGTCTACTATTATCATATACATAATTAACCATAAAACCGTAAATTCTAAATGTCAATTCAAATTAGAAGATTGTCATAAAGAATTATTAATATTGCTTTATTTCTGTCAACTATTTTCAATTTATAGTGTACTAAAGTCGATTTATGGCTAACCAACTGGCAGAAGAAATCTAATCGATTAAATATATATTGTTGTGGATAATTTTATGAACAATTATTGCTAATATTACGAAGGCCAACACGTGACAGCACCTATAGTATTAAACTTGTGGCGCGGTTGCCGGGTAACGTGCCCAAGTGTAACTTATAAGTGAATTGTGATATTTTGGCAACGATGTGATGATTGCATCTTAAAACTAAGTTTTTATACAGTCGGTTTATTTCCTACATTAACTGATAATGTGGTCCACAAAACGCATTATTTCGTCCGCACGCAAAGTACATATTACAAATTTCGCAACATACATTGATTAGACTCAGTAAAAGCGTGTAATAATATTTAACTTTTTTTAACAATCTATATCATAATCAATGCCCCTTACTGCATTCAATTCGCGAAGTAAAGCTAAATTTCACTAAACACTAGAAAATAAGTTTCTTGAAAATAGCATAGTAATTTTTATGCAATTTTATACTTTTTTTACACTTCTCGTGTCGGTTGTGTGACGTCACAATTGATTCTTCGCCTCTTACATAATGTGTGATGCGAAAACACTTAACAAATCTTCGAGCAATTGAACTTGACCTTAATCAAGTATACATTATCAATATAATAATGTTGCCATCACGATTACAAAATTAAAATAAAGTCCAAATATACCGATAAAAAAATCGATAAATGTCAACATGTAAAATTTGTAATCAATTCGAATTTTATGTAAATTTACATATTTTAAAATAGATAATATGATATTAGTCAAATATAATAAAATAAGATAGTTTCGTCAATTATTAAAATAGTAAGTCATAGTCACCACCTTAAAACACAAAACCGATGAATTTCTAAAAAAATAATCTAACATGCTTTGAAACAAATATCACACACTTTTAAGAGACAGTTACAGATGATATAGACCGCATCACAACCGCAGTAGCCGTGCTTGTTGCTGCCATCGAGAGAAGCCATTGAACGGAGGCGAACATAGAGAAAACGTTTCGATATAGAAGTAAGCCGATAGTTCCGCTGCAGGCCCGCGGGGTTGTACCGTGCACGACCAGGGGTCATAGGCCATAGTACAGGTTAGTCGCCGACGCCGCCGCCAGCGGCACTGCGTCGTCTGAGAGAAAAAAATATTGTTTTATTAAAGGCTCCAAGAGGTATCTACGAAATATTACGCGCTTGGAATTCTGTGTAGTAATTTGTTGTCTTTCAAGTTTCAATTTATCAAGGTTATTGCGGTTGAATAGAAAGATTTATTGTTCATTTTAAAGTAAGGAGGCGCCGAAGGTAAATTAAAAAAAAAAACATTTTTTTAGTTGTAGTTTGTTTGTCTAACATTGGCAATAAATAGTTATGGTTAGTTTAAAACGAAACATCGTGAGTTTATTTCTAGCGTAGATAAATGTGACGTGTGTGTCTGGAATTTGTACCTATACATACGATTCATCAAGTTTTAGGACTAAATGAGCTGGACAAACTGTAGATAGCACTATTGACAACTTTGATATCATTTTGATTCACGCTCGCGTGCGTGTACATATATTTACACTCGTGTGTATGAGTGTAGTGTATTGACAAGTCTGCTATCATTTTTATACACGCTTACGTGTGTGTGCGTATATTTACGTTTTATTACGTACCTGTCAGCTGCCATGAGCGCTTGGTGCGCCTCGCGCTGCGCGGAGACTTGTACGAGCTCCGCCACTGTAGCCGCCTGTTGTTCCGCTGTAATGCACAACATTCATAATAAATACAATATGTTCTCATTGTATGTATTATGTACACCAGGTGTATGGGATGACACGTTTTTTTTAATAAGGATATGTGGAGATCCAATTTTGATCATTATTTATTTTTACATAGGATATATAAAATTAATGAGTATTTGTAACGAAATTGTTTTTTTTATACTGTCACGGAATAATGACTGAACGGAACTTGATGGTTAGCGCAAATGCCTTTCAGGCATAGAATCGGAGATGACATCAAAGGACGGTCCCATGCCATTCGATACAATTATGTCGGCCTGCTGAGATGCTTCTTCACATTTCGGCGGAAGAACCAAGGATTAGAATAATGTTTGTCTATATGTTTTTGGAACTAACAATAAACTACGTTATTGTATAATTATATGGCAATTATAATAAAAGGTTTTTAGGGAGACGTATATTTAATATGCTACTTTAGCTTTTGAAACTTAGGAAATTAGATTTTTGTACAATTTTACTTAGGACTAGTTGTACCCACGACTTCATCCGCGTGGAATTTAACAAAAAATTAGTTTATTTAGTTTTTTTTGTGATATTGATTCGTTGGTGGGAGAAGTGGTGGGAGGCGCCCCACGTGACGGCCCAGTGGTGGCATGCACGTGATCTGCGCGCGGTACTGGACAGTACTTCGGCATTGCAACAATACTTTATTTTTCTAAAATAAAATATTTTTTCTGAAATAAATGTAGCCTAAGTACTCCTTATTTTATCAGCTACCTGACAATAAAAGTCGCGTCAAAATCGGTCCAGCCATTCCAGAGATTAGCCGGAACAAACAGACAGACAGACATACAGACAGACAAAAAAAAACTAAGGTCATTTTCGTTATAGGTATCGTGTATATAACGATATGTAGTAGGACATTTCTTTTTATTTTTACTTTACAAACAGAGACTTCAATTTTATTTATATGTATAGATATACCAGTACCCTGCCATTAAATATGCAAATATGATGCAAATTAACAATATTACTCCAGAAACATAAATAAAAGAAAACACCGCTTGATTGCTAAGAGATGATCTTGCATGCTTCATTAAGCATGAATAAAGGAGGAGAAATCTAAAATAATCATTTACCACAACCAATAATAATATACAGGATTACTAAAAACATAGATAAGTGTGAATTTGATCTATAGTGAAAGATGAGATTTCTGTGTAAACTCATGGGTTCTCACTCAACTCACTCAAAACGAGTGTTCAGTATAGCATTTAGTGGGTTAGGAAGCTTAGATACAGTATGTTAAAAAAAACCTGTCCGATCTAAGGCACCACATTCGGGTATCTCAATTGTAATATTATGAATAAAAATAATAAAGGATAACACAATTATCGCATACGCATTTTAGTATCAATATTAACCTACAATCAAGCAAAGTTAAAATTATTACAACAACACACATTCTGCCAATTCCGAAACGTCGCATTGCACGTTGCTTATTACTAACGGAGCTGTTAGCAGTGTAATTTAAGTTTTCCAATTTTTTTACTTATTTTATTAAGTATTTTTTTATATGTCAAACGGGTTATTCAGATCTTCTTTATAACAGTACAAATTAATGATCTCTGTTAAAACCTTTAACGATCGAACCGTTTTTTTGTCCTATATATTAATTGAAGCCTATAGTAAATTATGGGATGTTATGGAAATGAGCCAATATTGATCTTATGATATCGATGATATGCAGCAATAACCACTAAAATTCCGGTAAAATATTTCATAATTTTCTATAAGCAGTGACTCACAAACCTGAATTTAAATCCTTTTAATCTAAACCCACAGCGCCTGTTGCGAAACTATGAAATAAAAAACATCCAAAACCCACAATCATAATATATTCACACCAATTTATGTACCATTAGGATACACCATTGATTGAGCAAAACATAAGAATTTGAAAAACCATATAAAAATTATCACTCCCAAATATAACCATTACCCGGAAAGCAAATGTTTTTGAAGCTCAAAATGTACTAAATAAATAGCTCAAACTAGAGTAGAATAAGAAGACCAACACCATATTATCGCTAATATATAAATACCAAACCGCAGAACCAAAGATCCGACAGAAATAAACAGTGATAGGAACCACACAACACACGCATAGGTATATAATACCAAAATCTAAAAATCGAATAAAGTCGCAATTATAAGTTTCAGGACTTTTGATCACCTTGTATAATTACGAGGCTTTTGACCACTCAGGTAATTTACCGAACCGAATCGAAATTCAAAAAATACATATACACGGTGGCCAGAAACCTGAAAAACCATATTCGCGACATATGACGGAACAATCGGGTTATAGATAGACTGAATATAAAAGGAAAACAGATTTTTTTTACAAATTAGGTCTTTTTGACTTACAATCGTTGAATGTAAGAATAACAACTTGTACCAATGTGAGTACATCCCGGCAGTAGTACGTTCAGAATAAGCCACTAAATTGATCTCAACACATTTCAGTGTATTTTTGTCTGTCTGTGAATAAGGCCTTAAGAGATTAAAACATACGTCAAGGCAGAGGCTTTTAAATAATACAAAAATAAACAAAAACTTTAGAAACAAATAATAAAAAAGTATAAACTTTTAATTAACGATCATTGGATTTAATTCAATCCGCTATTTTATTCTGAACATAACACTTCCACATATGCATTCACTTTACAGGTGATGTGGCAATCCACGCCTTTGAATTCACCTGTATAGTCCATAGAACAAGAAAACCAGACAACCCGCAGCCAACCGCAACCTCTATACACCAGGGTAACATGATTACCAGAGAGCGGCCTGGTGAGCCGTCGCTCGAGTCGCGCCAGACGGCGGGCGGCGGGTTGGTTCGGCGGGTCGTGCGGCGGGCCGCGCGCTCGCCTTTGCGCCACCAGGCGGGCCCAGCGCGCCTCGAACCACAGCTGCATGGCGTCGCGCTCGTCCACGTCGCACGCGCACGCGTTCGCGCCCGTACGAGCTACGCACCCGTCAACCAGTGTGGCGAGCGTGTGAATCGGTGAATAGAGATAACTAGTACCGTCTTGTATGTCGATAAAAGTGGGAAGTAAAATACTCAACGTTTATCAACTATCATTTTATCGTTTAGATTTATAATAGTCAATAGGCTAGCTTTTGTGGTGTAAATTACAATTTTGCAACATGAAAAATCACTATAATGAGATATTTTTTATAAAGCTGCCTAATGTTTGTTTTTTTATTTTATTTAAATCTACTTCTTAATGGATCGTGTTAAAGGGAACTTCCGGATGGTACTTTTTACCTCTATTCTCCATGATGAGCGAACATTTATGGCATGATGTTCACAATTTATAATTTATAGAAGCAGTGCTGATATAATGTTATTTAAATTCATTCATGCATGTATTTAGTTGGCCATAAATTTTCGAGCGTGGTATAAATTTAGTCGTTTTACTATGAATCGTGAAATGATATGGATAATGGCAGACATGCCGCTACAAAATGATTGAATAAGTTTACGGCCGCAATTAAACGATCTTGTGCGCTAACTAAACAGACCAATCGAACGAAACATTTAAAATACTCCCTCATTTGACGCATTTGTTTTTTGTTATCGATATTTCTGTGCATTGGGAGAGATAATTCGGGTGTTAGTGTATGGTATACTGACCAGGTAACCGTGGTGGTGGCGACTGTAGTTCCCGGGGCGGGCAGTAGCTAGCCGGGGGCGGGGGCACGGGCGGTGCCTCTTGCAACGCACCAGTCGACTTGTGCTGCTGGGGCTCCTGCGAACACGCACTCTGTCACTCTTCTCAAGACTAACATCCACTCAAATAGCTAATACCAAAGACTTAAACAAAATTTTGAAACCCATTTTAACATTTCGCTCTACTGTATTTTGATTTACTGAATTATATATGCAGTCATGCGCAATAGAAATTTCGGCGAAGTATCGACAGAACGGTGATGGTTGTGCAATGTGCATAGATTGAATACTAATGAAAATTACAAGTTTTTGTCACATAAATAATAAGTAATATGTTTTTACAAATAAAACAAAAATAAATCAAGTACATAAAATATATTAAAGTACTGAGCAAATAATTCGGGCACGACAATCATCGTTCAGCGTTGTACACAAAAAGCACAGATTACGCATGCTCGCTCACAAGCGACAAATATGATCGGGCAACAAACAAGCAACGAGTACCAACACTCTCATAGCGATTCAGACAGAAAACAGAACCTCAAGATGCAGAGACAATACAACTATATATACCGGCTAAAAACTAAACCTTACTTAAGGTTCTTCTAAAACTAAGAATATACTTAAATTTTTATTGTATGTTAGAAAACAGTTAATTGCATTTTTTCACAAGTTAGCAGTTAGCTTTAAATTAAAATAATTGTTTATTTTATTCTCCTTTTAACGTCAATTATTATCATATCCTTTTGTATCCGGATATATTGCATAATTATCGTAAATATATTTTTTGTATTAAAAACAGACAGTTTGATCATTTCAGCCATGACCAAACTGTAACATGGCAGTTCAAAAACCTATTGAAATGAAATAAAGACAATAGCAAACATAGAACACACATGAAGACGGCACAAGTACAGAGTAGGGTATGTATGTGAGGCATGCGAGGTGTAGTGCGGTAATGCATGCCACTCACGACAGTACGAGTATGTAACGTTTGCTTACGTGCCACGACAGCTCCGGCTCGGAATACCACTGAAAATTCAACCAGGGTTAATTCTACAGGTGTCCTCCGCTACGGAATTTTGTGCTTCACTCTCGGATAATTGTTTTTTTTTTTAATTTGCAGTTAATTTTGTTAAGAAAATCATGATAATTCAGTATACATTGAGATCTCTTTTTATTTATAAGGAATAATTGTAAATACTTTACTGAATTTATCATGATTTAAAATCAAGGGACCAATGTGAAAATTATTGTTTTGTTCTGCCAATTAGCGGACACCTTGTGGTTAATATCACCAATCCCAATTATTTTATCTACTTTAATTTTTTTTACAATGTACACTATTTTTATACACAAGATGTGAGAATTTTAATGTCAATTTCAACCCAGAGTAGATAATCATTTTGTTATTTTTTATTCTAAAATATAACTCAGCATATACAAAATTTTAAAGTGTAAATATCTAATCTGGGCTGTGATATGTTATAACATCTTGCATATGAAATGATTGTGCAAGATTCACAATGATGATGTGTGTCTGATATCGAAATGCTCTCACGGGGACATGAGGCGTGGAAGTCAGTCACATTTGTATGAAGTTCCAGTATTGATCTGCGAGAGAATCATGCTGAGTCAGTAGTTACTAAGTCAATATTTGTATGTTTCATGTGTTTTAACTTATTATGGATTGTTACAGACTTTACCGTCATCATATTTTCGTGACTCCAGCGTTATATTAAAACGGTTACACCAACCTCTTTACACAAGTTAGTAATCAGCTTTAAATTAAAATAATTGTATATTTTTATTCTGAAAATATAGTGCGAATATTTCTTTAATTTTTACATACCTCCCCAATAAGTGTCGTATACATCTTTAGCCTATCTAATAAAACACTTTATATTATTGAGTCGATCCTCACACTAACATAATATTATAAATTTCACCTAGAAGCAAGAATACCGTTATGCATTTCTCACCTTGTGCCGCGGGCCGAGCCGCCTGTTCAGGTAGCTGGATATGCTTTTCATGATGCTCTTCCGCCGCCTCTCCCTCGCCAGCTCCGGGTCGGAGAACGAGGGGGTGACTTGCAGAGGCACGGCGGGAAGCGCGGGGCGCGGTGGCGGTGGTGGCGGGGGCGCGGCTTCCAGCACGGGAGGCGGCGGCACCGGCGGCGGCGCGTTACTGCAAGGAGACGCGCGCGCCCTCCGACTAGACTTCCTACCCTGGCGCCCCCCACTACCCAGCCGCTCCAACACTAACCTCCTCACTAACTCCGTCTGTTCCTCGCGCTCTCTTTTGATCTCCTGCACTTTGTCCATGGTGTCCTTGACGGGTACGGGGCTGACGGGCGACACGGAGCCTGAGCTCATGTGCAGGGAGACGGACATGTCCGCGCTGCGCGTCGGAGAGTCCGTGCTGCGCGAGTTGGACCGGTGGAACGTCTCGCTGGCCGACCGGCAGATAGCAGGCGCGTACAGTCTCAGTGAACACGTGAACGGTATAGAAGGAGGCAGTTGAACGGACTTGGGCGTGTCGGCTACGAGTGGAGGAGAGGTCTCGTCAACAGATGTGATATCGGTTTTAACCAGCGGTGGAGACACCTCCGACAGGCTCAGGCGGCCGATGTCGGCGTTCGAAACGCAGTTGTTCCCGCTGTCACTGGATCGTTTCTCACTCGTCGATTCGCTCGCTTCGTTGTCCATCGAAATCAAAAGTTGCGGTGATTTTAAATCGCACTGCAGTTCTGACTTGTCTTCGATTTGTACATCTGTATCTTCTTGATCGACGCTAACTTCTTGGCTAGCGGGCTTCAAAACTGTCTCTGTGTAGCTTTTCTCTATGAAATTCATCGAACGGTCGTTGTTCGGCGAATATAAGTATTCATCGTCGACAAGTTCCATATAGCCCAGGTTCTTTGGCGTAACGGGATTCTCAAGGGAAGGGTCCTGCTCGCCCTCGTCGGCGAACTCGAAGTGTTCTAACGCGTTGGAATAAAGCACGGTTTCCGTGGGACTAGTGCGGCCACACACGTGAGAGGCGACCGAGGACAAATTCTTCGCATCGTGGATCAATTTGGGCCCACTCAGCGTCCGGGGATTCTTACTACGCTTGCGTTCGTTGCTGTCGTCGAACCCGCAGTCGTCTAACACAGCGCCCTCTGCGGCCCAGTCGGACAGCTCTGTTTCAGTTAAAGCTAGGGTAGTCGCATCGCGGCAAGATTCCGAGGACTCTGAATCTACAGCTGCGATGATTGTGGGTCCGGTGGCAGTTGGAGTGCCAGACGCTTTGTCGTCATTGTCTTCTGTGCCGCTGTTTACTAACATTAAACTGTCCAACTGAATTAGCTCCCCACCTTCGTCGTGAACCTCGACGCGGGGCACTGATTGGTTGGGGGCAGTCTCCGTGTGTGAAGAATCGTCAGACAAAGAATCGGACTCTAGATCGAGGTCCTTTTGATCCTCTTTCACGATTTCTTTCCGCCAATCATTGCAAAGCGGCGAGTCACCTTTCGTGAGCAGGTCCACGGGCGCGTCGTTGCACAGATTCTTGATGATATCCGGCATCGGCTGCGGTTTCTTTTCCTCCGATATTTGGAAAGTAACGACCGGCTTCTGCGGCTGCGGGACCGTCGAGACTGGCGCCGGATGTAGCAGCTTTTGGAATTCGGTGATGGTGGATCTAAACGCTTCAAATTTAGTGTCTATCTGCGACGTGGAATCTGACTTTCGAACGGCTGGAGGTGAAGGTTCACCTAATAGATATTTACGTTTAAGTTCCAATGCTCGTTTGGTGGCGATGCCGCCAGCGGATCGCGTGCGGGAGAGGGGGTAGTCGTGCGGGGGCGGGGGCGCAGGGGGCGGCGCCTCGGTGACGAGGATCGCGGGCGGGGAGGGCGCGGGGGCGGGGGCGCACTCCTCGCGCGCGAACTCGCTGTCAGTCGACACCTCAGTAGCGGACGATACTTCTTCGTCACTCGATTCGCTTTCTTCATCCGACTCCACCTGTGTTAGTATTCACAGTGAAATGAAACAAACCACAGCGTTAATCCATTCTCGACTACTATATTAACTGGTATGTGACAACGTTCTTGCGACTTTGCTTTTCTATTATTTGGTTGTAAACAGAACGCAAATGCTAGATACGTCACTCATACCGAGAAATAAAAGCAAAATGTTCAATCAAACAATAAATATTAGCAAACAGATTAGGTATTATTAATAATATCGCTTAGGGAAGTGCGCACTAGAAAACTTTCCACACTAACTTACCGTCTTGGACACTAGATGGCACGCTACGGGACGGCACATATACTATTTAAAATTTATATATTTTTATAAACATATAAACTATAATGTAAATAGGACTAATACTGAAGATCCAATTTTAAGACCATATACACCAGACACGAAATATTAAACTTTTTAACGTCGGTATGATGTTATTTTGTAATTATAAATACATGTATATTAAAACTACAAAAATAATAGTCCTGCATATTAGGCAATAGGGAATATGCATGCCACTTTTTTTATATTTTTAATCAATTCTGTATGTTATTACATTATCGGAAAAAAATATCAATCTTTGAAAATATCAATCAAAAAAGTACAAAAAAATAATCAAAACTGCTATCAGTTTCGAAGCATTTAAACGCCATGTTGGCGCGAACTCGCTGTGACGTCAGAGGGCATGATATGAACAACGTAGTATTTGGATTAAGTTTCTTTCATGAATTGCTACAGAACTGTTTTTCGTGACAAAATAATCAATTTTATTTAATAGTATAAAGAAAATACAAAATAACTCATAAACAAACGTAAAACAATACACTCAACAAGCTAAAACTTCATAAGAACGTGCCCTCTGACGTCACTTTCCTTTTCAAGCAATAGATCGCGTTTCGGAAAAAATGCGCGGCAAATTTGAAATGTCATTTTTTAAGTATTTATTTTACCTATTTAGAGTTGATAAATTTATAAAATATCTTTAAGGTATATTTTTATATTAATAAAGATTACAAAAAAAAATATTTTGACTTATTTTGAAGTCTGATGCATATTCCCTATTAGAAGAGAAAATTTCGATACACCACACCGGCCTATTGGCCGCTACACACGTATCGATAAACAAGTCTGAGTTTGAGTATGCTGGAATGTGTGTGGGCAAATAATTGTAGCAACGTTGTGTAACTAATAGGATCCCCATACTTTTATTGTTAAAGAGATTTAAGTATTTGTAGTTGCCTTCAGTACTAGTCCAATTGCTTTTACAAAAAAAAAAAAAAAAAAACAGCAACTAAGATATATGGTACGCTCCCTGCTTGAACCTATAAATGTATACCAAGAGCAATGGCGAAACATGTTTAATATAACGTGTCCATGTGTACGATTTAAATGTTTTATATAACAATAATTTATGTCTTTTTATTATCTGTCTATTTTTAAGCCGTGTTTTTATTTTTGTGTGGCTCCATTTACATTGGAAATAATTAGAATGTTGGATTTTGTAATTGTTTTAAAATTGCTCCATCGCATATTGTAAGACGTAAGCCTGGGCTTGAACATTCAATGTCGCCATTTGGTATTATCCATGCACGATTTATGAGCATACGAAAACTTTCACAAAACAACACTGATATATTATTTACATACATACATAGAATACTTAATAATGTGCGTATATATACATAAAAAAGATAAGTTATAAGCTGTGTATTATATATGTATATACATGTGTCATACGTGCCTATATTGTGCTGTAAAATTTACGACTTGAAACATTAAAGTTGAGTTTTATAAGGCAAACTAAAGTAAATATCGACTGTTAAGTATAATGAAAATGAAAAAAGTAAATTCAAAAATGGGAAAAGGAATCGAACTCGTGATTTTCAAATAAGGAATTTCACTTTTCTTAGTTAAGCGCCAAGAACGTATGACACACTATTAAAATATGTGTATATTTGTATGATATAGTGATAATATGTGATTTAAACATACAAAAGCGCCATCGAAATTTGTTCAGCTTACTGTTTTATTCATTGATGATATAACACGTTACGAACGAATCTATATCACTACTACACTCACTACTTTATACGAATAAAAAACTTATTGATAATAGAGGTAATCGATAACTCGGACGTTAATACTACGAATAATTGCTAATAATTCTTTTTTCGAGTATTTGTATAAGCTATACTGTCGATAATTATGAAGGCACAATAAAACAATAAGCTTCAGAAGACGGAAGTTAGTGTGGGCAAACTACACTCTTACCACGCCTCCGGCCGCCGCCCCCGGTTATGTACTAGCGTGATGATACGCATGCAGAATGTCACCCCCCAGTAAATGTTCAACTAAATACAGCCAATCAAGTCTTTGGATTTTTATTATCGACTTAACTATAAGTGCTTGAATGCATAGTAAAGAATCAAAGTGTAGAATTTAATACCTGTGATATTTTAAAACTACTCACTTAACCATCAGACAGTCAAACAACCTTAAATCCATAAATAATCTCATTGATAAATGTATATATTAAAATCCTGTTTTATTTGTTTGCGCAAATTTGAACTAAATGCTCAAACTTTCAATAGCCGCGTACTGACTGACCGAGCAGCCTCGCGAGGCCTGCCGCGCGAAGCAAATGCTCGGCTAGTCGGGACGTGCCTCGCGCGGGTGAGGCACGTCCCGACTAGCCGAGCATTTGCTTCGCGCGGCAGGCCTCGCGAGGCTGCTCGGTCAGTCAGTACGCGGCTAATGGTGAAAAATACCACCAGTAACGTTGATCGTTTAAAGAACACCCTATATAGTGAGTAGAGACTTTCCCGCCCTCACAGCCACCACTGCAACTCCTGTCAGCCAGGATCAACAGTGGCACACAAAGAATTGACACCGAGTTCCGGAGCTCGGCGAGTCTCTCAGGGACACTACTGTCTTTAACTCGCATCGAAATTGATCAGAAAGAAAAATAGGAGGAGTTGGAAACAAATCTAAATAGATATAACTCAAAGGTGACTGACTGACTGACTGACATAGTGATCTACCAACGCACAGCCCGAACCACTGGACGGAACGGGCTGAAATTTGGCATGCAGGTAGATGTTTTGACGTAGGCATCCGTCAAGAAAGGATTTGGATAAATTCCACCCCTAAGGCGATAAAATAGTTGATGAAAGTTAGTTTTAAACATATATCACGAGACATAATTCCTGTGTTCCTAAAGTGGGCTGGACTGAAAACCAGACCGGTAGTAATTAAATGAATCTCTTCAGTTCAATGTTTTGTCACCCGATTTGCACGGAGGGAAGTGGACAATAATTTATTACCAACTCCTATTAATTTAACTTTGATTAATTTCGGTGCGGGTTAAATACAAGTTAGACATTCCTCGAATTCTCCTAGAATGCTCGGTGTCATTACTTTGTGTGGCACCTGGCTCACAGGAGTTACATTGGTGAGTGTGAGGGCGGGACAGTCTCCAATTAAATAAATAAATTGTCCCAACAGTCACACACATAGTCCTGACCCCACACTAAGATCGAGTCTTGTGTCGCAGGTATCGGGAACTACGATAGACTTTTTGGTACACAAACACCCAGACCCGAGAGAAATATTCGTGGCCTTTCGTTTCACAGTCGGCGTCTGGCCGAATGCGCCACGGAGGATCAAAAATTGAATGGATATAGTGAGTAAATATCTGAGGCAGATTTGGCAGGGGCGGGGCGGGCGCGTTCCCGTGCGCACCTCCCGCGGGCGGTCGTCTATGCGAGGGCGCAGCGCGGTACCTCGCTGCTGTCTGTGGGCGCGCGGGCGTCCGGCACGCAGCTGTCCGCGGGCACCTCCAGCCGCCGCGCCTCGCGGGCCGCGCGCATGCGCGAACACGACTCGTTGCCAGACGACTCCGCGCCTGCGCACGCATGCGGTACATTAACAACGCTTCTCTATCTACTACTCTGCTTTAGGTGCATAAATAGATTATAAAATTCAGTAATGCACTTTAAATATGAAATGTTACTAGACAGTGGTTATGGGGCCATATACAATGAAATTATTTTATCATTATTATGAATACAAAAACAGAAGAGGTTCTCAATTTTTCGGAATCTTTTAGAATATAACTATAAAATCAGAAATGTATTTCTTATCAATTCATGTCCGGTGGCAAAATGTAAATAATACACTTTCTACCCAGTATCATCTCAACTAGTGTCAGACTAAATCTTCGTTATTTTGCGCGGTCTTTAACTTCCTCAACTGTATAACTGCACTAAGCTATTAAAATAGTGTATCTCCTGTCATTTTCCGTGGGTTAGTTAAACCGAGACAATATTTGCACAACCCACTTGTATTAATTAGTCTAATAGTTACCTATAAGTACGACACACAACCAAGGGGGATACTCGAACGAAGTCCAACTAATAAGATTTCCCCTTCTAAATATCAGTATTAATCCATGACGTTTATCATTCACTCCGAGCTTAGTCTTCGATTACGACATACGATGGAGGATTCAAACATTTCGTGGAGCACCTAGGCACATTTGTAGTTTTACGTACAACATTCGAACAATCAAACATCATTTCGGATTACATTGTAACCCCCAGTATCTTCGAGACGGTATATAGGTGCCTTTTTTTTATTCTTTCTCGGCATATTCGCCACATTGCACCTGATGGTGATCGCAAATGTCGCCGAGGCAGAGTATCCATTGGCATCAGATGGTAGTCCCATGGCGATAGATACAAATATGCTAGATGTATTAGAAGGTAGGTGCGTGGTGGCCTGTTGGTAAACGGATTAGACGCGACTGCCAACATGTTCACGGTGGTCGCGGGTTCGAATCCCAGGGCACACACCTCTGACATTTCAGAGTCATGTGTGTATTGATAGTCATCCACCACGCACTAACACGGCGAAGGAAAACATCGTGAGGAAACCTGCATACCATAGCGAATTACTAAAAAAATCTATGGTATGTAAGTCCGCCAACCCGCACTAGGCCAGCGTGGTGGACTATATGGGTTAGCCACTCACAGTCGTATTTTCGATTGTAGAGGAGGCTCGTGCCCTGCAGTGGGACGTATATGGGCTGATACAGGATACAGGTAGGTATACTCACCATCGTCGGAGTAGTCATCGTATCCGAACGAGTCGTCGGAGAAGTACAGGTCGGCGTGGTGCGGGCGCGGCGCGGCCAGGTGCTGCGGCTCCGGCGAGCGCTCCGCCTCCACGTCCGAGTCGCCCGCGTCCGTGTACTCATCGGAGCTGGAGTCCTCCTCGTCGCTGCACACGGTTATATTATTAATAACTAATCATTGGGAAATTATTGTGTGAAGAGAATACTAATAAAGGTGTAATTAAGTCTAGATTAGAAATTGATAATAAGCTATTGCATTTTAACTTTGATCTGACATTCGCATAAGTTATATTTCGGAACTAGAGGTTAATAGCACTAGGTTAAAATTAAATTAAGTACCTAACTTAAGTTTTTACAGGTGTATGTAAAATAAATCTATATGACTGTTTGTTGTCAAAATACATACATAAACCCATGCCCACCATGAGTTTTGGCGGCACTCTTCTACACATATAAACAGAAAGCGAGTAAAGATTGTGCCAATTCAAAATAGGCCAACTTTAATTTATATACACGCCAACGAAGTTAATTTTAGGTACACAAGAGTTTAACCGTAAAAACCACATCTATCTGGTGTGGAATGAAATCAAAAAAGCGCGTAGGCGAAAATATGATGATAAATACGCCACTACATTTCTCACCTAAGTCCACCAGCGCCAGAAGTCTCAGAAGCCAAGAAGTTCCTGTCAGTCCATTCATCCTCGTCGATCTCTCTGGCGCCGCTGTCGGATAGCTCTAGACTGATTCTCTCGGGCGTGGAGGTGGGCGGGGCGCGGGGCGCGGGCGGGGCGAGCGACGCGTCCGGCACGCTGACGCCCGAGTGACGCAGGCACACCAGCCGGCTGCCGTACCGCTCCATCGTGTAGTTACTGTTGTATACAAGTTATACCATTATCAATCGTACTCTATGTTGTAGAGGTACGTGCAGTGGGACGTATGGGCTGACACAGATATAGATACAATTAAATTATATATAACAATTTAAATAATTTAAGTGTAAAGAACTGTTCATTTAAATGTGTGTGTAATAAAGAATATTGTATTATAATATATGTACAATGTACATGTATAAATAAATTTGATCTCAATTTTTATATTACATTTCTATTAATTTCTTGTTCTTCTTTACACAGTTTAGGGAGCTTAACAGGTTTCTGCTCGTTATTGGGGGTTTATAACTCACTAGACAATTATTTGGATGTTTTGAGATTTAATCTTAAAGTGTCATATAAATTTTGTAAAATTTTCAATAGTCAATGGGTAGATGTAATTTTTTAAATATTAATATCGACTTGTCTAAAATTTAAATAAATATAATAAAAAAAATAAAAACCGACTTCAAAAAAAACCACAAAAAAACAAAAAATAATAAAATAATAACTACCACTCCAAAGCAAAAAAATAATATTTATTTGATGGAGCTCGTGCATGTTGATTAATTTGCTTAATGACTTGACTAGCCAACAAATCAAAATATATGCGTAACATATTGAAGGCGGGCCGCCCAGTACCAAACATGTAGGACCTATGCCTTATATTAATTTAAATATCTATATGTTACTGGGTACTGGGCGACCCGCCTTCAATATGTTACGCATATATTTTGATTTGTTGGCTAGTCAAGTCATTAAGCAAATTAATCAACATGCACGAGCTCCATCAAATAAATATTATTTTTTTGCTTTGGAGTGGTAGTTATTATTTTATTATTTTTTGTTTTTTTGTGGTTTTTTTTTGAAGTCGGTTTTTATTTTTTTTATTAAAAATTTTAGTTATTTTTATCTTTTTAGTGTTGATAGGCATTTAAATGAAGAAGATTTGGTCTCCACAAGAAATATGTTCTTTCCGATGACAATGAAATCGCTAAAATCGGCTAAAAGCTGCCAAAGATATTGGAATATTCACATGTTTATTATTTTTTCTCCCCCCCCCCCTCCCTTCGCGCCTACCCCTTTTTCCCTCAACCACTGTAGCCTAGCTTTTATACTGAACTCAATGCAAAAAGAACCGTTGAAATCCTATTAAATTTTGAGGAGTTCTACTCTCCAGGTCCGAACATGATAATCAGATCTTAATGTTGTGTTCCTGGGATCAACCTGTTAATACGTTCTTTCCAATGAAAAAGAAATCACTAAAATCGATTAAAAGCTACTGAAGATATTAGTATTTACGTGTATTTTAATTTTATCACCCCCTCCCCCTCTCCCCTACCCCTTTTTCCCTCCCTCAATGTAGCTTAACTTTTATAATGAACTTAATGCAAAAAGAACCATTAGATTCCTACTAAATTTTGAAGAGTTCTATTCTCCAGGTCCGAACATAATCATCATATCTTCATGTCGTATTCCTGGGATCAACCTGTCAATACGTTTTTTCCAATGAAAAGGAAATCACTAAAATCGGTTAAAAGCTGCCGAAGATATTAGAATTTACGTGTATTTTAATTTTATCACCCACCCCCCCTCACCCCCACCCCTTTTTCCCTCTCTCACTGTATCTTAACTTTTCTAATGAACGTAATGCAAAAAGAACCATTGCAATTCTCCTTAATTTTAAGGAGTTCCCTTCTCCAGGTGCGAAGATATTCATCAGATCTTCACCATATTTTTATGGGACCAAACGACAAGCACCAGCTTTCAATCAAAGAAAGAATGATCGAAATCGGTTCATACAGTACAGAGAAACGAGGTAACAAACATAAAAAAAAAAAAAAAGCAACATACAGTCGAATTGAGAACCTCCTCCTTTTTTTGAAGTCGGTTAAAAAGATTAAGTGGTTGCCAATATGTCACACGCAGCTCTTGCATGCAAATTGCAATCCAATGATAGCCTAATTTCTTCACACTGTGGTTGAATATGTTTATAAACATGAACAGAGTGTAGAGAGTATATATATAAATAGTTATAAATAAGACGATTACCAAAAATTTAATCTAAATAAAATTAATTTATATACTAACATAATCAATCATTTTATTTTGTAAATATATTAAGTTCTATGTATTGACTTGTAAGAGCAATTTAATTGTCTTTTTTTTAATGGTCTCTTTTGTAAATGGTCTAATTGGATACCCTACTACATGATCAATAAACCAATTTAATATTATTTCAGAGTCGTAGTAATAGTATTGACGAACCCCGGCCGCAGCACGGTCTTGCACACGGCGCATCGGAAGCACGCGCGGTGTAAATGCAGCCCGTCCGCCGTGACGCCCTCCGCGGCGAACACGCGCGTACCACACGCGGCGCACTGCACGCCCGTGGACGACGGACCGCGCCAACTCTTCTTCAACTATAACATAATATTGAAATAAAACTATTACACAATGATTTAAAACTATTTTTTACGCATTTCATCGCGGAATTGCATCGCAGTTTATTTTTTAATTCTTTTACTTCCTGACTTTTCTATTACTTTACAGCTTTCGTGTTTAAGGGGAACTCTGAAGTTAAAAAATGTAAACATTAAACTAAATCCCCGATAAATCCGAAAAATGTGTTATATTTCAATTGTACTAATTCGTTCAGTTTATAAAGGTCTTCACTCCTAAACAATATTAGATGCATAACCTACATAACCTAGATTTTCAGATTGTGCGTAAAATATGACAAACAATACCAATAGACATTACCTCTTCTTTGGGTTGCTGGCTTATCGTCGGCTCATCTTTTTGAACGAATTTTGTTGCTAAATTAGCTACCTGAAAACAAATTTCTTTAATTATTTTATTACACCCTTTACACTATAATATGCCAGCAGTTTCTCATGTGATTGTTATTAAATATATCGATTAGTTAATGCGTAAATAACTTGGCTATTGTCTTCCTCAAGATATTAAAACCTACACTTTGTTTTAATATTAATAGTTATAATGATTACACTATATGTACAACGCCATTGGCTAACTCGCATATAAATGCTATAATATCCAAGATGCAATTTAATTGGCGCAAATGAAACGTTATCGCTTACGTCAAGGTGAAACGATTGTCGAAAGATAATAGATTGGTTGCGTTTTCAACTTGGCTAAGAGGTATATTTAATTGTATATCACACGTCAATTCTTCCTCGTACGTACCTTCTTGGTTCCATGGTCGGGTCGCCCTGAGTCCCGCAGCTTTTGGTCAAGTTTGTGCAATGTTTCGTCAATCTCCAGCCACTTCTCGCTCCCCTCGCCTTCCTTCAGCCTTCTTTGTCGACCTAAGAACTGCAAAAATAATGAAGGCGTCATCATTATATTCAAAATGTTTTTATTTCAAATAAATAACTACATTAAAAGTAGTGGGAATTATTATATTATCGACAATATAAATATAGTAAACAAATTTCAAAAATAGCACATAAGGATTAGTCCATATTTTTGGGCTTAAAAACTTTTACTCTTAATCCAAAAAGGGGCAAATGTACTTTGTATCATTACGAATGTACTGACCAAAGTAAATTAAAGGTAAATGGTTGTTATAATGTATAAAATAACCAAGTATTATCCCATAATTGTTCCCTACCCAATTCGGGTCTCCGCTACAACAAAAAGACAGAGAGAGAGTAAACAATCTCACCTGTTCCCTATCCCACTTGGGTACCTTCTCTGCCGTCTTAGGCTCCGGCCTGCCGAGTCGGTTCTCGAGAATCTTCCGCTCGATTTCTTTCATATTCCAGTCATCGCGCTCAATTTTTCCAACGGACCGCATCAGGTCCTTGGGTTTGGAAGGTCGTGGTGATGATGTGTTGGTGGTGGACCCCGAGAGCTCTGCCGCTAGTCGAGCGACTCGGGCGCCTCCACCCGCCGCGCGTGTCCCGCCGCCTACTATACGACCCTCCTCCTATAATGGAAGGGCGGGTTAGGTATATCGATATATGGTGTTTCTTCAGTCATGAGTATATTATCGAATAAATAGAATCGATTGTCACCAATCGTTTTACTGGTTCATGGTACGGCGCTTACCACCTGGTGCCAAACATTTTCTAATATAAAGAGGATGTTTGGTTCGCTCACAGTTGGTTATACATTATATCAATAGTCGATATTTCTTCTTATTTAGCTATGTACAAGCTGAACATTTTGATTAAAATTTAAGTTGTAAATAAAATATTATCACACAATTAATTAAAACTGGGAATGTTAGTTGAACACTGTGTAAAACTAAAAATCATCGAAACGTGAACGTTAATTTTGTAAGAGTCGATATGGTATCGATCGGATTCATGCACACAAATCGATTGCTTAAATCTTTGAAGTAAACATTGAAGATTCGCTTTGTTTCAAGGACAAACCGTGCGTATTATCATCATTAATTAATGTATAGTTTATTTGTTTCCACTTGGTGGATGAATGAGAACACGTACGCTCGTTTCTGTATTTCTGAGGAAGTAGACAAAAGTGCATATACCTACATTTCTTATGCAACGTACTAAGAAAAGTATACTAAGGAAATATCTAGAAAACGATAAACGAAATAAAAAAATAAACGAATATTAACTTTAGGCGAAGAAGTAATGCGGCCTATAACCAAAGTATTCTCATTCAGTCACCAAACAAGCCCGCACTCATCTCCCGGTACAATCGCGAGCATTCCCATGCAACACACAACGCCAATCGGCTCACATAGTGCTGCAACTTCTTCTCCAGCTTCTTCACCCGCTCCTCGAACTGCGGCGCGCTCGCCCGGTACTGTTGCAGCCCGTAGTCATTCTCTAAATCGGCAGACGGGGTGAACTCCATCCGGGGCTCGGTCGCCAACATCTGCAGACTCTTCTCGAACCTCTGTCTCATTATTTCTCTCGCAGCTTTTCTTCTACCCACATTTTTCGGCCTCTTCGCCTCTGCGGTTTTCTTTTCCATCATATCCGACATCCTCTGCATTCGGAACGACATCTCGCCGCTGTTTTTCCGTTGTTGCGGCTCTGGCGGTCGCAGCTTCGTTCCTTGAATGAGATCGACCACTTTCTGCCGACGCAGTGCCAGCTCTGGATTTCCTATGGTCTCGAGCTTAGCCCTGTCAGGACTAGGAGTGTCACGTCTCTTACCCTCTATAATCTCCGTCATTCTTTGTAATCTTAATGTCATTTCAGGGTTGTTGGCCGATCCCGAACGGACGGACCTGGATTCAGGGCTGGGCGTGTGTCTTCGTTTGTTGCCTTCAAACAATTGAGCTATGCGGCGTGTGTTCGCCACTTCTGAAGACCCGATAGAGTTGGAACGCTTGTATATAATATCCGGGCTTTGTGAGTGGCGCCGCTTCTCAAGAACTTCGGACAATCGCCTTCCCTTAGGTATGTGAACAGGGCTTTCCGAAGACCTTGCCAATTTGCTCTCTATCGACGAAGCTCTGCTCTTTTTCACATCGACTTCACCGACAAGCGTAGTGTCCGTATCGGCAGAATCATCGAATTCCGAGAAGTCAGGGATTTTGATGGAGCTCGCGTCGAGGCCTTTCAGTCTGCGCGGTGGCTTAATAGGTTTCTCGGGTTTGTCTTGGAAGAAATGCGCTATTTTGGATGGATCGTGCTTTACCTGCGTCTTGGTCGGGCCTTGGAGCAGCTGAGCAAGAGATTGCCTCAATACCTTGGGGTCAGGCGACTCCTCGGGGTCTAACAACGCAATGATTTGTTCCTGGAGGTTCTTCTGTTTGTCTGTGTGTTGGTCGACGGATGCCGCGTCGTGTCCCTCTATGAGCTTGGCGAGTTGCGTAATGTCGTTGAGATCGAGTTTGCCGATCTTTTTCCTTATGTACTCCGCCGGATCGATACTTACTTGTGGTGTGCGCAGTGATCGTCTTTTCTTCCTGCAGCTCGAATGTGACTTGTCGGTGTCCGCTGCGTCTGTTAAAAATATTTGTTTATTTATTAATTAAGTCTTTATTGTGTATGAAAATAAACATTATATACAGAAATAACAAAAATAATACTAATGGAGGTCTAGTTAATGTCTCACAATATTACTCAACTTACGAAATATTAATATTACGCAATATAACGAAAGTGTCATTATAGTTTAATATATACACGCATTGCAATTCCCATGCATGCAGCACTGCAATACAAGGCTCTCTGAATCATTGTCAGCTTCCGTGGCGTAGTTGGTTAGACGCCGCCTGTGAAGTGAGAGGCCGCGGGTTCGATCCCCGCACCGAGAGAAATGTTTGTGTTGCCCACAAATATTTCTTCCGGGTCTGGGTGTTTGTGAGACCGAAAAGTCTCTCGTAGTTCCTGATACTCACGACACAAGACTTGATCTTAGTGTGGGGTCAGGAATATGTATGTGACTGTTGGGTGTTATTTATTATTTATTATTATTGGAGGGCTATAGAGATTGAATAAAAACAACAAAGCACAACAATATGTACTTACTGGAATACGCTGACGCCGCGTGTTCAGCAGTATTCCTTACGTTTTTGTCTTTTTGCTGGCTCTGTTTGATCTGAAAATGAATACTTATATTGATACGACATAAAATATGCATTTTTATAAATTAACAATGATATGAATGTGTTTTATATTGGCAGACTGAATATTAAGATGGCAATCTTATATATAAAAATGAATCGCAAAATGTGTTGGTAACCGCATAACTCAACAACGCCTGGACCTATGGCGAGAAAATTTCGAATAATTGCCGGAAAAGCCCTAAAAACAGCCCTTTTCTTTACCCCATACAAACGTTTTCTAACTAAAACGTTGAGTCAATTTGAGCTTTATTGCTATTGTATAAGGTTCATATTAAATAACAAGCACTCACTGTTGTTTAAACAATGTAGGTATGTTCCTAACGTCAAAGAGTCAATTTGTACTTTATTACCGCTATACAAAATTCAAATTCAATCATATCTATCAAAACAATGTGCGTGATTTTCCCATACAATATGTTCATGGGTTTGTAACTGTGAAACATTTAATTTTCACCCTGTCGATATGGTAAACTCTGCCCTCAAATTAAAGAACGTATTTAAATAAAGGTTTCGAATCGAAAACATATATCCACAATATTCGATTAGTGGCGTATTTTAGATTTTAAAGAAGTAAAATATTGACAGTGAAAATGGATTGACATTTTAATTGATTGTAATTGTTTATGCATGCGTTCAGAAATTTATTTTGTATAAACTAAGGAGAATATATCTAGCTACATTAATATAAGACAATGAAATAAATAATGTTCACACGTAATGGTGGATTTACATGTTGGCTGAGGCTGGGCCAACGTCTACCAACTCCAAGCTATTAACTATGAAAAACATAAGGCCAGCCGAGCCAAACACTCCGTTTACACGCTGGCGTTGGTGGAGGCTGGCTGGGGTTGCGTGCCAAGCGTGTAAATGCAGCATAAGAAGTTATACTTACTCCTTTTCAAGATCGAATGCCATTTTTATCACGAATTTTTACAGTGGCCTTTCCTTCGCTATAATTCACTGATAGAAATGTACATCGTATCGGACTGAGATAGGTTATATTATACCTAAAGGGGGTAAAAAAGGGTTGAATTGTTATATCTAAGAAAATCGAAACCACTGAAGTTATGTCTATAAAAAAAATATTTTAACTCTTTATTACTAACAAAAAGTAATGGCGTGCAATATTTTTTGGAAAAACAGCTTTTTGGTGCTGAAATAAGGGAAGGAATATTGGATGGACAATAAAAAACGCTAAAGTTTTTAATGTCAATAATTCATAAGGCAATCTTTATATGTATATATATATGGACATAAAATAAAATAGAATGGAAGGTACGGGAGAGGGCTGGGATAGCTGACAGATTTGTTAGGACGAATGTAAATGCACGTTATAAAGCGGTATGGATAATAAAGAGAATGGACGGGACTGATTGGGAAGAGACTGAACAGGCGGATGAGACGGGATTGAGTCGGACAGTAGGATATCTACGTCATGTTTAGATATACAACAATTTATACGAAAAACAACATGTTTCTGGTGTGGAGTGGAATCAAAAAATATATGCACCCAGGCGAAGCTGGGCCGGGCCGCTAGTTGTAAATATTATTATTCAATCAGTTCTGCTATTTGATGCTGTAAATAAAGCACTACCTAATATGAAATTTAATGCCTATAAGTGGGAACTTTCTCAGTATTGTCATATTCAAACTTTATTATTGTTATTATAATATCTTTGAAATTATTGTAATTTCTCATGATACATCGACCATGGAAATAAACGGGTCCTTGCTTGAAAAGAGTGGGCGCGTTAGTAGTTTTTGAATTTAGTTTTAAGTATTTTTGTTACTGAAGCACAGCACTACTTTATCAATTATATAATTTTAATTATCTTGTCTTTAATTCTTATATGTACACTTTCTTTGTTTATTTTTAAGTAATTAGTGAAAACTTCGTTGGATTGAGTTTTAATATTTTAAACGTGTTTCTACTTACTATTGTTCCGCTTACCCAAAGATTAATAAAATAAAATAAAATATAATGTATATATACAGACCTGGTCGAACACGTCAGTATGGTGATGGACATGCGGTACTTCCCCCTTGAACGCGTTGTACACGCGCGTCAGGTATGAACGAACCTTCGCGTCGGGCACGTCGCGTAATGTGCCGCCAGACGAGAATGGTGTTATACCTGCGTGAATGTACTGTTATTATGAAGTATTCAGTGCGTTGATAATGTCCTATAATAATCTCTAGTATATAATGTTATGAGGGTGTAATAGTTCATGGATATTACATACAGTACTTATATACGCGTTTTTTGCATAATAAGGCGTAATCCATAACGTCTCTTAAAATTATGGAGTGTACATTATTGTTTTACGAATAACTATGTATTTACCACACAAATGCGAAAATAGCAAAAAAATACAAAAATAAATCGTCAGTAGTACTGATCCCACATTAAGTTCAACTATGTCTTGTTTCACTTTTTAGTCTCACAAACACCCAGATCCGAGAAAAATTCTTCTGGGCCTCCCAAACATTTGCCTTGTTGCGGGGATCTTATTCACGGCCTCTCGTTTCACAGCCGGCGTCCAATCAACTGCGCCACGGAGGCTGTCGAATGTGTATGTATATACCGGGTATATCAAGAGTGCTACCGAAAACGAAGCCGAGTGGTAGTTTAAGTGACTACAAACATAATGTAACTAAAAATTTCGCAAAGAAGAGCGACAATTTTATTAAATTATTTTAAATATCGGCAAGATTGGGTAATAATTCCATAGTTTTTGCTAAAATAATAATTTAAAGCCTGGCGTACTATAGCGCGTTTAAAAATAAAAGAGTGTACACTATTATTTAAGAAACCCTAATACGACGATAGAAAAAAAAATCAAAAAAAAAAATCGTCTCAATTTTTTGCACAAAATTTAGTTGCATTGTGTCTGTAGTCACTAAAACTACCACCCAGCTTCGTTTTCGGTAGCAGGCTTGATATACCCTGTATATTATCGTATATATTTTTATCGTGTAATAAACTTAAGCATTCACTTATGAATTCAATTAAATCTAAATTGTAGTGTATTATAATTGTCTTCTAGATTAAACTGTCATTTTTATATTTTTTATTTAAATTTTGCACTGTTTGTTTGTATGCATGTGTGAATGTAATAAATGTATGTATGTATGTATGTGTGTATGCATATATATATATGTGTGCATGTATGCACGTCTCACCGAACTCATGGTGCAGCACGTGGTACACGGCCCTGGGCGGCGCGGTGGCCGGCAGCAGGTCGGGCCGGTAGCGACGCAGCAACGCCGCGAGTGCGGGCGCTCCGGCCGCCGCGCGTAGGCCTTCCGCGCCCACCCATGAGGACAACGCCTCGTCCGATACCTCCGCCTCTGTGGGTTATAAGCGGGTTAGTGTATCGAAACTCAGATACAGTGTTCGACATTAGATGTTAGGCTTTCCTCTAGTAGCAGTACACGCATTTATTATAAGGGAGTTACTGTACCATTCGAAATATACTATTAAAACGTCAGGCAACCTGATCAGACGCGACACGTGTTCAATTATATCAAATCGTAGTATTTTCTATGACCAGAACCATACTACCAAAACGCGATATTACGCTGTGTAGCGTGTTCGTAGTGTCGTTCTGGTCATAAGTCGCGTCGGGCGCAGTCGCGTGACGTTTAAATAATATGTTTCGGGTCTTATTCTATCATCCAAAACTAATATCAAATGTTTGAAATCTGAAGTATTAAGTTTTCCACTTCTAAAAATCAAAACTGTTCTCTATGATACTTATTCAAACATATTGTGAAGTACCTACTTAATTTCTTACTACTTTTCCGTACCATGTTTAAACATTAAAACTTCGTTTTCGTATCATAAAGTAACTCCTTGGTCCATGTCATTACTCCTAGTAGATTATACATCAAATGGAAAATCAGTATTTATAAGACTAAAAAAAAATAGTTGGCGTTGCATCGATTTAGATTCACGTTTGTGCCAACAAAACGCAGAATGCAAATCCACTAAAACACAAAATCATCAACACAAATATTAAATTTCGATAGAAGCTTGTAATATGCATACATCTAGTTTCGATACGACTACTACGATCTGACGCTTATTATCAAGTTTCTGTATCAGCCCATATACGTCCCACTGCAGGGCACGGGCCTCCTCTACAACCGACGGTACGATTGAGAGTGGTTAGGCTATATAGTCCACCACGCTGGCCTAGTGCGGGTTGGAGGACTTACATACTATAGAACTTTTTAAAAATCGCTATGATATGCAGGTTTCCTCACGATGTTTTCCTTCACCATTTTAGTGCGTGGTGATTGATTTATTATTTTAGATTATCGAGTTTACTGCACTCAGAATGACAAGTATTTAGTACATACCTCTACGCCTCTTCCTGGCCGAGGACGTGGCGTCGAGCGGCAACGGATCGTCGGAATCGTAGAAGCCGGTGACTCGGTGAGGGGTCACCGCAGTACGGTTCAGGTTCGGATACCGCGTGCCCGGGTCCAACGTGTACGCGCCAAAGTCGCGGTGCAGATTCTCCGGTGTGGTTTGAGCTGGAATCATACTTAGCTATTAGATATGTTTTACCGAATACTGGAACGCAACTGCAGTCATTAGTCATTAGGTTGCAGTCATTTTTAACCATATAATACAACAGTCACATACATAGTTCTGACCCCACACTGAGATCGAGTCTTGTGTCGTGGGTATCAGGAACTACGAGAGATTTTTCGGTCTCACAAACACACAGGCCCGGAAGGAATATTTGTGGGCCGCATAAACATTTTTCTCGGTGCGGGAATTGAACGCGCTACGATGTGATAGGCGGCGAGTCTATCGCGATATCGGACACCAATTCCTGACTGGGCTGCTAATAAATAAAAAAATCCAGTATCCCATCGTCAAACTCGGGATTCGAACCCGAGAACACAGCTTTGAAACCGTACTTTACTACAACTACGTCACCGAAACAGAACCCCGAATTAAAATGAATATAATTATTCCAACTCACCTAGCAGCCTGTATATGGACTCTCGTTCTGCTATAACGTCGAGCGGGTGGGGGCAGGGGCTCTGCCCCCACGCGCGCACCGCCCACGCCGCGTCCAGAGCGGACAGGAAGCCGCGAGCGCAGCCCGAGCCCGTGGGCCAGAACGGCTCCAACAGACTGTCGCCCACCAGCTGGCATAGCAGGCGCCGTCCGCGTCTCTCGTACACCTGATCACATGGTTAGATTGATATTTACATTACAATACACACATACATATAAATAAATAACACCCAACAGTCACATACAAAGGTGTGTCGTGGGTATCAAGAACTACGAGACACTTTTCGGTCTCAATACCACCCAGACCCAAAAAACATATTTGTGGGCCGGACAAACTTTTCTCCCGGTGCGGGGATCGCACCCGTGGCCTTCCATTTCACAGTCGGCGTCTAACCGTCTGCGCCACGGAGGCTATCAATATGTACAGGGTGACAAATGGGAAATTGCCTAAAGTAATCACTTATAATTTTGAGATAGGTTCAGGAAAAAAAAAAACATACATTGAATCACTGAAGTAGTCATTTTTATTTGAAATAGGTTTCAGTTTAATTGAACATTTTCAATAGGCACAATTAAGTTTTAAAAAAATGACAAAATCTGGCTAGGGAATGACTATTAATGGTAAATATTTTCGAAATGATCCCCATCTGAACTTGCACAATAATCAAATATATTTTTTTTTTATTCTTACCTTCTAAGAGTATTTTTACTAGCTACTCTTTTACTTCCAAACTTGGTACGAAAACCTCTATATGCTTCAATATAGTTTTTACCTCTAGAATAAAAACACTCGATGAGAGAAACCTTTTCGTTCGTAAGGTCACTCACTCATTTTAAAGTACACGTACTGCTCTTTATGGCATCTCAATAGAAACTGACAACGTTCTAGAATATACCTACGTAGGCCCAGCCTTATACGGTAGAATAAAGGAGGAAAGAGATGCATATACTTTAGGCAATTTCCCATTTGTCACCCTGTATATTGTATATGTTATTTATCGCAAAGTGTACGTAGACAATATGGACTTTACACGATCTTTTCAAGCATTCACATCGGATCAGGCCCTAATTCTGTTGGTAGGTCTCCCTTATGCGAGAGGCCGTCTGGTTAGGTACCCCGTAATGTCTATAACTCCTGATAACCGACAGTGTAAATTCACTGTTGTGTTGCGGTTTGAAGAATATCCTATAAGAGTAGACAGAAATTAAGGATAGACTGAGATATTAATTTAGCTTCATCCACTATCATCAACCTCTCTATTCTCATCGGTTCAAAGTACTTTCCTGCTCACTAAGTAGGTGATAAGTAGAAAGGTGTTCCAACTCACCATACTGGCGTTTTCAGCGGCGTACATGGATGTGAAGTCAAATAGAGCGACATCAGGTTCACCATAGTGATTCAGAGCAAAGTCACGTAACGGCAGCCGGCCGTCTGTGGAGAACCGAGCCGCTTCCTGCGCGTAACGCATCAGCGCCGCGCGGTCAACGTTCTCAACGCTTAGTAACCGGGAAACTTCGTTGAAATCCTGGATAAATAGGCATACATGTACAAGTTGGAAGTTCCAAGTTAGAAATCGCTGGTTTGACGCGTCCAGTATCCATCCAACGGCTTTCTGTAATTGCGCTTGGTATGCGTCGACGTAGGGCAATAAGCTTCTTGGGCATAGAGGCACCAATATAAGCTAGAAGTTCGAAGTTGGAAGTCGCTGAATACAGAACCCTTCCAGTATAAATCCTATCTTTAACTGCGCTTATTATATGACGACGTAGGGCAATGTGATGTTATTATGCCGTATTTTTAAACGACTATCAGAGTACAAAATAACTGAAGAATATTTTTTAATATTAATAATTTGAAGGTTCCTTAATTGCACTTACAATTACATTTTGCTGTGTGTATTTAAATTAATTACTTATTCCAAATCTTTTTTACTCTACTTTATTTTTATTAGATAAATCATGGTTTTTAAGATCAATATTATTTTTAATAATAATAATATATATCAGCTCGTAGATGCTTACTGCTGGGATTGAGGCTTGATATTAATACTGATATGTGTAGTCTATACAGCAGGGAATTTCTAGCAAAACTATGTTAAGTACATGAGGACCATATGTCCCCCGTGGCGTTCAAAGTGTTAAAACAAGTATCAAGATATATTTTTAACCGACTTATAAAAAATATATTGTATTATTATACTTACATTTAGCAGCACGCCCTTGTCGAGAAGGCTGTGCTTCTTGGCGGTCATCACAAAGTAATGTGTATCGTCTTTGTAATAAACAATGTTTTCCAAATCAATTCCCGTCACCTCATAGAGTTCTTTGAAGAACTTCTGATTAAATATAAATGCCACTCCACTTATTTCTGGAACCTGGAATGTACAAGCCCGATCACACATTGCTAAAACAAATTACTATAAAGTAGTAACTAATACTTTAAATAAAATACTAATACGAAATTACATAAATAAATTAAAAGTAAGTAATTAATGTAAATAATACTAAGTATAAAATATATATACTGGTAAAGATCGCGGGACGTCGCTGGATGCAGGCTGCCTCCAACAGGTCTCTGTGGAAATCATTGGGGGAGGCCTATGTTCAGCAGCGGACTTCCTTTGGCTGATGGATGGACGGATAGATGATAAAATATATAGAGATTAAGTTCTATGTGACTTGACTTGTCATAAGATCTCTTCAACTGTCTACATGACCAATAAATACATTTCATTTCATTTCTAACACGAGATTCCTCTGATTCAAAGCCAAAGGAATAGTGTTGAACAGTGACCCCTCTGAGGATTTTTACACATATTTGTCGTGCGGTTAACTACAAGAGACTTCCTGCAAACATATTAGATCGTATGTTCAGGGTAAGGGCACTGAATGTACCCAGGTTGGTATATGGTGAACTTATAACCCGTGCCAGCCTTTTTTTTACACTTGCACGGCATAATGACTGCACTGTACCTGATGGTAAGCAAATGCTGTCCAGACAGAGTATCAAAAGGCTTGTGACAACGGTCCCATGCCATTCAATACAATTATGCCTGCGATAATGAATGCCTAAGATGCTTCTTCACACTACGGCAGATGTACCCAGGGCTATAGAAGCGAAAGACCACAAACCTCACCTGCCGTAAAAAAAACAAAAAGGACTGTTGAGCACACTGTGGTGTTTTAGGCCACAGTAGCCCGCTGCTGGGCCAGGAACTGCTCTACAACGAGCATTCGATTGAAAGGGCTTAGGCCATAGTTCACCACGTTGACCTATTTAATTTAGTAAGCCCACTGAAGATTTTCAAAAAAATGTTTGACTCACAGATGCCTCCTGCTCGGTGTGCCTGTTTATGAAGTTGGCTGTGATAGCCATCGCGAGTTTTCCGCGGAACTCTTTCCTTTTAAATCCGTTTAGTGTGTTGCGCTTGCCGTCCGCACCGAGCAGTACGTCGAATTCGTATTGCGATACGGGGTGGTCCAATGGAGAGACGCGCGCTCGCCAACCAAGTACTGGAGAGACAAACCACGTGTATATTACACTGCATATTATACAGAAAGTATCTGTATGAGCCTATATACGTCTCACTGCAGGGCATGGGCCTCCTCTACAATCGAGAGTACGATTGAGAGTGTTTGGTCATATAGTCCACCACGCTGGCCTAGTGCGGCTTGGTGATCTTTACATACCATAGAAATTCTTATAAATTCGTTAACGTATGCAAGGTTTCCAAACGATGTTTCCCTTCACCGTTAAAGTGCGTGGTGATTGGCTATCAATACACAACATAGGAAGTGTTTTTTTATTGTTATTAATTTTCCTTTTCATATTTAACTCGGGCGTCTAATTTACCGTAAGCAATTCTTGTATCGGTTTAATAAGCTCATAATAATCAATAAATACAAAATAAAATTGAAGTGCTTGTAAAGTAAAAATAACAGTATGTAGGGGTAGAAACAAAATTACAGCCCAAATAATCTGGTTCAGCAGATTCGATTTTTTTAAATTGAATTTGTCTGACTATTGCAGCAGAATCATTTTATAGATAATAGTGATGAAAACAAGCCCTCAGCCCTTTATTGTGATAGAGAATAATACAAAAAAACCGCACATTCATAGAAATATGACTCGTTTATGGTAAATTGTTAAAATATTCAATTCACGTCAACCATTGCACGATAGCTTTTTCTGCAGCCGTTCCTAAAATGAACCATGGGGAAGTAACATGATTTAATAAACTGTGGTTGGGCAAATTTTAACTTTTGAAATACGAATTAGGATATCATATATTGTGTTTATCCGTTTAACCCAAAATGTACAACACTTACTTTCACTATTATCTGTATCAGTGGGCTCCAGCAGCTCTTCAAAACTAACGCCTTCGTGTATTTCAACACCCAACAACAGTGCCACCTGAAACAAACGCGTCACATTTCACTGCCTCATTGGTTTATGCTGCGAACCGTGACTTACTAAGTATACCGAGTCAGGTAATCCTTTGTATGAGACTTGATGAATGAACTCATGTCTGCTACGGTTGTCAAATATTTACAATTGGGTTGTGCACACAGGTGTGTATAATAAAATATATCTCGAATCCTTCCCTCAATGCTGAGGATCGTGACAAGTGACAGGGGCACTTGATCCAGTCTTGGACAACTGATCGCCCGGCCTCCGCCAGGTTGCCGTGCTTTTGGGATAGTCATGGCCAGCGTCCTGCTTATTTGATCAGCCCAACGAGCTTGTCTGCGGCCACGTGTTCTGCTCTCCTAAACCTTTCCTACCAAAATAGATCGTTCTAGGTTGTCCGGGTTGTATTTTAAACATTTCGTAATAACAATTAAAACAATAAATTGATCACCATAGGCCGCATGGGTAAGAACCACCACAATATCTATTTCCACCGCTATGCAGCAGTGTAAATGTACTGTTGTGTTCCGGTTTGAAGTACATTGTAGCCGTTACTGGACATATTGAGACTTAAAAGCTCTCAGGATGGCATACGCGGTGGAATGCCAAACATTTAATGGTGGTAATTCATGGTGTTGTTTGGTTTAGCTACTGACCATGAGCGGTCCTTTCGCTTACCATCATACAAAAGAAAATCACGTCTCGACATTAAAAAAAAAATGAGGCTTTAAAGTTTCTCTCTTCAAGCCTTCGTAAACTAAACGCAGGACATCCTTCTAGTCAGAAACGAATTTCTGCCGACTAACATATTGAAGAAATATCATCATAGAGACAATACAGCAGGAAACTTGGATGATTACGAACAGTAGCATCCTCGGGCATACGCCACCTGCCTTCCAAGAGTAGCAAGTGTGTGGTGAATGTCAAAATACTATTTAGTTGGGTATATTTAGAAATGGACTTCCTTGGGATAACGACGATAAAGATGGGAAACTTATTATAATTACTACATTCACGTTTTGTATAATACAGGGGAGTAGTCATCGGAAACCCAGGTCGGCTTGAAATACCAACAATGCCGATCTTGCGAGTTAAACATAATCTACAAGTACATATTGTACTTGTAGCGTAACTTTTTAGATACTGGGTTATTTTCTACCTGCAATGTATTTACTATTACCCGCGTACAACGTGACAGGAAAAAATAGTTACAGCACAGTAGAAATTCCACCATAAGCATTGTACTACTAAACAAATAATCCACTGCACTGCATTGCTAGTTGAAACACGATTTTTTTATGATGGAAATAGAGTTGAGTTCGGTACCTTCATAAGTATGCATTGTAGTTGCCTTATGCTGATGTGGTCAATGGAGCCGGCGCAGAATTTGCCGAAGAATTTTTTGGCACCGAGTGCACGCAGGTCTTGGATTACAAAGGGCCACAAGTGCAACACGTTATTACGAGACATTCTATCTCGCTTTTCTATCACCACCTGTAAAAAAAGTATTAAATATTATTTTAATAGACAATCTTGGCTCTTTTGCAGCGCAGAAGTTGTTTGTAAAGCGTTTCGTCCTGCGAAATATTTCCATATCCACGTATGTACATATACTCAAAGTCAATGTTTGGTTTGAGAAAGTTCCCTGTGAACGACTGGTAGGTGGCAAATCAAAAAATATCATGCTATGAGTATAAAAAATAAAGTGCCTAATGCGGTTGTGTGACACTCATCAACTAGCACATAAGCAGTGGCGTAACTACACCATCGGGGGCCCGTGGCAAAATCATCGGATGGGGGCCCCCCTTTTTGTATGGAGAGGAAAACTGTTAAGCTTATTTTCCGATACCCTGGAGAAGACCGAAAGGAATATATGTGTCACTGGCCTGCTAGTAAATTGAGGCCGAAGCGGGTCCCTAACAAAAACTCCACGCTAGCATACCGAATAAAACCCTAACCTCCGCATTTCGATCGGTACTACACATCTACTAGTCGAGTGGGTCGGAATGTGTCCCTACAGTGGTTCTTAAGATGTTCGCCCCGGAGATTACACCCGTACTCACGCGTCTTTTCTATTAAAACAACCTAGGCCCGGCTTCATGGAATATCGCCCATGTGACATAAGTACTAAGTACCAGCAAGAGGTTTGGGAAGCTCCGATATTCTATGCCTTTAACTACTGGGCCAGACAGGCAGTATATTTTTTTTTTGTTGGTCACTGAACATACTCCTAGTCCTGACCTCACACTAAGATCGAGTCTTGTATTGTGGGTATAAGAAACTACATACGATTAACTTTGGACTTCCAAACACCCAGACTCCAAACAAATATTTGTGGACCGCACAAACATTCATCTCGGTGTTTGTGGCAGGTTGTGAGATCGTGAAGTCTCCTGCTGTTTCAGATACCCACGACACAGAACTTAATATTTGATATTGATATTGGTGAGACATTCGTAGGCACCAGGACAGCGCCCACCGTACATAATAGTTCAAGACATGTAGACCCACATAAATGCTTCTCCTGTCGGAATACGAAGACAAGCGGACCGGACCTGTGAGAGGGGAATACCTCATGCCTTATACATAGTCTCCACTCTGTCGTCAGTTAGTATAGAAGATAGTACTGACCACTTTGGCTCCAAGCAGCTGGCACTCGATGGCGGCGCGCAGGCCGCACGGGCCGGCGCCGATGATGAGCACCTTGCTCGTGGAACATATGCGCCCCTTGCCGTACACCTTGTGGTTCGCACGAGCGTCGAACTTTTTGAAAAGTGCCTGGGCTTTCCAAGAACTTGCCAGTTTTGCCTGTCGATACAAAGTTACAGTAGGTTTCATTGTTAGTAGGCTGCAATGGAAGGTTGCGGGCAAAAACACTTTTTCTTGAAAATATTGCAGTGAATACTAAATTCATCGATATTAAGCTTTCTTACACTTATCGGAAAGAGTATTGCACTATCTGTAGGCAATATAATTACTTGTTCGTGTATTTTGTATCAAAGGATTAATTTATTGATTTTTTTTTTTCAATTCTATTCCAAAAAGTCTGTCCATATTAAGATAATTTAGAAATGCAAAAAAATCAATGAATTGTAGACAGCAAGACGCAAGCAAAATATAGTAAAAAAATAATAATATAAATTTCTTACAAGTCTTAAAAATAAACATTAACATTAGCGCACAGCATATTTGGCACAAAACAAGAATAATAAAAAATCCTCGAGTTCTTTTACAGCTTCTGTACACCTGATCAATATTAATTATTTATTACTTTCCATCGACTACGAACTTGCTTTTCATAACATATTCAAAAATTGAATTAATACAAAAAAATCGCAGGACGCAGAAGCACGCAGGGGCTACAATAACATTTATTATTTATTTATTCGCGTTTAGTATAGCACGTAAACTTATAGTATAAAATATTTCCAAACATATCCAATTGGCAATCGCTACAGCAAGATTAGTTTCTGAACTTATTAAAATATCTTATAGGCACGAACGTCCTGTTTTGCTAAATTCTTGTTATTTCGTACGTGCCTTCCTACATACAAATTTTTCAAGAACATTACACTATAATACCATCAGACATAAGCCCACCAATTCTTTTCAACATTTTTTCCAGTTCTGACTATAGCCACAAATTAATACGGCTAGGCATAGTAGTAATAAATAAATAATAGTAGCATAGACACCAGCCGATACTACGCAAACCGTTCAATCAATCCGATGGTTATCGCAGTGTCACTGATAAAGGCCCATGTGACCTCCTCTAATTATGATAACATTGCAATTATACACAATGAGAAACAAACACAAATAATAGAAGAAACCTGAGTTGTGTGTAAAACGATAAGATCATAAAATCTCAAAATCTTGAGGTTTTATTTACGTTCCCTTTTTATATGAATTCAGCTTTAAATTTATTTTATGAAAAACTTTCACATGCAATTGAAAAATTTGGTCTAAATTAGAAGCTTATGAAGTGTGTGAATTATGAAGTATACATATTTGTCGTTATTTTATATAGCATAATATATTCATGTGACATAACCAGCCTAAATACATGAATAAGCAATATTTTTGTAGTATCATTCCAACGATGACGTCATAAGCTGCTAAAATACATGTGGCCTGCAGAGGTATTTCTGAGGAATGAAATGTTTGAATACAACAAAACTACAGCATTTCAAACAACAGCTATTAAGCGGAGCTATATGACAAAATAAATATGTGCAGTATACGGCGTAAGGTAATGTTCTATTATTTTTCTCGTATATTTGATTATTTATAAATATCTATTAAAAGGTCCGCTAAACGTAGTGTTGCCCAAATTCAGTCTTGGTCTTGCAGTCTTGGTCTTGTTCTTGCGTTTTTGCAAGACCAAGACCAAGAACAAGACCGCGTATTTTTAGCAAGACCAAGACCAAGACTGACCGTGCAAGACTTGAGCAAGAACAAGACATAGCCTGCAAGACTCTTGCGTCTTGCAGCTAGGACTTAGCGCTATTTCACTGAGTAGTTAGGTGTAACAGTTCGGTGTATAGGTAGGTACGCTTAGGAATTCTATGAGACGCAAAAAACTGTATCAAAGAATATGAAAAGCTGGACCTATGCGCATTACGACTAATACCATAAACATAGCGAATAAAAAAATATCTATTAAAATCAAACTGAGTGCATGCATAGTTATGTTTTAACCATCGGCACTTTGATAATGCGGCATCAAAGGTTTTGTACTTACTTCTCAAAGAAATTTGCCGCTTTTCGGAAGTACATGGTTATGATACACGCGCCGGCGGCTTCTTTTGAAATCTAAAACAATCGTTGTCGCCACGCCGAAATCATAACATTTGACACTATTTGTAATTTGATTGCCGCCATAGGGCGTAGGTATACTCATGCAAAATAATTTCGAATTTTAAGAGTACCTACAGGTGTTCCAAAGAATAAATAAGTTTCAGAGTGCTTAGGGCCGAAACTGCGTTAAGCGGGCACGGGCGCGGTTTCATACAAAAGTGCTCCGTCGCGGGGATACGCGCGGGCGTCCCGCACGGGGAGGCGCGTCCCGCACCCGCGCCGCGGAGCCCGCCTTCGTGCGTCGGAACCCGTCGCGGGGGCACGCGCGGTAAAGCGCGCGGTGTCCGCCAGCGGTAACATGACGGTGATGGCATAGGGCACCGAGACGTGGCCTCTCACTTTGGACTTCATTAGAAGGCTCAAAGTCACTCAACGAGCAATCGAGAGGTATGCTCGGTATTTCCCTACGAGATCGACTCAGAAATGAGGAGATCCGTAGGAGAATAAAGGTCACCGACATAGCGCAAAGGATTCTATAGATGATTCATAGCGAAAGGTTCTAGAGTGGAGGCCACGTACAGGCAAGCAAAATGTCGGACGCCCGGTTATAAGGTGGACGGATGACCTGGATACATTTGCAGGAAGTCGCTGGATGCAGGCTGCTTCCAACAGGTCGATGCGGAGACCGTTGGAGGAGGCCGATGTTCAGCAGTGGACTTCCTGTGGCTGAGATGATGATGATGATGAATATACTTGAGCAAAAATAAAGATTTTTTACTTAGCGCAATGTTATTGCCAGCCTTTCCGTTGGTGATATGACTGATACAGATTTTACCCTTAAGTTGTTGACCATCAAATATGGTTCCAGTTTCGAAGATAATTCGCCATAGACCGGTATCGAAACTTTAAAATATTTGTACAATGAGTTTTTATTTTCTTTTAATTTACTGAACTTTACAACAAATTCTCCGCCTAGCAATCTAAATTCAATTAACAGCCTTCCTGGCTGTCGTTTTTTTTTTGCTAGTCGTCGTTTTGGTATGTAATAATATATTAAGCTCTCCATCGACACGACTGTACATGCACACCTTTAAAATTGAACCAGCGACACTGCGTAAATCCGGTCTCCGCGACGGGTACCCGCGACGGGGACCGTCGCGTTCTCACGGAGCCCGCCCGCGTGTCCACGCGAGGAAACGCGCGACGGTTGCCCGTCGCGGGCGCCCGCTTAACGCAGTTTCGGCCCTTAGAATGAAAATGAATACATTATACTGATCATGCAAGTAGTATTATGTTCCAATCACAATGTTCCAATTCTAATACGTTTTTCTAAGATTTAAAGTAAACTTTAATAAATAGTAATAGACTAATAGGTAATTGCAAGACTTGCAAGACTCTTGCTGCAAGACCAAGACCAAGACCAAGACTGGGAGCGCAAGACCAAGACCAAGACCAAGATCAGGTGTATTGGCGCAAGACCAAGACCAAGACTGGCTAAGTCTCGTCTTGTTCTTGCATTTGGGCAACACTATAAACGAAAAAAAGAACATTTGAAAATGTTTATAGCCCTCGGCGTTCATATCGCTGTCGGCATTTATTTAAGTCTTAAGACAACCTTATGTTTTACTGAATAAGTAAAATAAATAGGTGGTTCTATAATATTGTTCTATTATTATAGCATGAGTGAACTTATTTACGTAAGTAAGAAGTTTTACTTCTCCAAGGTGTCCGGACAACATTCGATTTCAATTATTTATTTAATAAATATCCGCAGCAAAATAATGATCAAGCATCGCGTGTGCATTTTTTACGTGGAATTAATGAAACGGAGCAGGATGGAATGCAAAGGATAACAGCCGCGATAAGTTAAAATAAAAAAACAGTAAAAAACACTAAACAATACTATGTTTATAATTTTGACTGGAGTCAAAAACAGTCAGCTGGTTGTTAGTAAAAATATATATTTTTTCTTTTTTTTTTTTTTTTTTTTTTTATTGCCTAGTAGGCAGACGAGCTAGCGGCCCGCCTGATGGTAAGCGGCTACCGCTGCTCATGGACTTCCGTAGTGCCAGGGGGCCAGCACAACAAAGTCGCTGCCTACCTCAAGGATAGAACTCTCCTTAAACCTCGTTTGAAGAAGGACAGGTCATAGCGCTGAGGAAACACCGATGCAGGGAGTTCATTCCAGAGCTTGCACGTACGTGGTAGAAAAGAACGCTGGAAACGTACCGTTCGTACTCCACCAAGGCAGTCACATACACATACATAAGGACCACACATTGATATATACTAATTACACTGGTCAACAAAATTTAACTTTTTGTTTATCTGTAAAATAAATGCTTTATTATTTTACTAATTTGGGGTCACTGAATACGAAAATATAAACCAAATTTGAAAGTTAGCTCTTATTTTAAAATTATGGCTGGTATCGAAATATATGACGTAAGAGTAAAATTTCATAGAATATAAATCGATTCTTTTTTAAAAAAGACATATTCTTTACTTTTTCATAAACTTTTTACATGAAACTGAGTATTTTAAAATATTTCCCAAGTATTTAACCTTTACTATTCAATAATTTCTCTTTTTTTCGTTTTCCTTTTGGAATTATCTTTACGCAAACCTTAAACCAAGTTCTAGCAGTAGTCCGCTAGCATTGACGCATTCTATCGGCCGTTGTATTTCTTTTCCATTGTCAATAAGTCTTGGTGAAATCGTTCATCATGTTCGTCAGTCATATCACCGCAGTTAGGAGGAAAAATCGAGGTGAGAATGAAGAAAGTGAATTTTGGGGACATATTGCGACCCATTTGCTGATACTTTGGCAGAAGATTGTTCACAAGCTCGTGGTAATTTTCAAATCTCCTATTGCCCAAAAAATCATGAACTACTACTGCTCTAAAAGATTCCCATGCCTCTTTTTCGATGCCCTGTGAAATCGGATCAAAGTTTTGGTCCTTAAGAATCTCTCATATTTGAGGTCCGACGAAAACTCCCCCTTTTATTTTGGCGCCGCATAGATGTCGAAATTCACTTCGCAAGTAATCAATTACTTGCAAAGTGGGTGCGAAAAAAGGTGGACCAACCTTCAAAGGTTGGTCAACCTTTGTTGAGAGGATTAACCAAGGTCTTCATTAATCCCAATTTCATATGCGATGGAGGGAGAAAATTTTTATGAGGATCGACTAGGGGAGGATATTTAACGTTATTTTCTCCAGGGCACAGACTTTGTCTTCAAGTCCAATCTTTTTTAAAGTAATGTAACGATCTAGCCCGACTATTCCACCCACACAAGAAGCACCAGCACTTGGTGTAGCCCATTTGCAGACCCAACAAACCGTAGTTTTTGCAAATTGTAGTTTTTGCAACAGAAATTTGTCGGAAATGAGAAATAACTTTTAAAAAGTCCCGTTTTAACAAACAAATGAAACGCTAATACTATAAGACACATGAAACGAAAGCATAATAATAAAATTAACGCGGATACTCTCACAAAATTATTTGAAATCTCATAATATAAAGTGACATCCACCAAGTTACCCGGTATTATCTTAAATATAGCATAAATTAATAATAAGAGCTAACTATTAATTTTAAGTTCTATATTTAGATTAAGGGGGTCGAATACTAAAGATGTATAGCAGTTTCAAGTAAAGGGCAATTTTCATGTTGACCAGTGTTATTTAATCTTTTTTTTTTTTAATTTGAATTTGAATTGAATTTTTTTGACCTATTCAGAGATACTATTCAGAAATCATCGATCATAGAGCGAGGTATTGAAAGTTTTCAGCTTTTATCTGATTGACTATTTGGTATGTGAATATCCGACGCTATGCTTGTCAATGCAAATAGTATTATACACCAACGGCCTTATCTATCCACAATTATACTTATTTAGAGTAACGATTTTTTTGTCTTCTTCGCTAAAACTCAATTCAAAAATCTTTCGAAAGGGACTACATATTCGGTAATTAAATAGGTTAACAAACTGTTAATGAATACGGTGGGAGGTTTTAAAATCGCCGTATTGGTGTAGTTGCGTAATATCATGTCAATGCTGGATTCGCTGTTCAGACCGAATCATCTGTGATTTTTCGTTTGCTTCTTAAAATAATGATTTGGCGACACACCATCCCTTGTTCACCGTCAGAGGAGACTTAAAGGGGTCATTGGAGTCGCTGAGAACTCACCAATAATAGGGAGACCTTTAAAGCTAGGTAAAACAGCCTTTTAGTGTTACGAAACTCTTTATATTTTATATACATAATCCGTGCAATTAAGCGTGTGTAAAGCAAACGCACAAGTCACGAATGAGTCGTAAATGAATATTCACGAGTGCAATAGCGCATAAACATGTAAAATACAAAGGCGACGACACTAACTGCCAGGGTTTTGTTAGGTCTTGCTACTGAATATTCTGCAAACCTCAAGTAGTTACGCATAACAATATAACTACAAGAATATTATTAACTAAAATATACTGAACTAGTTCTCAAAGCATTACCAATCAGTGTTATACCGAGTGCTTTGTGGTACTGAAAAATAAGTAGGTACATATAAATTAATTCAATGCATTAATTTCGTAAAGTAATAAATGATAAAAAAAATAGTTTGCATGTTAAATACTATATAGTGAATCTGATTTCTTTTTTATTCCAGTAAATAGCGAGACGAGCATGCCGTTCACCAGATTGCAAGCGATACGGCCGCTCATGAACGGTGGCAAAATCAAACAACACCTTAAATTTGATTATTATTGAGCTCCATGAGAACAAGACAGCGGCTAATATCAATATGATTTCTAATGAAATTACTATCCCTAATACATTTAAAGGTGATAATCCAACCTCATCGGTAAACACCTTAGATGAGGAGTAGCTGAAACTATAAAAACTATCCGAAGAAGTTATGCCTTCTTTACCCTACTAAAACAACAAAAAATCATTCTTAATCCTACACGAGGTTCGTAATTTCAAAGTGTAAAGACTTTAACATTGGATCTACATACCGTTCGGTCATCACAGTTTACACCATAGTTATGAGTTTATTTCGAGACTAACTGACTTATGATTACAGTATTCGAAAAATAATTGACTTAGATATCAGAAACTACTTGTTTATAAAAAATCTATGATATATCCTGCAATGTCACATCGATTTCATCTTTTCCAAACATGTTTACAGCAACATATAATTAATATACAATCCTTGCAAACAAACCGACTAGGCTATTTAAATTAATTATCGCAATACAAGTGCAGAAACTCAGGTACACCCACGCACCGCGTCGATTTTCTTCAAAACAACTCTCTCTCGGCCTTCGCTAAACTCGGTTTTATATACAAATGTATTAAAAAGCGTGTACTCATGTGTGTATGTGTGTAATTACACGGAGGAACTGGAGCAAGACGCACGTGGACCGTGACCGGCGTCAAATTCGAAATTTCGGCAACCAACAGTAAGGATCATACGTTACAAGATTAAATGACAGTGAGCGAATTCAATCATGAGCATAGAAAATTCACCGCTGAACAGGAGAGACAATACACAAAGTATATCAAGACTGCTACCGAAAACGAAGCCGGGTGAAAGCTTAAGTGACTACAAACACAATGCAACTAAAAAAATTATAAATTTAAACGCGTCGTTTTTTTTCTGATTTTAAATACCTATTTATTTTGGTGGTAAATCCATAGTTTATGTCAATATAATAATTTCAACTCTTTTGTACCAAAGCATCTTTAAAAATAAAATGTTATAAACTATGATTTTAGAAAATTATGTATTTACCACCCAAATAGGACGTCAGGAAAAAGTAACAAAAGCATTTGTCGCTTTATTTTGTGTAGCAGTCTTAATATACCCTGTGTAATTCGACAAGACGTTTGTATGTTTGATAGTTCAACGTCCACGTGTAAGTTCATAAGAAAATCAATACTATTCTCTATGGGCCTCATAATAAACTCGGATAAGTGAGGGATTAATTTCAGTCCAAGGTTATTGAACTGTATCGATAATTTTGAATAACAGGTATTCACTACTTTTCTTATAAACATGGATAATGACCCAACATGAAAATCTTTTTATGGCAACCCGTTTATTTTTAAAGAAAAGATAATTAAGTCAATAATCGAGTCAACTCTAAAGCTTTAGGCTAAATGTAATCTCTCACTCATCCGAGTTTATGAATAAGGCTCTATGATACAAATTTTTCGCACCGAACTTAATCTATTGGTTGCATCGTATGGTAGATAATTTCAAAATTTTGTACTCTCATACATACATAATAGTCAAGCCTGTATCCCATAGGGGGAGGCAGAGACTACAGACCGCCATTTTGCTCGAACTTGCTACATTACTTTCGTTTCATCCACTTTCATCAACCTCTTCATGCAATCATATTTCAAATTTAATTTCAATAGTATCTAGAAAATAGTAGCCAATCGGACAAGATATTGCATATGTATTAGTCTCATTGCCTAATTATCTATTCGAGTCGTCGTGTCTAAGGCAAGAACTCGCAATAATTCAATCACTTGTCACAGAACCAATACAATTAGCAAACGATAGGAACTCTTCATAAATCACAGCACGACAACGCGGAACATTGAACCGATTTGCCAAGTAAATATCGTTTAATTCGACATAAAAACTAACGTGGACCAATGATATGAGATGTAAAAACGTCTTTGTCAAGATGTCCCACTTTCAGCTGGATATTGCACGACACTGGCGCTAAAAATATTGTCCTGTTCATCACGAACAAGAGAAAATATCTCCACGTAGCTAACACGTCATAAGATATGGAAATGAGCAAACAACTCGACATTTAAATTAACTATATTTAAACGATTTTACCATTCATACAATCAATAAATAAGTACACCCAAGTCACATACATAGTATTGACCCCACACTAAGATCGAGTCTTGTGTCGTGGGTATCAGGAAAGTATGAGTGAAGTTTTCGGTCTCACAAACACCCAGATCCGAAACAAATGCTAGTGAATCACAGAAATATTTGTTTCGGTGCGGGGATCGAACCCGGCCTCTCTTTTTATAGCCGTCTTACCAACTGCGCCAAAGAGGCTGTCCGCAAATATAATAGCAATTAATATGGCTAGGGCTAAACTTTGAAGAACGTCCTTAGGAAATAATGTAGCGGGAATTTGAAGTTAATTCAGTACGAACAATAATCTAAGATATCATTAAAATATTAGTTTGAAGGGTGAATTAATAAGTTTGGAGTACGCAAGATTATTTGCATTGAACCACCATTATTAAACGAGCCGTTACATGTTTGCCATTTATACCGGGTATCTCAAGACTGCTACCGAAAACGAAGCCGGGTGGTAGTTCTAGTGGCTACAAACACAATTTAATTAAAAATTTCGCCTAGAAATGCGACAATTATTTTTTATGATTTTTTAAATATTGTCATTTTTGGGTGGTAAATCCATAGTTTTTGCTAAAATAATAATTTAAACTCTTTTATACCTTCGAGTATTTATAAATAAAAGGGTATACACTATTATTTTAGGAAAAAATGTATTTACCACCCAAATATGGCCATAGGAAAAAAATAAGAAAAAAAAAATGGTTGCCTGTAAAGTCGGTTTTACGGGCGAAGATTTTACGTGACAACGTCTTTTTCTCGGTAGAATATTTATTGATATGAATATAATTAAATTGCACAATAGGAACAAGGAATTGAATGAAAATAAGAATTGCACAAATTTTAACTATAGAAATATATTTTGTTTACTAAAACATTGTACATGTAATGACGAATCTAAGCACTCCATATTTTCACTACAGACACAGCTGACGATACTTTAACCACACGTGTGAACTTGTATTGTGACGCTTTCTTGTTTTTCCAACGCCAAGAACGTTCGAGAAAGACAAAGACAGAGACACAAGCATGCGCCGATTCAATGCGCCTAATTCTCTAGTGCTGCGCGCGCGGCAGACCGATCATAGTTGAGTGGGAGAGAGACGCAAGGCATTCGGCGGGCCTCTCTCTCGTTCGGTGACTCATCGTAACGTTACCGGGCGTTACACTTTTTCATAAGTGACTCCCAGCCGCAACCTAATTTAAGACGTTGTCACGTCAATAAATTTTTTGGAGGTAAAATATTTTTTTTGGGGGGGGTAATTTTTTGCGTAATTTGGGATTTCTGGCGGGGTCAATTTGTAGCCCTCACCAAGACGGTTCCGAGGATACCAAACTCGGTGGGTCTACGATCTATATTGGCCGAGATAGGATTGGGGGGGGTGAGGTAAATTTTCGGGGTGGGGGTAAGGGAGGGGGGGGGGAGGAAGGTTTCGTGGGGAGGCTAACTTAAATTAATTGTTTTGGAGGTAAAATATTTTTTTTGGGGGGGTAATTTTTTGCGTAATTTGGGATTTCTGGCGGGGTCAATTTGTAGCCCTCACCAAGACGGTTCCGAGGATACCAAACTCGGTGGGTCTACGACCTATGTTGGCCGAGATAGGATTGGGGGGGGTGAGGTAAATTTTCGGGGTGGGGGTAGGGGAGGGGGGGGGGTAGGTTTCGTGGGGAGGCTAATAGGCACTATTTCGGAATAAGGGTGGGGGAAGGCAGGGGGGGGGCTATGGGACAATTTTGGAAAAAGTGGGTGAAACTGAAAAAAAAATATAATTAAATTGAGTGGGAGAGAGACGCAAGGCATTCGGCGGGCCTCTCTCTCGTTCGGTGACTCATCGTAACGTTACCGGGCGTTACACTTTTTCATAAGTGACTCCCAGCCGCAACCTAATTTAAGACGTTGTCACGTCAAAAAAATTGTCGCTTTTTTTTGCAACTTTTTCTGTTGCATTGTGTCTGAAGTCGCTTAAACTACCACCCGGCTTCGTTTTCGGTAGCAGTCTTGATATACCCTGTATACAGGGGCCCTACTATATTCATCGAACGAACGAACGAACGAACGAAGGACCCTACTATGTTCAACGAAACGAAGTTCGAAACTTCGGATGATCAAAGTTTATATACGATACGAATGTACCTACATAAAACTTATGGTCGTTATTGATTTATGGTCGTAACCATAGACTTATAGTTACGGTGTACGTTATATATATACATTCGTATCGTATAAAAAACTTCGTTTGTCCGAAGTTTCGAACTTCGTTTCGTTGAATATAGTAGGGTCCTTCGTTCGTTCGTTCGTTCGTTCGATGAATATAGTAGGGCCCCAGATCACACAGATCCAGTTCCAGAAATTACAAGCCTCCCTTATACGTAAGATACCATATAAACGTAAATTAGTTAAATCACGATAAGAGGAGATTAAATGTTTATTAAGATTTGCTATTCATAATGATTATACTGCCACTTCACAAAAAAAGTGATTTCATTCACTTAATAGTAATATCAAACGTCCTATGCGTCGGAAAAATCCCAAGTTAGACAAAATGATAATTGACACATAATTAATTACGTCAACTAGTTATTTAATGTACTATCTTGTAGAACTGGTTAACGTAATTAAAGAAGTATAGGTGGAGATTACAAATAATAACAGTACCACGTGACTCTATACTATAAAGGTAAACTTAAAGCAGACGTACCAAAGTAATCGCTTTTCTAACATGGTAGCTTGTCACCTCCACCCTAACGACTATACGATAAAATCATATACACTTTCTATCGCTTCTTAATAAAATATATCTTATCCGCACAGCTTTTACTGTGTGCTTACATTTAAATCGATCTAGCGTTACTTGCAAGAGTTTTTGGCACCCTGCCATGGAAAATATGCGGATGGTCTATTTCATACAGCGTTGATGACGCGTGCGAATCCACCGGTCGTTTACCTGCCCACGTCGACAACACCGCACAAATGTAGGATAACAAACCACCGGACACCTCGTGGGTTCATCAATGACATTCTGGTTCCAAGACTAAACCCAGCAATTTTTTTATGGAGTAATATAGTGATGGTAAAATAAAGCGTCCATATTATATTGGTATCGGACGGATCGTAGTATTTTTGATAGGAATTCATACATGTAGGTCTGCTGATCTGCATCGTACGGATCGCAAAATCTATGAATGCACAGGGTTTATGTATTGCGACCACACTGTGCAAAATATTGTCGTTCGAACACTTATAAATAGCGCAATAATTGTTGTGCAGTAGTTGCTAATTGCTATCTTTTGTATAACCAATTTTCTTTTGGGGTTATTAAAAATTGTGTATGATAATTGCTCTTTTGTGTATCCGATGTACCTAAAGTGTATATTCATCAGTGGATATTCTACTTGGATTGCATTGCAAATGCCACCTAGCCAGTACTAATTAATGACGTCGAGCAAAATAAAGAAATGAAAATATCCGCGTCGTTTTCTTGTGTAAACAATATCAGGATTTATTATGTCTGATTTTGCGATTTTACTCGGTGGCTAAATGCGTAGTCGTTCATACAAATATATAAATTCATAGCTTAGTTACAGCATGCTACGGCACACTGGACTGAGGCCCTTAGTACGCCGCCATCACTGCAGCGAATGTATAGAGAATAGAGATGCATCTGCAGTGACCCTATTGATTCGAAACAGTTTCGTCTGCATTATAAAATCGCTGCACTCAGCAGAGATTTTATACACAGAATTATTTATGGGCTCTGCTTATTCTGTTAATGGTGTTCTAACTATAATAGAGTGCCCGAATTTTTGTATAGAAAATACATTAAAGAATTAAAAAATATTGAAGGTAAAAAAAAATAATAGGCGTGTGACTTGTATAATTAAGAACCGAAATTTCTTGTAGGATTTAGAATGCCTTGGAATACGGGATCTATGTAGGTAAATGAAATGGTTTTTATCCCAACTAGTTATTGATTATATAAATTAAACGAAATTAACTTCATAATAATTTTTTTATGAAATTTGTTCAATCTAAGAAATAGAAAAGCCTCAATATGAATTTATGTTCGTTATATTCAGGTTTGGCTATACAAACAATTTGAAATAATTCCACATGAAATAAGGTCTTTAGGCAATTACGCGGCACGTCGAGTTTTACCCACTGACTTATCTTCGTGAAAATTTAAATAAAATGTAAAACATGATTAAAATCTGTGTACAATTGACTAATTATAATTCTATATAATACAAAGTTCAGTGTCATATTTTTATACATATTCATATTTTCTAAGGATCCCTTTAATCAAAATAATATGAACATAAAACTACTAAGTACTTATTTTATTTCTCAACCAAGGGGTTTTTGATTTTCTTGATTCCACGATACGTTTGGTATTGGCTGATCAATAATAGACATGTTATAGAACTCGGCAAAAATCAACAAACTAAAGAGTAACAGAGTTAAAAAGGGTATCCTAGTTAAATATTTATAAATACCCACAAACCAATATACACGGCAATAATTATTTATGTTTACAATAATTACTAGCCAGGAAGTTATTTTTTATTTCAAATATAACATTTATCCTATCCTTATCCACTGTGTTCTCGATTGTAAAGGAGGCCCGTGGTTTGCAGCGGGTCTTTTACCGGGTATCTCAATACTGCTACCGAAAACGAAGCCGGGTGGTAGTTTTAGTGATTACAAACACAATGCAACTAAAAATTTCGCAAAGAAACGCGACAATTTTTTTTTATGATTTTTTAAATATCGTCATTTTTGGGTGGTAAATCCATAGTTTATGCTAAAAAAAAATTGTTTACTCTTTTACTCCTTAGAGTATTTAGATATAAAAGGGTAGAGTCTTTAGATAAAAAAATACACTATTATTTTAGGAAAAAAATGTATTTACCACCCAAATATGGCTAAAGGAAAAAATAACAAAAAAAATTGTCGCTTTTTTTTGCAACTTTTTCAGTTGCATTGTGTCTGAAGTCGCTTAAACTACCACCCGGCTTCGTTATCGGTAGCAGTCTTGTTATACCCTTTATGTATATAGGCAGATATGTCAGATCATCATCCATTTTTATTAATTTAATTATTTTTTTATATCAAAGAGTTTTGTTTTAATTCTAAGTGTACAGTATGATGCTTGGTAATTATGAAGCCTGGGACTACAGGGTAGCACACAACCGAGTGGCTTCCCTGCAGAGCCAGGACTGACCTCAACGTAGACTGTCTGATAGACCTAGAGCCCGTGAGCGTCATGTCTACATCATTTTATAAAATCTGAAAACTTGCGCATGCCACTAACATTGGTATCACACGATCAGCCTTTATTTGGCCAGTTCGGATCGTAGTTACATACATATAAAATCATCATCTGTATCCCATAGGGGTAAGCAGAGGCTATAGACCGCCCCTTTGCTCGATCCTGACATATTAGTTATTCTGGAATATATCATCTTCTATCATCTCTGGGTCGTAGTTATTCTGTAATAGATCATCTTTAATATGTGTGAAAAAATGAAAGAACCATCAAAAGTGTCCGGGTTCTAAGGATACACCTTTTGAAATTTTATACTATAACAATGTCAAAATTACATATAACGATATATTTAAACTTAAAACAAAATATAAATTAAAGGCTTTTCTTTTGCAACCGGACACATTAAATGCTTTTGTAAATCGTACAAGATATCTACCAAATTAACAACGATCCTAATCGTGTGATGCCTATGTTAAGGACAAACTTTCAGCATAAAGTGACGTAGAATTGGCGTCCACGGGCTCTAGGTCTATGCGCAGGCAGCCGCACAGACGCCGCGCATGAGGGCGGACTGCAGGGAGGCAAGTAGGTAGTACGGGGTGGTGCATTACATACAATAACACGGTAAAGTCTAGATTAATTCTATCTTTAATTTTCTTAGTTTTTTTTTATTAAAATGAATGACGAGACGAGAATGCCGTTCGCCTGATGGTAAGCGATACGACCGCTCATGATCAGTAGCAAAACCAAAATTGCCTTAAATTACCAAGCAATGCTTGGAATTCCACTGAGCTCGCCATCCTGACACATAAGATGTTAAGTCTCAATAAGTCCAGCAATCACTCTGACTACAATTTCATCAATCCGAAACACAACAGTGGATTTACACAACTAAGGGACAAATAGAAAATGGTGCCTCACCTTTACTGTAAATATAGGGCGTTAAATCTACATTTCGCTATAATACATATATATATATATATATATATATATATATATAACACTAATAAACTAAACGTTTTAAAATACTCGGCAATATTATTTATAATCGATTAGATAATTTAATTACCAATACTAACGGCGGAAGTACTATAAGGTTGTTAAATACATTAAGAACACGCAAAAATAATTACACGAGCCAAACCGCAATAAACCCTTCTCTTCACAGGACTGTTAAAAATCCATGCTATATATTTCTGCTCTTTCTTTTTCCTCATATATCCATTCCATGGTTGCCTGGCAGAAATTGCTTTAGAGCGATAAGACCGCCATTTGTACTTTGTTGTTTTGGTACGATCCCTAAATACTGTTACTCATTTTATTGTGTACAATAACGAATTAAATAAATAATTTAATAAACTTATTTAAACGTAGACCAAACAATAACCCAAAAATGTTTAATACATTATATTAAACTACCTACATGCATCAGTAACAATTTCATTCAAATCTAATACACACGCATCAGTCACAATCTGACTGCTGTTTAGACAACCTTACTTTGACGGAAGTTTTAAATTCAAAGTAAAAATTAAAATTACCTCAATTAAAACAAAAGTAATAACGCACACGAAGGAATTACCGCGTAATTCAAAAGCACGTAATTACATAGCCGAGTGTATTTAATTTGCTCTCAAGGCCCCGAACATTCGGGTAGTCGGGTTTTCATCTGCTCAATACGTCTCTTATCTGGGTCTAAACTCTAGGGCCCTACTATATAAATCCGAAACGAAGTTCGAAACTTCGGACGATGAAAATTTATATACAATATGAATGTATCTACTCTGTAGAAGTTCGTATTTATGTAACGTACATCGTAACTATAAGTCTATGGTTACGACCATAAGTCAATAACGACCATAAGTATATGTAGGTACATTCGTATCGTATATAAACTTCGATCATCCGAAGTTTCGAACTTCGTTTCGTTGAATATAGTAGGGCCCCTAGACAGACGTTCGCGTCGTTTGTACAATGATTCGTATCCACATCCCACTCCCCACTCTCTATAGCGATGTGGATCAAATCTATTAGTTGTTATACACGGTGAAATTCCTAATACCCTGTAACTATTGGATATATTGAGACTTAACATCTTATGTCTCAGGATGGCGAGCACAAGGAATGCCAAGGATTGCTTTGTAATTCAAGGTGTTGTTTGGTTTGGTTCTGTTTATGAGCGGTCGTTTCGCTTACCATCAGGCGAACGGCATGCACGTGCAGCTACTCATTGCAATAAAAAAAAATACCCCTAGTACCCCATTGTACTAAGTTTGAACAAAAACTGCCTGATAGGTTTGTCAAAAATCATGATTTTAGGTTTCAAGGTTTTCGACCAACCCCTATCGATACCGAGTCTTTTTATGGCTCAGGTAAGTTCCCGAACCGAACTGAAGTAATGCTAAGCAGTAAAAACACTCCTATCAATATGGGATGCCCAAAAATAGTGTAAACAAAAATCACGACTTTTGACAAAAAAACATTGCATTTTTTTTCGTTCGATCTATTTACAACGTCGCCTGGGGTAACGAGAAACATGTGGGTTAAATTTAGTACCATGTGTCAATATCATCCTGTATTATAAACTACAAACACCACCTCTCGTGCTTGTATTGGTGTGCTACATTACATATAATTAAATATTTTTGTTGTTTTAATCAATACTGAATTACATGACTACATAAAAATTACAATGTATTAATTTTCACGTTAAGCTGTCAGATAATTAAATTAACCTTCCAATGTTCCACAATGTCTAAGCTGGTTAGTACTTATTAAAAACGCTGTCTATAGATGACTGGTGATTAACAAACAAAGGACAAATTCGTATTGCGTATATTCTAAATTTTGAAATTAATGTAATTCTGCAAAGAAAACACAAACTTTATTATGCCCTGGCAAAGTTATTAATAGCACAACATAGAAATACACACAAGAATTTAATTCATACATGACTCTAAATTGCCCGGCACATTCAAGCAACACATACAGCACCTACAGCTCCAAATGAAAAGAGCACTCAGTTATCATTGATACACTGAGTTTCTTAGTCCGTTTGTAGAACGTATCATTAAACACATGAAAATAGAAAGTGCATACAGTATGACAAGCAAATCGTTTCGCTCAGCTCGCACAGCATTGGCACCGTACACATAACAATGACTAGCGGATCTGTTTTTAACTGTTCAAAACACATGAACAATTTTATGATATTTTCGTAACAATAAATCGATGGGTAAGTAAACAGGAGGGTAACTCTGTACACTGACACGACGACGCGTGTTCGATATCGTAAAACTGCGAATATGCTTAAATACTTTACAAAATGTTTGATTTCTGTATCGTCGTAATCTTAGATGTAAGTTGGAAGTGAATTATAAGTGCCATACGCCCGAATACTGGAACGCCATTCAAATAATAAGTTGCTCTTAACAGCTCACGGCCCACTTAGCCAGTACATTTAATCGGGATTAACGTAGTTAAGCGCCATTTATATTTAAGTTGCGTTCCAGTATTTGGGCGATAGAGTATTAGTATTGATTTTTAGAAGTAGAAACCTTTTATCTTATATGTTGAAGTTCAACGTCCGAACATTCGAATTACGTGTCGGAGTACAGAGTAATACCCTAGTGTGGTAAATACATTCGCAAACGCTGGGAGACGCACAGGCATGGATGGTCGGGCCGGCTGATGAGTTCTATCACGATACGTATTGGATGATGTCGCGAACAATAGACTGGAGGCCGTGCACTATCATGTGTCAAGTAATTCGCGACTAGCTCTTACTACTTTGATTATATAAATCTAGTAGGTGTAGTATGTCGACTGCAAAGTGTCATTTAATCAAGAACGTTTATTTTACCTGCTAGACTCAATCTTAGAGCCGCGAGAACATTGCCATTTAAGCAAAGTAAATAGAATGAAAAGGCTTAATTGTTACCTTAGAAATTATTATGTTATTACAAGATCCTTTATAAACTACCTCTCTCGGAATTGACGAAAATCCCCAACAAGACAAAAGGTAGAACACATACGACAAATAATTCTAATTAAAAGTGGAAACAAAAATGAAATATTACCTTAAGTTTGGGGTAGAAGTCGGGAAGTCGGTTCGGTCGGAGCGTGAGTGTGTTGCATATCTCCCTGTGCAGCGCGAGTATCTGTTTCATGGTGCCGGCGGAGCAGAAGTGGTCGAACATCTCCGCCGCAAGAGCGCACTCCGGCGGCGTGGGCTCCGCACGACCCCCGCGATTCATCTTCGCTGCTGTAAACAACATATTAAGCATTATAGATTACCACATTGGATACATTATAACGGTACAAGATGTTCGCCAAACACCAGGAATATGAAGTTATTACAATCATTACCGATTATTTCATAACACTGACTGACGGTATCATAAGAGGTTCGCCAAAAACTAGGAATATGAAGTTTAGATTTATTTAAATATATGCAAGTTTTTTTTTTTAATATATCGACATGTACTATCACTTAAGAATACCCGCTATAAAAAATAATCTTAATTGTAATTACCGAAGACACAAAAACAACCACAGTTTCCCCAAAATAAACCAAATAAAATAAATTTAAATGTCAATAAAGTCACAAGAGCAAATAGCGCTTTCACGTATAAATGAAAACAAACAAATACATTGCAAGGACGAAGCAAAATAGAATACGTGGTTAAGCCAATACAAGATAGCTAAAAAATAAAGATTATCTGGTCACAAGCACTTTTCCAACTAACCTTTACAAATAATAAACCAATACACATCCTACGTGATCCAGAAATGAAACAATAATTATTTATTTTCACCAAAACGTGATATGTAAACAAACAATCGTGCACAATGATATCATTTCCGCGACACACTGCCGGACTCGCGACTCGTATTGATAACATTCTCCACGCGTGACTAACTGATAAGATTTCGGGTATCGTGTACTTAAATATTATAGAGCGTATTTATATCCGGCAGGATATGGATATGCAAGTGATGGCCGTTGGAACCGAAATTTTCTGGAATAGAGGCCAGGTACAAGCAAGCGAAGTATCGGAAGCTCGCTTATAAGGTAGACGGACAACCTGGTCAAGATTGCAGGAAGTCGCTGGATGCAAATCGCTTCTAACAGGTCGATGTGAACATTTTTGGGCGACGCCTATGCACAGCAAGATACTTCCAGTGACGGATAAGAGAGAAAGAGAGATTTACGACGTCGATGTGTGTATAACATGATATAGCGACCCAAGTTCATAGACAACAGAAATATTCAATTTGCCAATTTCCGTAAAGAAGCGCAATTGTAATCGAGACATATTAGTTACCTATTTGGATGTTACAACTTAATGTAACATCAGAATCCACAAAAGAATATTCTACTTCACTGTAAAGATTCATATAGTACTCACACCAAATATCTTTGGCTGTTTCCATTTAATTCTATAGTATCACAATGCTTTGATAGTTTACCAGACACTTCAATCTCGTATAATTTATTGCACTGGCGATTGCTTTGACATATTCCTTCCTTGTTTTATTGCAAGGATCGGTTCATGAGTCCAAGAACAGCTGTGATAAGAGGTCCTTGGCTCGCGTCGAGACGTTAACGACATATTTCCGTTTCTGTAAGTTACTACCATAGAAAGTTTAAACGCCGATCTTATAGATCTAATATATGTATATCAACTAAACATGTGGCCGTATTCGTAAACGATAATTAGGTAAGTTACACATTTCGGGTAGGCTTTAGATTCGTCCGAAAACAATTACGGTAAATATGTATGCGTTAACATTTGTTATAAATATAATTATATTTAATAAAATTATAATTTTGATGCGGCATTAATTTATTTAAAAAAATAACCACGGTAAAGATGTGCGTCATCACTACATTTACACGAAATACATTTTTTTTTATTGTAATGAATGGCGAGACGAGCATGCCGTCCACCTGATGGTAAGGGACGACCGATCATGAACAGTAGCAAAAGCAAACAACACCTTGAATTACAAAGCAATGCTTGGCAATTTATTAAATTCATTATCACTATCACTTGCACCACATTCAAACTTAAACTTGTCCGTATTGATGGACGACTTGGTAGGGCTTCAAAAGTGGCGGTACATTTTTATATTTATTAATATTACTACGTGAAGTGCCGGTTGACTTATTAATTGATCGAGATAATGAGTACATTTGTTTAATGTTATAAGATCCTTCCATAAATGAAGGATTTTTCTTTACGGTTTGTAATTATCAATTCCAAACAATTGCATAGTATCGGAATCTAATCGCTATAAAGCGATCCTACTAATTTTATAAATGCGGGAGTCTGTGTTTGTTAATTCTTCACGCTCATACCGCTGGACCAATTTTGATGTTATGCATGAAGGTAGCCGATACCCGGGATTAACACATACAATTTTTTTCCCCGACAAAAAGACGTGTCCCCGTGGGATTTGCATGGAATTTAAATATTAAAATCAAAGGTATGGAATGGACATTTTAAAGTACCGCAGTAATGTTGAGTATATTTAATTAATTAAAACAAATGAAGCGAAATAAATAATTTAATTTAATCAAGCGAAATAGTTCATATTTGCTTAACTAGCCTGGACTCAAAAACTATCTGCACCCGGGATTGGACATTGCAATAAAATGTTGAACAACCATGCGACACGTGTTTTTGTTTGTTAACATTTAGTTAAATACCTAAACCTATCGAGTAAAGATAATAAGAAAAATAAAATTTTATTAGTTTTTCGTTTCAAATAAGATAATATTGTCGGGATTTAATAAATTTCCCAGAGGGTCGTAGTCCGTAAGGCAAAAGCTTGGTACAAAAATTTTAATCTTAATATGTTTTTAAAATTTGTATAAAATCTTGTTGCGTACTTTTTGACTAAATACGAAATCGGTTTATATTCGAATGGCAAGGTGACTGATGTGGAAATTAACCGATGTGCCATGCGGTGGCGGTTGCGGGGTAGGATGAGGGACCATAAAGGTATTCTGTATCAGCCCATATACGTCCCACTGCAGGGCACGGGCCTCCTCTACAATAGAGATTACGATTGAGAGTGGTTAGGCCATATAGTCCACCACGCTGGCCTAGTGAGGGTTGGCGGACTTACATCCATAGAAATTCTTATAAATAGCTATTTTATGCAGGTTTCCTCACGACGTTTTCCTTCACCGTTTTGGTGCGTGGTGATTGACTATCAATACACACATGACTCAGAAAAGTCGGAGGTGTGCCCTGGGATTCGAACCCGTGACCACCGTGAACATGTTGGCAGCCACGACAAGTCCGTTTACCAATAAGCCACCACGCACTTACCAAAACACTTACAATTGGAGGTTGATGCGAAGCAATAACAAGGCGGAGTTGGCAAGTATTTAAAGTGGCCTGCATTATGAATATGCCCTTCAGAAGGAGCTGGTTCGCGGTGTGGATGAGGGTGGGATTGGGAACAAGTGATGTAATGCACGCCTCACCTTATTCTTGCATCCTCAGCAACGTGGCACGCGGTCCCGGCGTGATGGCGTCGACGCAGAAACATATTACACGATACAAGCGCAAACAGGGTCTTGTCTCTCCAAAATAGCGATGCCGGCATCAACCTTGCGGTCCTCAATCCTTAATTATTCATGGTTAATGCTCAAGCGGCGTGTGATTGGTTATTTATGCGCGGATTAGCGGAGCGCCATATGCACATGCAGGGCTAGCGGCGGCGGGACACTTACTTAACACGAGTGCGTGTGCGGCGCTGGCGGCGGGTGGAGGCGAAGTAGAGGTGCGCCAGCCGCCAGCGCGTCCCCGAGGTCCTCGCGCGACTTTACGCGCGAAGAGCACAGTATAGTAAAGGTAAGACGTGTGTGTTAGACGGAGAAGGAAAGAGCGAAAATGTTTGATAGTCTGGATTTTTCATTTTTTACAATACTGCCAACTGCGACGAAATGCATGTGAAATGGCGGTTTGAGACATAATAAAACAATGACCTTGCATCGAAATATACAAATAAGGCGTAACCAGTGACTATAAAATTGAAACAAAAAATTATGATGTATCAAAACTATGTAACACACTGAAACGTGTCCAATTTAATAAAACATTACACAGCATAAAACTACGTACATTTAGCAAATTGTAATAAGATTAGCCAAGTATTCAATTACGTTAAAACGTCGAATTGTCCCCAGAGTGTGCAAATTGTCTTTCATGAAGGTCTGTTATAACAGAAAGGTTATTCTATCGGGCAGATACTTTCGCATGACTTTTAATGAAATAAATATCCAACCTGCACTCGCAATGTAGTAAAAAAATACCGATAACTAAAATATCATAGGTAAATTAAATTAATGTATTAAAAATTGCAATAAGTTCAAGCCCTGCAATCACATTAAGTAAACAGTGCTTTGCGATTCGCTCGTGCAATATAATCTTAATATTTTATGAGTAAGAAGACCTAGAGGTTATTTAACGTCGCGACAAGGTGACTAATACGTGTGTAGGGGATGTCTCCGCCCCTGTGTCACATAGTGCGTATACAAGTGTCTATCGACTTGGCCCAGAGCACCCGACAACCCCTAGAGAATTGGCATAAGGCCATCCAATTTTAAAACGATTTATAGCTCCTACAATATATGCATATGTATATATCTCGGGTGTATAATGTTTTCTACAGCATGCAAGCTAAAGCCTAGTACCGACTTACGAAATATATTATTAAATTAGAAATCACTGTTCATGTGGACAGTCAAGAAATTGATTCCAGATCTTTAACGTGCGTAATACAGGGGGGTTCCTCTGCAATCCGAATCGAATCTAGGAACTTCGCATGACAGACGTAAGCGACGAAAAAAATTTACCTACTTTGTGTAACGTTCGAAGCATTGAATGTTCTTCGTAACCATAGACAAATTTCGGCGTGAATGATAAGTGTTTAGAGATTATCAATGATTTTAAAAGTGGAACACTTATAAAACACAGCATTAAAAATAGTGACGAATTTTTTTTTATATTTTTTTCTATCATCCTATTAGGGTGGTAAATACAATGTTTTTCCATTAATAAAAATTTAAGTCTTTAAATTCTTATTTTAGCAAAAACTATGCATTTACCACCCAAATACTACGATATTTAAAAGATAATAAAAAAAAACTTGTCGCGTTTCTTTGCGAAATTTTTAGTTACATTGTGTTTGCAGTCACTAAAACTACCATCTGCCTTCGTTTTCAGTAGCAGGTTGGTATACCCGATATATAAAAGCTTAGAGAATTAAGTCATTACAATTGTTAAATATTGTATATATTTGTATGTAAACATATTTAAATAAATAATAAAGTCCGCCATTCATCAGCTGATTTTGTAATTTTAGTAAAATCTTTGGCACACATTTACAACCGCTTCTTAGGTGAGAAAGAACTTTACGAATCACTCTAAACAATTCTACGTAGGGCAATTACGTCATAACAGATTATTAGAGCTATGGCCGTCGTAAGATTAAAACTAAATCGAAGTCCATATCAGGAAAAGTGGGGTTCGCTATCTCCCATCAGTGGCGTTAATCAGATCAGTAATCGCTCGCTCGGAACGCATACTTATGATAAATCAATCGATATTGTGGGAAAATTGAGAGTATCGACATTGAGGCGACGTTGAATGTGGTCATTGAAATTAATATGGTAAAATCGCCATCTTGTTTCCTTTTTTTATGTAGTAGAAGATGACAGTAGCAGACAGCCTCCGTAGCACAGGTGGTCCGCCTGTTTGATCCCCGCACCGAGAGAAATGTTTGTGCGGCCCACAAATATTTCTTTCGGGTCTGAGTGTTTGTGAGAGCGAAAAGTCCCCCGTAGTTCCTGATACCCACTACACAAGACTCGATCTCAGTGTGGGGTCAGGACTATGTATGTTACAGTTGGGTGTTATTCATTATTTATTCATTTTATTTAAATCGCTAATGGGTCACCTTATGATAAATGGAAACAAAAATTAATTAATTACTTAATTATGAAACTAAAAACCCAAAAAAACGTAGCCGCGTTGCAAAATGTAGTATGCATTGTCAATGTTTGCTAAAAAGTTTTCTGATGAAGAATAAAAACGGACTTAGTGGGCGAGCATAGGAATTCCTGTTAAATAAGAATGTGGTGTTCAAACGACCTATTTTTTGTAGAGTATGTAAACAAACAATCATGAAATATTGCTATATACTGATAGACAAATTGCATTTTTATATTAAGACTAAAAGTTTAATGGAAATGGCCGATATACAAATAAGTTTTTTACTGCCAAATGGATATGATATAAATTGTCATTATTTAAGTTAGAATGTTTGTATGTTTGTGCGCTTGTGAGCTAATGTCATAAACTGGTAAACTTACTTCGATTAACTTGGTATGTAGTCCTGGATTAGCCATTGACATATATGGACAGGGCGGAAAGTGCGGAAAGTAGTCCGATATGAGTGGTGCGACGCTCCAATGCATCTCTAGTGGAGCATTACTAAAATTAATCATCAATCAACTAAAATTAATAAATAATTGTCTCGCAACGATTTTGAAAATGCTTGCTTGTATTACGACAGAAAGTTTAATAAAAATGAACTAAACGTTTTTACCACAGTTTAGATGAAATCTATTAAATTAAGTTTTTGATTTTCATGGTTATCATTTGAAACTGCAAATGTACTGAATGGCCTATTCTTAGTTTTTAAATCAATGGGATTGGTGGAATTATTTTTCGAAATAAAATTATAAACATATAAGTACTTGTATCTCGAAAAATATAGTAATCCCACGGGATGAAAAAGGCATTCAAACATACATATTTGTTACGAAGATAATAAGTACTATCAGAATTGCCGTGGGGTCTATTTAATATATTTAACTTATAACGGCTATTTAATTGCCTATAATAAAGTAATGTGATTTAATTTCAATTATAACAGTACGAAAAATATTTTGCTTATGTAGACTGGGCCCAAAGAATTCCTACTCGAGTGAAGCATATAAATAATTAAAACGGCATACAAACTTACAGAACAAAATCCATCATGACAAAGAAACCCTCACGTCAGTAAACTGCACACAAAACAGTCTATCATCTAGTCATCCTGACACATCCTTCGGGAATAAAGCGCACACAAGCGGGCACAAAGAGGGCCCTCGTGATACAGGGTAAACGACCATTAAAGGAACAGGGGCGTCTATTGTTTCAATTAAAATTTCCGGATCCTCCGGCGGAGTCGCAACTCATAAAATGCGACATCAAATCTGGAGTCACTCCTTGTACTTGTAAGACACATCGTTTAGCCGTATTCATAGTATTAAAACCTATTTTAGTAGAACTTTTTGTCCCACATGTACTCAACACACACATGACTCCGACAAATCAGAAGTGTGCCCTGGGATTTGAGGTATTTGTGGTAGCAGAAATGAACGATTCAAAAGATCTTGTGAAAGACTGAATAAATAATATTTTGATTTGATTTTGAGCTCGCGACCACCGTGAACATGTTGGTGGAGTCTCATCAGTTACCAACAGATTACAAGGCCCTGGACTGATCGTATCTTCAACAAAATACTACTCTGCCCCTTGAAACCTGTGTAATATTTAGTCAAAACATCTCGCATGCAAGTGAAAAATAATCTTCACTAAAACCGTGAATGATGCAAGTTATGAATGCAATACGCTGTTGACCCGGCAGCGTTGATATTACGGTGTGGGTGTTTGTAAAAGCTCTCAAAACGCGAATCAGCTAACGCGTGGCTGCCGGGTTAAGCCATTTTATATCACTCGTGAAATAAGTGTGCTCTCGCAGGTACTTTAAATGAAATGTTTTTTTTTTATTGCAATAATAACGAGACGAGCTTGCCATTCGCCTGAAGGTAAGCGATACAACACCATGGATTACAAAGCAATGCTTGGCATTCCACTGCACCTACCATCCTGAGACATAGGATGTTAAGTCCCAGTATGCCCAGTAGTCTATCTAGCTACAATGTCCTTCAAACCGGAACACAACATTGCACTGCTGTTTGGCGAAATAGATATTGCGGTGCTAACCTACTCAGGCAGGCAACCTACCCTTCACATATAAGAAACCTACCTATATTTTCGGGATATGCAAACCTAATTTAATTTGGTACATTTTATATTAGTCATTACTATAAATATTGTTATTAGATCTCCGATATCGCATAACCTGAATGACAGTATCGTTGTATCCAGTCGGTGCAATTTCCGTCGCTAGCTCGTACACTCCGTACGATTTCCTGCGACATATTGCTCACGACGCTTTCATATTGTACAATTACTTATTAAACTCGTAGATGTTGTGAGTAATGCCTCACATAACCGTTTTGTGACAAACGACAAGGTGACGATTTAAATACATCTATACAAGCCATACAGTTTTACAGCATGAATGGTCACAGCTCAATATACTGGGTATCTCAAGACTGCTACCGAAAACGAAGCCGGGTGGTAGTTTTAGTGACTACTAAGTACTAACACAATGCAACTAAAAATTTCGCAAAGAAACGCGACAATTATTTTTTATGATTTTTTAAATATCGTCATTTTTGGGTGGTAAATCCATAGTTTTTGCTGAAATAATAATTTAAACTCTTTAATACCTTAGATTATTTATAAATAAAAGAGTATACACTATTATTTTAGGAAAAAACTATTTTACCACCCAAATATGGTCATAGGAAAAAATAACAAAAAAAAAATTGTCGCTTTTTTTTGCAACTTTTTCTGTTCCATTGTGTCTGAAGTAGCTTAAACTACCACCCGGCTTCGTTTTCGGTAGCAGTCTTGATATACCCTGTATGTGTGAACGAGCGAAGTCACAGTAAAATGGCTAGCATTTGAAATTATAGCACGTAGCTGCGCGAGAGAATGCTTAGAGCATTTAACATCCATCTGACCCAGTGCAATATTAGTTTTCACTAGTGCTGTAGAAATCAGCCGAGCTTGCGCTCCACTAATTGAGTTCGTACTCAATATAACTTTGAAAATGTGCATTACAAAGGAAAATGCCCATTCACAGTATCGGTTAAAAAATATGGTAGATCCCGACATAGATACTGCTTAAAATTTATTTAGCATTTTTATGGTATGTCCATAAACTTTTCCCGTTTTATCCCGGGCGACATATTTTTATGAAATAAAGTAATTATAATCACATTTTACATTTTGTTCACAGAGCCGAAGACAAAAAATATTTTTATGTTACACATCAAGTTAATTTCTCTAAGAACTCTGGGCCTGGGTCGCAATAATATTAATATTTATTGAAAACGTATATTTTTCCCTACACAAAAAAGTAGATTTTATCGAGGCACAAATATCTTCGCGCCGATGCTAAGTTTTACAGTAAAATGGGAATTCCCCTTTTCTGAAATGATTTTCATTAATTGCTTTTCTGTAAAAAACCGCAAGTCTTGCAAGCTTTGTTATCATAACTACGAAATATCATCACGAATTTAACCCTCCTATGTTATTTGCTAAAACCTTTTTCGTTGTATATATTCTTTAGATAAAAAAGCTATTTCTATATTTTGATTCCGACAAATCGTGTGGTTGAACATACAACTCGAAATGTGGGCCTAGCAGGCTACCTCTGCCTACCCCTACTAGGAAACAGGCATGAGTTTAACGTAATATATGTATGTACGTACTTATTTAATAATCAGGCATATCGTAATTTATAGTATAGAATTTAAAGTTACATTATTTATGTTTTCTGAGTTTAATCATAAAAATATAAATCCGTAACAAATTCATTTGATAGTTCGTCAGGTGTCTCAACACTAGCGCACGGCTGTAAACAAATTAGGTCGCGCCGGGCAGCCATTAAGATCGTTTAGGGCGAATCGTAACACCTCTGCTATAATTAAACCTGAGAGTTAATTTAACTGCACCGTTAGCGCGGCTGATTGTATTTACACTGCACACAACACGCCGCGAGTGTTGGCACACTTAAATAGTAATAAATACAATAAATACACCTAACAGTCGCATACATAGTTCTGACCCTACATTACGATCAATTAAGTCTTGTGTCGCGGGTATCTAAATCTACGAGAGACTTTGCGGTCTCAAAAACACCCAGAGCCGACACAAATTTTTGTTGACCTCTCGTTTCACAGTCGGCGTCAAAAGCTCAAAACACATTATAGGTTTTCGTCTTACGCATAGAGTAAAGAGCGGTAAGTACGGGGCCAACTGACCAATCAGGACGATGGAACGTACAAGGTTCTTTCTATGTAGTCTGTGGTCACGTCTTAAGCGTATGACCTATAATGTGCACACAACAAAAGAATCCATTGTTCAGATCCTTCAGATCGCTCTAAGACGCGTTGCTCTAGTATTTATGGCCGCTTCTTTACTCTATGCGTAAGACGAAAACCTACAATGTGTTTTCGGCTTAACCAATTGCGCTACGGAGGCTGTCAAACACTTAAAACAGGTGGCATAACATAAACTACATAAATATGGTATGGTAGTTTGGTAAGATTATAATAGAAAAACTCGCAAATCACGACTATGAAATCGAATCCGGAAAACCATTGACCCCATACTTAGTGAATGAAACGATCCGATCAACCTGTCAACGGACTGTAAAATAAACAAACAGCGCACCACGCGCAGGTCATTCTCAGCGCGACGGAGGTCATTTCATCACAATAACTATTATACAATCATCATGTAATTTCACGGTACATGGAAATATTCAATGTTATATACACGTATTTAGGCCTCGACGGACGACCTCAATTGATTAGATGTGCGAAAGTACAAAAACATTACTAGTAAAGATAATGTTTTTGGCTACATTGTATTCTAAATATTCTGTTCAATTCTTTTAGGTACCCTGAATCGATTGTGTGACTTGGGTGCGTCTGATAGTAAGTGCAATGCAGTCCAGACATAGTAGCAAATACCTTTGTTCTAAATCGAATACACAAAGGTTTTTTTTTATATACTGGTTGGCATAGTGGCGGCATTGCACCTGATGGAAAGTGCCAATGCCGCCCAGGCAAAGTATCCATTGGCATCGGACGGCAGTCCCATGCCAATGGAAACAATTATGCCGGCCTGCTAAGGTGCCTCTTCACACCGCGGCGGAAGGACCCAGGATTGTAGGAAGGAGAGAACACGTGCGCCGGCAAACAATTCCACAGCCTGACGGTGCGGCACAAAAACGAATTTGAGAACCGTTTGGTTCGCGCCGGGATGGTGTGGAATGTGATTCGTCCCATACTTCTTTACCGATACTAGATATACAAACAATAATAGAAACTCCGCAAATAAATGATGTAAAGATGTCTTCTTTATAAAATGCACAGTATGGAAAGAGACGAATTGGCTTTTAAGATTTGGACACACTATAATTAGGGCAAGGTTAATTTAGTCAGTCATTAAGCAGAAAACATTAGTCCTGTTGTGAGGATCAAACTAAAACCTTTCGTTTTGCGCCCACTCACTCTGCTCCGGCCATTTATTAATGAACAGTTGACATTGTAATGACGTAAGCGGACTTGTAAAAACAACAAACAACAATGTTACCTTTACCATTTAAGCTGAATGAAATATAAAATTATTGAGTAATGATTTTATTGAACATTTTGTTCAATCGATTTATGTCTGTAGACAGCAAATACGGATGACAAATACACAGTGGGAAAGTTCGGTTTGGTACGTAAAATCCGCCAACACGCACTAGGCCAGCGTGGTGGACTATATGGCCTAACCACTCCCAATCGTACTCTCGATTGTAGGAAAGGCCCGTGTCATGCAGTGGGACGTATACGGACTGATAAAGTACACAGAGGTGAACAATAAATGCATATTCGAGTTACATTTGTACATATTGGTGCAACATTGCATGGCATACTGTAAGATCAGCATTTTAACCAGAAATAGCTCAGTTCCTTGCGGTTATCTTCATTCCATGGTCATTGGTCGCATTGTGGCTTTGTACCGGTTAATAGTAAAGACGTTCTTATTTACCTCTATGGGCATAATTCATTCGTATTAATACAACTTAGATACAGAGAGCCTTATTAATAAACTCAGATAAACAAGGGATTAACTTTAATCCAAGGCCTTAGAATCGACTCGATTATTTGGTCCATTTTTTTACTTTTAAAATCCCTGGGTTGCCATAACGGGATTTTAATGGTAGGCCGAAGTACATTCGTCTTTATTAATGAAGCAATAAGCTAAATAAGCTAAGTTAACCCTCAATAAACCGAATTTATTAATAAGGCCCATAGTCACTCAAAGATGGGGATCTTTGACATAAAATCTATCGAGAAAAAAAAAGTCTGGGTCATCTTATCTTTAACAGCGCAATTAACTAATGATATTTAACAGAGCTAACATATAAATAATATATACGAATACATATATACATATACCTCGTGAATGTTGCACGAAGACCGTGGCTTCCAACAGGTCGCTTTGAAAATCCTTGGAGGAAGCCGCAAGTGTTTATATGGTAGTGGACTTCCTGCGGCCGAATACGATTACACAACTAGTTTTATTTGCAGTCACTTTTCCATCTTGTTAAACATTATATAAACGAGATATTTCCCCCGAAACAAAGGCTTGCAAACATTCCATTAGAAATCCGAGAAAGTTGTTTCAAAAAAAATTATTGCACCAAATGCCATTTCTAAACCACTTCAAAAATATTTTCAACTAAGTAAGTCGCTGTTAAAAATATGCATCAGAGCGGAAATTCGACGTGCACCCCGCTCGTTAGTTTAATCAATTTGTTGCAAAAATTAATTAATTGTTAATTATACCAAGTTTTATTGCTCATGTCTTTAGTACTGCGAGATTTTTAACTATACAGCAAAGATAATGTCTGTTTATGGGCTAGCAGCTAGTTTGGGCAAACAAGAAACCCTATAAAATCCTCCTGCGGATAATAAACTTCAAAACATCTGTTCATTTTAATGTGTGAAATGAAATGTCACGGAGGAAATTTAATTAAGAAGATACCCATTTAATTCAAATTCAATTCTATGGCAATCTGTTGGCTTCATATACTTAATCTAAAATCGATCTGTAAAACACGTCCGTTAAATCAAAATTCTTGTATTATTAAAAATTACACTAAACATAGCATTGCGCTGTGCCTTTGTTTGTTAATAAGACATTACTCGAAATTCGACTTTAAACAATGATGAATAGGAATCAAAACAACGATTCACCGCATTTACAATTATATTTCTGTTTGCTTTAATCATGTAGGTTCCTATTTTACTACACAACGGAATGTCGGATCTAATAATGATTCGGGCGCAAATGCGGCTGTTATTTACGGTTGCCTATTTCGGTATGCAATAGGGAATATGCATGTCATTTTTTTATATTTTTAATCAATTCTGTATGTTATTACATTATCGGAAAAAAATATAAGTCTTTGAAAATATCATTCAAAAGAGTACAAAAAAATAATCAAAACTGCTATCAGTTTCGAAGCATTCAAACGCCATGTTGGCGCGAACTCGCTGTGACGTCAAAGGTTGCGTTATGAACAACGTAGTATTTGGATAAAGTTTCTTTCATGAATTGCTACAGAACTGTATTTCGCGACAAAATAATCCATTTTATTTAATAGTATAAAGAAAGCACAAAATAACTCATAAACAAACGTAAAACAACAAGCTAAAACTTCATAAGAACGCAACCATTGTCGTCACTTTCCTTTTCAAGTAATAGATCGCGTTTCGGAAAAATGCGCGGCAAAGGAGAAGGGGCATCCCAGCCTATCGACCAATAACGACAAGCCACATATCGATGGAAAGGTCTTTTCAGATGCTACAACTTCTTCTATGGCAACAAAATCGAAATCGCTGTATTTTAGAAAATATAGCTACTTAAAGACTGCAGGAAAATCACGTGAAAGGGCCTCGCCATAGTGAGCAATAACAACAAGCGATGCGTCATTAGAAAGGTCTTCTGAAATACTATAACTTCTTCTACAGCGGCCAGTATCAAATCTCTGCGTGGAAAAAAATATCGCTGCGTAAAGGTAACGCAAGGATGACAATATGTATATGGACTCATAGCCTGTTGACCAATAACGACGAGCCATATATCATTCGAAAGCTCTCTTTATTTTCAACAACTTCTTCTTTACCAACAAATCCCGATTCGCTGTATGGAAAGAAGTATATCGACATTAAGATATCGCGAGGCTCATATGTATGGACTCAAGCCTATCGAACAATAACGACAAACGATATGTCAATGGAAAGGTCTTTTCAGATGCTACAACTTCTTCTATGGCAACAAAATCCAAATCGCTGTATTTTAGAAAATATAGCTACTTAAAGATTGCAGGAAAATCACGCGAAAGGGCCTCGCCATAGTGAGCAATAACAACAAGCGATGCGTCATTAGAAAGGTCTTCTGAAATACTATAACTTCTTCTACGGCGGCTAGTATCAAATCTCTGCGTGGAAAAAAATATCGCCGCATAAAGGTAACGCAAGAATGACAATATATATATGGACTCATAGCCTGTTGACCAATAACGACGAGCCATATATCATTCGAAAGCTCTCTTTATTTTCAACAACTTCTTCTTTGCCAACAAATCCCGATTCGCTGTATGAAAAGAAGTATATCGACATAAAGATATCGCGAGGCTCACATGTATGGACTCAAGCCTATCGACCAATAACGACAAACGACATGTCAATGGAAAGGTCTTTTCAGATGCTACAACTTCTTCTATGGCAACAAAATCCAAATCGCTGTATTTTAGAAAATATAGCTACTTAAAGATTGCAGGAAAATCACGCGAAAGGGCCTCGCCATAGTGAGCAATAACAACAAGCGATGCGTCATTAGAAAGGTCTTCTGAAATACTATAACTTCTTCTACGGCGGCTAGTATCAAATCTCTGCGTGGAAAAAAATATCGCTGCGTAAAGGTAACGCAAGGATGACAATATGTATATGGACTCAAAGCCTGTTGACCAATAACGACGAGCCATATATCATTCGAAAGCTCTCTTTATTTTCAACAACTTCTTCTTTACCAACAAATCCCGATTCGCTGTATGGAAAGAAGTATATCGACATTAAGATATCGCGAGGCTCATATGTATGGACTCAAGCCTATCGACCAATAACGACAAACGATATGTCAATGGAAAGGTCTTTTTGGGTGCTACAACTTCTTTTACGGCAACAAAATCGAAATCGCTGTATTTTAGAAAATATAGCTACTTAAAGACTGCAGGAAAATTACGCGAAAGGGCCTCGCCATAGTGAGCAATAACAACAAGCGATGCGTACTACATAAAGTTAATGTACACTGTTATGTGCGTGAAATAAGTCCAGTGTAAGTTTTCTGATAAAATGAAATACAATAAATTCAATCGATTTTGTCGATTAAATCGATTCGCGACATTTATGTTTATAATTAAGATATGTGTTCATTTTCCCGTGAAGTCAATTATTGTAAACGTTCTTAATAATAGATCCGGAGGGCTCTTAGAAAAAAAAAACACTATTTAACATAGAAAAACAAATAATATGTGGACATTAAGTAGGTATGAACTGCTTCGGTGGCGTAGTTCTACTATGGTATGTTTGCAAAGTGGAGGCCTCTGGTTCAAATCCCGTGTGGGGTCGAAGTGAGACTCCATATGCATATTTTCATTCTTACGTTACCTTTGCGCACCGATATTTTTTGCCACGCAGAGATTTGATACTGGCCGCCGTAGAAGAAATTATAGTACTTCAGCTTTTTAATGACGCATCGCTTGTTGTTATTGCTCATTATGGCGAGGCCCTTTCGCGTAATTCTCCTGCAGTCTTTAAGTAGCTATATTTTCTAAAATACAGCGATTTCGATTTTGTTGCCATAGAAGAAGTTATAGCATCTGAAAAGACATTTCCATTGACATATCGTTTGTCGTTATTGGTCGATAGGCTTGAGTCCATACATATGAGCCTCGCGACATCTTTATGTCGATATACTTCTTTTCATACAGCAAATTGGGATTTGTTGGCGAAGAAGAAGTTGTTGAAAATAAAGAGAGCTTTCGAATGATACATGGCTCGTCGTTATTGGTCAACAGGCTATGAGTCCATAAACATATCTTCATCCTTATGTTACCTTTAAGCAGCGATATTTTTTTCCACGCAGAGATTTGATACTGGCCGCCGTAGAAGAAGTTATAGTATTTCAGAAGACCTTTCTAATGACGCATCGCTTGTTGTTATTGCTCACTATGGCGAGGCCCTTTCGCGTGATTTTTCTGCAATCTTTAAGTAGCTTTATTTTCTAAAATACAGCGATTTTGGTTTTGTTGCCATAAAAAAAGTTGTAGCATCTGAAAAGACCTTTCCATTGACATATCGTTTGTCGTTATTGGTCAATAGGCTGGAGTCCATACATGTTTGCCCCTTCTCCTTTGAAATGTCATTTTTTAAGTATTTATTTTACCGATTTAGAGTTGATAAATTAAAAAAATATCTTAAAGGTATAATTCTATATTAATAAAGATTACAAAAAAAATACTTTCACTTAGTTTAAAGTCTGGTGCATGTTCCCTATTGTACCAAAGAGTACGTATTACGCTCGAGTAGGGTTGAGGGATAACAATATATCGATTCTGTATATCGATATCAACGTTCCTTAGGGGTTACTATATACACGAAACTCAAATGTTCAGATGTAATTATAAAATAAGTAAGATTTAAGATTTCCACTTCAAAAAATGAATACTATCCTCTATAATACTTATAATTTCCGAAATTAGTCTTTGTTTACGACGTACGATAAAAGATTCCACCATTTTGTGGAGTATTAAGGCACCATAGTTAAGTTTTACGTCATCATCGTAGATTAACCTCCCTTAATCATTACATAGTATAAAACAAAGTCGCTTTCTCTGTCCCTATGTCCCTATGAACCTTTGTATGCTTAAATCTTTAAAACTACGCAACGGATTTTGATGCGTTTTTTGTTAATAGATAGAGTGATTAAAGAGGAGGGTTTATATGTATAATACGTATATATTATTGTACAGAAATCTATTTGTACCCAGGCGAAGCTGGGCCGGGCCGCTAGTTGGTTAATATAATGCGAAAGTCAGTGTTGATGTGTCCTTCTTTACCTCAGTAATAAAGTAATCATTATGGCTTTACATACATCTATAAATGAGAAGATCTCTGAGAGGATCTGATTAAGCCAAAGTTTAGAGAAAAATTGCATGGATATTATTTCGTTGCTTGTAGTTATTTATGTAGCTCCTATTTCCGTGTATTGAAAGTAATCAGCAAGGAAGTAACGAGATGTCAAGATGCGGGGTCAATTCACACAGCAGACTAATATAAATCAATACTTTATGCCAAATAATATTTATAAATCCCTATTACCAATACAATAATGTACATATTTCAGACGCCTCCTCTACAATTCAAGACTTTAGATATGGACCTATGCTTCGAAAAGTAGGTAATATTCAACTACAGATACATAAAAAATATTAGAGGTATTTTTGAAATGACGTATGTGTGTTTATCTCTTGGATTCAACTCCCGAAATTTGATTACCCGTACCGATTTGCCACCAAATAGACTATCACTGCTATAACTAGATACCTACATATCATATGCTAATTCTGTATTACCACTTTCTTTATATTCAGCCTGACCTTATTATGTCGACATGAAGTAACAAGCATAACTTGCAGAACGATTTGGCGGGACGATATTACTACAGCACCTGTCTTACACCATTTGACACAATGTACACGCCACGTCCGCCAAAACACCTATTTCAATGGAAATATCACTGTCTGCATGTAGGTTATTTCATTTTAATAATAATGTATGTTCCGAGTAATGAATACACATTTCAGCGTCAACTTGCCAACAGACACCGGTTCAGCTAATAAACCATTAGAGACACCATTCACGGTATTATCTGACACTGGAGATATCTGGCTTCTCTTTCTAACGCATTTGTGTTAACGAGAAGGAAAGAGAGAGACGCAGTTGTAAACACGTCCACAGAGAACATTAAAATAAAAATAGAGGGCATTTACGACCGTGAACTTAACCCTGCACACTTCCCCGTTGGAAGTAACATCATTATCACTTAATAAGGAGATGTGATGCACGCTAATACTATTTGTATGAGACAATTCACATCCTACATTCTACAACTAGGCCCGAACTGACTGTCTCATTCATAGACAGTTTTAAATCCTATTTCAGCTACCGAATGTTTTATCTTCGTCGCTCAAATTGAATTCAAAATTTGTCAAAAAGGGTGTTTAAAATTACGATAGGTAAATAAAAAATAAGGCCTATCATTATTACTAATTTAATGCAGTAAATTATCTCACATAGCCCTGTTACAAAGAGAATAATGAATTTACCAGATTACACTTTCTTTCAGGACAAATTGATTCGTTGCTCGGTTGCCGCGCGAGAGAAAAGCGTGCCAACAAAAACATAGTATTATTATATTACGTGGTTACTGTAATAGAACAAGAGCCCGTGTGTATTAAAGTTTGGAAATATAGTAATATTTCATAACACGTTATTTTGCCAGCCGTATAGAATAAAAGCTTATCTTTGGTTAGTAAGGCAACTATGAACAAATGTTTTTTTGGTATTCAGTCACTATTGATGTTTCTTTTATATTTCCAGATAGATAAAAGTTGATAACTTCCAAAGCAACCACAATCGAAATTTTATAATAGCTGATTGTGTGATGCCTATGTCAGAGGCATGTCCAAACTTTCAGCTTGTATATAATGACGAAAGTCTAGCGACCACGGGCTCTTGCTCTACAATATCCGTTACTAAATAGTACGTTCTCGAATCGTTTGAAAACTATAACTTTCGCTCCAAGATGTGACAGCACTGAAATTATCCAAACAATTTAATAGTGGCGAGTCTAACAGAAAAGAATGGAAGCGAAAGTGGCAAGTTTCCCTTATTTTCTTTTTAATCGACTTAATAAGAAGAGATTATCAATTTGATGTATGTAATTTTGTCAGAATGGCACTGTTATTTAAAAAAAGATAACAATCGGAATGAGGAAGATCTTGGTGTTAAGACTTGTGTAAATATTAGTTTTATTTCAATGTGTAACATTTCGTAAGAAACCATTGTTATGACACGTTTGTATGACAATTATTATGGTTTATCGAAATAATTATGAATAAAAATGTATCGATATTTTTGCGACATTTTTATCAAAGTACTTACTTATGTATTTTTGGGTTGTTTTACAAAACATCGAGGTAATGGGCTGGAATGACAAAATATATCTAGATAAGAACCCAGATACTGCAGGATTAATATAGAATAGAGTTGTACGCGGTGCTAGTTAAAATCTTATCCTATATTCGTACATAAAATTGAATGCTAGTTAATTCAGTTCCTATGGATTTGCCCGATTGATGTTGTTCATTGACGTGAAGATATTTTACATCAGTGGTTGTAACCGGTGGCCCGCGAACACTGGTGGTCCCTGGAAGCTTCCATAGCAGAGCCATTCCAAGACCAGCCAGAATAATTTTGTGCTTGTTTTATTTGTGGATAAATAGAAAATCCTTTAATAATATGTATTTCGTTACTGTATAGACATACAACCAAACCAGTCAATCAACTGGGTGGTCAAGGGTTAGACAAATTTTTTGTCAAATTGTTCCTCATGACTAATGGCCGATGCCAAATAATCAATCGAAAAAATTAGATTGAAGTCAATCTGTTTTGTTGTCTGTGTTTTTTTCTACTTTTCGATTGGTCTCCTGTCATGTTGCCATAGTTCATTCACTACTGAGATTGATTATTGGCAATATAGTATCAGAAAAACGATTGAGCTGTCAATCTAAAACGGCAAATTTTGGATTGGGTTTGTTTATTGGCAGCGGCAATAAAACGTTAAGTTCTACTGTTTAAAACAAATGCATTGAAGTTTCATAAGTAATATAGGTGCTATTTTCATAGAATCAACATCTAGTATAGAGGGTGTAATAGCCATTTAATCAAGTAGTCTATAATAAATGAAGCAACAATGTCTTCAGCAACAGTTACATAACATCACGTGTAGCAACACATAGGCACTTTCCATTTTCACACATTACAAAATTGCCGGCGAAATTATAGATTTACAGCGTTTCGTTTCAGCGAACGTTTTATGTAACCCCGATAGAATTACGTATTGGCTACGAGTACGGAACACGCGCGTATTAATTGTAACACTTCCTCATTTGCTCATGGACTAAATGCACCCGACTTGGGCACGCTCTTTGTTATTACCCAGCTAGCCTTCGTGCGATAGACTAGAACACGAAGACTCGAAGAGCTGGCACGAAAGCCGCAGGTTTAGAGCTAGTGCACACACCTGATTGAAGTTACGTGGGGTTATTCAATCATTCCTCTACATCTAACTTTCGGTGATATATAGGAAAATGAGTAAGCTTCAAATGTATATTATGATTTTCTTTTTTAATTGGTCGTTAATGATTGTATCACTTACTTTGCCGGCGAAGAAAACAAGACTGTCTGAAATTCAACAGATCTTAGAAAGCCTGCGTCGCAACTTACACCCTATCAATCTAAAGCGTAGAAGAGGCTTATATACAACCGTATGCAGATATCTTGGTTAGGTAAATCAGCCCACTACATATTTTTTTTGATTCAATGAATGGGGAGACGAGCATGCCGTTCGCCTGCAGTTAAGCGACACGACCGCGACGACGAGTAGTAAAACCAAAACAACACCTAGGATTACAATGTACTTCTTGGCATTCCACTGCGCACGCCATCCTGAGACATAAGATGTTAAGTCTCAATATGTGCAGTACGTACTCTGAGTACAATGTCCTTCAATCCGAAACACAACACACAACTGCTGTTTGCGCGGAGAAATAGACATTGCGGTGGTAACTGTCAAGGCGGCATCTCACCTGTGTGGGACCATCCATCCATCCATCCATCAGCCAAAGGAAGTCCACTGCTGAACATAGGCCTCCCCCAATGATTTCCACAGAGACCTGTTGGAGGCAGCCTGCATCCAGCGACATCCCGCGACCTTTACCAGGTCGTCGGACCATCTTGTGGGTGGACGTCCTACGCTGCGCTTTCCGCTACGTGGCCTCCATTCGAGCACTTTCCGACCCGTGTGGGACCTACCACCAGCAAAAGTATTAAAAGGGTATTGTCAATTTACATGATAGTTTAAAGCTGTAGAACATAGTACCCACGACACAAGACGCCTACCTCTATGACTACTGTGGGGATTATTTATTTATAGTAATAGCAATAATTGTATCGGACGACCTTACAAGCGATTACACACAGTTGAAGGAGCGGAAGAGCGCGGCCTTAGAATACCGGCGATCGCTCTAATGCGATCTGCTACCAAGGGTATGAGTATTTGATCTAGACAAGGAACAAGTCTAGTAATTAGCTACGATGGATTTCTGATCTGAATTGACTAAATAAAATTGCTATTTTAAAACTTTTGGTGATTTTTCACAGACGTCTAGCCAGTTCTGAATCTTGAACTTTACTTGACGAGCAACAAAAAATTGACTATCCCGATGTTACGTTCCTAAATAAACAGTGGTTGGTACAAAGTTGTAAACTGAACTATTGAAATCTTTGTTTACAAATAGTTTCATCATTATCAATAGCCTAGATGCCCATCCACTATACCTAGGTTAAGAAATTAATTTCTATTAAGAAAGGGTTGTCTAATTATCACTACAGGCGTGTTGAAGTTATAACAGGAAAAAAGAAATGGCTAAAGAATAAGCTAATCCATCTATTCTACCGGCGAGTGGCGGAATATGGAACTAAAAATAAAAATGGAATAAGTAATATCTATTAAACGCTTCTATTGAGATATATTTTTATAGTATGAACTACCAGCAATTATACTTATTATCGAATAGTATTAACATATATCTAAATTAATAAAATGTTAAGGGAGGAAAACTGTCAACAGTTTGACAACAACGCATTCAGACGCCAAAAAATACGCCAAAAAATGCCATAGACGATCCATAGTAAAATAATATATGGATGAATATACAAAAATTGGGTAACTCGCTGTCATCAGCCAATATATACAAAGTCTTATTATATTTTATTGAAATAACAACTTATTTTAAAACAATGAAAAGTCCTTTATATGGTCACCCAATTTCACTTATTCATTTTAAATACAAGTTAATAAAAAAACAAAATTAATACTTAAAATGTCAGTCCTTTGGCATGTCACAATCCCGAAAACCAACAATCAAGTGACTATCTATTAAACATTATCATTGATTTAAGAAAACTTACTAATTTACTACAATCTGTGATGAACATAGTATTATATACTACAACTTTCATAATGCAATGTTCTCCAATTTATTTAAAAAAAAATAAGAAACTTTGTGTTTGTTTTCATCCGTCCGTTGTGTGTTCTTTAAATTTGAAATTCTCGCCATATATCACCGAGTCAAGGTTAAATCCTTGTTTATGTATTAATGTTGGTAATGAAGTTAGTTGCGGACAGCACAATTTGACGGCTGCCATAACTGTACGAGTTCTTGGGTTGTGTTTGTCTTCTATACACAAGCAAAGCCAGTCAAAATTTCAGTCCCGTGGTGGGTCGTTATTTTCTTGTTAATCTGAGGTTTATCATCATTTATACATAATTAACTATGATTTGTTAAAATGTGGTTTGTTGATATTCGAAATTATCAAAAAAAAACATTAGTTCTGATTATAACCTCAAATTATGTCTTTTTCGTCAATCCGCTGGCGTCAGTCCTTTGTCAGGTATCGCGCCAGAGGATTGAATTGTCTCCATAATACTGCTTTTTGTTGTTGTTTTAGAGCACTTTTATCTTAATTGCTACCGTGTATAAGCATTTCTATTTTATATTTCAGTTTAGAATATCATACGGCACACTAAAAGCAATTTGACTAGGGAAGAAGATTAGAAAAAAAAGAGAAGCCGAAAAGGCTCGCTTGGCCAGAATTAAAAGTGCCCCATTAAATTAGCGGAATACAAAGAAAAACAAAAACTTCAGTACTTAAGGAAATAACTAAAATTTTTAATAAAAACCTACTTCAAAACAAAAAACCACTAAAAACCAAAAAATAATAAAATATTAAGTTACGCATATATTTTGATTTGTTGGCTAGTCAAGTCATTAAGCAAATTAATCAACATGCACAAGTCCAATGAAATAAATATTATTTTTTTGCTTTGCAGTGGTACTTATTATTTTAATATTTTTTGTGGTTTTTGTTTTGAAGTCGGTTTTTATTTTTTTATAAAATATTTTAGGTATTTGTATATTTTTAGTGTTGATAGGCATTTCAATGAAGAAGAGTTGGTCCCACGAGGAATATGTTCTTTCCGATGACAATGAAATCGCTAAAATCAGTTAATGCTGCCGAAGATATTGGTATTTACGTTTATTTTAATTTTATAATTATTTTTAATTGTTACTAAGTGATTTGAATACTTAAAAGACATGTGCCATTATTAAAACTAAGAGATTTGTACTAATTCTTATTAAATTTCATTATAATTTTTAGAAAATTGTGTACTTTATCAGTACTATGTTAGCCTCGTCAGTCCCCTGGCAGTCAAATTCAGAAAATTTTAAATATCTCATAATTTACTTAAAAAAGTGACTGGCCCGATTTGGAACAATATAATCATTAGATTTGTCATCATATGCACCCGAATTTGTTATAATTTGATTTAATTATTATAGTAAACAAAATATCCTCAAAAGTTACCCAACTTTTGTATAATCACCCATATATGAGATATCGAAGAATCAACCGTGTTTTATTATAATGGTGGCGTAAATACCCCAAATGATGAAACGATGAGTAGCATGCTTAGTTTCGGAATTGACAATTTCATAGAAACAGAATCCCGAACCCGCATCCGGCACACATCACTTGCACAAAAAAGTCCCCTGCACCCCGCATGGTGTATTCCAAACACACCTACGTAAATAAGCCATTGTACTCCGTGGCGCAGTTGTTACGGCGGCTGTGAAACAAGAAGCAACGGGTTCGAGCAGCGTCGAGGTAAACATGTGTACAGTGCACAAATAACTAGTCTTGCCATAAATATTGTAATAAAGAAAAAAGAAAATTGTTAACTGCAAATAACATTTATTACTTTTACAGTGTGTCAGTTTAATACATAAATATAAAACAATTAAAAATATAAAAAGCTTATTCGAAGTGGTCTCCATTGGCTGCAATACAGTCCTTTAAACGATGAGGCCAGTTATCAATAGAAGCACGCACTCTTTCCATGGGAAAATTCTTCACTGCCAATCGTATAGATTGTTTTAGGGACTCCAAATTATCATGGCGTTTAGAGCAAGCTGTACTCTCTAAAACTGACCACAAATCATAATCCAGCGGATTAAGATCGGGACTAGACGACGGCCAGTCTTCAGCTCTGATGAAGTCCGAAACGTTCGATTCCAACCAAGACTGCGTGGACCGAGCTTTATGACCCGGCGCCGAGTCTTGCTGGAAGGACCATACTTGGTTATTGAACATGGTGATGTTAAGGGGCTTAACTACCTTCTCAAGAATGGTATCTTGATACACTTGTGCCGATGTTTTGATACCTTTTTCACAAAAATATGGCTCAGTCACTCCTTCATAGCTAACACCCCACCAAACCATCACTGAAGTCGGATAATGTCCACGTTGCACTCTGTCGACTAATTGGGAAGCTTCCTTAGAGCTTTGAGCATAAATACGGTCATTTTGTTTGTTAAAATGTTGCTCAATTGTAAAAATTTTCTCATCCGTAAACAAAATTTTTCTGTGACCTCCCTTTGCGTACCGCTTCAGTAGTTGTTTCGATTTTACCACCCTATTCTTCTTTAAATTATCAGTTAAGAAATGGCCAGTGCGTCTCTTATAGGCTGCAAGTCCTAAGTCATCTTTTAAAATACGCGACATGGTTCTAGGTGCTATCTTCATTTCCCGAGATAAAATCTTTTGCTTTCGGACAGGATTTCTTCGAATTCTTTCCCTTACTGCTTTGACCACCTTTTTCGTACGAACACTACGTGGACGGCCAGATCTTTTTCTGTCACAAACAGAGGAGGTCTCATTGTACCTATTAATAGCCCGGTACACAAACATTTTACTAATACCAAGTGTATGGAGAGTTTTAAAAATTGCATTTGGCTCCATACCTACTTTGTGTAATGCTATCACAGCGATTCGGTTCTCTTTATCACCCCACACCATTTTAATATCGCAAAATATTTTACAATGTATTGGCGCCAAAATGAGAAAACACAATGAACAATCGTATAAAAATGACAGATTCGAAATTCAAATGTAATATTTTTTTATAATTAAGTGTAACAGTATTTATGGCCAGACTAAGTATATAATTTCAGTTATGGTTGTTTATGACAACGAAATTTCTCGTACTATATACCCGCGACACAAAACATGTCTCAGTATATACTACATGGTGATGGTCAGGAAATAATAAGTGTATTTATAAATTAATAATTATTACTTGTAAATTATGTCAGGAGTAATAATTGTATTTATAAACTTATAATCATCATTCGGAAATTATGGACGAGATTTCTAGAGCTTGCACGTCATCCCACACAATTTTGAGAGCAGCATTAAATCATTAACGCAATGACATATTCAGAGATAAGTCATCCAATCACTTGGCAAGGTCGCCGACAACAGAGACTTCTCAGCGCTCATCTGAGCGGCTGTGTGCCGGCTTTGTAGCACAAATAGTGAAATATTGTTGAAGTTTAATCACCCGAAATAATTACTACCAGATATTTAAAAATACATACATACATAGTGATATCTGCAAGTTACTGAGACACGTGTCTTGTATTATCAATATAATCTAAAGGAGACTGTGAAAATTTTGTGATTTCGAGAACATTATGCTGACCATGCAGAAACTGCTACTTATCGTTTCATAACCGGCCAAAAGAACTGACCAAACTAACATCATTCAGCTTCACAAAACATACGCTAGAGAATCGAACCCTTGACCGCGTAAAACACCAAAACACATCACTCACATGACATAATGAGGCGCATACAAATAGTCCTAGTACCGCGGACAAGTTGGGAGCTCGAACAAAGAGTTCTTTGTGCGTTCCAATGCCGCGTAACGAGGAAGGGCGTGTTACACCGCGTGCCCTTACTTGGCCGTTGGCACGCTCGCAACCAACCTTTGTTCAGACCACTACTACACCATATACATCGCTACTTTTTATAGCCCTTTCGCGGGCAGTTGTCAATTCACGACAAACGACTCGGAAAAAACTTTGTTTATTTGTATAATTAATACGAGCACCGTTTACAATCACAGCAGTGTACGGCCCACGAGCCTCCAGCATAATCAAGATTACGATTGCTATGGCTAAGTCCGTCCACCATGTTGGCCCAGTGCGGGTTGACAGACTTCACGCAGTGAATTTTGTTATTATCTTAAAGGTTTCCTTCACCATTATTATAAAACCGAGTCATAAGATTCACCGAAAGTAATTAAAAGGCAATCCTCAAAATATTCGACATAGACAATTTATAATATTACAATGACTTTACTTAAACAATCAGAATATTTTGGCCGATGACTTGGCGATGGAAAACTGTTTATATCTAAAGGACACCTTCATACACATTTTCATCAAAGATCTGCGATTGTTTTAATATAACAAATTTTCACTATATCCATACCAGTTTGATTAAAACAATTGTGCAGCGGACATCAGTAGTGCGATGATGCAAGTATTCAGTCATCAGTATGAATTACTTCACACCTACTATATTTAAATAATTAAATATTGCATTTGCATACATACATACATGTCCTCTGTATTTGTAACATTGAGCGACGTATCCCATACTTGAGACAGGACTGCAACGCAACGGTCAAAATGGCCAGTTTCCGGAACATTCGGTCATTCGAGACTCAATTAGGATCCTTAGAATTGATACATTCAATATACAGACAGAGGCATAATCCTGACCGCACTCTTATATACGAGGTATTTGGGAATTATAAGTTATGAGACTTTTTAGGGCCACACCCAAAACAAATAGGACACCTAAATATTTGTCATTGCGCAGAAATAGAACACCCCCGTGTTCTCGTTTCATATCGGCGTCAAATCAACCCCGCTAGGGAGGTTTTCAAGTTTCGGCACTAATTAAAGCAACAGATAGATTTACACGACCGTATTTCACCCGGGAAACTTCATGTTCAGGGCTTGAATAGTAACCATAAATGATGAGAATCAAATCGACGATAATTAATACAAACAGGAGAAAAGTCTAGTCTGAAGCATTTAAATATTATACGAGTCTATATATTTATATAGCTCTATATACATTTTAGTGAGACATAAAAAGAAAAAATTAATTATTTCAACCAGTTGACTTAATGGTGGCACTGACAGTTTGTGTTCGGTGGCGTCGAAAGTTTCTTAAAGAAATCTTCGCACCGATAAGTTTCATAGTAAAATGGGCACTCTCCTTTACAAATATAACTTGTTTTAACTAAAAAATCAATTACTCTAACTCTCGTGAGTACCATGTAATGATGAAGTAAGATATCGAGAGACGAAATGAACTGTACAAATGAAAGAAAATCTGTAATAGAATTATTTTACTTGCAATAATAAACAAATAAAATAGCGTTGCATATATTAATTCATATAAAACAACGTGAATTTTGATTTGTTAAATTATATATTACATCACTAATAACATACGGAATTAATTAATCCGACAAATAATTTGATAAGATTGTAAGCAAACCACTAGCGACAGACAATTGTGAGTGTAAATATATAAATTGTAAACTAATCAGTAATATTACGTGGGAAAGTCTTTATAGCATGCTAATATTTAAATAAATACAAATTGACGTACAAGCAAGGAGTGTTTAAAAATAACAAAACAACCAGTCAGAAATTTAAAAAAATGCTATTTTAATTCTTTTTTATGACATCATCAATAACATTACAGATTTCCTTTTTGATAATCATATATTCCTTGTGTATGAAAAAGTCAATGGTTGATTTAAATTATAATACTCGTTATGTCTTTAACAACTGAAATCTGCGTACTCGTATTAAGTCTATATCTATTACCTACTTTTCCGCAAAGTCATAAGCAATGTAATTATAAAACATTAAATATTTTTATTACGATTATAACATAAAACATAATGTATTTCTACATACCGTCTCCCAGTACAATCGACCGTTTGCCTACCTCATCTTCCACATTTCAAACGATTTCTAGAATTCTCAGAAGAGTTATTACACTAACACTAAAGTAATTTAATTTAATTATATAAGAAAGGACTTGTTACTTGCCTTTGACTAGCGTTGCTACTATTCTTAAAATTGTTATTAGCCTCAATTTTTTGATGCTGTAAATAAATAAATACACCTACTATTCACATGCATAATCCTGACGCCACACTAACATCGAGTCTTGTGTTGTATGTATCAGGAACTGCGAGACTTTTCGGTCTCACAACCACCCGGATCCGAAACATATACCAGTAGCTCACACAAATATTTGTTTCGGTGCGGGGATCGAACCTGCGGCCTCTTGTTTCACAGGCGGCGTCTAACCAACTGCGCCAAGTAATTAAAGCAATATTACTTGATAATATTTGACTTTTAGTGTAATATGAACGCGATCACAGAGCGTGCGCACGCTCGCAACTCAATAGATCGGATTTCGGAACGCCCGCATTCAACTGCACTCGAATTTCCTATGTTAGTCAAACACACGTACTGTTACGTACAAAAACATTATGAATAGTGTTCACTATAATACAGATTAATATGACAGGCTTTGTTTTAATCGCTATGAGATTAAGGAAGTCCAATGTCAGTCAGATAGTCAGAGGTTCAATTAGTCTGGGGTTTAGTAATAGGATAGCGAAATAAACCCCTTTTATTCATGTCATAATGCCTGCAGCATTTCCGTTTTATAATAGGGAGACGAGACAACTTTGAAGGCTTCAATACCGAATAATGGTATTATAATAAATTTCGCCAATACAACGCCACTAAGATAGAAACGAAAACGAAGCAAAATAGCCTGAAAAGTCTCTTACAGTTTTGCTAACACGAAGCTTCGAGAAACTTCCATAAATATAACCAAAACTTTCATCTTCATGAGTAACGAGTTTCATTTACTTCATTTTGATCGATGACTTACTGTAGTATCGGAAATATATGAGTGCTATGATACAGCACGACTTATAGTATGCACGCGAAATCACAATAAAATATGTCCTTTCCACGCAAATGTCGATGTATAAAATGTTATAAAATAACATTGATAGACTATAACTCGAATGCTAACTCGTTAAAGTTTAAATGCGGTCCGATCGATGCTGCGGCCCCGACGCTGAATGGGGGTCGTGGCATTAGATCAGTCTTTGCCAGCAGATCCATCACAAAGAATATAATGAAGTTGATGACACATGATTTTTATTATTTTATATGGACTTCCAATTTCAGCATAACACGTTTATGATTTGATACAGTTTAAATAGACTAAGTATTCATATTTGTACCCTAGAATTGTTAGGATCTACTGAATAGAATGCTGATCCGTCGAAAAAATCTTGGAAGTAAACGTAAAAGGGCACGAGTCGGCATACCACATGTCTTTGTACCATATTGGTCCTATCGCAACCATTTACTCTGATGATGATTCAAAAATATAACAGTTATTACGATACAAATTACATACTTTATCTTACTTATAAAAAGCTCTCAAAAACCCAATCTGTCACATCTTCCGACTAATATCTGCCAACCACTGGTCTAGATTTTACTATTCAAACTCCGATTACAGCTCGGAAAACAAAGGCTCCGGTAATGAGCCCCAGTCTTTATCAGCACGCAATACGCATGGAGACAAAGGAAATGCTCCGTGCGGATGGGACACTGACTGCTGACTACCTAATGTCTCGTGGGACAATTGAATGCGAGATTTCTCTTTCGCTGTATGAAATCTGATGAATACATAATTCAAATATTTTAAAAACCAATGATCCGGCAAGAGTCCAACGAGCTGATCTAAATTTTATTGTTGCTGAACCATATTAATTTATAGCCCATATTTTACATTCTTGTTTAATATGTTCATTGAGAATCTTTCCATCTTAAACAATTATCGTTTTTTAACCGACTTCAAAAAAAGCAGGAGGTTCTCAATTCGACTGTATGTTGCTTTTTTTTTTTTTTTTTTTTTTATGTTTGTTACCTCGTTTCTCTGTACTGCGTGAACCGATTTTGTTTAAATAAGTTTATGCCACCTATAAATGGAACGCATTCTTGACATTTTTTATTGCATTGTATATCTATGGACAATACAAATAATGAAGGGCGTAAAGTAGTTAGAGGCCATTGGGGTGGTCGTTAATCACCATTTGGTATTGATTATGTCTGAAGTTTACACCCACTTGCCACCAAGCCGATGAAAATTTTATTTTTCGTTCATTTATTGAAGGCCGGTTCGACTATTTGCCGTGTTTAAATCAAGTACTCAAATATAGACCGAGCTGAAAGTAGGTGAAACCAGCCATTTTTAAATAAATGATGGGATATATTGATGATATAAGCAATTGCCTATTTCAAGGCTCATATTACTGGGACGTACACCAGTGAAAGAATGAGATGAGAAGATGGGTTGACGCACAATCGCCATACTAATTAATAACAATTTTGGGAGATTATGTTCCGTAGATTTAAATATTACCAGATCTTTTTTCAGGTATTGTTCATCTAATATTTACTTTTATTAAACATAAATACCAACTCAATTGATCGACAAATACGGGTACTGAAAAAGTCCCATAACTCCTAAGTTTTGTGTACTAACACAGAAAATGGCCGGTAAAGAAACACCATAATTTGAATAAACAAATAAACACGCCCATACAGGCATGGAACATAAATAGCCCTATTTTTATCAATAAGGGGTCTAGACATTAAACAAATATTTGTCATTTATACAAACATTTGCGTCTATGCAGGAATAGTGATCGCGACCTTTTGTCTCTACAGGATCTCATTCAACTACGCCACTGAAGCTGTGAATCATTAAATTATAATCTAAATACGCCTTATCCATAGAAAGTTTTAAAACCTATTATTTTTTGTCCCTTTCGAACAACTTCTGAATCCTGTTGGAGTGAAGCAGACAAAACACAACTAAAATAGGTTTTAAACTGTCTATGAATAAGATCTTATGAATTTAATTCAGCGCCGATCGCGTTGTATACTCAAACAGCATCTGTTTCGCATCAATGTAATCCAGTAACCAACATTTTTCTATAGATAGACTGGGAAAGTTGCAAGTTTACGTGTATTTACTTAAACACGACTATTTTACTCACATATATTATGTATCTACATTGCATTATATATAAAGATAAGTATTTTTTTCATCTTATTCGTCGTAGGAATTTCATTCTTAATATGCCTAGCATTTTTCATAACATGTTCGATCTGGCCTAAATCCAGCCACTTCTTGGAAACTTTATAAGGTCGCCGTTTTGTTGGTGGGTGGATTACACGTTTGCCATTCCGCATGCGACACGTATACTTAAATAAATTAAAGGCATTTAAACCTCTGATTATTCAAAGTAATGTGTTATTGATTGTCATTAACCAAGCTCCATGACGGTGAAGGAAAACATCGCGAAGAATCCTGCAGACCATAGTGATTTATAATTTTAGTTTCCTATGGCTTTAAAATAATTGGTCAGGATCAGAATATTACCAAATTAAAGTATATTATATTCTCCGTAACAGTCAAGATCCGGCCGAATACACAATGGACTAAATCAACAATTCTAATGGACCGAGTTCGAACCCAGACCAGCATTTAAAATGTGTGAACCGACCCTAAATTATTCATAGTAAATAGTATTGCTTCCGTTGACAATACATTTGAAGCAAACTATATTATTTTGATGCGCAGAGAGGTTTATCTGAAACAGAGTCATGGAAAAAGACATACCTACGTACGAGACCGTACTTACCCTAAAGACCTTAGACCCTAAAATTACTTTAAAACTAGATTACTCTAACACTTGCGACATCATTTTCTATGGAATAATGAAGCAGTCATAATTCTCTATCGTATCTGATTTTACTATTTAAATATTACCAGTTTAGCAGTTTATATTGCTTATATCAAACTGTGCCACAATACCGTCATTTCATCATGATTACATCCATGAATCATGCTCTTTATTGGATTGGACACTTATACAAGAATGCACCCGGTTTTTGCTTCTTATCCAATTATCGGTGTGACTCAGTGAAATTCATTCTAATGTGCTGTTTTTCCACCGCATTATTCTCCGTATCATCTCCACAAGTGAAGCACATAGTGATATTACATTTTAGTGAATACAATTGGATTCTATTTCGGGTGATAGCTCTCAACGGAAAGCTGAAGTGGCGGTGGGCGGGAAATAGCTCGCGATATCACGGCCGTCCGACTGCGAATATTCTGGAATAGCTGAATAAATAAGTAGATAAGCAAAATAGCTCTCCAATTGAATATAATGAAAGAGTAAAAATGTAGACAACTGATAGAATTTTACACCGTAAACTATAGACGCAAATACGTCCGCACAAAAGTGTACCATGAACGTGTTTCAACTAATAACAAATAAGGATGCTAGGCGAGACTCGTAAATTTAACAGACGCGTGACCAATATACTTTAAGCACCCGCATAGCATTATGTGACACCATTAACATTCTGCCGACCATCAAAAAAATATTTTCAATAACAAAACATCCGATAATTTGGATAAATAAATCACGCAGTCCGCTAACGCCACGTGCGAAACATACATCGTGAATACAACGCGGAACACCAAAATTATCCCCAACATTATTGCAACCCGAAATAAATTCAATAAATCTAAGATATAAATAGATTGTAAACACGAACGGAATAGGGTCAAAATAAAATATTAGTCAGTGGGCAGCGCGTACAATGACGGCGGACGTGTGGCAGTCAGCGGGCGCGGGCTGCTGGCACGCCGCCCGAACCACCTGCCGAGTGCCGGCTCCGCACTCCGCATAGGAAATATTCGCACCGTGAATGCGACACCCCGAATGCGGATCACTGACGGCACATGCGAACGCGAAAACGCGAATATACTGGACAGTGGCTGCATGTACAATTTCATGATTGCTAAAATTTCATGTTTTTATTCATCCACTGCTACTATGGTGGTAAAAGAAGAATTCGATTATAGGTTTAGGACCATAGTCCACCATGTTTGTCTATTGCATGTGGCGTTACCTTAGAATTTCTTGCCGTTGGATTTACTTGCATTTATTATAAGGGCCCGATAATTTAATTTACATCGCAAGAAAACAAAAAAAATTTCTACAAGATTTGTTCATACAAGGTGTTGTTTTAGCCCTCCCTTACCTATATATAGCGAAAATAGTATGTTAGATCTAGAAATAAATCACATTTCGAATCGCTATACATAATTTTTATAGTATTTTTAACACGACTCTGGGATTTAAACATCGTAGCCAATGCATTGTGATGCCGATATAAATATCCAATTTGATTCCAACACATGTAAAAACAAACAATGGAGCACGCACGATCTTTGTAATATTAAATAACAATGGCACTAAAAAATGTCAGAATTATGTTGAACTTTAACTAAGATTAAAAACTGTAATGCAGAAACAAAGCGCGAAGATTATGGATAAGGAAACAATACAGATTATCGGAAAATGATTGCGGTTCTAGAAAACTTTCAATCTATAATACAAGAATACAGTTAATTAAGTCCAATTGATGTGGATTGTCGATGATTTTGTTCATTATAATTCCAATAACCTACTGTTTCACTCCATTAATTATAAGTATGAAGTAGTCCATAAAATAGTATCATTTAAATCTAGAGAGAAATAGAACAGGCATGGATAGGCCGTTGACCCACATAACTATGACACTCTGTAAATATATGCCATGTTCTTTGTTGTCTGCTTTCATTTGAGCAAATCTTGGTATGCAGCTGTGCCTTTATTATAATATTAATCTATTATCTTACTTCTTTTTACTCACTCACCACCTAATTAAATACTTAATTCCATAACCCGAATATCAATCTTAAAACTAAATATGGAGTAAAACTGGCATTTATTTCTTCTGTATTTTAGTAAACTTTTGAAGAAAAATTAAGGTATAGTTTATACATGAAGCATTCAGCACACTATACATCTATAATGGATGTGGATGTATTCCAGAAATTAACAGGAAGAAATTGCTCAATGCAATGTCACCTGTGGTAATATTCTAATTTTAATTTGTTCTATCTAATCATTATGTAACTTGAGATGTACAATAAATAAATAACCAAATATATTACTTTACCATTTTATAATTCAAGATGTGTTCATTAAATCTCACATCACTGTTTTTACTTTTTACCCTAACTATTTCATACTTCTTCAGTTTAGTTAACAAGACATAGCTTAAAATGTTGAATGGTTGATAATAGGCCTGATTCCAATTATGAAGTACTTGCCACAAACATTCTACTGACTGGAGGTAAATGCCTCTTCAATAAGTCAAATTTAAAGCCTTCTACCATACAAGACAATATATGGAATACAAAATATGGAATACTTATACTCTTATGATTAGAAGCCCATTCTGGACACTTAATTTTTTTAGTTAGTAGTTTGTAAAGGCATTGCAAACGGTGAACACAAAAAGCCTTTTTCCTTTATTAGTGTCAGATTAACATCAAGAGACGTCTGCTAAAACTACTTGTATTTTATTTAATAGAAATCCCAAAATTTTTGCCACGCCAAGACAATGGCACTACTTACAAGATTGCATAAAGTCATTGAATAAAATGGTATATGTATACAGTATAATTGTAAATAATATTAAAAGAAAATGTCTTTAGTTTCATATACAATGCTAAGAAATTTTTACCTAACTTAGAAATTCCATTATAAGGCACAGGTTTCATCTGCAATCTAGAACACATGTATTATCTAGATCTTTCTGTTTGGATAACAAAGAAGTATTTATAATCCAAAAGCACTGGCAAGGCAGAAGTTAGCCATTAGATAATTGCAATTTAAAATTATTGTGAAACACAATTATATTTTAAAGAGAGAATGAAACTAAATAAATTGTGAGTAATATGTTAATTTATACATAAGGCATTGACACAAATAGGCCACTGTCTACACCATGGTTAGATTTCATTGTCTAATTAATATGAATTAGTCTTAATAAAACCGGTTAGCTCAATAACGAGTGACACAATCAATGTGTGCCATTGTTTCACTTGATAAATTAATTGAAAATTTTAAATGATTGTATGACTTCATTGTCTACAAAACTAGCTGAACTAGTAAACAATTTGTTTATTCTATTTCATATAAACCTCTATCCATCTTAACATAGACAATGATTTTGATATAATGTTCAATTTTAAAGCAAAGCATGACTGAACACATCAACTCATTTAAAGGACTATGACTTAGTTTTGTATTATCAGTATATCTATATTTTAAGGCAATTATTACTACTAATTACTATATTAAGTTCACAAGTCTTCTACTGATATATTGATGTAATAAAGAATAAGAAATTATAATGTGCTAAAAATAAAAGGTTTCAAACTTCTTGAGATAGCTAGTAGATAAGCCTTATCTAGTAATTATCAACTTTAAGTATGGCCAAACTAATCCCAATTCAAGTGTAGTTTTAACTATGTAAATATTGTTGTTTGAGAACAAATTTAATTGGGAATTTATGAACTCTTTTATTTATTTTGATATAGGTGTGAGAAAACAAGGGTCTAAGCAGTAAAATGAGCATGTAATGAATAACAATAAAAATGAATGATATAAAAGAAAGGTAGTACTTTATGCTATTACTTACATTTTACTTAAAGGTGATTATTGGAGAAAATCAATTAAATATGACTAAATAATGTCAAGTGAAGTGTAACTCATCACAACAACAATCAGGAGCCGAAAACTATCGATACACATAAAGAAAAGAAAATGCTTGTTTGATTTATGAAGAACACACAAACTTTCTTCTTCAATGTTTCAGAACAGCAAATATAAAACAGTCATTTATACACTATTAAAAGTGCATAAAGAGGCACGTATTAATCACCTGGCGATGCCATGGTTGGCAGACCACCAAACTTTGTCACGATACGAAATTAATTACGTGACAAACGGATATAAAGATAGGAAATAAACACTCGGAGTCCACTTACCTCGCGTATCCCCCGGTGAAATGTAACCGAAACACCACTACGTACGTTGAATTTTATCAAAATTAAATAGCTAAATTCGTATTCAGAACGCTTGTACTGAAAGTGTTACACATAGGTAGGTGAACGGACTCTGGTATAAATTTAGAAGAAAAGGTCCACTGCTATCTACATAGAGCTCAGCGGTCAGAAGCGCAATTTTGACAATCACTCGCCCACACGAAGGATAAACTAGGCACCTCACCCGCCAAGACAAAACATAAGGAGTATCGCTAATCCTCTGGCGAACCTTGTCTCCACTGTAAACTACCACACTCGACACTAGATTTTACGATAAACACAAATTACGCCACGTATTACAATACTAATAATTTTATAATTCACAATTATGTCTAAACATCGATAAAAATAAAATTTGTACTGACCTGAAAAATATTAGAAATTAAAAACACTCCCCGTTTATCGTAACCATTGCTTTTTTCGGCAGCGAACTGACTGGACATAGACTATAGAAGCTTAGATATCGTTGTATTCTTTTGAGACACGTAAATAAAGATAACAGCATCATACAGCCTAACTCCAAAACATATTTTTCTATTAAAGTGACATCTAGTTTTTACTTTGTGCAACAATGAAATAATGATTAATTGTATTTTTTTAATATGATTTATTTATTATATTTGAATCAATTTGAATATTTAATTCCAAGCAGATTTCAAAGGTTTATTTCAACTTTTAAACTTTAAACCTCAGAACACCTCAGAACAATGAATAGCATAGAAGGAGTGCTATTGACATTTCAAAGTACACTCTAATTTTGACAAGAAATAATTGTGCTGTGATCTCTTCTGATAGTATCGATATCGATAGATGAACTTTATTTTTAGCAAATTCGTAGACACAGTGGTAGATATTCATACATGAATCATTATTATTTATGTCAAATCCATAGCCATTATTTATTTATTAAAAACTTGTGTCTTGGTGTCCTCAGTTGTTACTAAGATAAAAAAATAACTAGCAAAAATATAAGATAACTCCCATGAAAACCCATGTTAAATTAGCAGTTTAAACTTCCGCATGTAAATGTAAAAAAAAAAACATTACATGTGTGATTGCGTTACTCTGCTAATACGCAAAGCCTCTAAAGAGTAAATTTTTGCCAGAAACATGATGATATCGAAAATTATGAAGAGTAAGGTCGGAACTTCTTTATTAACACAAATTTTAATATGTAATAACGGATTTCGGTGAATTCTCTATCCAGCATGAAGGGTACCATTTCACATGTTTCTGGGTTTTTCTGACGAAAACTGTATTTGCAAAAAATACGAATTCTCGATATACTGTTAAATCAAGTGTACAGATGAATAGAGAACCATCAGCTGATCATGAATTTGGGGAAGGAAAGGTAGTATCTAGAAGGGATGTTTTGAAATAATTAATTCAGAAAAAAGAGTCGTCCAGGCAAATGAGAAAAGCTCAAGCAAGCAAGCTAAACAAATGCCATTAGGTCATTGAAGAAATGTGTGAAAATAAATGTTTTTTATGTCGTATTTACTAAGAGTGATAAAAAACAGTGCGTGGTGGCCTGTTGGTAAACGGACTAGACGCGGCTGCCAACATGTTCACGGTGGTCGCGGGTTCGAATCCCAGGGCACACCTCTGACTTTTCGAAGTCATGTGTGTATTGATAGTCAATCACCACGCACTAAAACGGTGAAGGAAAACATCGTGAGGAAACCTGCATACCATAGCGATTCATAAGAATTTCTATGGTATGTAAGTCCGCCAACCCGCACTAGGCCAGCGAGGTGGACTATATGGCCTAACCACTCTCAATCGTATTCTCGATTGTAGAGTAGGCCCGTGCCCTGCAGTGGGACGTATATCGCTATACGCTGATCCAGATCCAGATAAAAAACGATTGAAAGAAAAATAAAGAATATAATATGCAGTCTATTCCATTGGTAAAACGGGTAAACCATATGGCCTACTTTTGTGCTTATTTGGGATATGATTATCTCTTTCTTTCTCTCTCTTCAATCTTAAGCAAATACAGTGTTGTTTTTTTCATTGGAAAGGAGCATGCCCACTCCCCATACACATGTCGGCCCCAGCTGCCCACGTTTGAAAATACACTCAAATTACTATATACAATGTAGTAAATAACTTTTAAAAGGATTGGATGCAATAAAACTTGAGAGTTCGAAGGAAAAACACTTTTTACTCTAGTTTTTACAACGTTGTTGTCATAGTTTCTTTATACCATATTATGTATTTACACTTGCGATACTTATTTTGTTATACAATAATATAATATGTTAGGCGAAATTATACATATTTGATACACAAAATACCTCTATGTACAGGAGTAGCATCGATCGAAGAGTTCGACTCTTACATGAAAAATATTGACATTATTTGTGTTATTATTATTCCATGTCATAAATAATAAGGACATTGTCCAGTAATTGAGCAGGAGGATAAATGTTGCTTTGATGCCGTGCCCATTCGAGATACCATATAACTGTCATAACATGGGCACAGCATCCAACAGTTCTACAACCCACAACACAATTACAGCAATACTTCTTTAAGGCGTTTATACCGGAATCATTGGCATCAATTAATTAATATACCGGGTATATCAAGACTGCTAACGAAAACGAGGCCGGGTGGTAGTTTTAGTGACTACAAACACAATGCAACTAAAAATTTCGCTAAAAAATGCGACAATTTATTTTTATAATTTTTTAAATATCGTCGATTTTGGGTGGTAAATCCATAGTTTTTGCTAAAATAATAATTTATAGCCTCGTATACCATAGAGTCCTTAAAAATAAAAGGGTGTAGACTATTATTAAAGAAAAAACTATGTATTTACCATACTAATTCGACGATAGAAAAAAAATAACAAAAAAAATTGTCACAATTTTTTGCACAAAATTTAGTTGCATTGTGTCTGAAGTCATTAAAGCTACCACCCGGCTTCGTTTTCGGTAGCAGTCTTGTTATACCCTGTATAATACAAAATATATTTTTCAGTTTATGTGCCTACTTGAAATTCTGGCTCTAGTAAGAAGCAGCTCGGACCGAAGTTATTTCCTTCCGTTACACTAAGTCTGTGGTTATTGCATACCTCTACCCTGTAACAACCATTAACTCTTATATGCTCACCGTAATATGAGCTTGCTTGTTTAATTAGGTATGTGTCTGGAAATCATTATTTTGTTGGTTTGAATGCTTATTATAGAAACATCAAACAAAATCATCAGCTTTAAGAGAATTATAAAAAACATTACGAACTAAAATAATATATCACAACTACACCCAAATCCTCAATATTAAGAAAAAATTAAAAATTGGCAACACTTTCATGGCGTTTGATCTGGGAAATGTATAAAACAAATAGTCATGTAACTGTTTTTCCGGTAGCTACTTTTTATTATAAAAATAATATTCCCGGAGTATTTCAGAAAACAAATGATACTATCATTGTGGATAAATTGAGTTATGATTTTGTAATAAAACGGTAAAGTGGGCAGGTGTAGGGCCAATTTTGGGCATTCTCCTTTGTACGCGCAACAGCACAAATACAATTTTGCCTAATGTCATCTGTAGGGAATCTGCTTATTGGTCTGTGGGAATCTGCAATGAAGGCATTTTAATATGAAACTTGATGTTTCATCAGTGAACATGAGCCCTTCTTAGCACATATTATTTGTCTCATTCTCTCCCATGACGTTGGCCCATTGGAAAAATCAGGATAAGTATATGAGTGTGTTTTAGACTTCTTCTATGCTTTAGTTATTTTTCTGAGGGACTTCGTATGCGACTATTGGGTGTTATTTAATACACTCCCACCCTCTCCATCCTGGTGTGGCGTCAGGACTATGTAGGTACTTATGACTGTGAGTGTATTAAATAATTATAAAACATGAAATATTCTGACGTAATAGGAAATCGAATCAAAACAGAAAATAAAACTCGGTTAAAAAGAAAAAGAAAACGTTTATTATCAAATCAAGTTTCAAACTCGCTGGCAAGGTTACTACAATATTTTGTACCCGTTAGTTCACACATAACATCCAGTCGCTGAGATTATTCCCTTTAATAATAAATTCTTTAAAAAACCTGTATAATATGGATTACTTAGCGATAGAATTTACATTAGTAGGCGCCAAGAGCGTGTGATGTGTAAAAAAAAACATGGCGCAGAAAATAGAAAAACGCTATACCTATATACGGGTGACACAGAACATACGTTATACATACCTAGTGAGATAGCATCCTGGCTGGTTAATTTTATGGAATATCAAATCCTACGGAAGTGCCAACATGTCGTCTTCAATAAATATATAATTGGTCACACTAACACAATTGTGGCGTACATTTCCAGCCAGGGCGAGAATTATTGACACAGAGTACACATTTAAGTTTTGTTCATTACTACCATTGAGGTATTATGAATAGACATATCGAAACAAAAATACTTCGGCGATCCAGACAGTTTATTGCGAAGTCCAGCATGTTAGCCACATATGAAAACTTAAAAAATTAAATACACAAAATGAGAACATCTGTATTTATAGTTTTAGAATAAATAAAACGTTTATGATCTATGGTGTTGTCTAGTTTAATACCTCAATGATCACTAAATAAAGTTTCGCATTAACAGTCTATTTAGTCACACGGTAGTGGGAATGTTTGACATTGACACAACAATGATACTTAATATTAAATCTTATGTAAATAAGTACCATAGCAAATTACACAATTAGTTGAACCGAAGGTGTTGCTGGGCAAATGTTGTTCATAAAAACTAAACACAGGTAAGTAAATGCTTTAGCTAAATCAACATTTTGGTACAATTTTTACTTATATTTTCTAAAATGTATATAGTAAAATTAAAAGTATAACTAGTTTGAACTGTTGCACTATGCTTTATCACTTTATAATGGCTATGTCAGTCTGGAACTTTTGATAGACACCTGAATTTAATTTTTACCAACAGAACGACGTGCGCGCATTTTGATTCGTCTTTTTCTTTTTTTATAGTAACATCGCTCTAATCCTTTTAATATGCACGTACGACGCTCACAAACAAATAACCTTTGTTACAAATACAAAAATACTCATCCATATTCATAAACAATTTGCTTGCAGTAAAAAAAGTCTAGTAAAAATAGTTTGGTACAAATATAGAAAAAAATTATACAACATGTAACAGATTTAAATGTAAAAGCGGAAAGTAGTACGTTCAGAATCAGCTACTGAACCGATATCAACATTTTTTTTGGTAGGTATTTTTTTTCAAAATAATTAGCTAAGACCAAGTAAATTACAGACACTTTCATTTACTACTCCGAACAAACGAAATTGAAACGTAACTCCAGGACATAAGATCATTTTTAAATGAATCACTAAACGAATACTCTAATAAACTAAATAATGAACAAAAATGAACTTTATTTCGATAGTCATAAAGTTTATTTAAGCAATCTATCATTAATCAAACGCACACAACGATAGGCCTCAATAAACGTAATAAGCTACCAAAATAAATAACTATCATATTCTCTTTTCCGCACATTTAACTACAACTAGATAGAGCAGGATGCAGCTATTGTTTAATGCAATTTGATCCATCCGACAAACGATGGCGCGCGCGGCGCGGCGGTACATCAGAAGGCAACCGGTATAGGGATGCGCCGCGATAAAAATTACTCCCGGTATTTGCAAGACCGGGCGATCTAAATCCCGCGAAATACATGCACTTAAATGAAACAAATTAAATTGTAACAAAATCACTATGAAATAAAACAACAAGTAGGTATTTCTATGAAAAATAATTTCGCGGGACGTTAAAATGGTGATTAAATTCGGTTTGTAATTTTGCTACAATGTATGCGGAATTCCGGTGTGTCTAATATCCCGTTATTGCAATCCCTAAATGGGCACCGACTATGTGAAAAAAATCCAGTCGTGCACCGCAGTTATCTGTGTCTACTTGTGTTTAAGTGTTTAGTAGATATTTCGATAACTTTCGCGCGCGATGTCTTTTCGGTATTCGAATATTGAATACACTGAAATGGTGAGAACTTTGGCACTGTGTGGTGATAATGTATCATTGGCATGCAGGACATTTAACAACAGGCACGGCCGCGGCACCAGCGTAGTGTCCGACAGCATCTCGATGCTGAGTTCGGAGAGCGCTGGATAGGTCGCGGCGAACCTGTGCAATTGCCTCCTAGGTCACCCGACTTGACGCCTCTTGACTTTTTTTGTGGGGACGTAATAAATCTCTGGTATAACTAGACCACTAAAAAGTAGAATAGTGGCAGCCTTCCTAAAAGTGAAAAGTGACACTGAAGTTTTACATAAATTACGTGAACAATTACGCAAATGTGCATCAAAGTGGTGGACATTTCGAACATATTTTAAAAAGAAATCGCCGCATGAGTGCCATGTAACACGTAAGTTAATTTTGTTGTATTTTTTTGTGTTGTGATTCCCAATATAGTCTTCATTGTTAGATATTGCGTTATCTAATTATCTTATTCATTAGTAATGCAAAATAAATGACGCCCGTATCCTGCCCGCCTGTAGGAACGAAGTTTAGCGGAAGTGAAATTAATAATATTTTATAGCCGATTCATGCAAAATATTGTCTTACGTTGGGTTCGTACACATTATATCTAGTAAGTAAAATATTTAGAATTTATAGCTAAAACACAAATGTTAAATGCTTACAGATTAAATTAATAATAATTTGTTTACCAAACCACCCAGTAATCAGTTACGTACGTAATTTGTATTTCGTTTATTGTCAGCTGTTTCTGCCGGCGCGCGCGGCGCAGCGATCGACGTTAGGTACTCGTGTGAATGACTCTTGTGTACATGTGTGCGTGTCCGCGAGCGTGTGTAGTAGTACACTCTTATTTGTAACTCGTAAGGTGACCATGTTAAGTGCCTACATTTGGTATAACTAATTTCATAAATAAAAGATTTTGTAATTATGGGAGTACGATTTCAAAGCATAAACTATGATTGCAATAATATTTTAAAGTTGGGGTGTCTGAGGTTGTGAATTAATCCTGTTACACGTTGTATATATTTCATTAAATTTCGATAACGCGTGCAGCTGTGCACGTTGATTCGACCGTTCGGTTACTCTATTTTAACCTTACATTTATACCTTAACCATAATCTTACATCTAATAATTGGAAAATATGTTGTAGGCGGACTTAACGAGCGTTCACAGTATATCAATATAATGTATTTTTTAAATTATCATAACATGGTACTAGATAAACTAACTAGAAAATTATACAATAAATATACGAATATGAGTTGATGTCACCTAACTTAATTATGGTATGGTAACATTTAAATAGTAAAAACCGATTGAAGTAAAAATTTATTGTTTATGTCATCGATTATCTATTGGAGTGTGGTGACATTTGTAAATATAAACAAAAATAATTTTTTCATGCGTTGTATAAAAATTGTTTGTTCAACGAGCACTTCATACTAGTAAAACAACATGTCCAAAGTAATAAAATCATATTTTGACACCAGCGCATTTGGCGGCAGAAGGTAGTAGACCTTGTTAGGTTTACTAACGTTATTACAATCATCTACCAATACAATTGAATGTGAAATAAGTACTAAGAAGGCAACACACATTTAAAATGGAAAGAGATCATTAACTTAGCAAATATTGAGCAGGGTTCATAAATTAAATATAATATAGGTAAACGCTCGCTTCATACACGCACTTAGAAACAGGAATAGAGCAGGTCCGAATATTCTGAAAGCACAGCAATACTGATATTCCCTGAGATTGCAAATGATTCGCTCCGATCAACGGAACAGTAAATACACGAAGTTGCTTTCAAAATGGCCTCAGCTATATTATCCCATTTATATAACTTATATGTTTAATCATGCTCAGTTACAATAGTAGATTATTAATATTAACTCGTATACTAATGTGTTCAATGGTGGGCATTCAAGAATTGGGATTGGGGATGAAAAAAAATTAAGATTTTACTACATTAGGAATACTTTTATGCATCGTCCGAAACACTATAGTGATTTCAAATGAATAACATATTGGTTTACATACAAACAACATTATTGCCTAGTGTAAAAAGTATATATATCTTGTTTATTTTCTATATAAATGTAAATAAGTCGACAATAGTAACTTTTCATTGTTTGAAAACAAGTGCAATGAATTCTAATAGTATAAGAGTCAAAAGACGTTATAACCCCATCCCAATTGATTTATATATGAGAGTGCCTGTCAAGGCTGAGGGAAGAGACGGAATCTCACACGTGCTTATACAATAACACATTTTATTTTTGTTAATCAGACGCCAAATACTGACCTCGACATGCAGAAATTCGAAACTAACTTTCAAATAATTGAGCTACGTCACAATGAGTTACAATAGTTGTGATCCATACTTAATTCACACTGCAACCTCTTCGATGTACTTTAAAAAATAATTTGCTATTATTGATCGTATCGTAAAAAAGCCTTACTGAAGGGGTTGCCGTTCTTAGAGCATAGGTCTTATTAATAAATATAGGCAACAAAAATCATAAATGTAGTCTTTTGAATTACTAACTTTTTGTCTATTTATTGGGCAAAGGAATCGCCAGAAAATTTCAACAGGGAAAGGGTATGCATATTCAGAAAGATAGAAATACACTGCAATAAGGAATAACCTTTATGTATGTCACAATTTGTCAATTATCAGCAAAACAATTCAATATAATTTTCTGGCGAACGGAGGAGAATCGACAATTCTAGGACCAATGTATTATAGTAAAATCTTGTAAATCTGAAAACAATATAAAAAATCAATTCAAAATTCTGCATATTGACGAACGACGGTCATGTATGCCAAATTATCAAGCATTTGGGTGGTTTTGGTAACTACTGATGTCTTAATTAAAATTCAATCATTGAATGAAACGTCTTTTGTTCATTGTTTAGACTCAAGTGTTACATACTACTGAAATGGCACGCAACCCAACCTAATATGACAAGTGTTGAATCAAACTAAATCATAGTATTTTCTATAACCAAAATCACACTACAAACACCCCATGCAACGTAGCATCGCGTGTTCGTAGTTTGGTACTAGTATATATATATATTGTAGATAAGCCTGGTCGCATGGCGTTTCAGTAGTACTGTTTCCGGTCTTATTTGATTAAATAATACTTGAACGGAATGGTCAATATTTTTGAAGCACATCGAAGTAAATCATCTGAATCGGCGCGCAGAACGCTCACATCCACAATACACTCACACTACTTCATAAAAAAATCCTCACAGTGGACAGTCAGTACGATGTCAGTTGTTAAAGAATTATCATACATTGTATATTACACCTAATTCACTAACTAAAAGTATATTTTAAACTATACTGGTTTACAGTCCAAGTGTTTGTAATCAGAAGATATTGAAGTAAATTGGAGTAATATATTTTACTAATAGTATTATGTGGCAGTGAGTTTTACTGAGTTTGGGGAGACTGCAAGCTTACACAGATGTCTACAGTTTCATCAATATTATAATTGCCAGTAACCCAATGCTAATATGCTATCACCAATATAATATTATTATGGTTTTGTCAAATGGTTGTTTCTTTATACAGGACAGTCTTTAATTTAATCCACATGTTTCTGATCACCCCAGAAGATTTTGGGCCACTCGATATAGATACCGGGTATTTTTACCGCTTAGTTGAAATTTCATTCGGTTCGGGAACTACATGTGCCGTAAAAAAATCGAGCCTGTACAGGTTGACCAAACCTTGAAAACTAAAATCACGATCTTTTTCAAACTTGATACTATGTTACCTGGGGTGGATAGGAACATGTGGTTTAATTATTGTATGACAGTATCGGCCCTGTATTATTTTTATTTAGTATCAGCCTGTACACAAATATGTTTTCTCATATTAAAAACTCTGTATATTGACGGCCGATATGCCAATCTGTTTACCATTTTGGTTGCTTTGGTAACTATATTATCTGATATTTTCATATCCAATCTAAAAAAGAAAACGATTTTTAATGAAAAAAAAACAACACAAATTGTTACCAGTTGTATTCTTTTTGAGTAAGTGACTCACCTCATATAAAAAAATCATCACAACCTTGGAATATTAGAAATTACACTGCCTATCTTCAAAATTGCTAGTAGTGTTGGCAGCTGTAAGATTTTAAGTACGAACCATTGGCTTTTCAAAACAATAATTCAGTGTTACATTACTCATCATGTTTGTTGAAAATAGCCTGCAGTCTCCCACTACTCTTAAAAATATTTTTTAAATCGGTTTTATCCTATTGAGGTGGTCAGTCAAAACTACAACCAAATAAAAACTTGTGAACAAATCTTACTACAAATTAAAACTACCTCAACCAGTGATTATTGTATACAAACATGATTTCCAAAAAATAACTATTTACAGTTTTAATTTGTTTAAGAAATTTGCTTTGTGTTGTGGTGTACATTCTTTTTGGTATTAGAATGTTGGGTGGCAGTGTATGTTAACGTGGGACTAAAATTTGAATGCTATAAGATAAATCTAAACATATGTCTGTAACAGGGACGGGTCCAGCAGTAATCATTGAGATTGTAGTATTGAGATTTCACTTATAACTTATTATAGTCTTTGATGGACCACCAGTGTCCAGAGATCATATTGTAACTGGTTTTTAATCATGCAAGTTCTCTTTCAAATATAAAAATATTGTAAGGCAGAGTTCACTGGTTGTGTCCTACCTGGATAAATGGGTTATTCACATCTTGTACCCGTCCCTAAGTATTGTTGAATTAAACAGAAATAAGTCATTGTAGACTCAGTCCGCAGCATTGCTGGTGGAAGGGCCACAGGGGGTGGTTTGTTGGGGACGCTGGACGCCCTTAACCAGCAATACGACCTTTTTTCAGGGCTCGAAGCCGGGCAGATTGGCCAACTTCTGCTGGACCTCCTCGGAGGAGTCATCGCAAAGGAGCAGGGTGTGGGAATACCCCATCGTCACTTGCGAGATGCCCAGCCCGTCCATGCGGCTCACTTCTTTAGGCTTAGCTGACGACTTGTTTATCTCACCCATGCCCTGCAATTATAAGTTTGTGATGTCAAATTATAGGAAACGCATATGCAGCAATCTGCATATACATTATTTTTATTTATTTATTTAATCTTTATTGTAAAAAAGAAGAACACATCAAAATGATGAAATAACATCTAATTATCGCCAATAATAAAAGTTAATAATTTTTCTAGTTTATTGGTTTCTTAGATTTTTTGCAAATGTTGCACTTTGAAATAAAACTATATTTAGGGATTTTATCGCAGATTTGGTTTAATTTTTAATTTTTTTAACTTCCCGACGTTTTGATTACTATACAGCTGTCGTATACTGGCCTGGCATAGTGGCGGCATTGCACCTGATGGTAAGCGCAAATGCCGCCCAGGCAGAGTATCCATTGGCATCGGATGGCAGTCCCATGCCAATGGGAACAATTATACCGGCCTGCTAATCCCCAAACATATTAACATTTAGAAGAAAAGGGCTAGAAAAAAATGATCTAGAATCAGTGTATTGGACTCACCAGTTCTCCGTATGTGGGCGAGACTCCCCAAGCGATCAGCGAGTCATCCGCGGCGATGACGATGGACGTATTACTGGTACCCACACTCTTTATGTTCCAACCTGTTAGAAAGATCACATGAATATACTACAACTCTCTATATTTCTCTCTCTTTATCCACTGCTGAATATAGACCTCTCACAAGGACTATTATAGAGACTTGTTGGATTGGAGTGCATCCATTGATTTCCTACAACCTTAGCAAAGACATCAGTACAATTTGTAGGTGGATCTTTAATGCCAATAGGGAATATGCACCAGACTTCAAAATAAGTGAAAATATTTTTTTTGTAATCTTTTTAATATAGAAATATACCTTAAAGATATTTTTAAAATTTATCAACTTTAAACCGTTAAAATAAATACTTAAAAAATGACATTTCAAATTTGCCGCGCATTTTTTCCGAAACGCGATCTATGGCTTGAAAAGGAAAGTGACGTCAGAGGGCACGTTCTTATGAAGTTTTAGCTTTTTGAGTGTATTGTTTTACGTTTGTTTAAGAGTTATTTTGTGCTTTCTTTATACTATTAAATAAAATGGATTATTTTGTCATGAAATACAGTTCTGTAGCAATTCATGAAAGAAACTTAATCCAAATACTACGTTGTTCATATCGTGCCCTATGACGTCGCAGCGAGTTCGCGCCAATATGGCGTTTAAATGCTTCGAAACTGATAGCAGTTTTGATTATTTTTTTGTACTTTTTTGATTGATATTTTCAAAGACTTATATTTTTTTCCGATAGTGTAATAACATACAGAATTGATTAAAAATATAAAAAAATGGCATGCATATTCCCTATTGCCAGTGCTTTGCCTCCATACTAGAACTTTTTCTCCATTAGTTGTCAGTTCCCTATGCTTTGAGTGCTGCCAATTGCCTCTCCAATTTTTCAATCATAGCAAACAAAATGAAAGGAGGTTCTGGACATCAGGCCTTAAGGTATACAGCTCTGAGCTCTTTCTTTACAGTAACACTTAACATTAAACTTCTAAAATATAATCAAATTCACAAAACTTGGATCCAAAACATAACCATATTTTTTTTAATACAAATCCAAAAAATAAACATATTTTGAATCCAATTCTGCTCTTTTGTGACTTCACTTTGTTTATGATGAACATTTAAAGATGGGTTATGTGTCAATATATAATTTAATGTTTATACATACATACCAGTGAGATCATGGACGGGTTTTGGGTACATGTTCGCTTCTCCGGTCCTTTTAGTCTGGCCAAACATGAACAGCGCACCTGTTTGTTACATATTGAACTATTTAAAAAATAATGTCTTATAAAACACAAACAGTTATATAGTTGTCCACTATCCCATATCCCAGATGGGGTAAGCAGAGGTGCTAGGACACCCACATTTCGCCTTGTATGTTCTGTCCCACAATGTGATAGGTGGCGAGCCTGTCGCCATATCGGGCACAAATTCCTGACTCTGGGCTGATAATGAATAGAAAAATCCCACATCACTTTGCCCAACCCGGGATTCGAACCCGAGACCTCAGCTTTGCAACTGTACCTCAGCACAACTACACCACCGAGGTAGTCGAGCAGGAAGTAAACATCAGTAAATCACCTAAAGAATTCACTTTTTGCTTAATTTATTCCAAAATTGCTCTTAATGACTTAGCATCATTTCCAAACTTGATGGGTCATATATAGTCCTCCTCCAATAATTTCCACAATGCCTACTTAGACAGACTGTAATTGAGTTTTGTTAATGTGGATGTAAATTCAAAGCTATGTTTGCTGGTACATTTTTTTCCTCTACAGTAAATCCTCTACTGATGTTTCTGTAGTCATTAAATTACTACATGGTTTCTTTTTCGATGGCAGTCTGGGTACACCCTGCATATTTCTATAGTTCCCTAGTGTAATCCTGATCACCGACGTGGATAGTGGGTACACTCTGTATATACCTATTATTCCTTACCCTAATCATTAACAGCTGGCTGGATAATGGCTACACCTGTATACCCCTACAGAGTATTATTCCATACCATAATCATTAACAGCGAGGCTGTAAGTCCCACCGCAGTGCACCGACCGAACGCCGCGCGCCACCGTGTCGAAGTACTTGATGAGGCGCGGCACGCTCTCGTCCTTCTGTTCGGCGTGGCCCAGACGGCCGAAACCGCCGAAACCCCAGCTGAACGCACGCTTCTTCGAATCTATCGCCACCTGCGGAAACAGTGGTCAGTGTTTATTATCACGCTTTTATTAACTTCACCTGTATGTATGTATGTCTACTTGCACGTCCCGACCCTCAATTTTGACATTTAGAGGCTTGTCAATGTCAATATCAAAAGCCTAATGTAAATAGAAATAGGGTATATTTAAAAAAATTACATTTAGCCGTTGACAGGTGGATGTGCAAGTCATTAGATGTATGTATGAATGAATGTAGGTATGTAACAGAATCGAAAGTCGATTTTCGAGCACTTTAAAACGTCTGATTGAGTTGAAATTTTGCCTACCTGTCCAGCGCCGATGACAACGCAATAATTTAAAAAGTGTATAAGATTATCTTATACAGAATAATCATTTGTATGTTGTTGTTTGCTACATTTATCATATACTTTTGTATGGTCTCCAAAACAATGAACAGGATAAATAAAGAAGGCAAGAGGAAGTTAAGGTATTCTAGTAAGCTGGTAAATATGCTAAAGCGAACAAATAAATGTTTCTGGAGTGGAGATCTATTTTAAGCAGTAGATTTTCTGTGGCCGAAGAGAAAGACAGAGAAAGAGAGAGAGAGAGAGCGCGCCAATTGTGTAGTTGATTTGAACAGCCACATATGCAGTCAAACATTTGACCAAACATACCTCGAGATGAAACGAATACTTGTGGAGAAAGCAAATATTACATTAATTTATAAAAAGTAATATGCACTGTTGTGTGTCGGATTGAAGAATATTGTAGCTAGAGTAACAACTGGACATATTGAGCCTTAACATCTTATGTCTCAGGATAGCGAGTGCAGTGGAAAACCAAGTATTGCTTTGTGGTTTAAGGTGTTGCATGGTTTGCTACTATTCATGAGCGGTCGTATCGTTTACTATCAGGCGAACGGCATGCTCGCTATACAAATAAATAAAAAAATCTCTTATTTTGCTTAATTGCCACTAAATATTTTATTTATTTAATATATACATAATAATTACCGTATGATTATTCCCACAGGAGAAGTCCACTATGGCGACGTCCTTGACCGGTGCCACATATCCGTCCTTAGACTTCTGCACAAACAGCGCAATCTGCTTCGGAACTATCTCGAAGTGAAACGACAGCTTGGTGGACGTCACGAAGTACTTGCCGTCCGTATTGTGGCCTGCGTACAATCGTATTTTTATACATTAATAATAATAATTAAATACATTCCTGCCTGAGTAAATAATAAATAACACCCAACAGTCACATACATAGTCCTGACCCTACAGATAGAGTCTTGTGTCGTGGGTATCAGGAACTCCGAGAGACTTTTCGGTCTCACAAACACCCAGACCCGAAAGAAATATTTGTGGGCCGCACAAACATTTCTCTCGGTGCGGGGATCGATCCCGCGGCCTCTCACTTCACAGGCGGCGTCTAACCGCCTGCGTCACGGAGTGAGAAATTTGTGTCCGATATGGCGGTAGGCTTTCTCCTATCACATCATGTGACTGAACACTCAAGCCCAAACATAGGTGACTTGGTATCATTGCCGACCACTACTGGGAGAAGGCGTGAGTTTATGTATGTAATTTAATAAATACATCGAACAGTCACATACATAGTTCTGACCCCAGACTAATATCGAGTCTTGTGTCGTGGGAATCAAAATCTACGAGGGACTTTTGGATCTCACAAACACCCAGACCCGAAACAAATATCTTTGTATCATACAAACATTTGTCTCAGTGCGAGGATCGAACCCGCAGTTTTTCGTTTAATAACTGGCGTTCAAACAACTGCGCCACGGAGGCTTTTGATATATGATGATAATTCATCGCTTTCTATTATATCTTTGCACAGAAATAAAATTTGGTGAACTATGGTTTGTAATTATCTGTATGGTCACTCAAGAAAAGATTAGGTGTGAACTTGAGCATGCATTTTAGCGCAGAAACACGGTTTTGTGGTAATATAGGCGCTAAGTAAGAATTAAATAAGAATACATTTTGCATTGGTGCTTTTAAAATATGATAATTTTCGAGTAAGTTTTAAATTCTTACATCTATTACACCAAGAAGAATTTGGATTTACACAATTGATCTTAATCTTATAATTATAACAGTCGCGCGATTGAAATCGCTTTTTCTAATTATTTTTTTCGCTTGGCAACTAGCATATTATTTAGTACTGTTTCTACCATGTTTAATAGACTATAGCGGATTAGTAAGTTGGTTGTCTTACGAGTATTTTATATAGCCGCACAGCTTTTTAAATATATGCATACAATAATATTTCTATCTTTCAAATTTCGCAATGACAAACACTAGTATTAATACAGAAATATAAAAACAATTAATTGCATTTGAACAATGACATGTTTCTTTAAATCCACGCCCAGCACACTGTAGTTAAACTTGACTATGTCTATTGTAAAAAAAAACCCACAAATTATATCAATAGCATGAATTTGAAATAAGTATAACCATTGTACCATCAGTATAAAATAGTCACAGAATGAAAATCCTGTCCTGCCCAACTCTCTCATATCAGCATATACAATGCAAAACGTTAAAAATTAAAATAAGGGCATATCTTACCAAGCTGTCCATATTCCGGCATGCCAAATGAATGCAGGGACCCGTTGCAATCGAGTATCATGGAGAATTCTGCACCGCAGCCCACTTTCACAATCGGAGCACCACTGTGAAATACATTTTAAATAATATTATTTTACCTGGCATTAACGCTTTTAAGAGCAAGGATTCTCAGGGATATCATCAGAAATTGGTTAAGAGATACCCAGCAATCTGCATTTGGTAGTTGAATGTGTATCCGAGCAAAAACCACTGCACAGTGTGATGTACAATCTGCCACAGTAAGCTACATCAATAGTGGCACCCGTTTTAATGACACGTATTGAAGCTCAGTTAGATTCCGGGAATGTCTAAAATTTATTTAAATCCTAAGGCAAAGGTCGGCAACCTTCGGCTCGCGAGCCACACGCGGTTCTTTGATGAAAGTAAGCACTAAATAACATTTTGAATTGATTGATGAGGATTTGGCACCACTTCTATCTCTTAGCGACTTGTTCTCGCTTTTTACCGCATCCCTCCCCCGTGACAGCCATCGTAAGTCATCCGAAAGAAATAAAAAAAAAAAAAAAAAAACTTAGAAATTACGTAAATTGTAATTTTTATCTTTTCCGACTCAAAAGGTTGCCGTCTCCTGCTCTAATAAAATCAAACAGTAAAAAATAAGAATCCCTACTCATTTCACTGTTTGATTAATTGGACATTACGGTATTTCTAATTCTAGAAGTTCCATTTGACATTTCATACTTTTATCATACATAACTTTGTGCAGACGTAACACACACAATTGCAATAAAACTTTCCGTAAAACCATGGAATTTTGAAGCTATTCTTATTTTATCACAGGATTTACAATCCATAATAACTAAATTTAAATTTAAATCCATTAAATAAAGCAAAATAACCATTTTAAACAACATACTTTTTTACTAGACGTCATCACAAAGTCACGTCGTTAGGTCTTCCATGTGTAGAGTTGAGACTATGCAAACGGATTTGTATACGCATAATCGGTAAAAATATAAAAATAATCGAGCAGTTTTAATCCAGTTGTTTTCTAATTTTAAAAAGTACTGAATTATCAGCTAATAACAAGCATACTATCAACGAACAACCATCAATAAATAATGTAATAATCATTTTAATAAAAGGCAATATTTTAAGAATTTAATAATTTAACAATAATTTTGTGTATGTGGTGGCCTGTTGGTAAACGGACTGCTGAGATGCGGCTGCCCACATGTTCACGGTGGTCGCGGGTTCGAATCTCAGGGCAGACCTCTGACTTTTCGGAGTCATGTGTGTATTGATAATCAATCACCACGCACTAAAACGGTGAAGGAAAACATCGTGAGGAAACCTGCATACCATAGCGATTTATAAGAATTTCTATGGTATGTAAGTCCGCTAACCCGCACTAGGCCAGCGTGGTGGACTATATGGCCTAACCACTCTCAATCGTATCCTCGATTGTAGAGTAGGCCCATAATAAATAAAGGCTAGTAATAAATAAATCATTGCTTTTGTTCCTTAATACTAAAGTGACTTATGCAATTGTGGATGTCTCATTAGGATAAAGATGTACATAAAAAAAAAACGAAATAATGTAAACTAAAAATATAAACTGTAATCGATTAAGAAATACAAACAAATGGTATCGATATCTCGTTAATAATCGGATATTGTACCAACCGATTTATTTGACATCATCCCTATTTCACAATTTTGAGATATGTCAAATGGAACTTTTAGAATTAGGAATACCATAGACATTAGTTGTATTGTTTGTTTAGTGTACTCACGCGTATTTGATGCGCGTCGGCTTGAGTATTTGTGGCGTGTTGTTGCCGACGCCGCACTGACCGCTCTTATTGTCCCCACACGCGTACACCGTGCCTGTATCTACACCAAAAAATAACACTTTAAAAATATAAATTATAATCCGATCAAAACATAATCAGTGGTGCAGATGTTTAGACATCTTTGAAACGCTTCACCAAGACAAGTACTTGTACGGCTAAATATTAGCTTCGAGTTGGGATGTCGTAAGATAAAAAAATCTCGTAGTTTCAGGTGAAGACGCGTAAGCATAACCGCAATGTCTATTCCTTCCGCCAAGCACCAGTGTAAATGTACTGTTTTGTTCCAATTTGAAGGGTAATGTAGCCAGAGTAATTTCTGGACATATTGAAATTTACCATCTTATGTAGGGATGGCAAGCGCAGTGAAATGCTAAGTACTGCTTTGTAATCCATAGTGTTTGATCTGCTACTGTCCATGAGCAGTCGTGTCGCCTACTATCAGGCAAATGAAATACCATTCATTACAATAAATTTTAGTTACCAGTGTTAGCTGTATCTGACCATTGCATATTTACTAAAGAAGGGAAGGTAAAAGGCCTAGTATAATATAATAAGTATCTTATAGACCAAGAGTCCGTGGCCGCCAGACTTTCGTCATTTTATAAAATCTGAAAGTTAGTCTGCGCATCCATCCATTTATTTACAACGTAAAGAATTTTTAATATTGATATGATAATTACTTTATACAGAAAGGCCCTTAAGCAAGGACTAAATAAATTAATCGACTTGGTATTACATGGATCTCACAACTTTTTGCGGTAGAAAAACTGAGCTGCGAGACTTGGAATTTTTTTACAGGATGTTTTTGATGGGATTTTATTTACTAAGTCGGTAGGCATATCATTAATAAGTCGAGGTATAAGGTATTTAGCTGTATGTATGTACATACCGGTGACGAAGAGCGTGTGATGCCTGCCTACCGCCGCGTGTATGATGTTCTTGCCGCGAAGCACGGGCACCGGCTCGGGAGCGTTGCGAGTGTTCGTGTCGCCGAACCCGAGCTGACCGCACGTGTTGCGACCTGACAACAAACGACGGACTCGTATAGGTGCACAATGCTTGTTATAACCCCCGGCACGATTCTTGAGCGCTCGGCGACAGAGTGGGGATTGCTTTGCGCATCGTGAACTTAAGGAAAAATAAATGTATACCGATTTATTATTATTAATTTATTCTTAGTTACCTACTTATATATTATTATTATTTTATTTTATGGGATGAAAGGAATATTTTATTAGAATTATCAATATATTAAGAGATATATTATGTCTTTTACTTTTTTTCATAGTATGAAATAAATCCATTACACATATTACGAAACATATTTTGTAACGTATAATAAACTATTTGAATTTTACACTTACCAAAAAAAATGTATTTATAGAAAAGTGAAATGGCTAATTAAAATGCAAGCAAGTATAATTTAGTCGTAGTAAAGCACGTGCAGCAAAAGCCATGAATGAATTAGGCATAACAACAATATGGCGTTGCGTAGTGAACCAATCACAGGCCGATGCGATAATGCCCCCGCCCGCTTACTTCATCATACCACTAAAGAGACCCAACAATCGACATCTGCGCATGTAACGGTCAGCGCTCAAGATCAGTGCCGGTAGATATAAATTATTTTACTCTCTCCGTCTCTTTTCAGCCACAGAAAGTACTACTGAAAATATGCCTTGTCAAGTTAGCTAAAAAGGCACAGAGTTAAATTGAGAGACAATTCCTTCACGGTAAACTCCTTCACTCCTTACAGCGCACCAAGGGGCGTGGAGCATACTTTCAGAACAGCTGGTATATATCGCAGCTCCGATGCAACAATGTAACATATGCAAAAATTGCAAGGTTGGAAGGTATAAAGAAATAATCTTAATTTTTTTAGAATACTACGTGTGAATGTGTGCCTGAGCCTCAATATTCCCGGACCTCGATAGCGGGGTAGACCAAAGAAGCGCTGGCTCGATGTCGTCAAGGAAGATATGAGGGTCAATGGCCTTACTATTGAGGATGTCGAAGATCGGGCGAAATGGGAGGAGAATTTGCCGGAAGGCGGACCCTGGCACCGGCCGGGATAACGCCAGGTAGAAGAAGAAGACTACGTGGTCAAATTTTTTTTAACAGTACATTTAAAGTTTATAATGTGATAAAAGTTATTCAACTTGTCTATGTCTTGAAATATCATATTTTTATACGATGTCAAAGTTTCAAATGTTTTTCCTGAAAAGTTGCATTTTTGCAAAAGTGACATTGTTGCACCGGGGGTGTGATATGTGTATTATTAAATAGATTGATACATCATACAGTGCAATTTTGGAGTCGTCACAAAAACTAATGCAAGCACGTAGCATCCCCAGATCAGTCTAAAGTCTAAACCAAGTTAATTGTACATGTAAAAAAATAATACACCTTCGTAAAGTACACGCACCTATACGTAGGAATCGCTGACAAAAACTAGTTGAAAATCACACTTACCAAACGTATAGGCTTCCCCTTCTTCTGAAACGAGCACCGAGTGGCCAGCGGTACATCCACTTACAATGAGCCGGTACTGAAAAAATATCGTTCAGTATTTTAGTATTGAACATGTGTCTTCAGCCTCAGAAAGTCTGAATATTCACATTCTCATGATGAGGGTAGTTAAGTACAATTTGATATATATTTGCCTACCAGTATTTGGGCGTTAGTCGTGTTAGTGTGAAAAAACGAACCTATATAAAAAAATTGTTAAATTAACGAATATAAACGGTACAGGAATAAAGAAAAATTAAAATATAAATAACAATTTAATGAACGCTTAAAATATTAATGTTATTGTATGTCTCTTTCACTGTTATGATATTTCATATTAGTATTACATAAAGTTTACATAAATTATTAGCACTGCTACTTTGTATGAAAACAAACAGTTATAAAATGGCAGGCCGCCATCACGAGGTCATGAAACCGGCACTAAATCACTGCTAAATATTCAACATTGGGAAATCGATTTGCCATTGTCGTTTTTGGGGCTTAACACCATACATCCGCCGCACTTAATTCAGGCGCAAGACTTAAATACGATAAGACGAAATATTTATTTGAGGTTGTTCACATCAGCTTCAACCAGGGAAGCCCACAACTGAACTTAGGCTTCTTTCAAGAATTTCCACAGCTTTCTGGAAGCTCTCTGCAAGTAGCGACTGACTGGACCTGGGGTCCTGACTACCAGGGATTCTTTACTTAAATTTTATCAACATTGGGATGGCCCCATAATGGCCCTGCAAGCCATTGAGATTAATAATTTTACTATGAGGACGGCTTGTTTCTTTCATTTAATTGAAAAAAATGTTTTGGAACCTACATCTACTAGTGGTAGGTCTCTCATATGTGAGAGGCCACCTTGGTGGGAACTTCCGTAATGTCTAGTTCTCCCACCAAACAGCAGTTTAAATGCACAGTTGTGTTTCAGATTGAAGGACATTGTAGCCAGAGTAACTACTGAATACACTCATTTGCAAAAGAAACGGGCGGTTATGATTTTAATTCTTCTTTAAAAAAATACGGTACCAAAATGATTTCAATCATTTGTACATGTTACTGGCCGGTTTTAAAAATGCCGTGGTGTTTAAAACAGTACGTTTTAAATTCAAATTTTCGTTTGATGCTCGTTTTTACAGAAAACGACTTTTTATCCTACATTTTTGGTGCGAAGTTCCAAAAGATAATATCGGTTTTCATAACTTTTAGTCAATTTTTATGAATTCATTTCATATTCTTAATTGTCAAAGCTTCATTTATTGCTGTTTAGCTGTCTCTATAATGTTAGAGAAAGTGGTAAAAGCTACCAAAATTATTGCGCAGCTCGAAGAGGGTTGCAGCCAATGCTTCGTGGCTCAGAGGCTAAGTGTGAGTCGCTCAACGGTTCAAAGGACCTGGCAGCGGTATCAAGACACCAGTTCCATCGAGAGAAGGCATGGTTCTGGAAGAAAACCATGTACCCAACCACGGGATGATCGTTTTCTTGTGAGTCGCGCATTGAGAAATCGCAAGTCTTCGTATGTGGACCTTAAGAACAACCTCGAAGAAGTAAGAAACGTATTAGTCTATGGACGCTCAGGAGGAGGCTTCTCGCGGCCAATATACGCAGTCATCGCCCGGCCCGCGGCCCTAAGTTACTCCGTGAGCACAGAGTTGCCAGGCTTAGGTTTGCTCGAAATTGTGAGTCATGGACTCAAGAAGACTGGAATAGGGTATTGTTCTCCGATGACGCCAGGATATCTCTGTTCGGTGAAGATCGACGTCGGCGAGTGCTACGAAGACGAGGAGAACGCTTTGCAGAGGTTTGTTTTGAAGAAATCACACCTTATGGTGGGGGCTCTGTTATGTTTTGGGCAGGAATAAATTCAATGGATCGTACAGAGTTAGTCTTCATTGAAAACGGCTCACTGACTGGACATCGATACATAACGGAAGTTCTAATTCCTCATGCACAACCCGCATTGGCCGCTTTAGGCGAAGACTCAATTTTACACGCTTTATATTAGCTTCACTTGTATGTTTGTATGTTTGTATATTTGTATGTTTGTTTGTAACCGACTTCTTTGGGCGCGATTTTGACCCACTTTAAACGGCCAGATTTCGTTCAAATTTTGCACACCTGTCAAAGACCGATGACAATACAATAATTCGATTAAAATATATAATTATCCTGATTAGATTCGCCAGGATTAATTATTCTTATAATTGATGACCATTGCTACATTCATCGCTAGATGGCGTTAACATTGTATTCTTCAAGTGTCAAATGTTACTACTGACCAACAGATGGCGTTATTGATTGGAAATACAGCCGTAGATGGATGTTTTTAGTCAAAACAATTATATAATAGTTAAAAAAAACTAAAATACACGCTTTAATAAGATATAAAACTAAAAAAGTAAAAATAATTGATACTGAATTTAAGATAAGAAAATGGAGTAAAATACATATATTTTATTGTTACAAAGCGTGGGGTGCAGGAGGATAAGTAATTGTTGTAAACACCCCACGCTTTGTAACAATGAAATATATGTATTTTACTCCATTTTCTTATCTTAAATTCAGTATCAATTATTTTTACTTTTTTAGTTTTATATCTTATTAAAGCGTGTATTTTAGTTTTTTTTAACTATTATATATTTATGGACGACAACGCTCGCGCCCACCGGTCTGGCGATGTGGAAGCGTATGTGCAAGAGGTCGGCATTCGTCGTTTGGATTTGCCACCTCGAAGTCCCGACCTCAATCCTATAGAGCATGTCTGGGACGTTCTGAAACGACGCGTGAGATCAGTACAACCGGCTCCGCAGACCATCAGAGAGCTGAAGAATGTGATTACCGCGGAGTGGGAACGTATTCCGCAAGCAAGTATCCGGGATATCCTCGCTAGCATACCCAGACGAATTCAAGCTGTGATTTCAGCTAGAGGGGGTCACACTCGATACTAAACATTTATCTGCTTTTACTTTATTAAAGAAAAAACAAACAAAAATCTTTGTTAACTTTTACTTCACGAGCATATGCACTACTAGCGAGCATACACTACTAGTGAACTTTAGCATTAAAACCCATAAATTTTATCAAAATTTTATGATAATACTGACGACAACGATTAATTGCTTATTAATTTACAAAATTGTGAAAGTAAAACTACCTATAATTATCAAACAAACCAATAGTAACATTTGAAATGGTTCATTGCTTAGGTGCCCGTTTTTTTTGCAAATGAGTTTATTTTGAGACTTTGCATCTTATGTCTCAGGATGGCGAGCGCAGTGGAATGCCAAGCATTGCTTTGTAATTCCAGGTGTTGTTAGATTTCGCTACTGTTCATGAGCGCTATCGCTTACCATCAGGCGAACGGCATCCTCGTCTCATCAATCATTGCAATAGAAAAAAAGCACGGGTCCTATAGGTCTCAAGGGCGGATGAGTTACTCACCCGTCGATCGGTGAATTTATGGAAGGTGTACAGATTGGGATGAGTCCGCTTGGCGGGGTTGTTGTCCCGGCGCGCCACCAGGTCCCACGACACCAGCCCGGCTATCAGCAGCTTGCCTGGCGACTTGTAGAACGACTTCAGCAGCTCCTGTTCATCATCAGTTAGCTGTACTAATCACATCATCATCATCAGCCCGTTGCAGACATAAGCCTCTCCCAAGGTACACCATGCCCGGTCTGCTGCATTATGCATACTGCTTTACTGTTTAGTGTAACGGAATATATTGGATGAACGTACTGACTACTACCGTGCTGTGAGTAAGCCTGGGTTATTAATAAATACACACAACAGTCACATACATAAACCTGACTCCACACTAAGACTGAGTCTTTTGTCGTGGGTATCAGGCACTACGAGACTCTTCGGTCTCACATACCCAGACACGAGATAAATATTTGTGGGCCTTACAAGCATTTGTCTCGGTGCGGGGATCGAACCCGCAGCCTCTCGTTTCATAGCTTCTGTTAAATATTTATATATTATAATAAGACTTCTACGCGAAGTAAACGAGTATAATAGCTTTGGGTACTAATACAAATCTGAGAGAGCGCAAGTGTCCATGCATATATCTGTCGTTTCATAAACTGTCATTAATCTCTTCATACACGTATTTTGACTTCAATCAGCAGGTGTTGTATTTTTCTTTTATGGGGGCGCCTGGAATGTGTTCAAATGACTCCACCACTCATTTTCACATTATAAATATTAGAGAATTGTGATAGCATCGAGAAATTATAATTGAGAAATTGTTATGTCCGCTCACTCATCCTAATTATAAATCATAATATACTATGGATACCAACACCAGATCACGCACTTAAGATCTATTTCTTGTTTTCTTGTTCATCTATATCTTCTTTCTTTCTCTCTTTCGTTTTCTTGTCAGCGTAAAAATACACATAATTTAACGAGTATTTGATACCTCTGGCAACTTTGTGGTGGTCTCCTCTGGCTCCGGGGAGGGGGTCCTGGGTTGCTCTTGGGTGGGCAGCGACTGCGTCGAGTCGTTGCTGTCCTCATCATCCGACACGACGGGCTTCTTGCGGCGCGGGGCCTTCCCGCCGCGACCCGACGCCGGAGCGGCGCGCTTGCGACCCGCCGTCGACATTCTCTGTACACACTCATAGCCTCTTAGTCCGCAGCGCAGCGGCAGAAGCCAGCTGGCGACGACAAATCAAACAAAACATACATACATAAATATATATTACGAGAATACTCTAGTTACATTACGCAAACTACATCGGTATTGGATCAGCTTTTATCATATATGGGTGATTCTACGATAAGAGGTAACTTGAACGGCAATCAATATTTAATAGGTTTTTTATTCCATATTGTCCAATCATTTACAATCAATTACACCATTTTAATGTACTTCAATGAATAGAGTCACAATTAAATGCTGAAATATTATATTTTTTTCTGAAATTGCCAACAAAGTCCAAAAAAGTATCTACCCTGGCCTGTCCCTTTGCCGATTTTAGTTAAACTTACTGCCGTATCTAATTTGTTTGTATCGCTTTCTAAACTAAAGCATGGTAAGTATGCATTTGAATATATATACTATAATAATTTTAAGAAAAAATCCAACAAAGTATGTTTTTTGTGTATATTTTCTGAACTTAAATTTTGTCCCATATTTTTTGTGTCTTTACCCTGGCCAATTTTGTTCCACTAATACTAATCATAAAAATAAAACGGAAGTATTGCAAATTCCTCTCAAGGACATGTAGCGACGTGAAGTTAGCCACAAATGACAAGAGAGCCGTTAGAGGCCGCCATTTTGCTAGTTGTCGCGACGCGTACGTGCGGTGTAGTGGTCTCACTCAAAGTCATTATATCTCTCCCCTGGTAAGTCATAAAAGTTATATTAATGATTTGATTCATTTGTGTAATATTACATTTATTCAATAATAGTGTACTAATTCAAGTGGGATATTTAATTAAGCCAAAAATGTTATACGTCGATTACAATATTTGAATTTATCATGAAAACGTATTTCCCCTGGCATATTTCCCCTGCCAAGTTAATTAGCAGGGAGAGACTTACTAGCCAGGGGAGCTAAAACATATCATATAATGTAGTCACAAAGTAATTTAAATGTAGTTATATTGTCACTGAAGTCAGATTTATATATAATATACCGTATATTGAAGTTTAGTGGTGGTAGGACTTATGTGTCCGCCCGAGTAGCTACCACTGTCCACGAGGCGTAAAGACCGCCATAGTGATCTCCGTAAGGGGATCGCGTTCCGGGATCAGCCAATTGTTTTCCGGTTTCTTCGAGGGCATGAGGATGTACCGTGTGGGTATTTTCGGTCGTTTGTCGAAGGGAGGAATGTTGATCCACCGGCCAGGGAGACCCGTAGAAGCGGTTGTCCGCTAGCCACCCGCGGTATAGTACAGGGGCCCAACCGGGGCTAACCACCTCGAGAGGCTGCCTCACCATGCCGCGCATAATCTTGGGTGGGTCCGTCGTGCCGGTTGGTGACCGGAAGTGGGGTCCCGGCGGCCCATCCCGGGAGGGTACCCTTTCGTCCAGCGGATCAATTCGCTTTCCGATTAAAAGTTAAGTGTAATGTTTAATAAAAATTGATTTTATTAATTTAATTCATTATTTCATTGCCCGAATCTCTCCCCTGGTCTCGATATTTACCCTGGCCTTCTAAAAAGTAATAAAATATGTGTGAAGTGACCTGCCCTTGGGTGAAAAGGTTAATCAATGGGTTAATTAGCATAATTTAACATTTTCATGAAAAAAATCCAACTTTTCTCCCTGGCCGCATCTTCTATGGGCTCGAAACCTCTTATCGTAGAACTACCCATATATACATAAGGTCCAATAAGGACATACTTTTTTAAATGTCTGTTATAAAACCTTAAAACTTTTCTATCTTTGTTTCTTCTCTCTAATTGTAAAAGATGCCAATTTTTAATATCAACTTCTGCCATACATTATTCAACAGCCAATTTAATCAACATAGGCAATTGAGAATAGTATTTTTATCACCAAATTCTTATGTTGTATCTTTTGAAAAGAGTAAAATAACACAAAATCACACTGAGCAGAATACAATTCATAATAATATTAATATTCAATGTAATTGAGATGTGTCTAAAGCCGTCTTTACTAAGTAATTCCACATATAGGGCAAAATGTGATGTTTGCTTAATATGGATGTGTTTGTGACTTTGAAAATAGCAGTTTGCTGAGTAATGCCCTTTTAATAATATCACCTTTCACTTGCAACATTTGCATAATGTAGAATATTTAAACAAAATATGATGACCCAAAAACAATATAAGACCAAACTTTGAAGTGTAATTTTAAAATAATATGTCACACATTTATTTAAGTCTGTACTGTTTTAACTTGATACAATATTCTCATTTAATTACCAAAAATGGGAGCATTAGTTAAACTTAATAGGATAATTATATTATAAATTGTATTTGTTTCTGTAATTAATCTCTAATGTTTAGTCAGATACATAATATTGTCTACAAGCAATGCATAATATTTTTAAAATTCAGCATCAAGCATATAGGTGTGAATGTTGTCGAAAACAAAAATGATGACATAATATAGTTGTATAAATAAATATAACCAATATTCAAGGTAAATAAAAATGCTACAAGGTATAAGTTAATTAATTAGAACAATAAATTGCAATAAGAAAGGATATTTCCCTAATTATAAAAAATGATAATGTGATACTTTTTATTACAAAATTCACTCAAGGCAAAAGAATATCATAAACAATGGCAGAACCATTTGAATACCAAGTGGTGGTCAAAACATTTTTTTATGTCTTAAATAGCATATTTTCAATCAGCCCTCTCAATATTGTCATCAGAAAAATAATATCTTATTTGAAGCTTATTTTACTAGAAATGTTGAACCTACAGCAGTAGACATTTTTGTGGAATTAACTATGGCTTTGTACATATTATAAAAATAAAATATATAAATAATAAGTCAACATTGAGATCCATGCAACGGTTTTATGGTTTTTAATGCAAATGTTTAAATGAGAATGTAGATAATAAGTAGCCCATAGTTTGAATAATTAAATTAGTGAAAGTTACTTTCTTAATAAACACTGTTTCATAGAATACTATGAAACAGTGCTTTTACTGTGATCTTTATAGTGGCTTAACATGCATATAATATGTGTGAATATAAAAAAAATATACTCTTTTCATTTGGCTTTTCAGTAAACTTGCAAGTTTTTCACTTTCTATAAATGTAATCACAAAGAACATGTGACTAACAAAAAAATAAAAAAATAACTATTACAAAACGATTATGATACCTATCCATAGGTATATTTATTGTCAACTTAACCTAAGTTTTATAATACAAAACAATAAAAGCTGGCTTTACTAGAATTTATTGCAAATCAGTATATTACTTTTATTATTTTACTAACTTCATTTAGTCTGATTTATATTTGCAAGTTCTCAGGCATTCTAACATGAATTATTTGCCACTCAATATCTAAACCAGATCTCAATTAGAGTATGTGAGAAGCAAAATTAATTGTTTGGCAGGGGTTCCTCTAGGTAATACCAAAAATAAAAGATGCTTTTGATTACAGCAGCAGTTATTACCAAAAATGCATAATATTAAGATTTATAATCATAGAAAAAAAAATATTTTTTAAGCCGAAACCTTCATATAGTTACTGTTTCTTTTTTAATGCATTTTTTCTGTACAGGATAGCATTAATTTGTATATTATTCATGATGAACAATTAAGTATATGTATCTAACATAATATGCATAATTATATGTATCTAACATAATAATTTGCAAAATAAACAGAAATTCTAACAACATGTTGCAATAATAAGCAGGACAGATGAATTAACATTTTTCAATAAAGAAAGTAGGCCAAAGCCAAAAGTAATGTAAATGGCTAGAATATATTTGACAAAAATACAAGACAAATGCACAGATTGGAGGGTTCCTCCCAAGGTATTCTTATACCAACTAATAATTAACTTTTGCTATAATATAGGGTGTTGACTGTTCATTCTAATATAACATTAAGAAATTAAAAATGCAAAAATTAAACATATTATGTATAAGAAATAAAGCTTATGTGAATAAAATTGTCAAGTTAATTTATTTGCTACTAACAAATGATAATACTTTTATAAAATATCTACTATCATGTACTGCTTTGTATAGAAATAATATAAATCTGGGGCAACCTACATACCTGCAAGCGCCACTAGAATCACACAGAAATCCAAAGTATGCCAACCTGTACTGTGAAAGTATAAGGTCTTCATCCACTTTAAGAGAAGACTTGTAATTAACAGTGAAACATGTGCTCAAATATACATAATACCATAGTAAAATAAATTTGTATTTTAGAATACCATTGATTACATTTGTTTTATCATGTATGGCATTTTAACAACAAAAGTATGGGATATTAGGCATATTATCACCACCACTCTCAATCGTACTCTCTATTGTAGAGGAGGCCCGTGCCCTGCAGTGGGATGTATATGGGCTGATACAGATTAGGCATATTTAGTTATCAAAATATTATTAGATGAGCAACCAGCATGTATCAAATTATAAATATAGCAGAGATAAAGACATTACAAGTAATAAATAAATGTGAGGTTGGTAACTGCATGATTGGTTGCGGGCAGTGTTATGCATTATTGAAAAATTGCAGGGCTTTAGTACTCAGTCTGTTTAAAGGTTCATAGACCTCTGTGTGTATCTTAATAATTTCATTCTCTTTTTTTATTTACCATGGGTCTGTCACACATTTAACAAGTTAAACAATGAGCAATCTAAAGGAATTTAAGATAATATTTATTAGTTGTATTGGGAAGTACAAGAAGTATATGGTTCCAGTGCTCTTGAACATACATACCAGAAAGTAGTTGTAGGTGTTTTTAAGATCATTTCAAAGCGAAACTAACGTGAATAAACATAATGTAAGTAAGGCAAAGAAAAAAAGGAGAGCACTGAAATATTTTCTATGTGAAAAATTATAGAGTACGGTATAACATTCACGACTCCGATAGGTCAAGCAGAACAATAACGCAGGTAGGGATATACGAGCTATAACAATAGAAAAACCGTTATACAAAAATGTTTTTCATATTACTACTTTTCCGCGGCAAATGTTCTATCATCCTTGTATATGAATATACAGCATTAATTGACTGTAACTTTATGGCTAAACATAAACATTTTAACAACTAACGCTACCTGTGACCTACGCGTATTACCTTACACGTGCAATATTATATCCCAGTGTTTATTTACAAATCGTATGTCAAAATGCCAATATATATGTTTGGAACAGTATTTTGAACTATAAAAACAACTTACCGTAATGAATCAGTGAAAACAAGTTGAATAAAATAATTTAAAAATGTCTCTCCAGCTACACGATTGACAAGTGTGCGGGGATGCCGCGAAAAAATTTGTTATGCGATCTTTTTTCACTTCATGAGTACCTCATAAAAACATTATAATGTTGCCAATATAATAGCTTATGGAATTGCCATCCTTTTCTTTAATTACGGTGTTTGCGTGTGAAAAAATGAGAAAGATAGATGTTTAATGTAAAGTCTATTAAGCGCAGGTAAAAATCAATGATTTGTGAAAGAAATTAACATTGCCAGATATTATTTCATTTCAATAAGCTACATTAAAAATATTTTAAGGTTGATGTAATTGAAAACAAAAGGTATGGAAATGAAAATATGCCAATTTAAATAATATTATCCAATGTGGTAGAGTCCTAAGGACGTGTTTCGATAATAGGTTTTACTGTGACGGGTGGCAACGAGAATGTTTGATGGTTAATAAATAATTGAAAAATATGTGATTGTATAAATTTGATTTACTCAATAAATAATTCTGAAACAAACTTGATAAATACTATACTATATATCTAAAAAACATTAACAAAATTAACAGACGACAGCTTGAACATGAAAGATACTTTTCATATCTGACAACAATTGGAATAAGTGAGAGAATTGTGACATTAAATTCCTAAGAAACTTAATAGATGGCGTTATAGCGCTAGATTGCTTAAAGTGCGGGGCTCTTGAATCATATCGAAACAACAAATTCCACTCAAGCCTTTTGAACTAGAGCCTTTGGCTCCAATTACGAATTTAAGTCCTCTTAATGGTTCTTCCTCTTTAGGTTCTATTGTTATTTCTGGTAGTTCTATTTCAATAGGCTCATAGGGACATTCACATTCGACATCCTTTTTCTTTACCTTATTTTCTGGATAATCACAACGACAAGAACCCTGATCGAGAGCTTCTTCCTCTTCAATAAACGCTTTGTAATATCTCAATGCATCTTCAAAGCTTAGTTCTTCCTCGGGTGGCGGTTGTTTTTTTACAAATAATTTAAAACCAGATGTGGTTTGAGTCAAATCTGACTGAATTTTCATTTTCTGTTGTTCAGTCATGATTGGTTCTGGCATTTCTTCTTCTTCTACCGGTAATTCAGCTTCTGGTGGACATTCACATATTACCTTTTTCTTTCCTTTCTTTTTATCACTACATACGCAAGGTACTTTTTCTCGCGGGGTTGGTAGAGGAAGTGCATCTTGTTTGGGGACCATCCTTGGGTCTTCACAGATGCGACACTGACAACCGACAGACCGGTGCATTTTATGAGTTTCGCTAGCGGGCTCGTCTCGTGGGGCGCAACAACACGGAGGTGTAATTTTCACTTTCTTTTCCTTTCCTTTGCAGAGGCAGCTGACTTTTTTACCATCAATAACATTGGGAATGTTGCAAGTGGGGCACAGGGAATCGCCGCCCGTGCGAACTGCAATAAAATATTCTATCAATGTAATTATTTTTTGCAGCGGACTTTGGAGTATGAGTGTCTAAATAGTCATTATTTTTTTTACAGTGAATAGAAGTTCACATTACATCAGCTAGAGGCGCTGTACAGGAGTATCATGAAAATTTCTTCTAGAGTCAAGACATTAAAAGCGATGATATTTTAACCAATTTCAAAAAGGACGAAGCTCTTAATTCGTCGGAATCTCTTTTATTAAGAAAAGAAAAAGAAAGAAATATATGGTTCACCTAATGGTAACTTGGTATTTGGTACGTTATTAGGGGTTCATGAATATCTATATTCTATATCTACAGTGAATAGAGGGCGTTGCTAGTAATGGAGTAAGCCAGCGTCAACCCGCACTAGGCCAGCTTGGTGGAATATGGGTCCACCTCCCCAAGGATTCAAACGCTCTCAATCGAGCTCAATGACCAGTATCGTATTGAACTTACTTATCGGGGTGATAGTAGGCATTTTGTCCACTGCACAGGGCGGCGTCGCTTGCGTTCGCACTGAAAGATGAATCATACATACATACATAAACTGACGGCTTTTTCCCAGACGGGGTAGACAGGGGTAGGGTTCTCCTGGCAGCAGCTAGGATACCTATGTTTCGCCTTATGTATTCATATCGAGTTTTTCACAATATCGGACACTATCTATTTTTTCTAACCTGACTTTTTTTTTATTTCGATGATTGGCTACGACCTTACCACGCCTATGAAGTGACAAAGTAGTCGTATTCAGTCCAAACCAAATCCAATTGTTAGCTTCGCCCTTGTTTTTTCTACAAGTATAACCTGTTTAATTCCTTAGTGTCAAAGCATTTACGATGTCAATTACCGGCTATGAGCGGTGGTGATTACAATGAGGTGTCAAGTGACATGATGGCATGTTTGCATTCGTCCAGTATAAGCCATAAAGAATGAAATACCTAACTGCTACATTAATTGGTTGTGCATATTATTTGTTACTATATGGATATAATAAAAGTAGTCATGTATTGGAATACGTAGCATAACGATTGGCTCGTACATCATGCATACTGATGGTTGGTCTGTCACTGGTGGTAGGTCTCTCATATGTGAGAGGCTGCCTGGGTGGGTACCACCGCAATGTCTATTTCTCTCGTCAAACAGCAGTTTAAATGCACTGTTGTGTTTCGGATTGAAGGACATTGTAGCCAGAGTAACTACTGGACATATTGAGACTTAACATCTTATGTCTCAGGATGGCGAGCGCAGTGGAATGCCAAGCATTGTTTTGTAATTAAAAGTGTTGTTTGGTTTTGCTACTGTTCATGAACGGTCGCATCGTTTACCATCAGGCGAACGGCATGCTCGTCTCGCCATTAAATGCAATAAATAAAAAAAATATGTCAGGCCGCCTGGGTAGGTACCACCGTAATGTCTATTTCTCCCGCCAAACAGCAGTGCAATGTTATTTTGTGTTCCAGTTTAAAGGATATTGCATCCAGAGCTACTACTGGAAATATTGAGACTTTACATCTTTATCTCAGGATGGCGACCGCATTATAAATGATAGAAGAAATGTGTGTGATAGTACACCTCCTTTTGCCGCATCGAATACAATCATGAGCATAATGTTATGTAGGTACAGTCAGCAACATAGTCGCTGAACACTTCACATTTTTTGATAACCTTTTTATGAATAAAAATTTGTACGTACTACTCAGTAGTCGTAAAATATTACCAAGTAGTCATCTATGCCGAGAAGTGCCATATGATATTGAAAATAATTATTATTTTGGATGATAAGACAATTCCAAATTTGAAAAGACTGTGTACTTAATTTTTGAGAAAATAAACATTTTTTTTTTAATTCCAAATCTCGTGTCTGTGTAGCGACTTATATTGCTGACTGTACTTAAGTTAATAATCAGTTAAAGGGAAGCCCACCTAAGTTTGTGATAGTATGTTGGTATAGGACTTGATGATAAAACATGTTGAAGGTGGTCGTGGGTTCACATCTACACACACCTCTGACTTTTCGGAGCTATTTTTGTATTGATAGTCAATAACCACGCACGATAACGGTGAAGGAAAACATCGCGAGGAAACCTGCATGCCATAGATTTGTATGAATTTCTAAGCAAGGACGGATCCAGGGGGGAGGTCATGGGGGTCATGACCCCCCCCCCTGGGCTGGCCCCAGACTGATAAAACTTATTAATTATTTTGTTGATAAAATTTATAAACACATTTAATTTCTTGTATGTCGATAAATAAAGTAAAAAAGTATGTGTGTGTTCATAAATCACGCCTGTAACAAACTTTAAAAAGTCATTATTACGAATTGGAGTATTGAAATCGGACCCAGTATTCTGACATGAACCCCCCCCCCCTGGTGTAAAATCTGATATGAACTATAATGTGACCCCCCCTGGCGTAAAAGCTGGATCCGCCCTTGTTTCTAAGGTACATATGTAAAGTCCGCCAATCCGTACTAGGCAAGCGTTGTAGACTATAGTTCTAGCTACTCTCAATCCTACTCTTGATTAAAGAGGAGACCCGTGTCCTGCAGTGCAACGTATACCTATGGACTGATACAGATATGTTTTAAGGAAACTGATAATAAGTGATATAAAAGAAAATTCGGCGGAGCGCGACTAAATGTACATCGGTGGTGAGTCTCTCATAGTATATGAGGGACCGCAATATGAATTTCTTAGGCCGCGTTTCCACTGACGCGGAGCTGGGCGGAGAGGAGCGGAGAAGAGCGGTGAAAAGTGGTCAGTGTTTCCACTGAAGCGGAGCTGGGCGGAGAGGAGCGATGAACAGCGGTGAGTGATCAGTGAGCGGACTAGAGCGGAGTGGAGCATACTTTTGGAATCGCGCATTTTTGCACTTAGTTACACTAAATCTCTCGGAAAGACCATACATCATGTTGTCGCTTAAAAAGAAAAAGCAAACATTTTATATCTTTCTCTACTTGAAGCCGAAGATAACGAATCAGATGAAGTGACGCGAATCACGCACCGCTCCGTACCGCCCCGCTGTCCTCCGCTCTGTACCCCAATGCTCGCTGACCTCCGCATTGCACCGCCTCGATGTATGAATATCCGCTCAGCTCTGCTCCACTCCGCTCATACTATTTCCATTGAAGCGGAGCGGAGATTTCAAGCATAGTCATTGGTCAATTTGTGCACCGCTAAGCTCCTCTCCGCCCAGCTCCGCGTCAGTGGAAACGCAGCCTTAGAGTAGACCACCAAAGATTAACTTACCAGGGGCTCTCCTACTATTAGGCGGGGTCGGAGGTACTTGGAACTGGTTGGGGTAGCAGCCGCAGCTCTGGTCCCGCATGGTGTTCATCCTCGCCCCCCGCATGAAGTTGGGGGCGGGCGGGGGCACGTCGTGGCAGCTGCTGTGCCCCGTGCAGGGCGGAACCACGCAGTGCCGCACCGGAGTTGACTCCACGGCCACGCGCCGCGGCGGGAACATACGGAAACTCATGCCTGGCACGCTCTTGTATGCTTCTTGGCTAAGACCTGGGGTTTGACAGTACTTAAGTATATTAATGTAGAAACTTTTCAAGTCCATTGGGATGCGTGCGTATGCGTGTTAATAAGACCTGTTATGAGTTTACGACAATATTTTTCCCAACACAGAATTGTAAAATATTCAGTGTTCCGAGAGCGTTGGAGACTCATCGATTTCATGTTTCTATTTTGTTACAAAATTATATAAATTGATAGTCGCGACAACGATAGTCGTCATAATGTAGACTAGAAAATCCAAGTAATAGAACATTCATTTACATATTTCAATTAAGGTTCCTGACGATGTTAAAATACTGGATTTACAACTATCTGCTGGGTATTATGATTAGATACTTGACGTATAATAAAAAATGCAGTGCAGTTGGGTCATTTAATGTTAATAAGGCCTTATAAATGAACACTAACAAATTTATGGTTTGTGTTGCACATGTTTATGAGTACGAATGATAAATACGGGCGAGCGACCTGCTCTTCATCTTTAAATCGCACTACACACCGAGCCCACCCAGCCGCCGGCACATGTAGATAACATTTTGTTGGCGGGCTAGTCGGCGGCTTCACTCATAGCAAGTCGAAAAACCATCAACATATTATGACGTTTTTGAGTGTCACCGGGCAACTGAGCAGAGCACATGCCTCCAACATCTCGGCGGGCAACACGTGTGGGCGCATGTCGCTGACAAATTTTTTTTCTTATAGGCCTTCGGCAGCGACTTTGGTGTGGAGTGCGCTTTACAAAATAACTACAGTAATAAGTTTACCTTGAGCGACTCCTTGTTTAGCAATAAGCGGCGTCAGAAGCTCCGACATGACGCTGCTGACTTGGGGCACCTCCAAATCCCTCGGAGGCCCTTCGCTGACGTCACAGCAGCAGCACGGCCGGTCGGTCGTCGTGTCCATGCTCACCACGTTGGTGGTGATCTTCCGCTTCAACTTCGCTTGACACATCTTGTCTTGAGACATCTCGCAATGATCGTCTATGTATCGTATTTTCCCCCTTGTCGAGATCTTGAATCCCATCGCCGATATCCTCACGCCTGGTTGATCTAATGTACATAGAATGAGATATATACATTACCATCATCCCCACATATCAAAGTAAGTAGAAACTATGCATCTCCAATTTGCTCGGTCCTATAAATTTTGTTTCGTCTACTAGTTGCTTCCGAGACCTTTTGTTTCAAAGCCATAGTCTATCAAAGACGTCTCAAAGGCTGTAAATATTACGTCACCTTCTATTTACTCTTATACAGGGTATATCAAGACTGCTACCGAAAAAGAAGTCGGGTTGTAGTTTTAACACAGTGCAACTAAAAATTTCGCTACAAAACGCGACAATTAATTTTAATGATTTTTTAAATATCATCATTTTTGAGTGTTAAATCCATAGTTTCTGCTAAAATAATAATTTAAACTCTTTTATACCTTAGAGTATTTATAAATAAAAGGGTATACACTATTATTTTAGGAAAAAAAAAACTGTATTTACCACCCAAATATAACTATAGGAAAAAATAACAAATAAAATATTGTCGCTTTTTTTGCAACATTTTCTGTTGCGTTATGTCTGAAGTCGCTTAAACTACCACCCGGCTTCGTTTTCGGTAGCAGTCTTGATATACCCTATATGCTAGTATGTTTTTTTTTGGGAGACTCTTGTTCAGCAGCGTAATCATAATATAGGTTATTAAAAATCACTAGCAGGTACTGAAACATATTAATTAATTAAGCAAATAGCACCACTTACACTCATCACGTATAAGTATTTTCTTACTGAATTTACTGCTATGCCGTGACATTTCAATGCATATTGTGGAACTAAACTTCGAGTCAGCTGCGTCTCGTTCAGACGTCGGCACGATTACGAATATAGAAGATGCATCAGCCACCAGTTTTTGAGAGAGTATCTGGTCGACCAGACTAGTCACGTCTTGGTCGCTGTTCAAGTAAGTTATGACGAAAACAGGGTCTTTCTCATCACCCTTTATTTCTTCTTTCTTAGACTCTTTGAAATTGTCGTCGGACATTCTAAATATTATAGTATCATTCAGTTTTTGTTTTTCAGCTCGTGAATTATGCTCGTAGGTGATGTTTGTATTGCTGGAAAATTTTATCATATTGAGATTTTTTAGTCTATAATTGTGCACAACACGTCTCAAACTAACTTAATTTAGTTAAAAATAAATAATTATTTCCTCAAGCGCTTAATTTCCCCAATCCTCACCCTATGCGCATACTGCGCATGCGCAGTGCGGCTCCCGAGGAGGTGAGGGGGGCTGGGGGCGCCTCGGTCACGTGGTACAAGCGGAGCGGGGTGTCGTTGAACAAAACTGTCCGCACCCAAAACCCAGCCCGCATTCACGCCTCGGGAGTCCTTAGGGATGGGTGCATGGTGTGAGGGGTTGCGCGGGGATGAGCCCCACATTATTGTGTAAAAATTAGCACGATTGTAAAGAAAATGTGTAAACGAGTGAGAAATAAAGATTATGACGGGTGCTGAAGGGTGAGGGGCAGGGGGGGGGGTGAGCGTGGACCGAGAAAGAGTATAAAAGAGGGGCGGTTTGGCCGTATCGGCAGCTTCGCGCTGGGCCCCGCCAGAAGAGGACCTCTCCAAAGGAAGACAAGAAACGAACCGCTGCTCCACGCTCGCCCGCCCCTCGCTCGCTCGCCCGAAGGCCCGTCAGCCGTTGAAGAGAATTGGTGTTTTGAAAATTGAACTAAAATCCCTGGGAAATCTATAACGCACAATAATTTACTGTTAGGCTTACCTGTAATGCATTTATGAATAGACAGATTTAAAGCCATTTATATTAGCATTGTGTCTATAGTCACTAAAACTACCACCCGGCTTTGTTTTCGGTAGCAGTCTTGATATACCCTGTATACGAGTTAGATACGAGTATATGGCGTCCTAACATGCAGTATCTGTTCAAAAAGATTTATAGCTAAAATTTGGTACATCAGCCATGTGAGGACACATCAATAATGCCTCTTAACAGCAAATGCTCGGCCTAGCCGCATTGGACTCATGCAAAATTATGAATATGAACATGGCCAATGAACATTACGAATAAATTGTGTACCTTGGTACATAACATAGGTTATTGTAAGATAATAAAATACGCACCTGGTTTCAATATGTTTACTGAAGTACATAAATTGTTGAAGGTATTCGCTTTCGTCAATACTGTCACTGCTATAATAAGTGTCAGAACGAGAATAGCACAAATAGTGACTGCAGCGGGATGGGTTACTGGTCTCGTCTATCGATATTACACTGATTGTCGCTATTTCATCATCTGTCGAGAGACTTAATGAGGACTCCGTTTTTATTATAAATATTGAGTTCAAACTCGATTCCGTTGATTCGAAGCGATTTTTTGTCAACACCGACATCGATCCTAATGATTCTTGGATTGATGATTCTGACATTTTATAGTTACTTTTCATATATTCACCTAATAGTTGGGATTTTAACTGGTACGTATAATCATAAAAGCATGAATATTTGTCAATGTCATTGTCCATATTATTTGGTTTATTTTGAATACATTCCGAGGAATCATTTGAGTACACGGGACTATAGAATATTCTCTGAACTTCTTTTTGCGATCGTTTGTTTACGTTCATTGCTGTTTTATTTTCCTTGATTAATGAGTTCTGCATTAAATTGTCTATAGAGTTTGATGACGTGTATTTATAATTAAAAAACAAAGCGTTTGTTGATTTACTGGATGTTTCCCGAATTAATGATGGCACGCCGACTGCGCTTCCGACGGTAACCTTTATACCTTCGTTGTCAGTAAAGACACCGTGTTTAACTCCTGGAATACACTCGTCAGGACATGGACAGAGGGAAGAAATGTCTGGAGATGTAACCCTAATTTTGACGTAACTATGTTTAAATCTAATTTTCTTTTTGTCACAACCACAAGCTCGGTCGCAAACAGTAGTTTTTGTTATCTCTTCAAGCTCTTCCTCGATGCCACCTGGTCTTTTCCTTTTAGTCCTTATCTTTCCTGCTTTTTCTGAAGGTGTAGGCTCTGGTGGTAGTCCAGCCGCCGCACGTACTTTCTTAACAAGAGCCTTTTCGGATGCTGTTTTTCCTACAGGCAGAGGCAACCCAGCTTCAGCTAGTCCTTTTAGTATCCTTTCTTTCTCAGCTGGCGTTTTTCCAGTGAGCGGAGTGAGCAAGCCAGCGGCTTTCGCTCTTTTCAAAACTTCTTTCTCTGACATAGTCTTAGGCACAGCAGGTACACCATATTCCGCTCTTACTTTTTTGATTAATGACTTTTCTGATTTTGTTTTACCTTCAGGTAACGGCAATCCTGCTTCAGCTAATCCTCTAACTATTCTTTCTTTTTCAGCGGGTGGCTTACCTTCAAGGGGAGTAAGTAATCCAGCGGCCTTTGCTTTTCTTAACTTTTCTGAGGGGATTTTGGAAGGAATGGATGGCACTTGTTTTACTTCCGTTCTTATTCTGTCAATTAATGCTTTCTCTGACGGAGTTCTGCCTTCAGGTAAAGGTATTCCAGCTTTAGCCAGTCCTGTGAGTATCTTTTCTTTTTGTGATGGGCTTTTGCCTTCTAAGGGTGTAATCAAACCAGCCGCCTGCGCTTTACGCATTTTTTCCGCAATAGCCGGTGTTTTTGCAGGTGGTGGCAGACCCATTTCAGTTCTAACTTTTTTAATCAATTCCTTCTCTGAAGGAGTTTTTCCTTCCGGTAATGGTAAGCCTGATTTAGCCAAACCTTTTAATATTTTTTCTTTTTGTGCAGGTGTTTTACCTTCCAGTGGTGTCAGAAATCCAGCTGCTTTGGCAGCTCTAACTTTCTCTGATGGTATTCGGTGTGGTGGAACTCGCGGCGTTGCTTTTACTCTACGTACCATTTCTTTTTCAGATGGCGTTTTGCCTTCTGGTAAATCTAGGCCAGCATCGTGCATTCTTTTCAATATTTTTTCCTTTTCCGCTGGTGTTTTACCTTCTAATGGAGTTATGATCCCGTCAATGTGAGCTTGTCTGTGTTTTTCTCTCATGGATGATGTTTTTGGTTCAGGTGGTAAACCGAGTTCATCACGAACCTTGCGTATAATTTTTTTTTCCGAGTCTGTTTTTCCTTCAGGCAGAGGTATACCCGCTTTGGCAAGACCTTTCAAAATTTTCTCTTTCTGTTCAGGTGATTTTCCTTCCAGTGGTGTTAAAAGACCAGCTGCTCTTGCTTTTCTAATTTTCTCTGAGGGCAAACCTTTGTACGGCGGGCCTAACGCCATGTCTGCGCGTACTTTTTGAACTAAGGCTTTCTCCGAAGGAGTTGTTCCTTCAGGCAGTGGTCTTCCTTGTCTTGCCAAACCTCTTAAAATCTTTTCTTTTTGGGCTGGCGTTTTCCCTGCTAGATCTGGTGGTGGTGCAGCAGCCACCAATTTTCGTATCATTTCTTTTTCAGATGGCGTTTTACCCTCTGGGATTGGTAGTCCTGCTGCAATTCTATCTTGAATCAGTTTCATTTTACGAGACTTGGGTTTACCTTCTAAAGGAGTAAGCAAACCAGCAGCTCTAGCTTTTTTAAGCATTTCTTTCTCAGATGGCGTCTTACCTATTGGTGATATATAACCGGTTTCAGCTTTTACTTTTTTTATCAATTTTCTTTCAGACGCTGTTTTACCTTCAGGAAGGGGTAAGCCAGCTGCCACTCGTCCTCTCAAAATTTTTTCTTTTTGTTCAGGCGTCTTTCCCTCTAAGGGTGTCAATAATCCAGCTGCTTTTGCTTTTTTTATGACCTCAGAAGGTATACCCGATGGAACGGGCCCAACGGCAGCCTTTATCTTACTTATTAGCGCTTTTTCTGAAGGAGTTCTTCCTTCAGGTAGAGGTAACCCTAGTTCGGCTTGACCTCTTAATATTTTCTCCTTTTGTGCATGCGATTTACCTTCTAATGGCGTAATAAGACCGGCGGCTTGCGCTTTTGCATACTTTTGTTTAGTAGATGGTGTTCTTGGTTCAGGTGGAAGACCCATTTCCTTTCGAACCTTTTCAACAAGCTTTTTATCTGATGCTGTTTTACCAACAGGCAAAGGTAGGCCATGTTTTGCCAATCCTTTCAATATTTTTTCTTTTTGTTCTGGTGTTTTACCTTCTAGTGGAGTCAGAAGACCTGCTGCTTTGGCAATTCTAAGTTTTTCAGACGTTATTATTGGCACTTTAGAAATTCTTCTTTCTGATTCAGGTGTCAAAAGATCACATATACATTCATCTACTGGGCCCTTACCTTCTGTTATGATTTTTGCGGTAGTTTCATCCAATTTTTTAGCTTCTTGTGGTGGTAGTGCTGCCCTTAGAGTTTTTCTCTTGGGTGTTGTTGCTTTTATATTTTCTATCAAAGCTTTTTCAGAAGGTGTACGACCTTCTGGAAGTGGAATTCCTAACTCAGCCTGCGTTCTAAGAATTCTTTCTTTTTCTAACGGGGTTTTACCTTCTAGAGGTACCAAGGCTCCAGCAGCTGCTGCTTTGGCGTATTTTTCTTTATCTGCAGCAGTTTTTGGTGCTGGAGGAAGGCCTAATTCTGCGCGGATTTTGTCTACAAGTTTTTTGTCTGACGGTGACTTCACCGATGGAAGTGGAACGCCGTGCATTGCTAAACCCCTTAGTATATTTTCCTTTTGCTGTGGAGTTTTGCCTTCCAGTGGAGTTAAAAGACCAGCAGCTTTTGCCTTTCTAATTCTTTCAGAAGGCACTCCAGCTAGGGATGGAGCTCTAGCAGCTGCTTTTACTCTTGCAATAAGAGATTTTTCTGATGGCGTACGTCCTACTGGAAGTGGAACTCCCATGTCAACCATTCCTTTTAAAATTTTCTCTTTTTGAGCTGGTGTTTTTCCTTCCAAGGGAACAATCAGACCAGCACCTTGAGCTCGCTGATAATTTGCCTTATCTGCCGACGTTTTAGGCTCTGGAGGTAGACCCAGCTCAGCACGCACTCTGTCCATAAGTTTTTTTTCGGAAGGTGTTTTAGGTTCAGGTAACGGAACACCATGCATTGCTAGACCTTTTAAGATTTTTTCTTTTTGTTCCGGCGATTTACCTGCAAGTGGCGTCATTAATCCAGCCGCTTGTGCTTTTCTCAACCTTTCTGAAGGTGGTGGTAAAATAGATATAGCCCTAGGCGCTGCTTTTACCTTAGCAATAATTGCTTTCTCTGATGGTGTTCGGCCTTCAGGAAGTGGTATCCCCATGTTGGCCATACGTGTCAAGATTCTTTCTTTGTCTAAAGGTGATTTGCCTTCTAAGGGAGTAATAAGGCCAGCTGCTAAAGCTTTTGAGTATCTTTCTTTTTCGGATGGGGTTTTTGGTTCAGGTGGCATACCTAGTTGTGCACGAACTTTATTTATTAATTTCTTTTCGGAAGCCGTTTTTCCTTCGGGTAAGGGTAAACCATGCATTGCTAAACCTTTTAGAATGTTTTCTTTTTGTGCTGGAGTTTGGCCCTCTAGTGGAGTTAACAGTCCGGCCGCTTTAGCTTTCCGTATCTTCTCAGAAGGAATTCGTGGGACTCTAGGTGCAGCTTTTACTTTAGCAATGAGAGCTTTCTCTGAAGGTGTTCGCCCTTCAGGTAAAGGAACACCCATATCTGCCATGTCACTAAGTATTTTTTCCTTTTCTTCAGGTGTTTTGCCTTCTAACGGTAGTATAACTCCAGCTGCCATTGCTTTAGCATAATTTTCTCTTTCTGATGGAGTTTTTGGTGCAGGTGGAAGACCAAGGTCACCACGTACTTTCTCGATTAATTTCTTCTCTGATGGTGTCTGTCCTTCAGGTAGTGGTATTCCATGCATAGCTAAACCTTTTAATATATTTTCTTTTTGAGCAGGAGTCTTGCCTTCAAGTGGAGTTAGGTACCCTGCAGCCTTGGCTTTTCGGAGCCTTTCAGAAGGTATTGGGGGAGCTCTCGGGGCAGCCTTCACTTTGGCAATAAGTGCCTTCTCCGATGGTGTTCGGCCTTCTGGGAGAGGAATACCCATATCTGCGAGATCGCTTAAAATTTTCTCTTTTTGTGCTGGTGTTTTTCCTTCTAAGGGCACAATTAGTCCTGCTTCTACAGCCTTTGCATACTTCTGTTTTTCTGCAGATGTTTTGGGTTCTGGTGGAAGACCTAATTCATTACGTACTTTATCAATCAGCTTCTTTTCCGATGCTGTCTTTCCTTCTGGTAGCGGTATGCCGTGCATCGCTAAACCTTTAAGTATTTTCTCTTTTTGTGCAGGAGTTTTGCCAGCGAGTGGAGTTAGTAGTCCAGCAGCTCTTGCTTTACGTAGTTTTGATGAATGAACCATGGGTGGTCTGGGAGCTGCTTTTACTTTCGCTATGATTGCTTTCTCCGATGGCGTGCGGCCTTCAGGAAGTGGTATTCCCATGTCAGCCATATCATGTAAAATTTTCTCCTTTTCAGCGGGGCTTTTTCCTGCTAAGGGTAATATAACACCCGCAGCCATGGCTCTTGCATATTTTTGTTTTTCTTCTGGTGTTTTAGGTTCTGGAGGAAGTCCGAGTTCAGCACGTACTTTATCGATCATTTTTTTTTCAGACGTAGTCTGGGCTTCAGGAAGTGGAATCCCGTGCATTGCTAAACCTTTAAGTATATTTTCTCTTTCTTCCGGACTCTTCCCTTCAAGCGGTGTCATTAATCCAGCAGCTTTCGCTTTTTTCAATCTTTCCGATGGTATTCCCGCCAATGGCGGTCCTCTACGAGCCGCTTTTACTTTGGCAATAAGTTCTTTCTCAGACGGTGTTCGACCTTCAGGAAGCGGTATACCCATATCAGCCATGTCTGTAAGAATTTTTTCTTTTTGTGCCGGCGTCTTACCCTCTAAAGGGATTATAAGACCAGCAGCTTGCGCTCTATCATACTTGTCTTTTTCTGTAGGTGTTTTAGGTTCTGGAGGTAAACCAAGTTCTGCGCGAATTTTTTCTACTAACTTTTTCTCTGATGCAGTTTTCGCAACAGGAAGCGGAAGACCTTCCATCGCTAATCCTCTGATAATGTTTTCTTTTTGACGTGGTGTTTTACCTGTTAATGGTGTAATAAGACCAGCGGCTTTTGCTCTCTTCAGTTTTTCGGAAAGTGGGACCCGTTCCGATGGTGGTCGAACACTTGCTCTTACTTTGGCTACTAGAGCTTTTTCTGATGGTGTGCGACCTTCTGGTAAAGGCACACCCATTGCAGCTTGAGCCCTTAGAATTTTCTCCTTTTGTTCAGGACTCTTTCCTTCAAGAGGAGTAATTATACCAGCTGCTATCGCTTTCCTATATTTTTCTTTAGCTGATGGCGTTAACGGTTCCGGTGGTAGACCAACTTCAGCGCGTACTTTATCGATGAGCTTTTTTTCTGATGGTGATTTTGCTTCTGGAAGAGGAATTCCATGCGCTGCCAAACCTCTTAAAATATTTTCTTTTTGTTGCGGTGTTTTACCTTCTAATGGAGTTAAAAATCCTGCAGCCTTAGCTTTTCGAAGTTTTTCAGATGGTATGACAATAGGTGGAAGAGGTTTAACTGTGGCTTTTATTCTATCTATTAAAGCCTTCTCTGAAGGTGTTCTTCCTTCGGGTAAAGGTAAGCCTAGCTCGGCTTGTCCTGTTAAGATCTTTTCTTTTTGTGCTGCTGTCTTTCCTTCTAAAGGAGTCAATAAACCCGCAGCTGCAGCTTTGGCGTGTTTTTGTCGAATAGAAGAAGTTTTAGGCTCAGGTGGGATTCCCATTTCTTTCCTTACTTTATCAATCATCTTTTTTTCCGATGCCGTTTTCCCTTCAGGAAGAGGAATACCATGTTTTGCTAAACCTTTGAGAATTTTCTCTCTTTGTTCTGGTGTTTTACCTTCTAAAGGTGTCAAAAATCCTGCCTCTTTAGCTTTCCGGAGTTTTTCTGACGGAACGCCTATAAACGGAAGAGGCTTAACTTTAGCCTTTATTTTGTTTATTAAAGCTTTTTCGGAAGGCGTCCTCCCTTCAGGTAAAGGTAAGCCGAGCTCAGCTTGTCCAGTTAAGATTTTTTCTTTTTGTGCTGTTGTCTTGCCTTCCAAAGGTGTGAGTAAGCCTGCTGCTGCGGCTTTTGCGTGTCTTGCTCTTATTGATGGAGTTTTTGGCTCAGGTGGGAGTCCCATTTCTTTTCTTACTTTATCGATTATCTTTTTTTCCGATGCTGTTTTCCCTTCAGGAAGAGGAATTCCATGTTTGGCTAAACCTCTTAGTATTTTTTCTCTTTGTTCTGGTGTTTTGCCTTCTAAAGGCGTTAGAAATCCTTCAGCCTTAGCTTTACGAAGTTTTTCAGAAGGAATGGCTATAGATGGTAGTGGTTTAACTGTAGCTTTTATTTTATCGATTAACGCTTTCTCTGATGGCGTTCTTCCTTCAGGTAACGGTAAACCTAGTTCTGCTTGGGCGGTTAATATCTTTTCTTTTTGTGCTGCTGTCTTTCCTTCTAACGGAGTCAATAAGCCTGCTGCTGCGGCTTTTTCGTGTTTTGCTTTCATCGACGCAGTTTTAGGCTCAGGTGGGATTCCCATTTCTTTCCTTACTTTATCAATCAACTTTTTTTCCGATGGCGTTTTTCCTTCGGGAAGAGGAATACCTTGTTTAGCTAAGCCTCTCAGTATTTTTTCTTTTTGTTCTGGTGGTTTTCCCGCTAACGGAGTTAGCAATCCCGCAGCTTTAGCTTTGCGTAGTTTTTCTGATGGAACGATTCCTACGAATGGGAGAGGTTTTACTGTGGCTTTGATTTTATTTATTAAAGCTTTTTCTGAAGGCGTTCTTCCCTCAGGTAAAGGTATGCCTAGTTCAGCTTGGCCAGTTAAGATTTTTTCTTTTTGAGCTGGTGTTTTTCCTTCCAAGGGAGTCAATAAACCTGCAGCTGCTGCTTTTCTGTATTTTTCTTTCTCAGCTGGAGTAGCAGGTTCAGGTGGCAATCCCATTTCTTTGCGTACTTTGTCAATTAATTTTTTCTCGGATGGTGTTTTACCCACTGGGAGTGGAATTCCGTGAGTAGCTAAGCCTTTAAGTATTTTTTCTTTTTGTTCTGGAGTTTTACCTGCTAAAGGAGTTAAAAAACCAGCTTCTTTCGCTTTCTTTAATTTCGACGGATGCAATGCTGTTAATGATGGTAGCGATGCCTTGATCTTGTCTATTAAGGCTCTTTCCGACGGAGTTCTTCCTTCTGGAAGCGGCAATCCGAGCTCCGCTTGCTTTCTGAGTATTTTTTCTTTTTCTGATGGCGTTTTACCTTCCAACGGCACGATCAAACCAGCTGCTTCAGCTTGCCTTAACTTTTCTCGATCAATCGACGATTTCGGCTCCTGTGGTAAACCAAGTTTGGTTCTAATTGTTTTGATCATTTCTTTTTCGGATGGCGTTTTCCCTTCCGGTAATGGAGCGCCGGCCAAAGCCGCTTTTTCTAAAATTTTCGCCTTTTCTGATGGAGGTTTTCCCTCGATTTCCTTTTCTAATCTCTTTATTTCTGCCTTTCTCCTCTCTTTTTCAGCGACAGTCGCGACTGCGATGGAGGCGGCAGATACTTTTCGCAATTCTCCAAGACGGCGTTCTTCTCTTGGGAGATGACCACAGAGGATGCAATTACAATGATCGCAGTTTTTCTTCTTATAGCAATCATAAAGACTTTTCATGACTTCAAACATTGCGTCAGAGTTACATTGGCAGCAGCAGGATTCCTCTTGTGTGTTCAGCTGGCACCGATAAATTCTCCATTGTGGTTGGAATGGGCTTTTCTCAGTCTTCATATATTCTGGCGTCCTGTGTTCTGACATCAAATTTACTACATAATCTGACCGATAAGGTTGATTTTCTTTAGTTGGAAATACGTCAGAGCTTCTAACTTTTATTTTAAGTTTCTTCCTTTTGTCAATTAAAGGTTCGCTAAAGTGTTGTTGGATAGCGAAATTTTTAAAAGCCTTGGTATTAGTCATCGAGAGAACAGCTATCAATTGCTCCGGTTCTTTGTAGGGTTTAATTTTTGTACGTTTTTTATTCCTGCTATATTTTCTCTTGTGTACGATGATGGTGATGTTCTCCACGCCATTACAAGGGCTGTCCTCTTGGATGACGTGACGATTTTTGTTGTATATTGAATAATTTTTCTCCATTTTTCTCTTATATCAAATAAGGAATATATTCCCTGACGATATTCCTACAAATTCTATGTGTTCGCGCCGTCGTCTGTTTGTTGTATTACTTAGAACATATTATAAATTTTATGACACGCATCCCACTCTCTCTCATTGCTACTTTGCAATGAGTAGGGAACTTGATATTCTGGAACAAAGCATTCATTTGAAATATCTTTTTTATAACAGTATGTCAAAGTTTATGTAATTTACTTGAAGGTAAATAAAATGCTGTCTATATAAAACATCCATTGAGAGATAATCTCTTGCTAGTCGATGGAATTATGCCGGCATGGTTCGTAACCGGATATACACTGGCTAAACTTGAAACGTAGTGCAGGTCGCTCTCCAAACAGGTTGGTGACAATGGGCTGAAGATCAAGCCCCGTGGCGTGCCATAGGCAAGGGCGGATTCAGCTTTAAGGTCGGAGGGGAAGGAAAGATTGTTACAGCAGTTATTTGTGAACACACATACTTTCACTTTATTTATCGACATACAAAGCATTAATTGTGCTTATAAATTTTATCAACAAGATAATAAATGAATTCTGTCAATCTGGAGCCAGCCACGGAGAGAGAGGGGGGGGGGGGGTCCTGATCTCCTGACTTCTCCCTGGATCCGCCCTTGGTCATAGGAGAGGCTTATGTCCAGCGGACGGACGCGTGTTTAGTGGACGCGGATGGGTTTATGATGATATGAACATAAAACATAATATAATTGTGTTTCACCAGGATCTCTTTTCCATCATTGTGTATGTTGTTTCCTATCAGAGAGGTTACGAAGTTGCACCAATGGTTTTAAATCGGATACCAATTTATTCTTAGCACAAACTGGGCATTTATATTTACGAGTCGAAAAATATTATCTATACTAATACTATAATTATGAAAGTTTGTTTGGATGTATAGATCTTTATTACTGTTATATGCAAAACGGTTGGACTGATTATCAGGAAAGATTTAAAATCCGTTTAGTTATAAGTTACTAATATGTAATAGGTGGCGGTAGGATTTACAGAAAAGGATGCAGCATCCACGACGTGACGTCATGTGCCAAAGGGTGCACGAGTTCGAAAGAGAAAACGAGTGATGGGTTCACTGGTTTTCTCCTCTTTTCTCCGCTCTATTAAAATATTAATATCTGTCATTTTACAACTAATTTTGATGCTGCATTCGGTTTTATGTTTTTATAAGCGATATTTTAGGGGGCATTAAATACTGCTCGAAATCTTACCTTGGACACTTCACTATTATTGAGGGTTTGCATTACAATGAGTTTAATGTACTATGACATTAGTAAATACAATGTCTACACAAAGTAATGTAAAATATATAAAATTAGTAATTCAAGTAGGTAGTTGTAGTGTTGGTGTAGTAATTCAAGGCCTATACTCGGAAATCGAATCCGAGATCAAAAATGTAAACAAACCAATGTCATTGTAAAAGTGACATTTCAGGGTTATGAAACATTTTCTCAAAAACATATTGCGTATAATTGGATTAGTGAATAGATTCAAATGTTGCGAGTACTATGTTTTATTTATTTATATTTATTTTTGAATTTTGAACATTTTGAATGTTTTATTATGCCTGTCGACGTGACCCTTGACTTGGGCCCAAACAAATTCTAATGGGTTCAACTCACAGTGATTTTCAAAGACGATAGTGCGTTTGGCTAGGAACACGAGCGCCAGAAATCTTAGGAACAAAATAGAACAAAAACTTAACAGAAAACGTGAAACAAGCATCACGGCGACGTAACTTTATCACATGATGCACATTCATCAAGTTAAGCAACTAAATGAACTAAAGGGAGGTGTCGCGGGCGTCAAAGCGACGTATTTGTAGTTAAGGAGACGAAATTTAAAAAAAGTTTTATATCAGTGGCCTAAGGTTACGAATTTCTGCATAATACCTATAGCATAAAATATTTTCGTACCATTTTTTTCACATACTTAAAAAAGAAGTTGAAATTGTAGTTTATGTAAATATTATACCAAATAATTTTTATTTGGCTTTGTTTTATACTTATTTAACGAATGAGAATAATTCCAACCTGTTTTTTTAACTATTGTGAACAAACTACCATGACAAATTATTTTATTGTAGTGGTAACACTTTTGTTTACATTTTTGATCTCGGATTCCATTTCCGAGTATAAGCTATCACAATAGTAATGGAGGTTTATTCATTTGAAAATTAAATATTTACAGTGTAACACTATGTATGATTTTTAAGGACTTTACTTCCAATAGTCCCAGAGATGACGATCAAAACCATGTATCATAGCAATACGGTCGAAACAATGGTCGAAACTGTATAAAATCGTTAGATTATGTGATTCTGAACCCGACTAGGTAGGTAGTAACGGTCAAAAGTGTAGCAATTGCATGCGAGGCTATTTCTGCTGTGTCCAAAAAAAAAGGCAGTCGGTATCATAGCAATACGTCTGATATTGGAAATGTACATAGATTTTATAATTTTATGACGAATAAGTTGGTTTTCAGACATTTTGCGCGTAGTATATAGCTGAAGCGAATTTTTGAAAATGTCCACAAATTTAGCCGACCTGTATTATAGCAATCCGAATGAATTTTTTTCTACCGTTCGTAAATTTGGTAGGATTGCAAAAAAAATGTTTTCAGACATTTTAGATGTCGCATGTACTCCCAAAAGAGAAAAGAACGTTTTGAAGTCGCTTGGCCGATGCCTGAGCGCTTCTTACGTTCCTGCTGCGGTGGGCATGGTTTTTTGCATGTTATGCTCCTGCCACTCTCTTACTATACATAGTCACTCACCAGCTGTCCTAACCGTTGAAATGACGCTCACTTAAAGTAACAACAAACTATAAGTATGCTATACTATTTTATTGATTAGGATTAGATATATATAATATTTGTTACCCTTGTATTTATAATGTATATATGTTATAAATAAATAAATAAATGTTATGGGCCAAGTGATTAATGCGGGCAGTATTCATAATGCCCGGGCAGTATGAATATTGCCGAGCCATATCAGGCCAAGTGATTAATTACAATCTAAACTCACCTATTTATCACATTGCCCGGGCATTATGAATATGGCTACATGATGATCGGGCAATGTGATTAATAGGTGATTTTTTACGTGGTGCGCAGCCGCATTGTCGCATCTGCGATAGACCTATAAATTAGAAAGGTTGAATTGATCTGCTTATGTTTAGTTGTTTAACGTCCGAAACATTATCTTCAGAAGAAAATTAGTGTACCCACTTTATGGATCAGTTAGGTCGACTGTGCCCCAAAACCGACTCGGAACACCCCGATTTCACGTAGTCTTTTGACTACTGACCCTAGAGTGTATATAAAAAGCTGGAGGCGCGGAGGGAGAGCAGCCCCCGCCCGCTGTAACGAAGGATAGGCAACCGTGCGAGCCGAAGCGGCTGAGGTGAGCATGGGTGCCTATCTTTTGTTACGCAAAGGCGAAGGGGCTGAACTTCCCGTAGCGCCGGAGACGATGCAGAAGCTAATTTGTATTGACAACAAGTGTTTTAAGGGTTAGGTTGCTATAATAGATATTTCTCAGGAATAGTGCGTTACCTTTTCATGGGAGTGGTACTAGGGGAGGTGCGACACTCCCCCTCCCCCTCCACTCGTCCCAAACCACCCCCTCGTGCTGCCCTATTTTAAATTCGACCACTGAGCCGACATTGTTTTGATTTTGATTCGCTTTACATCACTCTGCCCAATAGGCACTTGGCATTATTCATAATGCCCGGGCAATGTGATAAATTGATTGGTTATAATCACATTGCCCGCTCTTATTGGGCATTATTCATATTGCCCGGGCATTATCAATAATGCCCGATTAATCACTTGGCCCATAACATATATATTCTTATCTCTTAGGATTTCAAACTCCCCCACATTACATATAATCTTAATAAACGGATGATCCATCGTACGTTTGGTTGTCTGAAGAGATCGCTAATAGCGATAAGACCGCCAGTTGTTACACTATTTCAAAAAATGTAAACTGTTTACTTGTATGTAATATGTGGTGAACAATAAAGTGTTATCTATCTATCTAAGTTGCTCAGGCGGACGTGGGTGTGTCGCTGGTTGTCCGAGGGCTCGCGGACGATTTTTTCTTCTATTCCCAATGATAAGGCATGGTTTGCTCATCTGCCATTGACGAAGTTTTCGGGGATGGAAGAGTAGGTTTTTAAGAATTCAAAATTATCAATTATAATAGACGTTTTATAGCATAGATACGTTGTCCGCGCTCTATTTTGGCAAGACAAAAGCAAGATGATTGCCCGACTTGCAATCAGTCACGCTTCAACACGGTCGATATCGAAAAGTTGTCTGATAAAGAAGGTGCTACACTGAATTCTTCTGATATATTTTTTTTTACATCTGGTTAATTAATTTCATCAAGTCCAACAATTTTCAGACAGATTGCTATGATACCGATCGGTAAAATTCCTTAACACATTTAGAATGGTCTCAAAATTTGATGCATCAAAATTTCCTTCTGAAAATATTTTTTTTACTATTAACTTATCCTAATTTACCCGTAAAGAACATTTGCAGACGGATTGCTATCATTATATTTTTTTGTCTCATTTTTAGTTTTTCTAAATTATGTTTTGGGTTCGCGCTACATTATTAACTTCTGAAAAATATGTTTTCGGTATTTTAGAGCTATTATATAACTACAGTCGGAAAATCAGACAGATTGCTATGAAAAATTTGTTGAATTTTTTTTAAAATTCCAGTTCGGTCAAACGTTACGCGAAAAATGTCTGAAATTGGTATTTTCGAGTTCGAAATAATCAAATCTATCAATTTGATGCGGTTGTGACCGTATTGCTATGAGACAAAAATTTTGGTTGTCATCTCTCGTACTACAGTACGTAAAGGGGAGGAAAACCTCCACTTTAGCAACAAACATTGTCAAATGACCTTTGTGTACTGAAAGTGAATGAACACGTAGGTACTAGGTAGTGAAAATATCACCGATAGATTTTTAATTTAATTTTTCACGGAATATGCACGTAGCCCGCCAGCCCGTGCTAGGACAGAATTAATAAATAAATTAATAGACCCAATAGTCACATACATAGTTCTGACCCCACATTAAGATCAATTAAGTCTTGTGTCGTGGGTATCGGGAACTACGACTTCGGTCTCACAAACATCCAGACCCGTGACAAATACTTTTGGGTCTCACAAACATTTGTCTCGGTGTGGGGATCGAACCCGCGGCCTCTCATTTTACAAGCGGCGTCTAAACTACTGCGCCACAGAGGCTGTCAAAAAAGTTATAGACTATAGGGCATAACCTTTCTCAATGATACTGTCGATTGTATTGACTGTGCCCTGCAGTGGAATGTACCCATATAGTTGATACCGAAGCACGAAACTTCAAAAATATAGGCCGTGGCAGTCTTCTCGCTCAAATCCCTATTCCCGCGATCAATGGACATCAAATCACTATTGCCACTGATACATACATACATAGATAAGGCAGTATTCAATTATGACATTCATGTGTACAGTCGATATATCTTGCAAAGCGATGGATAGGTATTTGATACTTTTATACACATAATAAAATTAACAAAAACATAGAAAAATAAGGCACTTCAGTGAAAACAATTTGTCACTTGTCACGCTCGTTATGTCGGCGTCCATGGCAGCGTGACGGATACTGTGAATAATGACATATTGCAACGTGATGAATCGACTTGCAAAATATCTTCAGTAATAATAGCAATCTAGACAGAACTTTACGCGGTTTGCGGGTCGCGCTCTCTATGATACTGCGATTGTATGGAGGATATTATCTAAGGCTTCGTTTTCTTGACAGAAACGCACAATGCTGCAGTATGCGCCAAACGAGGTTTTATATGAAACACTTGAATAACCGTCTATTGTACTGAAGTAATGCTTCGCCATTTAGATTTTTTTTATTCCATAGGTAAGGTAAACGAGCAATCACGTCACCTGATGGTAAGCGATGGCTGCTACCCGTCTGTCATGGATGTGTTGCCGGCATATCAAATCGGGAGGGGAGCAGCAGGGAAAAATAATATGAATAGAAATTGAAATGATTTTAGTCGGTTGTAGCTCATACAGTATATCAGTTTAGAAAACATTTTATTCCACAAATTAATTTGTTACTTTCATCCTTGATCCCGTATATTATGTTATTTGGCCTAGTATTCGATCAAATATATACTAAACACAGGGTCCGGAATATAATCACACGCCAAAAGTGGCGATACTTATTTGAATTTCGAACTAGTTTAACAGTCTTAAATTATAACCAACTTCAGGTAACAATACACCTTATTGCTTTAAATTAAGATTTATTATGTTTTCGTACCATACAACAATCAAATAAGACCACACGCTTATTTGTACTTTCATATCTCTTGCCATTTTTAGGCCGTTGCTTATAGTCGTAATCTAGTGTGTATTTTATCGAAGATCTCTACACACCTTATTGCAGTGATTTTGGATAGTCATATTTTTTTCCCAGTTTGAATAGCTGAGACGTCATTTACGCCCAAATATTGGAACGCAACTTAAATATAAATGGCGCTTAACTACGGTAATCCCGATTAAATGTACTGGCTAAGTCGGCCGTGCGCTGTAAAGAGCAACTTATTGAATGGCCTTCCAGTATTCGGGCGTTAAACTTGAACTTCGCTGATGCTTTTTTACACGCTTTATATTAGCTTCACTTGTATGTTTGTATGTTTGTATATTTGTATGTTTGTTTGTAACCGACTTCTTTGGGCGCGATTTTGACCCACTTTAAACGGCCAGATTTCGTTCAAATTTTGCACACCTGTCAAAGACCGATGACAATACAATAATTCGATTAAAATATATAATTATCCTGATTAGATTCGCCAGGATTAATTATTCTTATAATTGATGACCATTGCTACATTCATCGCTAGATGGCGTTAACATTGTATTCTTCCAAGAAGCTTATACCCAAATGGAGATTGCATTCCGTATAAAACACTAAAGCACAAAAATTTGACCTTGAATGCAATCGCTGTTGCCTGCTATCCTTTTCTTTAGAGTGACAATGAATGAAGTTCACGTGAAGTTCATTCATTGTTACGCTAAAGAAAAGGATAGCAGGCATCAGCGACGTCATTCAAGGTAAAATTTTTGTGCTTCACTTTTATATACGGAATGCAATCTCCATTTGGGTATAAGCTTCTTGTATTCTTCAAGTGTCAAATGTTACTACTGACCAACAGATGGCGTTATTGATTGGAAATACAGCCGTAGATGGATGTTTTTAGTCAAAACAATTATATAATAGTTAAAAAAAACTAAAATACACGCTTTAATAACATATACAACTAAAAAAGTAAAAATAATTGATACTGAATTTAAGATAAGAAAATGGAGTAAAATACATATATTTTATTGTTACAAAGCGTGGGGTGCAGGAGGATAAGTAATTGTTGTAAACACAATAATAATTGTTGTATTTTACTCCATTTTCTTATCTTAAATTCAGTATCAATTATTTTTACTTTTTTAGTTGTATATGTTATTAAAGCGTGTATTTTAGTTTTTTTTAACTATTATTTTAATGCAATGAATGGTGAGACGAGCACGCCGTTCGCCTGAATGTAAGCGATACGACCGCTCATGAACAGTAGTAAAACCAGACAACACCTTGAATTACAAAGCAATGCTTGGCATTGCACTGCGCCCGCCATCCTGAGACATAAGATGTTAAGTCTCAATATGTCCAGTAGTTACTCTGGCTACACAACTGAAACACAACAGTGCAATTAAACTGCTGTTTGGCGGGAGAAATAAACATTGCGGTGGTACCCACCCAGTCGGCTTCTCACATACGAGAGACCTACCACGAGTAAAATATAAATATTTCGTTGTTTTCTGTTATTGGCAGCATAGACGCGACGTTTGTTATCCATGAATTCAATAAAATAATAATAGTATCTGCAATTTCTGTGCGTATGAAACTTAGTATTTCCTGTGCCTTTGTAAGCATTGCAAAAGATTTTGTAACACACTATTTAAATCGGCATTGTCACAACTTGTAACGTCTCTTAAACATTTTTATTACAAAAGAATGCACTCCGTTTTAGCTCGCAAAGGTCAGAATGCTTGCGGAACAATGTACGCGCTGTGATAAATGCAAAACGTGAATTCCAGTGAGAATAAATACTATGAGTGCGCAGTTGAAGGAGGATTTCTCGGAATAAATATCATGTAGAATTAATACTGAACAGTACTTTATAAGTTTATACATTTTTAACAAAAAATAAATTATGTTTCATTTGGAAAAACTTTTTTTATTTATACCTAACATTGTAGTGGCTTTGCTGAGTTGTTTTTTTTTATTCCAAACTAGCGGCCCGGCCCTGCTTCGCCCGGGTACAAATAGATTTCTGTACAATAATATGTACGTATTATAAATATAAACCTTCCTCTTGAATCACTCTATCTATTAAAAAAAAAACGTATCAAAATCCGTTGCGTAGTTTTAAAGATTTAAGCATACATAGAGACATAGGGACAGAGAAAGTGACTTTGTTTTATACTATGTAGTGATAATGGCGTGACAACCCTGCAATTCGCTCGATGTTACGCGATACGATCGCTCATGGACGGCAGAAAAACCAAAAAACACCATGAACTACAAAGCATAACTTGGTATTCCACTACGCTCGCGATCCTAAGACATTCGATGTTAAGTTCAATATGTCCAGTAGTTACTCTGGCTATATGCAATATCCTTCATACTGGAACACAACAACGCATTGACTCTGATATTTAGAGGGAGAAATAGAAGTTGCGGTGGTACCTGCCCAGGCTGCCTCTCATATAATATAAGGGTGCTCTCATATACATATAAGGGGTGTTATATATAAAGGTGCTACCACCAGTGGAGTTTACCCTGTTTGTTTGTTTCTTTGGGTCAAATTTAGTATTTGGTTTGTTTGTTATTTTTTTCTGAACCAAGACTCTTCATAATAGCTTCAATATATACAGAAAGCACCCTGGCATATGCGCTGGTCCGCCCCAGCGGTGATACGATAGACTCTTCCGTGGTGTGAAAAGTGCCAGGGTTCGTAGGTCTAACAATATCCAGCTTTCCAACTTACTCTGCTGTTGGTTGTAGGATGATGTATACATGTTAGGTTCCAGTATCGTATTGTTTCTTTCATTGTATATTTTATTTTATTTATTGAACAATAAACGGTAACATGCACATATCATATTTAAAATAATATTCAACAAAGTGAAAGAAAAAAAACACATACATAATTCACATCATTGTCCACAGATTGGTACAATTTAATATAGTATTGTTCTTAGGTCAACTGCAATGACGAATCTTTTTTCCTTATTGCTCTTGCTTTAATTGTTGTCGTATTAAAAAAATCTGTATCAGCCCATATACGTCCCACTGCAGGGCACGGGCTTCCTCTAATATAGAGAGTACGATTGAGAGTGGTTAGGCCTACAAACCACCATGCTGGCCTAGGGCCCTACTATATAAATCCGAAACGAAGTTCGAAACTTCGGACGATCGAAGTTTATATACGATACGAATGTATCTACTTTGTAAAAGTTCGAATTTGTATAACGTACAACGTAACCATAAGTTTATGGTTACGACCCAATGATATATTATACAAATACGACGTAGATATCGCACTAGCACTTCAAAAGTGAGGCGTTCAAATTCGGGCAATTGGTGTAATTTCATCTAGTCGCATAGCAACGGCGACAGAGGGAGGACCTCAGTGCTGTCAACATAATTTATTTCGAAAATATTGTCTAAAGTGTCGAATTGTGTGTTTTAAGAGTGTTAAAACAATGGTGCAAAAATATAAAACTAAATGGGACCTACACACCATACGTAAGTATATAAAAACCACACAAAATTTAATTTTTATTTTAAATTAGCAAACACCACCTTCAATTGTGTAAGAAGGATCGCCTAATACAAAGATTGTTAAGTGCGATAGGGACAAAAAGCGTACGTCATAGATTAACAAGTCAGAAGCGAAACCGATCGTACAGAAAATTGACGATGACAGTTTGAATGGATTTGGATAATTGTATATTTGTTTCTAATTCAATCATATTTAAAACGATTAAGTTATTTGTTATGATATATTTTCATAATAAATAACTTAATCCAACCACGAACATTACAAAATACATTAGCTTCCCCATATATTTTGAATGACTATATTATTTACATATATCATTGAATATTTCCAGATTTCCACGTGATGAGCTTTTGAGACGTAAGTGGATATGCACTAAGCACAGCTCGGACAAAAAGAGGGTATCGTAACTGGATACTTTAAAACTGATTAATATTGGTTTAGTACATTTAATTATGAATAAAAATATACACCTACGAAAAAATATATATCCACCTAAAAAACTTGCACCATCGGTTGTTTACCAGTGGCAGGTCGCTCATACGTTACCGCCATGTGTAGGTACCACCGCAATGCCTATTTCCCCCGCCACACGGCAGTTTAAATGCCATGTTCTGTTCCGGTTCAAAGGACATTCTCGCCCGAGTAATCACTGTACTTATACCTACTTAAGATCTTATGTCTTGGGATGGCGAGCACAGTGAAAGCCAAGCATTGCTTTGTAATTTAAGGTGTCTTGGTTTCGCTTATGTCCACGAGCGGTCATTTCACTTGTCATCAATACAACAAATAATATTATAATATTATTAAGAAATCGATTTTTCAGTGCCTGCTTACCATAAACTAATATAAAAAACGGTAATCAATTTATTTTTTATTTTTTCAAGTTTGTAAGCAAATAAAAATATATTTGTTACAGGATGGCGTACCACATGTAGACTCATGTAGCAACCTCGAAGTTAATATATTAAATACTTATAAAACCAAATAGGTAGTTTTATTTATCGTCGCCCTTCTGTCTTTACCGCTTCGATTCTATGTTTGGATAGCGCAATGCTATCTCTTTTCGTCTCGTACTTTCTGTATAATCTGTTTCATTCACTAAAATTGTCATAAAGTATTAACAAATGAGTATGTATATGCATAGCAGTACAGTTTTTGAACGTCACGACATATGGATATGCGTCATCTTTATTAAAACATCATTGGTTACGACCATAAGTAAATAACGACCATAAGTATATGTAGGTGCATTCGTATCGTATATAAACTTCGATCATCCGAAGTTTCGAACTTCGTTTCGTTGAATATAGTAGGGCCCCTAGTGCGGGTTGGCGGACTTACAAACCAAAAGAATGTTAGTTTAAAAACAAAAAATCCGCAAATACAAGATGAATGTATAAAATATTGAATCTTGATGTTGACATGATAAAAATAGAACATGCGGCATTGACGGTCTAGTCGTAGAGACACGTTCTGTTTACTAGTAGTATCGATAGCAGGTTAATTAAATTGTCTGTTCCCTGAAATCCTCCCCCTCACTCAACCCCTGCTCTCCCCCATCAGGGAATCCCACGGCCAGGTGCCAGCGTTATGAATGAATTACCGACACACTGCGCACGCCCGCACACCGTGTTACGTCTCAGTCTCCGCTACGCCAGCGTGGCGGTTAGACGTACGAGTATAGTTCTCTTGCATTTTCTATCTCGCTCTAACAGTGGTTCTCTTTCTCAATTTTTTTTTATATTTTGGCGAACTACGTACTACTTGTACGTAGGTACATAGTGGTCGCGCTGCGCACTACGCTTTCACTTTCAGTGGCCGATACGCGGCCGTAGCGTCCGCACTGAAGGCCTGCACTTCATTTCACCCCGTCCATCAACAAACCTACGTCCTTGTTTACGTCACCATATAAAGGTAATTATTGTTTCATATCAATATTATTTGATAAGCTAAAATTAAATTTGGACTGACGTAATGTAAGATTATGATAGATAATTATGTGTTGTATTTTGAAATATAAATCCTTTTATCATTATTGCGATGGGTAAACTGTTTCACAGCTGAATGCGGACGGCACTACAATATGGGGTAGTACGCGGAGGACTCCAGCAGTACGTGACATGATGGATGGATTTCCCATTTTGGGAATTGGGAGCAATGCTGGGTGATAATCTTTGTTTTTCCCTGGCGTTATAGCATACAATGGAAACCGACCATTTGACAACCTTGTTCCACACCAAATTTGTCTTCTGGTGGGTTCCCTGAGTGTGTGATATCCGGGAAGAAAGACTCCGCGTTTTTTTTATTAAACGTTGTCGTATATTTTTTTCCTTGCGTGGGATATTTTTATGTCAGTCGATTCGCTTGAAACGATTTACGGCGAATAAAGTTTAACAAAAACCGTTTGACGATTATTCTGTGATTGTACATCGGATTGTTTTATTTATTCCTGTGTCTGTATCAGACTATATGCGTTCCACTGCGGGGCACAAGCTCCTCTGTTGCGCATGTTTTTACAAACGGAAGGTAAATTTCTTTTCGAGAAGTTTACTAAAATAATCTCAAGTGTTTTTAATGAATTTGATAAATAAATAAATTCAACAAAAATCACATACGTAGTCCTGACCCCGCCACCTTAAGGTCAATTAAGTATCGTAGGTATTAGGAACTAAGAGATTTTTCGATCTCTCAAACACCCAGCACCGAGACAAATAGTAGTATGCCTTAAAAAATTGTCTCAATGCGGAGTCGGACCGCGGCCTCTAGTTTCACAGCATACACTATAAATATTTGTTTTATGTTTAGTGGGGCTGACACTATGTATGTGACTGTTGGCTATGTTTATTTATATATTTCATGCTTAGTACTCACCTCTCATATCTTCGATAGCGATTCCCGACGACTTTTCATGAAAGTCGTTTATTTGCAGTGTACCTTTTACATTGTATTTGTAGATTTTTGTATATTATTAACACGTAAAATTTCGACTTTTCTCTTGACTTTTCTGTGTATGGTAGCGTTTATTTTGACGTATTCAGATTTATTTTTTTGAACTGACAGTGTCTGACAGTGCCTTTTTGTAACTACCTCTGTGGTGCAGGTGCTTGTGGCTTAAAGGTAAGCGCTAACCGAGATGGCAGGGCATGGAATTTCAAACGTTTCTGGTTGGAACACGACATAAATTCAATTAATTTGAATAGATGTCGCAGCATCGAGAAATATCTTTTGATGCCCATTTCCACCGGAATAGTTTGAACCATCATCATCAGCCTATCCGCGTCTATGCTGGACATAGGCTAGGCTACGCTGAACGTACCACTGTGCTCAATCTTCAGCTTATCGTCACCAACCGCTTCCAGCCATCTTTCGAATATCGTCGGTCCACCTGGTTGGAGGGCGCTCTACACTACGATTGCCTCCAGTCGAGATAGTCTAGTCGACAAGTTGAAAATGGTACAAAATAGAGATACTACTCCTAAAGTTATGTGCGATAGCTCATTGGATCCGGAATGACATCTAGAAAAATGTGCCAAAAGCGTGTATTAGCACATAAAAAATTACAAAAGTTATAAACAATTAAAGATGAAAAAAAAAATGGCATTTCGTTTGTTGCCAATATTTAATAAACTATTAATATTTTAGAAATTTCAAAAGAATATTCTGAAAGAGGAGAAAATTTCCAATAAAAAACTCCTAACTCTATCTCCATAATTTATAATTTTAATTTAACGCTGAAAATAGGTCTGCGCGTGACATTTTTAGGATGCGCGCGTGGCGTCAAAAGCGAGTACCGGATATTAATTAATTTATTTAAGGTATTGAATATTATTTTTAAATTTGAAAAAAATATGGTGTGTTCTGAATACTATAATTAATTTATTCCCGTTGGAAATTTTACTTAAAGTTAATTTTTCAACAAGTTAAACAATTGTTAACTAACGAAATTTTCTCGAACTACCGTCTTAATTGTAAGTGAAAAAAAAAAATGTTTAAATAATGGTCGTAAAAAATTTTCGCTTTCGTAGAGCCTTTCTTACATACATACTTAACAAAATCGTGCCAAGATTTTGAAATTTCTTAAATATTAATAGTTTATTAAATATTGGCAAAAAACGAAATGCCATTTTTTTTCATCTTTAATTGTTTATAACGTTTGCAATTTTTTATGTGCTAATACACGCTTTTGGCACATTTTTCTAGACGTCATTCCGGATCCAATGAGCTATCCCACATAATTTTAAGAGCAGTATCTCTATTTTGTACCATTTTCAACTTGTCGACTAGACTAAGACACATGTCTACTCCAACGGTTGCCAAGTCTCCGAGAAATGTGATCAGCCCTCTGCCAAAAGTTTGAATATCCTTTAATAAAAAATTAAATCCCGTACCATGCAATTCCGGTCTGCGGCGGCCCTAAGTTCCAAGTGTCTTTTCCTGCTGAGAAAATATAACTCCAGGGTATAGATGAACAAATAAGTTATCTTTTTTTAATCTAAAGAAGTTAAATCAAAATAACTGATCCACAGGAACTCTACAGATACTTAATTTTGAAGATTTCCAAAGTCCTGTTGGAACCTGCCTTTTGCATACAGCCTTTTCCTGCAACCGTTAATAAAGTCCTTCTGTCTGCTCCGAATAAAGACAACACGTTTTCTCCCCCTTTTTTATTTCGTACTATTTATATATTCTAATTTTTAAATTTAACTGGTAATTGGTATCCAAGTTGATATATATCAGTCTCTTTTTGATCAATTCCGGAAATTTATGAAATGATGACGCTAGGTAAGAATGGGTAAGGAAGACCAGATAAAATTGTTTGTAAATTAAATACATACTACAGCTAATCTAAAGTTAATAAGATAATTATGTAAATAATATTATTGATGTCTAAAAATATTAAAAGTGCCCTTGGTCAAAACTCTGCCTCGACCATAGCCTCGACAAAGAACCTCTGCCTTATCTAGCAACTCTAGCAACCATAGACTAAGAACCTGACAGTAACCTCAACAGCATTACAAACCGTTACAAACATAAAATTACATAATTATTTGATTTGTTTCCCTGTGTAAAAATATATTGAAGGGAGTAACCAGAAATGAAACCAAATCCAATATGCCATGCAGGTGTACCGGAGTGAAGTTGAACAAATGCAAGTGTGTGTTGGACGCGGTGTACCCCCTCAAGCGGAATGGGTCCAATGTTGTTCTCGTCGCGAGGAACGATAGCTACTGCCTTCAGAGTAAAATGCCTAGACGAGGTATCTTTTACCGCATTCTAGAGGCATTGTATGGCAAGTGCGCTGAATATAATTTACGGTAAGTTTTTTCATACTAGTCCATGTGTGGTGCCGCCTTGGTGATGTGACGCGGCAGCCGACACTATGGTTACGGGTTCGAGTCCTTGCCACAACTCTGACTTTTGAAAGCCAGGTGTGTCTTGATAGGCAATACTGTATCAGGCCATATACCATGTATGTATTTATGGCACGGCCTCCACTACAATGGAGAGTACGATTGAGAGTGGTTCGGCCATATAGTCCACCATGCTAGCCTATCACGGGTTAGCGGACTTTACATAATAAACAAATTCTTACAAATCGCTATTACATGCAGATTTGTTCACAATGATTTCGTTCACTTGCTTGGTGATTGATTATCAATAGGTACACACATGAGTCCGAAAAGTCAGAGGTGTGCTGTAGGATTCGAACTCGCGACATTCGCGATGTTGGCAGTCACAATTAGTCCGTTTGCCAATTAGGAAATTACCAGCTGCTATTATGAAGGAAAAGATCGTAAAAACCTGGCTACCATTGTGACTTTCAGAAGTTTTCTATGCTATGTGATGTCCTGACGGTCTAAGTCCTCTCAATCGAATCTTCAGTTTTATGGACTGATATAGTGACTCCAAGTAGAAAAAACGTAGGGGAGGTTACTAAGTCGCAGGACGTAGGCCCCATCCGACTGAAATTCCTCGGGATAGGTCTATGAAGAGCACTGATATTCCTGTGGCTGACGAAAGAGATGGAATATGATTGTAATTCTTGTGGTGGTTTGTACGGTGCTAGATAGTGTCCGAAAGCACCATTATGCCTCAACAGTTGCCTAATAGGGTATTTTACACTCTTCAGTCTACACGTACACAGGTAAGGTTACTATCCGAGTGACGTAATCACGCGAAACATAGCAGTGCAGTTAAAAAGTTCAGCCCAATTACAGTGTCTTTTTACTGTCGTCCATCTAAATTAAAAGTAAAATTAGTAACCACTACATTTACCCTGGGTAATATTAGAAAGACTAGGATGGTTCTGCTGTCTGTGCGACTGCCATTCTGTCGTATTTACTTCGGTAAGGAAGATAGATGGAGACTTAATATTTCATCTTTTCGTCCTTTTCTCTATTTATTTCATTGTAAAATGACAACACATATACGAACATAGCGGTAAAGATGTTCAAGGGCGAAGGTAACCACTTACCATTAGGAAAGTTGTTTGCCAGATTTATAATATATAGGTTGATATTGTCATTGTATGGTATCTTATTTAACCCATATGTTTCCGATCACCCTAAGTGGCACAGTAGAAAAATAAAACTAAACCGAGATGATATTTTGGCAAAAATCGTGAAATTAGTTTTCATCTATTTGGTCACTCCGTATAGATAAGGGTATTTTTACCGCCTAGTTGAACTTCAGCTCGGTTCGGATAATTACTTAAGCCGTAAAGGACTCGTACCTATACGGGTTGATCAAAAGCCCTAAAATTACACTGAAGACCCTGAAAACTAAAATCGCGATTTTGTAAACTATCTGGTTGTTTTTTTAAACTTTGTACAATGTTACCTGGAATGTTTAGAAACATGTGGCTAATTAAATACCCTATGTCAATATCTGGATCAGCCCATATACGTCCCACTGCAGGGCACGGGCCTACTCTACAATCGAGAGTACGATTGAGAGTGGTTAGGTCATATAGTCCACCATGCTGGCTTAATGCGGGTTGGTGGACTTACATACCATATAAATTCTTATGAATCGCTATGGTATGCAGGTTTCCTCACGATGTTTTCCTTCACCGTTTTAGTGCGTGGTGATTGACTATCAATACACACATGACTCCGAAAAGTCAGAGGTGTGCCCTGGGATTTTAACCCGCGACCACCGTGAACATGTTGGCAGCCGCGTCTGGTCCGTTTACCAACAGGCCACCACGCACTTATATGTCAATATCACCGTATCTAAAAGTCTAAAAGCCTCTAATATTGACTGGTACAAAATCCTTCACTTTTCGTAATGTTATAATAAATTTATGAAGCATACATGATATTCATAACTATGACTAAATGAACTATCAAACTCTGGTTAATATTAGTTTACCTGGTCTGTGTGCGCCGCACTTTGATTAAAATCTAATCAATGCAGGACTTGCAAGCCGGCCGTTGCTGAGAAGCCAACTAGCTTTCAGGAGTGCTCCGGTACAAACACCGATAGCTTCGATTACGTAGTGGGCTTGTCTAGTCACTACACCATCATAAAATAATAGTAAACAAGCTAAAGGTTCGGCAATTACTCCTCGCAGAAGTAGCAGATTCTCCCCACTAATGTAGGTATTTATTTATTTAGTCTTTTATGTATATATAAAAATATTTTAGTAAATATATATATATATATATATATATATATAATAATAATTAAAATAATAATTAAAATTTTATATCCGTTTAAATATTATTATTTATATTTTATATATTTTCTCTTTTCGCTTATTGTTAATTTGATTAATAAGCACCTGCTTCAGTCTCTCTGCACTACCTTAAGGTTGGCTGGTAGAGAATGCCCTTGGGCATTAAGTCCGCCTGTACTACATCTGTGTACAAAGTGTTTAAAATAAAAATAAACACAACCAACATAGACCTTGTGTCGTGGCTGTCGGAAACGTCTCGAGACTTCGGTCTCATAGCATCCGACTGGTGGTTAGTGGTAGGTATCTCATATTATGTGAGAGGCTGTCTAGGTGGGTACCACCGCAATGTCTATTTCTCCCGCCAAACAGCAGTTTAAATGCATTGTTGTGTTACGGATTGACAACAAGGACATTGTAGCTGTAGACATATTGAGACTTAACATCTTATGTATGAGGATAGCGAGCGCAGTGGAATGCTATGCATTACTTTGTAATTCAAGGTGTTGTTTTGTTTATTTACTGTTCATGAGCCATCGTATCGTTTACCACCAGGCGAAAAAAAAATTGTTGGTTAAATTCGTCTCAATGCGGGGATCGAACCAAGGGCTCTGTTGTCAGAGCTGGCAGATTACCTATGACACCAAATTCAAATAAAGGTCAAAATCAATAGTCAAAAGTCCCCAATCCAATCTCATGAGGAGCTTATAGATTCACATAAATTCCAGTCTGCGGCAATTATGTTTCTTTAAATTATTTTACGCAATCGAAGCCAAGTTGCATCGCTAGTCTAAGCTAATTTGAATGTTTGTTTGCATTGAATAGGGTCTGAAATTACTAGACAGGTTTGAAGAATTCTGTCCCCATTAGGATTCTACATTATCTCTGATAAACATACTCGATAGATTTTTTCAAAAAGTGTGTGCACCTAGGCGCTGCCGGGTCGAGTCACTAGTATTCAATAATTAACAGTAAATTATATAAGTGTAATCATTTAATTATATTTATTTACTTTCACCACAAAAATACCTCAATATTAACTGCTGATTAATTAATTATTACGAATACAGCTGTCATAGTTGACTGGATATATGCAAACGTGTTTGTATTTGACGTAATGGAATGAAACGGCTGTTTGTACCTGTAATTATTTATATTTAAAATGGGATTATTTAATTTATATTAATAGACATGGTAGGTCTCTCATATGTAAGAGGCCGCCAGGGTAGGGTAGGTACCACCGCAATGTTGATTTCTTCCACCAAACAGTAGCGTAAATGCGCTGCTGTTTGGTGCAAGCTTTATTACAATTCCTTCACTAATTAATCGAAAGGAACTTCGTTCCATCCGGGTGTCCGCTGACACCTCTCAAGTTTTTTTTTATTGCAATGAATGACGAGACGAGCAAGCCGTTCGCCTGATGGTAAGTGATACGACCGCTCATAAACAGTAGCAACATTCTACTGCGCTCGCCATCCTGAGACATAAGATGTTAAGTCTCAATATGTCCAGTAGTTACTCTGGCTACAATGTCCTTCAATCCGAAACACAACAATGCATTTACGCAGTGTTGTTTTTATACTTATAGCAATAATAAACTTACTACATATCGAGCCCTTACCGCCAAATTATCGTAAGCGACACTTTTGTCAAAAATGCGTTTTTTATCGAAAGTAGTATTTTAAGCCACAACGGACCCAAACCTGCCCAAACCTGTGGAAGAATTAGATATTTAAATGTATAAAAATAATTAATGTATATAAAATTTCAATTGAATTACACATTTCTTTTTAAAAATATTTAACAAAAACCTTCTCCTGTAAAATTTGTTTTTTGTCGGTTGCGCTAAAATGGCGGTAAAGGCTCGATATATTGAAAACGGAATGTTCGTTTTGTTAAGTTACCAAGCACTTTGACGGCGAATGAAAACATCACGATGAAACCGTGCTATAGAGATGTCAAAAAAATTATATGAAACAAGCTATGAAAATAAATTGTACAACTTTCGTGGCGCAGTCGGTTAGACCCCGCCTGTGAAACGAGAGACAGCAGGTTCCATCCCCGCATTAATATAAATTTTTGTGTGGCCCACAAATATTTCTTTCGGGTCTGTGCGTTTGTAAGACCAAATAGTCTCTCGTAATTCTTGATACTCACGACAAAAGACTCAATCCTAGTGTGTGTTGTTTATTATTTATTTAATTATTTATTAAATCGATTAAAATGTTCAATATCATTTAGATTCAGTAATTTTTTGATCTGCCACCTGGTTCCGCTTCATAAAGCAAATTACAGTATAGGAACCAAATCAACCTGTAATGCACTACACGTGCAAACACGCCGCAGCGCAAATAGCGCCTCCCTCGGTAATGCACCGCCCTGCACCCACTGTAGGGCTTTCACCTCCTAATTGATACATCAGGGCGCAGCGTCTTCTTATTAGACCACAAAGGTGGAACCATATAACTGAAACGCCACGCCACCCGACCCGACGTGACGCGTGTTAAATCAAATCAAATCGTAGTATTTTATATGACCAGAACCACATTACGAGCTTGCGATGCTACGTTGCGTGGAGTGTTTGTAGTGTGATTTTGCTTATAGAAAATACTATGATTTGGTTTGATTCAACACGTGTCGCGTCGGGTTGGATCAGTAGTATGTTTCCGCCTTAACGCGTGAGTCTAAACAACGAAAAAAAGATGGTTCATTCAATGATTGAATTTTAATTAAGATATCAGTAGTTGCCAAAGCCACCCAATGGTTTTCAGCATGTGATGTTACATTGCGTGGCGTGTTCGTAGTGTGGTTCTGGTCATAGAAAATACTACGATTTGATTTGAGGCAAAACGTGTTGTGACGGTTCGGGTGGCGTGGCGTTTTAGCACTGTGTTTCCGGACTTAGACACTGTAATGCATTATTCAGCCTATTTAAGAGCTACGCAGCGTTGTCACTCGACCGGAAAAACTTCTTCGGAACTCAACTTGTGTTTGAGCCGTAGTGTGTTTTGTATCTTTTTGAGCTACTCTCAAATCTAGAATTCGGTTGTGAGTGATTGGGCCTTATTGTATAACACGCTGCCCTAGTGCTGGGAACGGACTTTACACACCATAAAAAATTTACAAATCGCTATGGTATGCAGGTTTTACTCACGATGTTTTCCTTCACTGTTGTAGTGCATAGTGATTGTCTATCAATACACACATGACTTCGAAAAGTCAGAGGTGTGCCCTGGGATTTGAACTCACAACTACCGTGAACATGTTGATAGCCGCATCTGGTCCATTCATTACCAACAGGCCACTAAGCACTTAGATAGAGAGTAAACAACAAATTGATATCTTTTCCGCCGTTTTGGGTTCATTGAAAAATATGTCTGGAGGCACAATGCCTCTTATCTATGCCCTTTTCTTTTCTCGCATCTCACGTACAGTTATCAAAGACCATTTGAGCCGAGCCATGTGTACCAAACCTACGCAATAAAGGAAACACATTTAATCTGATTTTAGAATATTTGTTTCATAATTAGTGTGTGGCGGAAACAAACTATTCAAAACCAAAATTGCGACGCTACCAGATGTGTGCACCTTGTGTGTTCCGTCTCACAATGTGTTCGGTGGCGAACCTATCGCCATATACGGCATATATTTTTAACTCCAGGCTGATAATGAATAGAAAAATCCAATATCACTTTCTCTCACTCGAGACCTCAGCGTTGTAACCGTACCAATACAAATACGCCACCGACTGTAAGATTTAAAAAAAAAACTGAATTTATCTTCAAGTCTAGTCGAGTTAGTATTCCGGTGCACGTTTCGGTTGCAGCAGCCCTTGTATTATTTTCCTAAAGCGTTTAGTACCTACACATCGTGTATGTTTACTGGTGGTAGGTCTTAAATATGTGAGAGGCCGCCTGGATAGGTACCACCGCAATGCTTATATCTCCCGCCAAACAGCTGTTTAAATGCACTGTTGTGTTTCGGATTGAAGGACACTGTAGCCAGAATAACTACTGGACATATTGAGATTTTACATCTTATGTCTCACTCAGGATGGCGAGCGCAGTGGAATGCCAAACATTGCTTTTAATTGAAGGTTTTGGTTTTACCACACTTCATGAGTGGTTGTATCGCTTACCAACAGGCAGACGGAATTCTTTCTCGGATTTTAGGTTTCAAGGCTTTTGATCAACCCCTATAGATGTATCACGGTATCATGTATCACGGTGAGTGCTCTGAGGAATTGTTCAACTTGATCCCCTCCTCTCCATTCCTAACCAGAACCACGCGTGCTGGCTTGTGAAGCTATGGCTTGACGGTCCACACCATCCCGGCGCGAACCAAACGGTTCTCAAATTCTTTTTTGTGCCGCACCGTCAGGCTGTGGAATTGTTTGCCGTCTCACGTGTTCCCTCCTTCCTATAATCCTGGGTCCTTCCGCCGTAGTGTGAAGAGGCATCTTAACAGGCCGGCATAATTGTGTCTATTGACATGAGACTGCCGTCCGATGCCAGTAGACATTCTGCCTGGGCGGCATTTGCGCTCACCATCAGGCGCGATGCGGCCACTATGGTTTACTTTTACAGCTTAGGTAAGTTCCCGAACCAAACTGAATTTCAGTTAAGCGGTCAAAAAACTCGTATCTATATGGGATGCCCCAAAATGGTAAGAACAAAAATTACGATTCTTGACAAAAAAGAATCACGTAATATGTTTTTGAAATTATGTACAATGTCACTTAGGGTGATGAGAAACATGTGGGTTACATTAAGTACAATGTGTCAATATCACCCTGTGCATACACGCAAAGCCTCTAAGTCTGATATTCCAGGAATAAACCAAAGCTTTTCGCTGTTGTTAGGACGTGTATTGCGGATAGCGATAATTAAAACCATTGATGCAAACCGCGTCATAATGGATGACGTAAGACTATGCGTCTGTTTAGCCTGAGTTGGCCTGTGAGTAGCTCAAGTTTCTAGCAACAAACATGATTATGTTTGTTAAATTACATTATATACATCTAACATTATCAACATTATTATAAATAACATGTATACATACATATTATGTCGAAGACTTTAATATCTGTTATTATTTCTTCATTATCTTATTTGTTTCGGGTCTGGTTGGCGGTGATGCCGAAAAGTCTCTCATAGTTTCTGACACCTGTTGTATTTAATTAAAATCTGTCGCTGCCACTCACGCCTTATTCCCAGAAGCGGTAGGCAAAGTTTCCCCTGGTAGCAACTAGGACGCCCACGTTTCGCTTTCTGGGTTCCTGTGTTCTATTGTCATATCGGTACTAATTCCTGTCTCCGAGCTTATAATGAATAGATAAATCCAATATTACTTTACCCAACGCGGGATTTGAACTCCAGATCATAGCCTCGGAACCGTACGTAACAAGTACGCCATCAAGGCAGACACGAAAGAGAATATTAAAATACTAATAAACACTTCAATTCAATACTACTTCCCTAATCCATTTGCGATTCTATCAATGAAGGGACGCGTGGTGTAAAAGTCTATTAAGTGTTAATTAATAAAAGGAAAATATTTAATGGGGGTTAAAATAATTTTAATTGAAAAAAATTCAAATTTTTCAGGTACTGTCCCCTTCGCGGGTTCATCAAGTCCGGCAACCACCTCGGCAACACGCTGAAGGATCTTCTGGTGCTGGCGTGCTTCATGGTGGCCAACTTCATAGTATTCATGACCATCGTATGCAAGCTGCTCATCCACATGACCTTCGGGATCAAGAACTCCGCCTCCTGGCTGCGAAGGTGGGTTATAACTAATTAAAATCAACTTGTAAAGAGAATGCCCATTCATAGCATCGATAAAAATTTTGAAGGACATTGTAGCCAGAGTAACTACTGGACATATTGAGACTTAACATCTTATGTCTCAGGATGGCGAGCGCAGCGGAATGCCAAGCAATTCATTTGTGATTAAAGGTGTTGCTTGGTTTTGCCACTGTTCATGAGCGGTCTTAACGCTTACCATCAGACGAACGGCATGCTCGTCTCGCCATCAAATGCAATAAAAAAAAAAACATTGATCCCGATACCAGTATCGGTATACTGCCTATAACTAATTATACCATTTTTTATGGTTTGTCCTTAAACGTTTTCCTGTTTTTTGTAATTATCATAAAATTTAACATTAGCCCCACACAAAAACTAAGTTTTCTTGGACTTCAAGTTCATTTCTTCAAGTTTATATTTATTATAAATATATATTTTTCCCTACACACTAAAGTTGGTTTCATCGTGGTACAACAATCTTCGCACCGATACTAAACTTCATAGTAAAATTGGCATCCTCCTTTTGTTATAATCACTACAAACATTACAACACTGAAAACTGGTTTTAAAAAGGGCAACTCTAGAGTTTCTTGCCCGTTCTTCTCTAGTGAAAACCGCTTTCCGAACCTGGTGGTAGATCGAAAAATAACTGAAACTAAATGATGTTGAACATTTTAATGGATTTCATAAATTTTCATTTTCATTATTACAAATTAATTTAAGTGACATAATTAGCCACGCCGTCATAGTAAGTTTAGAATACGCTCTCAGTGGAATTTAATACGTTTTTCAATAAGAGTTGGTTTGGGAATTTCAAAAAGATTATGCATAAAAGCTTGATATTTATTTGGTATTTATATACTAATTTGTTTTTTATGGGAATAATTTAAAGACGATATCACTTTGACCATGTATTTTATTTCGATATGCGATTTTTTAAATTATTGTATTAATATATTTGTGTGGTAATTGCACTAATACACACTTTTTCATTTATTTTAAGGCATTTCTTACCAGTTGAACCTGAGGAAACGTAGAAAAGTTGACTGGCCTCAATAACTACTCTATAAGACAGACCAATGTACAATAATTCATTTGGCATTAGTTTTGACTTATAGGTAGTTATTGCATGCACACAAAATTTAGAGACTAGAAAATAATAAATTGTGCCACTGTAACTATCCATAAAACATGTAATATTTATTGAAAGTTTCCTCGAATTCGTAATGAACATCGTAAGCAATCGTATATTACATTAACACTGCACTGAAGGGCATGTATTTTCTTCTAAAAGCAACTGAAGTCCATTGCTGTACATGGGGCAGTAAAGCAGAACTAAAGCCGAGTACAACACTCGTCACTTCCCCCGGCGTTGTTCGCAGAGAGTTCACACTCACTGTTACAGGAACACCAATGAGTAGTTTGAATGCAACGTTAACAATACCACATCATGGGGTCTCTGAGGCAGTAAGTTGGAACTAATGGTATTACCGACGACCGCTTCTGGATACCGCTGCTGAAAAACACTATATCCTTCGGTCAAATATATGCTAGATAAGCTAGAGGAACAAAACCACACGCCAAAAGTGGCCGAAGTTGCTATATTTGAATTTCGAACTACGAGATGTAGCAGAAATTCTTATATTATAATCAACTTCAGGTACCAGTAAACCTTATTCCTCTAAATTAAGATTTATTTTGTTTATGGACCATACTGAAATCAAATAAAACCACACGCTTATTAGTGCTCTTATATTTCTTGCCGGTTTTTAAGGCCCTTACTTATAATCTAGTGTATACCGGGTATATCAAGACTGAAAACGAAGCTGGGTGGTAGTTTTAGTGACTACAAACACAATGTGACTAAAAATTCGCAAAGAAGCGCGACAATTTTTTTTTATTATTTTTTAAATGTCGTCGAGTTTGGGTGGTAAATCCATAGCTTCTGCTAAAATAATAATTAAAAGCCTCGTAGACCATAGTGTCTTTAAAAATAAAAGGGTTTACGCTATTATTAAAGAAAAAAGTATGTATTTCCAAAACTAATTCAACAATAGAAAAAAAAAAGTAACTACTGGACATATTGAGGCTTAACAACTTATGTCTCAGGATGGCGAGCGCAGCGGAATGCCAAGCAATTCATTTGTGATTAAAGGTGTTGCTTGGTTTTGCCACTGTTCATGAGCGGTCTTAACGCTTACCATCAGACGAACGGCATGCTCGTCTCGCCATCAAATGCAATAAAACAAAAACATTGATCCTAATACCGATACTGCCTAAAATTAATTATACCATTTTTTATGGTTTGTCCTTAAACGTTTTCCTGTTTTTTGTAATTATCATAAAATTAAATTTACAAACAAACATTAGCCCCATACAAAAAATAAGTTTTCTTGGACTTCAAGTTCATTTCTTCAAGTTTGAATTTATTATAAATATATATTTTTCCCTACACAATAAATTAGGTTTCATCGTGGTACAACAATCTTCGCATCGATACTAAACTTCATAGTAAAATTGGCATCCTCCTTTTGTTATAATCACTACAAACATTACAACACTGAAAACTGGTTTTAAAAAGGGCAACTCTAGAGTTTCTTGCCCGTTCTTCTCCAGTGAAAACCGCTTTCCGAACCTGGTGGTAGATCAAAAAATAACTGAAACTAAATGATGTTGAACATTTTAATGGATTTCATATATTTTCATGTTCATTATTACAAATTAATTTAAGTGACATAATTAGCCACGCCGTCATAGTAAGTTTCGAATACGCTCTCAGTGGAAGTCAATACGTTTTTCAATAACAGTTGGTTTGGGAATTTCAAAAAGATTATGCATAAAAGCTTGATATTTATTTGGTATTTATATCCTAATTTGTTTTTATGGGAATTATTTAAAGACGATATCACTTTGACCATGTATTTTATTTCGATATGCGATTTTTTAATTATTGTATTAATAAATTAGTGTGGTAATTGCACTAATACACACTTTTTCATTTATTTTAAGGCATTTCTTACCAGTTGAACCTGGGGAAACGTATCCACATAGAAAAGTTGATTGGCCTCAATAACTACTCTATAAGACAGACCAATGTACAATAATTCATTTGGCATTAGTTTTGACTTATAGGTAGTTATTGCATGCACACAAAATTTAGAGACTGTAGAAAATAATAAATCGTGCCACTGTAACTATCCATAAAACATGTAATATTTATAGAAAGTTTCCTCGAATTCGTAATGAACATAGTAAGCAATCGTATATTACATTAACACTGCACTGAAGGGCATGTATTTTCTTATAAAAGCAACTGAAGTCCATTGCTGTACATGGGGCAGTAAAGCAGAACTAAAGCCGAGTACAACACTTGTCACTTCCCCCGGCGTTGTTCGCAAAGAGTTCACACTCACTGCTACAGGAACACCAATGAGTAGTTTGAATGCAACGTTAGCAATACAACACAATGGCGTCTCTGAGGCAGTAAGTTGGAACTAATGGTATTCCGACGACCACTTCTGGATACCGCTGCTGCAAAAAAACTATATCCTTCGGTCTAATATAATATGCAAGGGTCCGGAACAAAACCACACGCCAAAAGTGGCCGAAGTTGCTTATACTATATTTGAATTTCGAACTACGAGATGTAGCAGAAATTCTTATATTATAATCAACTTCAGGGAACAATAAATCTTATTCCTATAAATTAAGATTTATTTTGTTTATGGACCATACTAAAATCAAATAAGACCACACGCTTATTAGTGCTCTTATATTTCTTGCCGGTTTTTAAGGGCCTTACTTATAATCTAGTGTATACCGGGTATGTCAAGACTGCTACCGAAAACGAAGCCGGGTGGTAGTTTTAGTGACTACAAACACAATGTGACTAAAAAATTCGCAAAGAAGCGCGACAATTTTTTTTATTATTTTTTAAATATCGTCGAGTTTGGGTGGTAAATCCATAGCTTCTGCTAAAATAATAATTAAAAGCCTCGTAGACCATAGTGTCTTTAAAAATAAAAGGGTTTACGCTATTATTAAAGAAAAAAGTATGTATTTCCAAAACTAATTCGACAATAGAAAAAAAAATAACAAAAAAAAAATCGTCACAGTTTTTTGCACAAAATTTAGTTGCATTGTGTCTGAAATCACTAAAACTACAACCCCGTTTCGTTTTCGGTAGCAGTCTTGATATACCCTGAATTTGATCAAAGATGATAACGTTTATTAATTTTCAAAGTAGTAGAGCCATGCTGTCGTCAGTCATGACTCAGCATGAATCGGCTAGCTCGATCGGAACAGTACCAATATCTCACAGGAAATCGACGCGAAGAAACAGTTTCGGCCTCGTATTTAGTTCGGTGAGTGAGAGAGAGAGAAGATTGCCAGACGCCCAATAACCCTTTTCTCTTTCTCTCTTGTATTCTTCCCGTTCGTCTCTCGATTTGATGGGTTAGCAACACGTCCATGTTTCAAGCCCTGTGGATGTTCATGGATGGCAGTGATCACTTACAACAGGTTTGTGTGTGTTTGCTAGTTTGCCGGAACTCTGCAATCAAAAATCAATATAAAAATGCTATAAAATTGATATATGTAGCTTAGTATAAATGAGTCAAGTTAAGCACAAACCCAACTTGCAATTGGGGAAAGCAATCAGTTCGCTGGTGATATCATCTTGTGTAATATTGTTTGAGAATTTTATAAACGCACAACTCCCTCCTTCCTAAGTGCGTGGTGGCTTGTTGGTAAACGGACCAGATGCGGCTGCCAATAACATTACGGTGGTCGCGGGTTCAAATCCCAGGGCACACCTCTAACTTTTCGGATTCATGTGTGTATTCATAGTCAATCACCATTCACTATAATGATGAAAGAAAACATCGTGAAGAAACCTGGATAGGATAGGCCAGCGTGGTGGACTATATGGCCTAACCACTCTCAATCGTACTCTCGATTGTAGAGAAGGCCCGTGCCCTGCAGTGTGACGCAAATGGGCTGATACAGATAAGTAACATGGCCTTTATGCCTTGTGCCGTTTATTGGCAAACACATATATTCGTACGTGCACATAATATGGCAGCTATTAGAGCCAATTCCAAACGCGGAGCCATTGATTGGGATATCTTTGTTTAGGTGATGCGTCCATTCGAAACTGTATTAGTATATAGTGTCTATATAATTAATAATAAGTGTATTATCTAAATCCTCCATCTCCATCCTCCATCATCATACATCCTCCATCTCACTGTCAATTTACATTTACAATCATATCACCACGTTACTCATATTACATGATGATTTGAAAGAAAACAAACGACGTACATGCTCAAGTTTCGACAATTCCTACTTAGTAACTGTTGAAACAGATATTTGTTGCTGTTGTTGTTATGATTCAAATAGAAACAGTTGTTGAATTAACGTATCTTGCAGAAACGAACATTCAACTATTATTGAAGTAATGTGAGAAATTGGTCGCAGTGTATATGTAATGTAAATAATGTATCTCTGTGCCGCAAAAGCTTCCGTGGCGCAGAAAACGAGAGGCTGCGAGTTCGATTTCCGCACCGTGACAAATATTTGTGGGATCCGGTTTAATATATTTCGGGTCTGGGTGTTCGTGAGACCGATAATTCTCTCGTAGTTCCTGATACCCAGGACACAAGACTCGATATTAGTGTAGGAGACTGTCCCGCCCTCACACCCACCACTGTAACTCCTGTGACCCAGGATCAACAGTGGCACGCAAAGTAATGACACCGAGCATTGAAGCTCGGCGAGTCTCCGGGAATGTCTAACTTGTCTTTAACCCGCAACGAAATTTATCAGAAAGTTAAATTAATAGGAGGAGTTGGAAATAAATTATTTTCCACTTCCCTCCGTGCAAAGCGGGTGACAAAACATTGAACTGAAGAGGTAAATAACCTCGCAAAAAGACTTTTACAGCCGGAGAAGCCAGCTGTAAAGCACCACGGATCAAATTATTATTACATTTAAATGGGACCTATTATGTGAACTGTTATGCTTGATTCCAGTAATAGGTATGGCAAAAACGCCGGAAAGCACGGAAGTTCTTTCTAGTCTCTACAAGGTCCATGTAGTATACAACTCCAGATGATATTTGCATACTATCTAGCATGGTTTTACGCTCATTATGCCAAAGACTACACTCCCAAAGTATATGATGCGCGGACTGCTCATACTCGCAATTAAGGTGTTGAACATGGACACGCAGGCGACGCAACAAGCTTAAAAGAGTATAGTTTAGACTTAAAGTTACCATGGCCCGTGAGAAATTGTGATACGCAATAATCGACATCTAGCCATGTCTTTGTTAAACGATCACGTACGCAAGGAAGAAATTGGTATAGATGCCGGCCCTTCAAGGATACCTCCCATCTATTTTGCCATTCATCTAATAGTTCACTATATACCACTGAAACCGGTTTAAATAATCTGTCAACTTTTAGAAGTTCACGTGCGGTGAAAAAACTTTTATCCATATTCTCTCTATTAGAGTAATACATCGCGGCGCGACGCTGCACCTCCAGGTCGACTGGAAGTACACCCGCTAGGACAGGCAAAGCTTCGATACTAACAGTTCTATATGCCTTGCACAAAAATATCAACGCCAAACGTTGGCTCTGGAGCAGTTTTCTTCGCACAGCGCCGATAGTAGCCCTATCAGCCCATACGGGAGATCCATAACAGATACATCCGATATTAGTGTAGTAAGGTCAGGACTATGCATCTGACTGTTGGGTGTATTTAATTATTTATACATACATACATAAACTCACGCCTATATCCCAGAAAGGGTAGGCAGAGGTGCCAGGACACCCACATTTCGTCTTGTATGTTCCGTCCCACAATATGATAGGTGGCGAGCCTATCGCCACATCGGGCACAAATTCCTGACTCTGGGCTGATGATGAATAGAAAAATCCAATATCACTTTGCCCAACCCGGGATTCGAACCCGAGACCCCATCTTAGTAATCGTACCTTAATACACCTACGCCACCGAGGCAGTCAGTTAATTATTTATGTAGTAAAAGCATTCTTAAAAGTGATAAATGTAAAGACACGCTCAAAGACACTCCTCCTGAATTCATCAACTTCATGTCAATCTTTACATGTCAAGTCTTAGAGTATGCCTCCTTTTATCATGCAATTTTTCTGGTTGTCCATTAAGAGAGGATTCTCACGACGCGGTTTGCACCCGTGATCGCCGCGGTTGCGGGCCCTCAGAATGCAAATATATATGACAAACGGTGCAGGCATAAATTGGTTCGTGAAATGTGATCGTTCTTAAGTACAAAACGTGTCGTGAGAATCCCCCTTTAGCAGATAGCCTGCCTAGCTTCCTCGCCGTCTCTGTCATCTTGGGCACAAATTTGATTGGAATATTAATATATTACTTCGCAGGTCGTGGAACGGCAGGATGTCAAACGCCCAGCAGTGTGTGCTGTCCGCTGGCAGACACGACTATTCTCCACCCACCACACGAATGTTTTACTAATATTTTGTGCGAACATTTTTGTTTATTTATTTTTTACACGTTTTGTAATAATTGTTGAATAAATATTGGTGTTAACGTGTCATGCTCAAGTGTTTTTTTTTATAATAATGGGGAAATAAGCATGCGGATCATCTAATGGTAAGTGATCACCGCCGCAGTTAACATCTGCAATACCGTAAGGCATGGAGATACGTTGCCAGTCTGTTTTTGTTTATTATTGATTACATAAACCTTTCATTAAACAATATTTTTTAATTGAATTGGTACGAAATTAGCTAGGTAGTAATAGTAATGATATTACTATATTCGGAAATTATTATTGCATTGAAAAATTGTTGTGTTTATAATATTTGTTTATAAATAACATTATTATTGTATTTTTGTGAATGCTTATGATAAATCTGGCACCTTCGAATTCACATGTGGTTCTATTACATATCTAGATAACATTTAGTACTATTTTTTTTTAATGATCCACTTTGATACGTCGCGTCCACAGTCGTGTCGTACTAAAAATAATATGCCAAACCACCATACCCAAAAATTAGCGCATTTAATCAAGATTACAAAAAAAAATCAAACTAATTATCTTCTGATTGTTTTTTTAGTTGCGATTGACCTATTATTTTAAAACTTTATAACAAAAACCTTTTTATGCTTGATATACAACTTTTTGGGGACATTGTATATCAAGTAATTGAAAAGAAAGTGAAAAATAATGGGTACCAAATAGCACATTACATCTACTATATGTATGGTAGGTATGGCGACAAAATTACAAGGAGGCAAGGCAAGCAAAATAAACAATATTTCATAACGCTAAATGCAACAGAACTCAAGGTAATCGACAACAATACTTTTTAATATTACAAAACAAGTATCCCATTTTATATATCGTTTGCGCTTCACACGCCTGTACGTTGTTCAGTGATCGTTTATTATACGTATATATGTGTATGTGTATATATACACATTATATCTAAAAACAACTGACTAGACTTCCTTTTTGGCATTGGACTTTTTGGGTTTGAATTTCGGGCGGGCCTAGTGAAATTGGATTTTTCTATTCGTCATCAGCTCGAAGTCAGGAATTTGTGCCCGTTATGGCGATAGTCTCGCCCCTTATAACATCGTGGGCCGGAACATATAAGGCGAAATGAAGGTGTCCTGGTAGTAGTGTGTGTGTGATCTATATTTGGATGTACGTATGTACCTAAAAAAATAAGCCGGCTATAAATAAAAAAAAAAACTAAAAAAAAAAATATTTACATTGCCCGATTTGCACAAAATATTAATAATTTCTGTAATTATTATTAGTTCGTCAGCTGTTCGAGTGGGTGAGACGGACGCAGCTAGCACACAAGATTAAGTAGCAATGCTTTGTGAAAAATTCTATTGCAAAATCTTTACAATTGGTTTTCAGCTCATAAACAGGTTCTGTACAGGAGCGTCGGTAATTGCACACTCTATTGTGTGGACGAGTTCCAATATTTTCAAATCACGATGCAGTTTTTATGGAAGTGCTTCCACGAATATCGGATTTATCCCGGAACGTTTAGTTTCATTGTGGCTGGAGTAATAGACTTCCAATCTGACCGCTCGAGGAAATGATGTCATGGGATAGTTAACAATTCAATATCGGCCTTATTCAAGGATAGCTTAAAACCTATTTTACACAACGAATATTTATTTATTACAATTATTTGACCGATAATTTTATTTGATATCGCCAGAATATACAGCCTCCAAGTGCGTGGCCTGTTGTCGAACGGACTAGACGCGACTGCCAACATGTTCACGGTGGTCGCGGGTTCGAATCCCAGGGCACACCTCTGACTTTTCGAAGTCATGTGTGTATTGATAGTCAATCACCACGCACTAAAACGGTGAAGGAAAACATCGTGAGGAAACCTGCATGCCATGGCGATTCATAAGAATGTCTATGGTATGTAAGTCCGCCAACCCGCACTGGGCCAGCGTGGTGGACTATATGGCCTAACCACTCTCAATCGTACTCTCGATTGTAGAGTAGGCCCGTGCCCTGCAGTGGGACGTAAATGGGCTGATACAGATACAGATACAGCCTCCATGGTGCAGTCGGTTAGACATCGCCTGTGAAACGAGAGGCCGCGGGTTCGATCACCGCATCGAGAGAAATGTTTGTGCGGCCCAAAATATTTGTTTCCCGTCCAGTTCCTGATACCCGCGATACAAGTCACAATCTTAGTGTGGGGTAAGGACTATGTATGTGACTGTTGGGTGTTATTTATTTGTTCATTTATTTTTATTCTTTTTTGTACACCACTAAATTTTAAACTAATATATAAGATAAGAGTACATATGGGGATTGTATCGCTCGAGGCATTCTATTACCGACTGCGATGGGATGGACATAAGAAAAGAAAAATAGCGGGCAGTCTAAAGTCTATGCTTGAATGATAAAAATAGGAAATCATGAAAATATTTTTATAGCTTTATAGATAAAATGTATAGAAATATTAATATATACTATTTTGTCTTCTTCGCTCAAACTGAATAAATAGATTTTAAAATGGTCTATGAATAAAGTCGTATCTCTTTACTGCTAACTCAATTTCAATATTAAGTTTTGCAATAATAATATATAGTATATTTGGTAATACAAAGTGATTGTATTCTTTAGATGACACATGACTCAGAAAAGTCAGATGTGTGTTCTGGGATTTGAACTCGGGCCACCTTGAACATGTCGACCGCGTCGGGTACCAACAGGCCACCACGCATATTTTTACAAATTTGCCTTGCCATAGTTCAAAACTGTATACAAAATGAATTGAATAAATAACATCATTCACAGTAAAGGCATTTGAATCGAGTACCGAATTTTAATGCACTTTGTAGGCTTAAAATTTGCATGTTCTATAATCATGTTTCGCTAATTAATCCACAGTTCTTTGTAAACTGTTAAAATACAAATTCGTCGTATTATTATTATTTCTGCGTATTATTTGTACGACACACGACATAATGCCTACATTGCACCTGACTGTATATCTATATTAAATGTCTATATCTACCGGTGCAACATACCTACTATAGGTGAACTCAAACCGAGACTAGTTTCAATGAAGAGTTTTCCACTATTGTGGTCCATTCCACCGCCAGTTGTGATGCACACCAAGCGAAACGCAACAGCAAACTAACTTCAATAGTTTTCATTATGACAGTGTTGGAAGAGATGCCGCAAGCAAACGCTTCTCGTGTCTAATTTAGGCTTATTTTACTTCTGACATTTTGTATCTTTTTTATTGCTATGAATGGCGAAATGAGCATATCATTCGCCTGATGGTAAACGGTAAGATCGCTCATGGGCAGTAGCAAGACCAAAAAGAAACATCAATAACAAAGCAATGGCATTACACTGCGTTCGCCATCCTGAGACATAGGATGTTAAGTCTCAATATGTGCAGTACTTCGGCTACAATGCCCTACAAACCGGTATACAATAGTGACACTGCTGTTTGGCGGATAAAATCTAGAGGGTACCCTGCCAGCCCCTCAAATAATATGAGAGACTCACCACCGATGTGCATTTAGTCGCGCTCCGCCGAACTTTATTTATTTTTACTTCAATGTAATTTCATTTTTTTAAAAACAAATCTGTATCAGCCCTATACCATAGCCCATTGTTCCACTGCATAGCACGGGTATCCTCTACAGTTGAGAGTGATTAGGTCATATAGTACACCGCACTGGTATACAATATAAGTGGAATATCATAGAAATTCTTACAAACCGCTATGATATGTAGGTTTCCTCACGAATTTTTCCTTCACTGTTAACGTATGAGGGGATTAACTATCATATAAACATTCACCTAATAGTCACATACATAGTCCTGACCCCACACTAAGATCGAGTCTTCTGTCGTGGGTCTCAGAAACTACGAGATACTTTTCGGTCTCACAAACACTCAGATCCGAAACAAATATTTGTGAGTCGCACAAACATTTCTCTCGGTGCGGGAATCGAACCTCGTTTCACAGGCGGCTTCTAACCGACTGAGCTAAAGAATCTGTCAAAAAAAAACATAGTTAAGCTTTAAATCACCTTTATAAATAAAGTATTGTGCGAGGTCAAATAGATAGCGAAAAACTGACGCATACTTTTCATACCTTTAAAGGGAGTTGCGCCATCTACTTAGATTTAGCTGTGGAGCTCTCTATTCATATTATATTTATTCACGACCTTTTGTGCGACGCTTTATTGTTAGTTATTGTATAGTAAAAAACGAGCATCCAGTGCATCGAAAAGCTTTATGATAAAGTGAAAATATTTTGCTGAATATCGGACGGATGACAATGCAGGCTTTTTAAATATTTTAATTGGGTGTCGTGAGGACAATGGCTGTTCGTTGGCCGAAGCAGTCGGCAAATTTGACAGCTTTGTTTGTAATATTGAGTGCGGATGTTTGTTAGGAATTTAATATATTTACGCAATATTCACGCTTGTAGGTGGAGGGGTAGGCAGTTGCTACTATGAAACAAGAGGCCGCGGTTTCGAGACAATTTTTTGTGAGGCCCACAAGTATTTGTGTCGGTTCTTGGGTCTTCGTGTTTGTGAGACCAAAACATCTCTCTGAGATATTAATGTGGGATTAGACAATGTATGTGACTATATTATGTGATAACTTCCGAAATAAGTAATGCAACGGCTTTCAATATTTACCTACTGTTCAATAGCAACTGTCCTGATGTTTAAGCTGACTATACCTTTATTGAACTAAATTAGATTGAACATTTAAAAAGCTGTTTAAAAAAGTCACCGATAATTTAAAATGAACTATTTTTGCAGATTTTGTCAGGCCGAAATTAGACCCAAGTAAATTACTGCTACTGTTAGGGACAGGACAACCTGGTACCAGATTATAACACGCAATATTATTTTATGCTTTAGCAGTACTCACTAGTAGAAGAAACCCAATCTAACTGTTGCATTTTTTTAATTGCAGCTATTGACAATTAAAGATTTAAAAAAGTCCATATATAATAGTGGGTAATTGTACCATACATAGGAACCTTACACAAAAGTATTCTTTTGTTCCTCCTCTCAGTGACATGGGATCGTTTTTAATATGATTTTTAAGTACCTATGCAGAAAGTATTTGTTCTGTATTTAGACCTGAAGTGAATTGAGTGAGTGAAAATGCATGAAAAGGTGTGAAAGTGGATGAAGCATGAATGAAGCGATCAGGATCGAGCAGTGGTGGTCTATAACCTCTGCCTACCCCTATGGGATACAGGCGTGACGATTATGTATATATGTATGTGAATTGAGCGAGTGGCCAGAATTTGAACGAAATTACGAATCGAGGTCACTTCAGCGGAAAGCTACGTTTGAAAAAGCCAGAATCAACAGCAAAAACAACGCACTGTTTGTGCACGTTACAGGTGCAAGCAATCGGTTTAAAAGCCGCAACTGAGCGTATTTGCCAGCACCTGCAGTGTATTGAAAAACAAAAATAGATAAATACACTTGTGCATTTATTTATTACCAAACTAACATACATAATTAAATACTTTTAGACCTAAGCGATGCAAAACTAAAAATAAAGGAGTGTTGTTAGTATTCCTCGCCGCCTTCGCCTTCTCCCTCTCCGGAGTCCATGCCCACTTCCTCATAGTCCTTTTCGAGTGCGGCCAAGTCCTCGCGCGCCTCGGAGAACTCGCCCTCCTCCATGCCCTCCCCGACGTACCAGTGCACGAACGCGCGCTTCGCGTACATCAAGTCGAACTTGTGGTTGAGGCGCGACCACGCCTCGGCGATCGCCGTCGTGTTGGACAGCATGCACACCGCTCGCTGCACCTTCGCCAAATCGCCGCCCGGCACCACCGTCGGCGGCTGGTAATTGATACCAACTTTGAACCCGGTCGGGCACCAGTCCACGAACTGAATCGTGCGCTTCGTCTTTATGGTGCCTATTGCAGCGTTCACGTCCTTCGGCACCACGTCGCCGCGGTACAGCATGCAGCACGCCATGTACTTGCCGTGGCGCGGATCGCACTTCACCATCTGGTTGGCTGGCTCGAAGCAAGCGTTCGTGATCTCGGCCACGGACAGTTGTTCGTGGTACGCCTTCTCGGCAGATATCACCGGTGCGTAGGTCACGAGCGGGAAGTGAATTCGCGGGTACGGCACCAAGTTAGTTTGGAACTCAGTCAGGTCAACATTTAAAGCTCCATCGAATCTCAAGGACGCGGTGATGGAGGACACGATCTGACCGATTAGCCGGTTTAGGTTCGTGTACGTCGGTCTCTCAATGTCGAGATTTCTGCGGCAGATGTCGTATATAGCCTCGTTGTCCACCATGAAGGCGGCGTCGGAGTGCTCCAGGGTCGTGTGTGTGGTCAATATGGAGTTGTAAGGCTCGACGACTGCCGTCGAGATTTGTGGTGCGGGATATATGGCAAACTCTAGCTTAGACTTCTTTCCGTAGTCCACCGACAGCCGCTCCATGAGCAATGAAGCGAATCCTGAGCCGGTGCCGCCGCCAAACGAGTGGAAAATGAGGAATCCCTGCAGGCCAGTACACTGGTCGGCCAGCTTCCTCACCCTGTCCAGTACTAGGTCCACTATTTCCTTACCGATGGTGTAGTGTCCACGGGCGTAATTGTTGGCCGCGTCCTCCTTGCCCGTGATCAGCTGCTCGGGGTGGAACAGCTGGCGGTAGGTTCCGGTGCGCACCTCGTCCACTACCGTCGGCTCCAAGTCGATGAACACGGCTCGAGGCACGTGCTTGCCGGCGCCCGTCTCGCTGAAGAACGTGTTGAACGAGTCGTCGCCGCCGCCCACGGTCTTGTCTGATGGCATCTGTCCGTCGGGCTGGATGCCGTGCTCCAGGCAGTACAACTCCCAGCACGCGTTGCCGATCTGCACGCCCGCTTGCCCGCCATGTATGGATATGCACTCGCGCATTATCAATTAAATTATTGCACTTTACTTATATAATATTAACTAGATTCTCCGCCACAGACGCTGCCGCTGCACCTGAATCGATTCCAAACTATGAACTGAATAAAAAACAAATGCGCTGACGTTCTACGGTTGAATTCGAAATGTATAGATTCATTTTATTTTTCAAAAGTTATAGACTTTTCGCAAACGGTCGAAAGAGGCGGATCGGTACTAGCCTGCGTGATTTATTAGCAATCGATTGATGTATAATAATTTTATTCGATCTTTTCCGAATAAATGTTTTTTGTAATAGTAGTAGTGTGGTGACAAACGAGCGTGGTTTGGAAGCGCGACTACAACTTAAGTAGGAAAATAATTAAAATTAATGATTTATATTACAATTAAATACCGTTCTTGAATATCACGTCTTATTATTTTTTATTGTTTTTGTTATTATCTGACGAGACGTGCGTGCCAGTTGCCTGATGGTTAGCAATATGACCAAAATACGACCGTTCATGGACAGTATCAACGCCATGAATCACAAAGCAATAAACTCGGTGAGAGATTTTTTCAGGGTCTCAAGAGCTGCAATATTTGGTTAAACGGAAAGCTAGTCTTGATACCACGCCAATCCCAGACAGGTTCTTGTAAGGTGCCCTCGAACCCAAGTTGAACAAATCGAAAATAGTCGTCATCGTATTTCAGTCCGTTTGTTGCATAAAAGTCGCATATTTTAAAAGTATAAGACATTTTTTTTTAAATTAGGCGTAACGTAGTGATTTAAATTCTCTTTGATTAGGCGGTACAGATAGTAGTTCAAAATAATAGTTTTATTTCAATGTGTAACATTCGCGTAAATCTAAGAAACCATTATGCAAGCCAGTACGGACTAAACATTGCAAATAAAACACGTCGGTTGGAGAATTTGAAGACCAAGCGCGCAAGATGTATATCATCCTTGAACTTCTTGAAACCTCGTCAAAAAACAAACATTGGATGAAAACACAGTTCAGGTTTTATCAAGAGGTCTAAATTTTGCCGTAACTCCACGTAGGATACCGTACGAAGATATTATTTGTAACGTTGAGAACAGTCTCTTCATTAACAATTTGAAAAGGGAAGATTCGGAGGCGATACGTCAAGATATATCATCTTTATTACGTCGAAACAAAGTGCCCAAACCAAATCTCCCAAAACACTTATTTATCGCTTTAAAGAACCTGCAATTGAGGAAGGAATTAACTGTTCTCCGTGCAGATAAAGGTAATGCGACGGAAGTGATGGACACTTCAGATTATAACGAGAAAATTGAACATCTTTTATCGGATGACACTACATATAAAATAGTCAAATCGGACCCGACTAATAAAATATTAAAGTCCACTAGCGCTTTCCGCCACAGTCGCAATCTATTTCGTATACGCCCGGTTCTTGCAGGGGTATATGGCACTTGACAGGTGGTAGAAATTGACTAATCTTCTTGGGCGGCTTGAAGTAGGTCTTTATAGAAGCACGCTTCAGGATATAGCCAATTTTGTCTGTGACTCCTTTTATGTAAGGCAAGACAACGGGGACTCGTTCGACTGTGGCTGGCTTCACTCGGTTTCTGTGACGGCGGCGTGGGATTTGGAGCTTGTTGTCTCGCAGTACCTGCTTGACGTGTTGCAGCTCAGTCGCCAGAAGTTTCTCGTAACAGATTCCTCGTGCTCTCTGAAACAAGGATTATTATCTAAATAACGTGAAAAACTATTTGTCCTACAAAATATAAGGTTTTATCACAACAGTCCCCCCTCTCCAACATGTATCATAAACAAGGTCATGGAAAATAATTACTAACCAGCTGATATTTTTTTTATTGGTTAACTAATATTTGTATAGTTTACTACCCACAATGTCCTACAAATTGTGTGGTATGTCATCTTGGTCCTACGCTCAAAAGTTGTCAATACCGCAAGACTTTTTTTTTTATTAGTAACTGTAGGACAAATATATCACGTGATAGGTTAATATATTTTTCATCTAAATAAAACAATGTCCTACAAAAATAAAGGTATGTTATATTAGTCCTACGAAATTTGTAATTTTTGAGTATACAAAATAAAATGAAATATTCATTTATACTTACACTAGTACTCGTACACAACGACTTCGCTTATAATGACTAATCGGTTTTAACGACGATAATGTTTACTCAAGTTAGGTTTCATAGTATGGTACTGAGAAAATATCACCGTTTAGTGCGACCCCGGTTTAAGCGACCAACTGCTTATAGCGACCAATAATTACGTCTAGTTAAAACCAAAGAATACTAACAGAAGTCAACCTTGTGTATGTACTTCACTTTTGTTGCCATACTACGCTCGGCGTTCGCGCAAAAGTTGAAACTCGCTCTCGCAGTGGTCTCGACTGGTTTGGAATATCATGTCGGTGAACGCTGTCTATGTGGGCGTTGATTAAGCGCGCTTTGTATGAAGCTTGACTTCTGTTAGTTTAGTATTCTGTGGTTAAAACGACGCGTAATGTTTTGTTTGCACAACCTATGCACCAATACCTCGGTGCCCCAAAGTTACCCCGCCCCGCGCGCTTCACCTCTCCTTATTAGTGCGTGAATCCATGTTTAGTGTTTGTCACTTAAGACAAGTTCTAAAAGGTCGACAAAATAGTTATTTCGGTAAAATACCTATTTCCAGCTCCGGTGCGAAACGCATCTAAATATATACCGGGTATATCAAGGGTGCTACTGAATACGAAGCCGGATAGTAGTTTAAGTGACTACAAAAACAATGTAACTGTGTGTTGGCCGTCTGTATTTTTAGTCGTCTGTGGTCCACAGTAAACCATGCTGTGCGGATGCGTTTGTGAGCAAGGAAAGTAGTGTGGCTCAGCTACAATAGCAAAATATACAAAATATTTTTTTTTATTTCATGAATTTCAACTTTGTAACTGGAGGACTGGAATAACGTACCACGCAATTTGTAGGACAGTGTGGGTGGTAAACTATGCAAATGTTAGCTAAACAATAAAAAAAAATCAGCTGGTTAGTAATTATTTTTCATGACCTGATTTATCATACATGTTGGTGAGGGGGGACTGTTGTGATAAAACCTTATATTTTGTAGGACAAATATTTTTTTACGTTAATTAGATTATTACCTCGATAATTAACAAAAAAATAATCGGTTAGTAATAAATTTTTTTAATTCGTCAAGTCAACATATTTCATCCCTATTATCTTAGTTATAAACCACAATCGAGAATTTTCGTATAAGAATTACTTGGGCGTCTCATTGAGATGAAGCTATTCTCGAAAATTCAGCTTGATAGTAATTATTTTTACATTATGTATTAGTACTACATCTTTTGAGCGTAGGACCAAGATGACATACCACACAATTTGTAGGACATTGTGGGTAGTAAACTATACAAATATTAGTCAACCAATAAAAAAAAAATCAGCTGGTTAGTAATTATTTTCCATGACCTTGTTTATGATACATGTTGGAGAGGGGGGACTGTTGTGATAAAACCTTATATTTTGTAGGACAAATAGTTTTTCACGTTATTTAGATAATTATCTCGATAATTAACAAAGAAAAATTCGGTTACTAATAAATTTTAAAAATTCGTCAAATCGACATGTTTTATCCTTGCTACCCTACTAAGCTACCATTTCCCAAAGTTACTGTAAGGAAAAAGTTGGGCGTCTAGTCGAAAGGAAGCTACTCACGAAAAATCAACTTGTTAGTAATCAATTATGAAATTTGTTCTGGGGAACCTGTACTATAACCATCGTTTCATTGTCAGCTAATTGAAGATGTTTAATATCACTGACAAACTGGTATGAATCCTTCACAGATGCTCTAGTGTTACCTCTGAGTGGTGAGAGTACTTGCGCTACGTGCTGAGCCAGTCTGTAGGTTGGTGTGTCGATCTGACTCACAATGGGACGTAGTGGAGCATTTTCCTTGTGTATTTTCGGCAATCCATACAATTTCGGAGGTTCTGCGAAGGAAAAGTATCTCGTAGTTCCTGATACCCACAACACTAGACTCGATCTAAGTGTGGGGTCAGGACTATGTATGTATGTAACACCCAATAGTCACATACATAGTCCCGACCCCACGCTAGATCGAATCTTGTGTCTATGCGATTAATGGGAGTATTTATTCATTAAAAAAATATGAGTTAATGATGGACACAACAGGAAAAGTTACCCGTCGCGTGGATCTTGCTGCGAGGTATCTTGGCTTGTGGCGGAGACGCGCGGGGATCTCCTGGCTGCGACACTTGCCGCTGATGCGTAGGTAGATCGCAGACACTACGAACGTATGGGAGGGGACCAAGTTGAACATTTAAAACAACTTAGTCCACAACTTTACGCTAGAAGTAATCTGGAATTTGTGGATCAGGATGATATTATACACATGCGCTGTAAAACAAAAATATGTTACTTGTTAAGAAAATGCTCATATATTTTTAGTATATCTTTAACTGACCAATTTTTTACATACATAAATATAATCAATTTACTTCTTAATTGTATGTTAATGTATTTTTATTTATTTATTTATTCATTCTTTACTGCACACAAAAAATGACAAAGTATACAATATTTTACATATAAAATTAAAGAGTACAGTTGGCGGTCTTATCGCCCTAGGCGATTTCTTACAGACAACCTTTGGATGGATATAAAAAAAGGATAAGAAGAGAGGGCAGTATAGAATTTAAAGAAAACTAAAAACATGCTCTTATAAGGAATAGGTAAACAAATTATTTATAGTGAATATATACATGATATATAATACACTTAATATACATACATATATAAATATTTCTATAGATAAACATAGACATAAATATACATACTAAATATAAATTATAAATTACCTATTGAGACAAAAAGAGGAAATAAAAACTTCTTAATGCAGCTATAAAGATAATAGTCTTTAACAAGTCTTTAAGCCGTCTCTAACTACCTGCACGTCCACTGTCAATGTCAAAATTCAAATGTTTATAATATACCCTATTTCTATTTACATTAGGCTGACAAATTGAATTTGACAAACGTCAACTGTCAAAATCGGCGGTCGGGACGTGCAAGTACTTAAGCATTTTTTTGAAAGATGTCAATGTTTGAGCTTGTCTTATGACAACTGGTAATGCCGGGTAATGCATTCCACAGTCGAACGCTTGGTCGAACGGCTTGCACTGTATAGGACCTATCCATGAACGTTGTGGTATGCATAGGCATTCTCAGTTTCAGATTCTTCGACGACCTCAAGGACCTTGAATGAGACTCATGGAGAAATAGAAAACGTTCTTTGAGATATGATGGAGTGAGAGGATTGAACAAAATATTGTAAAGAAGATTAAGAATATGAGCATTCCGACCAAGTCGTATGGGTAACCACTTGAGCTTAGTACGAAACTCAGAGACATGATCATATTTGCGCAGACCAAATATAAATCTATATTTTTAGTATATTTTTACTGACCAATTTTTTTACATACATTATGTATAAAATATATAGAGTACAACACTGTACATTTTTGTTATAAGTTTAAAAACGAAAATGAAATAATCAAAATGTTACTATTTTCAGATAATAGTAGTAGTACTTAAGTAAGAAGATTAAAATAAATAAAAACTTATAATTTACATAATTATGTCGAGTTTATTATTTATTATTTACTGCCTCGGTGGCGTAGTTGTACTACGGTACGGTTACAAAGCTGAGGTCTCGGGTTCGAATCCCAGGTTGGGCAAAGGGATACTGGATTTTTCTATTCAGTATCAGCCCAGAGTCAGGAATTTGTGCACGATATGGCGATAGGCTCGCCACCTATCGCATTGTGGGACGGAACATACAAGGCGAAATGTGGGTGCCCTGAGACCGCTGCCTACCCCTTCTGGGAACAAGGCGTGAGTTTATGTATGTATGTATGTTATTATTTATCATATTATGTAATCATTTAGAACCCAGTAAATTCTTGCTTGCTAGAAGCAAACATGGAGGCTGCGCGGTCAAATTACATCAGATACAGTTTGTGTTTGCTATTCTACAGGTCCGTAAAGTTATTAACTCCTATAGATTTAGGCAATTATCAACTATTTTCCTATTTATTATTTATACGGTTGCTGGCTGACGGCAAAATGTCAGCGTCGAGAGCCAACGTCCACAGGTCCGCATTGTAAGCATCGGACGTATCGCATGAAACGGATTAATTTTTCACAGTGCGTCCACTGCATCGGTAGCGATCGGATTGCCGATGTCATTTCATCGGATTTTCATAGTGATCGTACGTGTGGATAGCGCTTGTGAGAATGGAGGAATGCTTAGAAGAAATAGTTTTTATTGCTTGTTTGTTAGCAGAAGACGAAGAAAATGCAAAAAAAAAAAATACGAAACATAAAATCTGGATATAGGACATATTCAATAAGAGATGAAAAAGTGGAGAATTTCACACACTTTTATCTGATTTGTTTAATGATGACACAAAATTCTTTGGATATTTTCGTATGTCTCAAGCTAAATTTAATATTCTTGTTGACAAACTGAAAGCATGCTGAAACCATTCCGTATGACGTCATCGGCACGCAACGCAAAAGTTGCCTCTCGGAGCATCGGTGTCGGCATTGCCGATGTGCGATCCGTACAGTGCGGACTAGTAGACGCACTTGTATGGCTTTGTATACAAATAATACTATAATCCGTTTCATGCGATACGTCCGATGCTTACGATGCGGACCTGTGGACCTTAAATGTTTTGTGTAATAGTAGTGTGGTGGCAAACGAGCGTGGTTTGGAAGTGCGACTACAGCTTAAGTAGGAAAATAATTAAAATTAATGATTTCTATTACAATTAAATACCGTTCTTGAATATCACGTCTTATAATTTTTTATTGTTTTTGTTATTGTCTGACGAGACGTGCGTGCCAGTTGCCTGATGGTTAGTAATATGACCAAAATACGATCGTTCATGGACAGTATCAACGCCATGAATCACAAAGCAATAAACTCGGTAAGAGATTTTTTCAGGGTCTCAAGAGCTGCAATATTTGGTTAAACGGAAAGCTAGTCTTGATACCACGCCAATCCCAGACAGGTTCTTGTAAGGTGCCCTCGAACCCAAGTTGAACAAATCGAAAATAGTCGTCATCGTATTTCAGTCCGTTTGTTGCATAAAAGTCGCATATTTTAAAAGTATATGACATATTTTTTTGAAAATTAGGCGTAACGTAGTGATTTAAATTCTCTTTGATTAGGCGGTACATATAGTAGTTCCTTTGCTTTTACTTTTTGCGAAAAATATTAATGACGGATGACAGATGTGTTATGACGTCTATCTCAGACGTGTATAAAACATGGTATAAAATGATAAGTTTCCGAAAGTTTCCCTTCGATTTTGATTGAAAATCGTTTAATATCCATATTTAATATGTGTTTCCTATTTATTTATTTTTTATTTTTTTTATAATGGCCTTGCATAGTGGCGGCATTGCACCTGATGGTAAATGCCAATGCCGCCCAGGCAGAGTATCCATTGGCATCAGACGGCAGTCCCATGCCAATGGAAACAATTATGCCAGCCTGCTAAGGTGCCTCTTCACACCACGGCGGAAGGACCCAGGATTGTAGGAAGGAGGGAACACGTGAGACGGCAAACAATTCCACAGCCTGACGGTGCGGCACAAAAACGAATTCGAGAACCGTTTGGTTCGCGCCGGGATGGTGTGGACCGTCAAGCTATAGCTTCGCAAGCCAGCACGCCTGGTTCTGGTTACGAATGGAGAGAAGGGGATCAAGTTGAACAATTCTTCAGTGCACTCACCGTGATACAGGCGGTAGAACACGCTTAGAGAGGCGACATCTCTCCGGAGTTGTAGCGACTCTAAGTTGCTCCAACTTAGCAATATTCCTTATATTATTTCCTTATTCCTTAAAGGAATCTACGTGTGGTAAGTCATATCATATGTCATATAGCCTACGTGGCGCAGTCGGTTCGACGCCGGCTGTGAAACGAAAGGCCGGGGGCTCGATCCCTGCACCAAAACAAAATTTGTGTGAATCACAGGAATTTCTTTCTTGATGTTTGTGGGGCTGAAAAGTCTCTCGTAGTTCCTGATACCCACAACACTAGACTCGATCTAAGTGTGGGGTCAGGACTATGTATGTATGTAACACCCAATATACCTACATACATAGTCCCGACCCCACGCTAGATCGAATCTTGTGTCTATGCGATTAATGGGAGTATTTATTCATTAAAAAATATGAGTGAATGATGGACACAACAGGAAAAGTTACCCGTCGCGTGGATCTTGCTGCGAGGTATCTTGGCTTGTGGCGGAGACGCGCGGGGATATCCTGGCTGCGACACTTGCCGCTGATGCGTAAGAAGATCGCAGACACTACGAACGTATGGGAGGGGACCAAGTTGAACATTAAAACAACTTAGTCCACAACTTTACGCTAGAAGTAATCTGGAATTTGTGGATCAGGATGATATACACATGCGCTGTAACACAAAAATATGTTACTTGTTAAGAAAATGCTCATATATTTTTAGTATATTTTTTACTGACCAATTTTTTACATACATAAATATAATCAATTTACTTCTTAATTGTATGTTAATTTATTTTTAGTATATTTTTACTGACCAATGTTTTTACATACATTATGTATAAAATATATAGAGTATAACACTGTACATTTTTGTTATAAGTTTAAAAACGAAAATGAAATAATCGAAATGTTACTATTTTCAGATAATAGTAGTAGTACTTAAGTAAGAAGATTAAAATAAATAAAAACTTATAATTTACATAATTATGTCGAGTTTATTATTTAATTTAATATGTGAATCGATTGATGTATAATTTTATTCGATCTTTTCCGAATAAATGTTTTGTGTAATAGTAGTGTGGTGGCAAACGAGCGTGGTTTGGAAGCGCGACTACAACTTAAGTAGGAAAATAATTAAAATTAATGATTTCTATTACAAATAAATACCGTTCTTGAATATCACGTCTTATTATTTTTTATTGTTTTTGTTATTATCTGACGAGACGTGCGTGCCAGTTGCCTGATGGTTAGCAATATGACCAAAATACGACCGTTCATGGACAGTATCAACGCCATGAATCACAAAGCAATAAACTCGGTGAGAGATTTTTTCAGTGTCTCAAGAGCTGCAATATTTGGTTAAACGGAAAGCTAGTCTTCATACCACGCCAATCCCAGACTTTCCCAGGTTCTTGTAAGGTGCCCTCGAACCCAAGTTGAACAAATCGAAAATAGTCGTCATCGTATTTCAGTCCGTTTGTTGCATAAAAGTCGCATATTTTAAAAGTATATGAAATATTTTTTTGAAAATTAGGCGTAACGTAGGGATTTAAATTCTCTTTGATTAGGCGGTACAGATACTAGTTCCTTTGCTTTTACTTTTTGCGAAAAATATTTATGATGGATGACAGATGTGTTATGACGTCTATCTCAGACGTGTATAAAACATGGTATAAAATGAATGTATAAAATGATAAGTTTCCGAAAGTTTCCCTTCGGTTTTGATTGAAAATCGTTTAATATCCATATTTAATATGTGTTTCCTATTATTTTTTTTTAATTTTTTATAATGGCTTGGCATAGTGGCGGCATTGGGTTAAATTTAGAATAGGGTAGCACGATGTGGTGGGGTGCGGGGTGTGGAGGGGGAGAGAGGGAGTGTCCCATCTCACCTGGTAGCACTCCCGTGAAAAGGTAATGCACCATTCCTGAGATATATCAATTTAAGTAACCTAACCTACAAAAACACTTCTTGTAAATACAAATTTGCTTCTGCAACGTCTCCGGCTTTTTATATACACTCTAGGGTTGGTAGCCAAAAGACTACGTGAAGTCGGGGTGCCCTGAGTCGGTTTTGGAGCACATTCGACCTAACCGATTCATAAAGTGGGTGCACTAACTTCCTTCTGAACATAATTTCTAAGGCGTTATAAAACATATTATAACACAACAAAACACAAACAAATCAATATTGGTATAACGCAGATACGAAATCCGCCAAAAACCATCAACAAAACATTCTTATTTTTTTGTTGAAATTGACACCTGAATCAACTCACATAGTTTTTACGGTTTTTACGTTCCGTTTCACCGATTTTACACCATAGACTACATATTTGACTTAGTACTGATGATTTGTTTGTAAATCGCCCATAAAAACGTTCCGTTTTACCCAATATGTGATTTGAGGTTAGGAACTATTTATATTAATTTCTCGAAAACTATGCATTTCCTTTGAATAGGAGTGATAACGTTGTAATCAGGAACTCAATCCCTATCACCTGTGATCACTTTTAGCCCTCAACTCATGCTACCCTGAACTAAAGTCCGCCCGCGGCATTGCACCTGATGGTAAGTGCCAATGCCGCCCAGGCAGAGTATCCATTGGCATCAGACGGCAGTCAATGGAAACAATTATGCCGGCCTGCTAAGGTGCCTCTTCACACCACGGCGGAAGGACCCAGGATTGTAGGAAGGAGGGAACACGTGAGACGGCAAACAATTCCACAGCCTGACGGTGCGGCACAAAAACGAATTCGAGAACCGTTTGGTTCGCGCCGGGACGGTGTGGACCGTCAAGCTATGGCTTCGCAAGTCAGCACGCGTGGTTCTGGTTAGAAATGGAGAGGAGGGGATCAAGTTGAACAATTCTTCAGAGCACTCACCGTGATACAGGCGGTAGAACACGCTTAGAGAGGCGACATCTCTCCGGAGTTGTAGCGACTCTAAGTTGCTCCAACTTAGCAATATTCCTTATATTATTTCCTTATTCCTTAAAGGAATCTACGTGTGGTAAGTCATATCATATAAGTCATATAGCCTACGTGGCGCAGTCGGTTCGACGCCGGCTGTGAAACGAAAGGCCGGAGGCTCGATCCCTGCACCAAAACAAAATTTGTGTGAATCACAGGAATTTCTTTGTTGATGTTTGTGGGGCTGAAAAGTCTCTCGTAGTTCCTGATACCCACAACACTAGACTCGATCTAAGTGTGGGGTCAGGACTATGTATGTATGTAACACCCAATAGTCACATACATAGTCCCGACCCCACGCTAGATCGTATCTTGTGTCTATGCGATTAATGGGAATATTTATTCATTAAAAAAATATGAGTGAATGATGGACACAACAGGAAAAGTTACCCGTCGCGTGGATCTTGCTGCGAGGTATCTTGGCTTGTGGCGGAGACGCGCGGGGATATCCTGGCTGCGACACTTGCCGCTGATGCGTAAGAAGATCGCAGACACTACGAACGTATGGGAGGGGACCAAGTTGAACATTAAAACAACTTAGTCCACAACTTTACGCTAGAAGTAATCTGAAATTTGTGGATCAGGATGATATACACATGCGCTGTAACACAAAAATATGTTACTTGTTAAGAAAATGCTCATATATTTTTAGTATATTTTTTACTGACCAATTTTTTACATACATAAATATAATCAATTTACTTCTTAATTGTATGTTAATGTATTTTTAGTATATTTTTACTGACCAATGTTTTTACATACATTATGTATAAAATATATAGAGTACAACACTGTACATTTTAGTTATAAGTTTAAAAACGAAAATGAAATAATCGAAATGTTACTATTTTCAGATAATAGTAGTAGTACTTAAGAAAGAAGATTAAAATAAATAAAAACTTTTAATTTACATAATTATGTCGAGTTTATTATTTATTATTTACTGCCTCGGTGGCGTAGTTGTACTACGATACGGTTACAAAGCTGAGGTCTCGGGTTCGAATCCCAGGTTGGGCAAAGGGATACTGGATTTTTCTATTCAGTATCAGCCCAGAGTCAGGAATTTGTGCACGATATGGCGATAGGCTCGCCACCTATCGCATTGTGGGACGGAACATACAAGGCGAAATGTGGGTGCCCTGATACCTCTGCCTACCCCTTCTGGGAACAAGGCGTGAGTTTATGTATGTATGTATGTTATTATTTATCATATGTAATCATTTAGTACCCAGTAAATTCTTGCTTGCTAGAAGCAAACATGGAGGCCGCGCGGTCAAATTACATCAGATACAGTTTGTGTTTGCTTTTCTTCAGGTCCGCAAAGTTATTAACTCCTATAGATTTAGGCAATTATCAACTATTTTCCTATTTATTATTTATACGGTTGCTGGCTGACGGCAAAATGTCAGCGTCGAAGCCAACGTCCACAGGTCCGCATTGTAAGCATCGGACGTATCGCATGAAACGGATTAATTTTTCACAGTGCGTCCACTGCATCGGTAGCGATCGGATTGCCGATGTCATTTCATCGGATTTTCATAGTGATCGTACGTGTGGATAGCGCTTGTGAGAATGGAGGAATGCTTAGAAGAAATAGTTTTTATTGCTTGTTTGTTAGCAGAAGACGAAGAAAATGCAAAAAAAAAATACGAAACATAAAATCTGGATACAGGACATATTCAATAAGAGATGAAAAAGTGGAGAATTTCACACACTTTTATCTGATTTGTTTAATGATGACACAAAATTCTTTGGATATTTTCGTATGTCTCAAGCTAAATTTAATATTCTTGTTGACAAACTGAAAGCATGCTGAAACCATTCCGTATGACGTCATCGGCACGCAACGCAAAAGTTGCCTCTCGGAGCATCGGTGTCGGCATTGCCGATGTGCGATCCGTACAGTGCGGACTAGTAGACGCACTTGTATGGCTTTGTATACAAATAATACTATAATCCGTTTCATGCGATACGTCCGATGCTTACGATGCGGACCTGTGGACGCTTACCTTAAATGTTTTGTGTAATAGTAGTGTGGTGGCAAACGAGCGTGGTTTGGAAGCGCGACTACAGCTTAAGTAGGAAAATAATTAAAATTAATGATTTCTATTACAATTAAATACCGTTCTTGAATATCACGTCCTATTATTTTTTATTGTTTTTGTTATTGTCTGACGAGACGTGCGTGCCAGTTGCCTGATGGTTAGCAATATGACCAAAATACGACCGTTCATGGACAGTATCAACGCCATGAATCACAAAGCAATAAACTCGGTGAGAGATTTTTTCAGGGTCTGAAGAGCTGCAATATTTGGTTAAACGGAAAGCTAGTCTTGATACCACGCCAATCCCAGACAGGTTCTTGTAAGGTGCCCTCGAACCCAAGTTGAACAAATCGAAAATAGTCGTCATCGTATTTCAGTCCGTTTGTTGCATAAAAGTCGCATATTTTAAAAGTATATGACATATTTTTTTGAAAATTAGGCGTAACGTAGTGATTTAAATTCTCTTTGATTAGGCGGTACATATAGTAGTTCCTTTGCTTTTACTTTTTGCGAAAAATATTAATGACGGATGACGGATGTGTCATCCGTCATCCGTCTATCTCAGACGAGTATAAAACATGGTATAAAATGATAAGTTTCCGAAAGTTTCCCTTCGGTTTTGATTGAAAATCGTTTAATATCCATATTTAATATGTGTTTCCTATTTATTTATTTTTTATTTTTTTTATAATGGCCTGGCATAGTGGCGGAATTGCACCTGATGGTAAATGCCAATGCCCCCCAGGCACTCTGCCTTTGGTCCATTGGCATCAGACGGCAGTCCATGCCAAAGGAAACAATTATGCCGGCCTGCTAAGGTGTCTCTTCACACCACCGCGGAAGGACCCAGGATTGTAGGAAGGAGGGAACACGTGAGACGGCAAACAATTCCACAGCCTGACGGTGCGGCACAAAAACGAATTCGAGAACCGTTTGGTTCGCGCCGGGATGGTGTGGACCGTCAAGCTATGGCTTCGCAAGCCAGCACGCGTGGTTATGGTTACGAATGGAGAGGAGGGGATCAAGTTGAACAATTCTTCAGTGCACTCACCGTGATACAGGCGGTAGAACACGCTTAGAGAGGCGACATCTCTCCGGAGTTGTAGCGACTCTAAGTTGCTCCAACTTAGCAATATTCCTTATATTATTTCCTTATTCCTTATAGGAATCTACGTGTGGTAAGTCATATCATATGTCATATAGCCTACGTGGCGCAGTCGGTTCGACGCCGGCTGTGAAACGCAAGGCCGGGGGCTCGATCCCTGCACCAAAACAAAATTTGTGTGAATCACAGGAATTTCTTTCTTGATGTTTGTGGGGCTGAAAAGTCTCCCGTAGTTCCTGATACCCACAACACTAGACTCGATCTAAGTGTGGGGTCAGGACTATGTATGTATGTAACACCCAATATACCTACATACATAGTCCCGACCCCACGCTAGATCGAATCTTGTGTCTATGCGATTAATGGGAGTATTTATTCATTAAAAAATATGAGTGAATGATGGACACAACAGGAAAAGTTACCCGTCGCGTGGATCTTGCTGCGAGGTATCTTGGCTTGTGGCGGAGACGCGCGGGGATATCCTGGCTGCGACACTTGCCGCTGATGCGTAAGAAGATCGCAGACACTACGAACGTATGGGAGGGGACCAAGTTGAACATTAAAACAACTTAGTCCACAACTTTACGCTAGAAGTAATCTGGAATTTGTGGATCAGGATGATATACACATGCGCTGTAACACAAAAATATGTTACTTGTTAAGAAAATGCTCATATATTTTTAGTATATTTTTTACTGACCAATTTTTTACATACATAAATATAATCAATTTACTTCTTAACCCATATTTGCCCTTTGATTCGAAAACGAAACAAGGCGTACTGTATTCGAAAAATCCTCATTTTGTCTAAAATAATACAAAAAATGTGTAAAACCGCCTTCTATCGAAAGATTATGAAACTGTTTAGTACTTTCATCGAAAATCTTGTGACAACTGTGACAGTAAATATGATTTTTAATCACTGCAAATGGTTGTATTGTTTTTCGGTGCGAAAAAATCATGGCGTCTTTCACAAAAATGTAAGTAATTATTAAAATAAGCAACATTCGGTGATTATCGTAATTATAACATAAATTTTAATTGCTTTTGCAAGTACGAGTAATATTAAAACTTTTGAAAATTATTTATTTTATTCCTAAAATGGCGTTATAACTTGGGTGATTCGAAAACGATACATTGGGCAAATGAATTACTATGACTTCCACTGAATAAGGTTTTGTTTTAGCTGGAGTAGGCAGTTAACTACAAATGAAATTGTTGTTATCATCAACGACTTAGCTTCAGAGGATGAAACAACAGGAGCTGATATATACATGGACCCACCAGGTGACGGACTTGTTTCAGATTCCGATTCGGGTGATGAAACAAATGTAGATTTTGAAAACTTATCACGTCGTCCACTTTTGGCACCTACCGAATTAGTACTTTATGGACGTAATACCAACGATAATGAAAAAGAAGCTCCTTCCGAAGGCCCTATAAACCAAATTAGAGTAGGTGTGGAAAACGAGCCTTCATACACAACAGTAGATTTTGAACCAGGTCCAATCACTTTCAGGCTGTCTATTTCAACGCGTAACCGTAATCGGCCATTATAATCTGGACCTCCTCATCCTCCACCGCTTAAACCAGCCCGGAAATGGGTAAAACGAGGCATATCCCGCGAGCAAGAAGAATGGATCCCCTCATATACGAAATGCAAGGCGATACTCAGCTATTCAAAAACAAAGAATAAATGGGCTTCAACCAGACATTGTTCACCAATATAATCGATACACATACCTACAGAATAGCCATTAGAGGTAAAAAATGGTACATCCCAATAATTTTTTGGTTGATTGATGTTGCTGTCAATAATGCGACTCTTTTGGCTCGTAACTATTCGAAGAATATTGATACTTTAGAGTTTCGTCGTAGCATTGCCACAACTTTACTTCAAAAGTACAGTGTAGACAAGCAGCGCCCAGGACCCAGCAAACGGGTTTTGACTAATGTGCCTCTTTCATTACGAAAGCACAATGCCGATCATATAATAATCGGGGCGCAAAGTAGACTTCTTGTCAGAAATGTTAAGTAAATCTACATTTCAAATGTTTTTCCGCTTTTCATTGTTAATTTTATTTAATAAATAAGCGTGTTCATTATAATAAACAAGAGTATCCAAATCAATTGTTTTATTTACACCTTTGGAAGCACATTTGCCCATTGTTTCGTTTTCGAACATGTCTAAAATACCTACTTAACGCTAGTTTTTTTCAAAAATATTATTAAATCTTATTAAAATGGTATATCAGTAGGAACATATATGAAAATAATCAAAATCGGAATCAAAAATATTTCTGGGCATATATGGGTTAATTGTATGTTAATTTATTTTTAGTATATTTTTACTGACCAATGTTTTTACATACATTATGTATAAAATATATAGAGTATAACACTGTACATTTTTGTTATAAGTTTAAAAACGAAAATGAAATAATCGAAATGTTACTATTTTCAGATAATAGTAGTAGTACTTAAGTAAGAAGATTAAAATAAATAAAAACTTATAATTTACATAATTATGTCGAGTTTATTATTTAATTTAATATGTGAATCGATTGATGTATAATTTTATTCGATCTTTTCCGAATAAATGTTTTGTGTAATAGTAGTGTGGTGGAAAACGAGCGTGGTTTGGAAGCGCGACTACAGCTTAAGTAGGAAAATAATTAAAATTAATGATTTCTATTACAATTAAATACCGTTCTTGAATATCACGTCTTATAATTTTTTATTGTTTTTGTTATTGTCTGACGAGACGTGCGTGCCCTTGTGCGTGCCAGTTGCCTGATGGTTAGCAATATGACCAAAATACGATCGTTCATGGACAGTATCAACGCCATGAATCACAAAGCAATAAACTCGGTAAGAGATTTTTTCAGGGTCTCAAGAGCTGCAATATTTGGTTAAACGGAAAGCTAGTCTTCATACCACGCCAATCCCAGACAGGTTCTTGTAAGGTGCCCTCGAACCCAAGTTGAACAAATCGAAAATAGTCGTCATCGTATTTCAGTCCGTTTGTTGCATAAAAGTCGCATATTTTAAAAGTATATGAAATATTTTTTTGAAAATTAGGCGTAACGTAGGGATTTAAATTCTCTTTGATTAGGCGGTACAGATACTAGTTCCTTTGCTTTTACTTTTTGCGAAAAATATTAATGATGGATGACAGATGTGTTATGACGTCTATCTCAGACGTGTATAAAACATGGTATAAAATGAATGTATAAAATGATAAGTTTCCGAAAGTTTCCCTTCGGTTTTGATTGAAAATCGTTTAATATCCATATTTAATATGTGTTTCCTATTATTTTTTTTTAATTTTTTATAATGGCTTGGCATAGTGGCGGCATGGGTTAAATTTAGAATAGGGTAGCACGATGTGGTGGGGTGCGGGGTGTGGAGGGGGAGAGAGGGAGTGTCCCATCTCACCTGGTAGCACTCCCGTGAAAAGGTAATGCACCATTCCTGAGATATATCAATTTAAGTAACCTAACCTACAAAAACACTTCTTGTAAATACAAATTTGCTTCTGCAACGTCTCCGGCTTTTTATATACACTCTAGGGTTGGTAGCCAAAAGACTACGTGAAGTCGGGGTGCCCTGAGTCGGTTTTGGAGCACATTCGACCTAACCGATTCATAAAGTGGGTGCACTAACTTCCTTCTGAACATAATTTCTAAGGCGTTATAAAACATATTATAACACAACAAAACACAAACAAATCAATATTGGTATAACGCAGATACGAAATCCGCCAAAAACCATCAACAAAACATTCTTATTTTTTTGTTGAAATTGACACCTGAATCAACTCACATAGTTTTTACGGTTTTTACGTTCCGTTTCACCGATTTTACACCATAGACTACATATTTGACTTAGTACTGATGATTTGTTTGTAAATCGCCCATAAAAACGTTCCGTTTTACCCAATATGTGATTTGAGGTTAGGAACTATTTATATTAATTTCTCGAAAACTATGCATTTCCTTTGAATAGGAGTGATAACGTTGTAATCAGGAACTCAATCCCTATCACCTGTGATCACTTTTAGCCCTCAACTCATGCTACCCTGAACTAAAGTCCGCCCGCGGCATTGCACCTGATGGTAAGTGCCAATGCCGCCCAGGCAGAGTATCCATTGGCATCAGACGGCAGTCCCATGCCAATGGAAACAATTATGCCGGCCTGCTAAGGTGCCTCTTCACACCACGGCGGAAGGACCCAGGACTGTAGGAAGGAGGGAACACGTGAGACGGCAAACAATTCCACAGCCTGACGGTGCGGCACAAAAACGAATTCGAGAACCGTTTGGTTCGCGCCGGGACGGTGTGGACCGTCAAGCTATGGCTTCGCAAGTCAGCACGCGTGGTTCTGGTTAGAAATGGAGAGGAGGGGATCAAGTTGAACAATTCTTCAGAGCACTCACCGTGATACAGGCGGTAGAACACGCTTAGAGAGGCGACATCTCTCCGGAGTTGTAGCGACTCTAAGTTGCTCCAACTTAGCAATATTCCTTATATTATTTCCTTATTCCTTAAAGGAATCTACGTGTGGTAAGTCATATCATATAAGTCATATAGCCTACGTGGCGCAGTCGGTTCGACGCCGGCTGTGAAACGCAAGGCCGGGGGCTCGATCCCTGCACCAAAACAAAATTTGTGTGAATCACAGGAATTTCTTTCTTGATGTTTGTGGGGCTGAAAAGTCTCCCGTAGTTCCTGATACCCACAACACTAGACTCGATCTAAGTGTGGGGTCAGGACTATGTATGTATGTAACACCCAATAGTCACATACATAGTCCCGACCCCACGCTAGATCGTATCTTGTGTCTATGCGATTAATGGGAATATTTATTCATTAAAAAAATATGAGTGAATGATGGACACAACAGGAAAAGTTACCCGTCGCGTGGATCTTGCTGCGAGGTATCTTGGGTTGTGGCGGAGACGCGCGGGGATCTCCTGGCTGCGACACTTGCCGCTGATGCGTAGGTAGATCGCAGACACTACGAACGTAATGGAGGGGACCAAGTTGAACATTAAAACAACTTAGTCCACAACTTTACGCTAGAAGTAATCTGGAATTTGTGGATCAGGATGATATACACATGCACTGTAACACAAAAATATGTTACTTGTTAAGAAAATGCTCATATACTTTTAGTATATTTTTACTGACCAATTTTTTTACATACATTATGTATAAAATATATAAAGTACAACACTGTACATTTTTGTTATAAGTTTAAAAACGAAAATGAAATAATCAAAATGTTACTATTTTCAGATAATAGTAGTAGTACTTAAGTAAGAAGATTAAAATAAATAAAAACTTATAATTTACATAATTATGTCGAGTTTATTATTTTTTATTTACTGCCTCGGTGGCGTAGTTGTACTACGGTACGGTTACAAAGCTGAGGTCTCGGGTTCGAATCCCAGGTTGGGCAAAGGGATACTGGATTTTTCTATTCAGTATCAGCCCAGAGTCAGGAATTTGTGCCCGATATGGCGATAGGCTCGCCACCTATCGCACTGTGGGACGAAACATACAAGGCGAAATGTGGGTGCCCTGACACCTCTGCCTACCCCTTCTGGGAACAAGACGTGAGTTTATGTATGTATGTATTTTATTATTTATCATATGTAATCATTTAGTACCCAGTAAATTCTTGCTTGCTAGAAGCAAACATGGGGGCCGCGCGGTCAAATTACATCAGATACAGTTTGTGTTTGCTTTTCTACAGGTCCGCAAAGTTATTAACTCCTATAGATTTAGGCAATTATCAACTATTTTCCTATTTATTATTTATACGGTTGCTGGCTGACGGCAAAATGTCAGCGTCGAGAGCCAACGTCCACAGTGGGGTTGGATTCCCCAATTCTCCGCCACTCCTAATAAGAAGATTGGGGAATCAGGCTTATACATAAACTCACGCCTTTTTTCCAGAAGGGGTAAGCACAGGTGTTGATAGTAACCAGTACACCCAGGTCTCGCCTTGTGTGTTCCATCCCATGCGATAGAGGAGGAGGACCTATCGACATTTCGAGTACAAATTTCGAATATTGAAATAATATTTATATTCAAATAAGGAATATTATATTACTTAAATTGTCTGTTGCTTCGGTATGTCTGCGGCTTTGCTTTCCTATACATCCACTCTAAAACTTTTCGGCCCCTATAGGGTCCGCTTCCAACAGATCGCCATGCAAATCCTGGTGGAGGCATCAGTTTAGCAATAGACTTATTATGGGTGGGGAGAGATAATCTTTTATGACTGCGGTATTAGATACGCTACAAAAATGGTCGTGGTGACTGACTGTCAATGCATTCACCCTTAATTCTGAAAAAATGGATTTATACCCAGGGATCCTAAACCAGGACCACCATATTGTCGGATTAACTGTTGATTATTACCAACCGACCACTGAGAGACTGCCGACATTCATGACTGAGGATATTCTGTTTTTCGATAAAGTGAACAGCAGTGCAAATGCACTGTTGAGTTTCAGATTGAAGGACGTTGTAACCAGAGTAACTACTGTACATATTGAGACTTAACATCTTATGTCTCAGGATTGCGAGCGCAATGGAATGCCAAGCATTGCTTTGTAATTCAAGGCGTTGTTTGGTTTTGATACTGTTCATGAGCGGTTGTATCGCTTACCATCAGGCGAACGACAGGCTCGCCTCGCCATTGAGAAAATAAAAAAGTGAAAGAACAACTTTATCAGTTCTCTATTATTTTATCTGCCAGGACACGACAGCTTAGAAGCAAATTATTCTCATTTAAATGAGTTGATTCCCCGGTGTGCTAATGCTCTACACCTGACTGAGAGTACGAAAAATTCGCACATGAAAACCTTTGGGAGTGTGTTATTTGATCCTAAGAACCAAACATTAGGTTGAACAGCTAATAATGCATAAAGTATTTTTACGCACAGAAACAATTACTTTTACTAAATCGTATATTTTCACAAGAATTTCCAGGAATAACAAAAAACAACCAGCTAAAAAACAAAACACAAACAAAACTACTCGCACGCCCTCCAGCGGCAAAAGCGGCAACTCCAAAATGTGGCCAGTAACAATATCGCCGTGTTGCCTTCTTCGACGAACACCGCCGAACATCGCCGACACGGTGCACTACTCGAGCGGTGCGTAACATCGGCCATCCTGAAAAGTGAATACCAGTATGGTATTCACAAACAGTCATTAGAAAACAACATTTACTCACCAGGGTACAACTGAATTAACTCAACCAGTAAATTACTAACAGGTTTAGACAGCTTAACTCTCTAACAAATTTATTAAATCTTGCGTATCTACCACATTTCTATCACTATCAGCAGAATCTACTCTATTATCAGGTACCGGGCAATCTCTTACAAAATGTTAAGCTGAATTGCACCTGTAGCACTTCATCAATCGTGAATTTGAAATTATTGCCGCTCTTGAAGTTGAAGGTCCAGATGTATTAGTACTCATACTACACTTTTTTCCAATTCAATTCTAGACATGCGTGGATAATTTGAATTGACGGTCTTAACCTCTGGTTTACTATGATAATTTTCAAACGAAAATAAATAGCCACTGTAAAACTCTTCTGGTGTTTCACATTTGAATGCTCTTGCGTTACCTTGTAAATCAAATGGTAATCCCTTTATCAAACATGACAGTGAAGCAGTATCATCAAGTCGGCATCGACGACACATAGCCAACTTATCATGAAAATAATGTGTTATTGTTTCGTTGGGCAATTTTTTCCGAATAGCAGTTCCTCCAACATATCAGCATACTCAAAATTCCTCGGAAAAGCGTTAGTAAGTAATGACTCCATTGTTCCCATGTATAATCGTATTCATCCAAACGACTGAACCAAACCTGTGCCTGACCGATTAAACGAGTTTGCATTATAATAATTTTTTAATAGTCGTCCTGTTTGACTTTGAACGCAGAATTTTTCGACCATTTTTACCAATTTTGAGGTTACCAGGTCCACAAGCAGTTTATTGGAATTAATATCGTCTTCCACTAAAACATCCGACTCATTTCCATAGGACTTGGAAACGGATCCACCAAAAACGTTCCCGCACTAGTGTGGGATTCTGTTGGCAGCCTCGATCTTTTTAAAGGATCACCGCTTTCATCAGGCTGCAATCTCTTCATGTTAGGTCTTGGGTTCTTTTTCCAATATATCCCCACTTCTGAATTTTACGCACAGAAACAATTACTTTTACTAAATCGTATATTTTCACAAGAATTTCCAGGAATAACAAAAAACAACCAGCTAAAAACAAAAACACAAACAAAACTACTCGCACGCCCTCCAGCGGCAAAAGCGGCAACTCCAAAATGTGGCCAGTAACAATATCGCCGTGTTGCCTTCTTCGACGAACACCGCCGAACATCGCCGACACGGTGCACTACTCGAGCGGTGCGTAACAGTATGCTATCCAAAGCTATTCAGAGGTTTGTTTTAAAATTTGCTACAATAATTCGCTCTTATTAGACCACAAAACACCTAATAGTAAAGTTGCAAAAATTTATATAGGGTATATCAAGACAGAATCATGGTGCATGAAGAGCCGCGATGTGAACAAGATCGATGGCTTTGAGATTTGGTTGTGTCGGAGGATGCTCCGAATACTATGGTCTGCCTTGAGAACCAATGAATCCATTTTGTTGGAGCTAAATATTCATAAAGGACTTTCTGATATTTGTCAAGAATGTGTTCTGAGCTTCTTTGGACACATCTTGCGGTGTCCCAGACATGAATTAGAGAAGCTCATAATATTGGGACGCATCGAGGGCAAGCGTTACTTCCCAGAAAGTAAAACATTATTATTAGAAACATTATTGAACGGTGTCAAACGATACATGTGTTTTTTTATTTCAAAATCATCGGCAAACCACTGTATTTTTGTTATATTATTTTAAAAAAACCTACCTATGTTGTCAGTTCCAAAAGGCTGTACAGAAAAAAATTTAAACTGAATTACACAACATATAAGATCCTCAGCCACTCGTACATAACCAAATAAATTAACCTAACCAAAATTGCTTAGGAAATTCATAAACAAACTGTTTACCATCCCTGGCCTCGTGGCCTCTCACTGCCTATTGCATGTGTATAGAAATTAAGCCAATTACATTGGACGAGCGGTCAACGAGATTGCTGTAGGGTCTACACCGAGAGAGATGTGATATTAAAGAGGGAGGCTGGCAGCGGGTGAAATCATACGCGATCGCATATCACACGAAGTGACCGGTAAAACGAAACTGGGCTTCTTAGGATTGAATTTATTGAAAAAGGCCAATAAAATGTATCATAAAGAAGAACAGTCTGAGGATTTTTTTATATGGGATAGATTTATGAAGTCCACTAATATACAAAACTGGTGGATTAAGTCTAAGTAATTGACATAAGACGCACTAAAACGGTGAAGGAAAACATCGTGAGGAAACCTGCATACCATAGCGATTTATAAAAATTTCTATGGTATGTAAGTCCGCCAACTCGCACTAGGCCAGCGTGGTGGACTATATGGCCTAACCACTCTCAATCGTACTGTCGATTGTAGAGTAGGCCAGTGCCCTGCAGTGGGACGTATATGGGCTGATAAAGAAAGAATTGACATAAATATGTAGACAGGCCGAAGACCGCGTAAAGGGTTCTGAAATAAGTTTGGCGGCGCTCCAGTGCAATTGGTCGTCTGCAACTATTTTGAAAATGCTTGTTTATACTATGACATAAAGTGTAGTCCCACAAAAATATGTATGTATCGTCACAGGTGTGCCCTGGGATTCGAACCCGCGACCACCGTGAACATATTGGCAGTCGCGTCTAGTCCGTTTACCAACAGGTCACCACGCACTTTTTTTTACAAAATATACTAATAATATACTAATTATTAATTCCTATGACCATTAAAAGAAAAAAAAAACGATTATTGTAAGTAAATTTATTATTATTGGTTACTATTGTTATTTCGACGAAGTTATGAAAAAGATATTAAGTATTAATATAAGTCATGAATAAATTATATTATACATACATACATAAACTCACGCCTTTTTCCCAGAGGGGGTAGGCAGAAGTGCCAGGGCAACCACATTTCGCCTTGTATGTTCCGTCCCATGATGTGATATGTGGCGAGCCTATCGCCATATCGGGCACAAATTCCTGACTCTGGGCTGATAATGAATAGAAAAATCCAATGTCATTTTGCCCAACTTTGGATTCTGAGGCAGTCAATAAATTATATTATTACTTCAAATATACCGAAGGGCCATTTTTTAGTTTTTAAATGAATGACCTAATCAATCTTCCTAAAAATTTCTCTTGTAGAGGAGACCCATGCTAAGCAGTAGAGTATCAAAAGCCATCCTGGACTGCCATTAAACAACTAAAACGACCAAATTAAGACCATATTAGTATGAGCATGAAATTCGCTCCACCACTAACTCCTTGTTGTGGGATTCAGATCATGTTTCACAAGTTAATAACAATCACTTATACATGTGTAACAGGAGCACGACGTACCTATATGTTTGTGGTCGTGACCTCTTTGAAATCTGATCGTATATTTACTGCTAATGCATTATGCTTTAGAATATTGGAGATTTATACTGGGAGGTGCGTAAAAAGTGTGTGGTGGCCTGTTGGTAAAACGGACTAGACGCGACTGCCAACATGTTCACGGTGGTCGCGGGTTCGAATCCCAGGGCACACCTCTGACTTTTCGGAGTCATGTGTGTATTGATAGTCAATCACCACGCTCTAAAACGGTGAAGGAAAACATCGTGAGGAAACCTGCACATCATAGTGATTTATAAAAATTTCTATGGTATGTAAGTCCGGCAACCCGCACTAGGCCAGCGTGGTGGACTATATGGCCTAACCACTCACAATCGTACTGTCGATTGTAGAGGAGGCCCGTGCCCTGCAGTGGGACGTATATGGGCTGATACAGATACAGAGATACTGGGAGGTTACTCTGTACGCCAACACGACGAAAGCTCGAACGTTGTACGTAAAACTGTACAAACGCTTAAATATTTTACAAAATTTTCGAATTACTGGTGGTACCTCTCTCATATTATGGGAGAGGCTGCTTGGGTAGGTACCACCGCAATTTGTATTTCTGCCGCCATAAAGAAGTGTAAACAGGTGTTCCAGGTTGAAAGATATTGTAACCAGAGTAACTGCTGGACATAATGAGACTCTTATGCGTCATTACACACTTACATTGTAATGGATTGATTGATGGATTATATAAGGCTTTCGCAATTATTAATTATTCACTGCTTTGGCGAAAAAAAGTATACTGATTCTTCATTCTGGGCGACTTCACTTCACTCAGCCATAGTAATTATAATATAATAATATTCATATCAAAAATATTTATTGTAAATTTACAACATATTATTATTAAACTGCTCTGATTTAAATCAACTTGTAAATTTTGTAATAATTCACTACATTGTAAACTGGTTTTGAAAAGAGCAACACTAGAGTTTCTTGCCCGTTCTTCTCTAGTGAAAACAGCCGAAACCGGGTGGTAGATAAAAAAATGACTGAATCTAAATGATGTTGAACATTTTAATGGATTCAATAAATTATTTTCATTTTTTCATTTCAGGATTGGTTTGAAAAATATCTCAAACAATGCGCCAAATATATTTTTGAAATTTCATTTGAAGTTCCCATAGGTAGTTCCAAATTTTGCCACGCGGCTAAAGATTATAGGTGGCTTTTAAGTAAAGTACTGTAGAGACAAAGATACAAATATAAAGTATTAAAAATAATGCTACACTTTACAAACGCAAGATATTTATTGTTAAATGTCTGCAACATATTTATTGATAAAGACTGTTCCACTATATTAGCAAAATTCTGGTGGAATTATCTCTTCATTAAATATTAAATTACTTGTCATATTATCTTAGTAAACAGTTTAAAATATAAAAACACTGCGCGATAAAATAATAAAATATACAAAAAAAAAACTAATTGCAACCTTCGCTGAAATCTAAGAAAAAATTATAAAATCCTTAAATTCGAAAATAAACTTAGCCATGAATAGCCAATGCTAACGATTATTACTCTATATTCGATTCACAAAACAACTCCACCTTATACCATTAAAGCATTACCTAATTTTGAAGATAAGTCCATTGTGCATTAAACATACGCTGTACCTCCAGCGGTTATTACGACTTCGACGAAAGGATTAAATCTGCCAGCATTACGGAATAAATCTATAGAATTATTGAAGGTAGTAAAGCATGAATACGTCTGAATATTTTATATTTCTTGTAATATGTATTTATTTTTCGGGAACTGTAATTCTTTTAACTATTGGGATTAATATAAAGTCAAAATGATTTAAATATAAAGTAAGTATAATAATTAAAGTCAATAACATCTAATATACACATGCACTGTTGTGTTCGGTTTGAAGAACATTGTAGCCAGAGTAACTACTGGACATATTGAGACTTAACATCTTGTGACTCAGGATGGGTAGCGCAGCATTGCTTTATAATTCAAGGTGTAGTTTGGTTTTGCTACTGTTCATGAACGGTCGTATTGCTTACCATCAGGCGCACGATATGCTGGTCTCGCTATTTATAGCAATAAAAAACAATACTGAGCCTATAAGAAAGTATGACGTACATGTTAAGAATAATTTTTGGGGTTAATAATTACAATATAATAAAATAACAAGTAGTTAATTTAATTGTAACTATACCAAAACGTAATCACCAAGAAATAAAATATCTAACAATGTACCTGAAAATATCGAGTGTTTAATATTGTTTTAGTAATCATTATGACTTGTAATTTTTTTAAATGTACCTAGTCTTTAGGTACATCTGTCTGATGTCCAAAATTTCAGTGAAACTTTGCCGATATTGAAAAAAAATCTACTATTTTATTTTTTTAGTATTCAGAAACCAAATAAGGTTAGTACCTTGGTTAGTACAGTTGAAATTGCCAAATTAATGAACAAGAAAAGAAAAAAGTGTCAAGGTTCTCTCAACAGACCATATGGGGATTCCCCAACTGGGGAAATTTTTGTACCATTACCGTCCTACTACAATACCAAAAAAAAAAAAAACAGATTTTATGTGTTTTGTAAACGCTTTTCATTTTGGTGTAAAATTTCATAAAAAATATCTAAATAAATGAAATTGATACGTTTAAGAAAAAATAATACTAACAATTTTAAAAATCATATTACTGCAGTCAACTTGTATCAGTAATTATTTTGGTGATTAAATTATAGAGTTGTAAACTCATCAAACATGCGGACGGGTAAAATACAGAACCTCATTTTTAACGCGGTTTGAAATAGCAAAAATTAAACATATTTTTCCTATTTCCCAACCGTCAAAACACAACTTGGATGTACCTTGCTTTTTAAACGAAAACCACTCAGAGCGGTTCTATTTGCAAACGAACGCGTCCATTAGTCAACACTCGATTTTTTTCAAAATAAAATCTTTTTATGAAATGAAATATGTCACCGGAACAAATCCTAACAGCGGTGCAGTTTACGGCTTTGTTTTTAAATAATTTTTATTTCAGTTTGCAGACGGCGCGCGGTGTCGCGAGCGTGCAGTCGACAGTGTTTTATAGACCACCAAAATAAAAACATCAGGTAGTATAGCAGTACATACATACATCTGTATCTGTATCAGCCCGTATACGTCCCAATTCAGGGCAAGGCCCTCCTCTACAATCGAGAGTACGATTGAGAGTGGTTAGGCCATATAGTTCACCACGCTGGCCTAGTGCGGGCTGGCGGACTTACATACCATAGATATTTTTTTTATATTCTCTATGGTATGCAGGTTTCCTCACGATGTTTTCATACACTGTTTTAGTATGTGATTGGCTATCATACATAAATGCACGCCTATGTCTCAGAAGGAGTCCGCAGAGGTGCCAGGACACCCACATTTCCCCTGTATGTTCCGCCCCACGATGTGATAGGGTATGTGTCTATCGCCATATCGAGCACAAAATTCCAGAATTTGGGATGATAATGAATACAAAAATCCAATATCACTTTGCCCGAGCCGGGTTTCAAAACTGAGATATCAATTTTTTTTTAAATATTAGATGTGGCAAACTTGTATGTGTTGTGGTTGGTGTATTCACCTGATGGTAAGTGATTACCGCAGCTCATGAACATTTGCAACACCATAGGGCATGGAGATGCGTTGGCGCTTTAAGGAAGAATACGCTCCTTTTTCGAAGGTCGCTAAATCGTACTTGTCCGAAAATGCTGCCGCTGGTAACTGGTTCCACAGATTTTCAGTACGTGGGAGAAAGTGTCGGGTAAAACGTATTAAGGTGGATTTCCAACCTCCAAGGTGATGTGGGTAGTATTTAGAGGTTTGCCTTGTTTGTTCTATGCTGGTGGAACTCAGTAGCAGGGATAAGTTCTCTCTGTGGTAAAGGCTATAGAGATTGCAGAATAAAGAAAAGTGAATGTTCTTAATATTTTGTAAACAGCATGAAAACCGCGCATTCTCCCGACAAAATACCATAAATGATCGCCTCTATAACTATAAAACGAATGTCTCTATAACTTTAGCTTTTACAATTGACCTAAAGATAAAAAAAAACAACAGAATAATTATTCTTTTTCTAAAACACCTAAGTCCCTAATGCTGTGTTTTCATCGCACGTTTGATCAATATAGGTTCAAGATACTTGAATTGCAAAAGGGAAGCCGGTAGGAATCAAGTTATGCACATTTCGCCAGTCGTACACACATACATATGATCACATTTTCAACTTCAAGGCAGAATGTAGTCATACCATTGAAGGCACCAAAATTTCGCACCGTGTATTTCATGACAAGACACCTATCATCAGATCAGGCATTTTCAAGTCCTAATTTGGAATGAGATTTCATAAATTGAGAAGGTTACACAGAGTAGGTTCATTTGGGGCTTGGACTCTAGTTTCAAAGTTTATAATATTGACTAGTCGTTCAGAAAGTGTCAAACACACAACAAAATGCCAAACAAACACAGCATCCGTGGCGCAGTTAGGTGGATGCAGGCTGTGAAACGAGAAGCCGGGATTCAATTCCCGCATGGACAAAAATTATTTTGAGGTCCGCAAGTACCTTTTTGTTTCAGATCTGGGTATTTTTGAGACCGAAAGTCTTGTAGTTACCCATATCCACGTCACAAGACTTGATTGATATGTGTGTTCGGAACTATGTATTTATTTATTTATTAATGAATTAAAAAATATTAACAAATCGATTAAATGAAGCTCTTAACGTGCAACATTGAATTACTATTCAATTTTGTGGCTTAAATATCTCCAAATGAACGTAAAAATATCTATATTGGAGTAAAAAATCCACTGAAATTCTGTACAACATCGCCAATGGTGGAACTGATAAAAATCCGGTATTGCATGTCTTAATGCGATTCAGAGAGCGAGAGCTCCGCCGGTTTAATCTAGTTGCCTTTACAATTCTATCAAGGCGGGGACAGCCGGGCTGCAATCAAATGTAATATACATGGCACTTGTAGATCGGCACGGGGAAGAGGCCGGCTCTACGTTGGACCGTGTAGATACGTTCATTATGTTTATGATTATATTTGACGAGTAATTGCATTTTGAACTATTTGAATGAAAATAAGGCCTTTGACAATTACAAATGTAGATGATGTTTTGCAAATGTAGATCGTCTACGTATTATTATATTAGATATGTTAATACTATTACATAACGAGTATAAATGCCTTTAGTTTGTATTATGCTCAAACAATGCGTTAAATAAATATTTTTTAATGATAGCAGTTCCAATATTCACCACTCGCCAGTGATTTTTTTTTTATTGAAATGGATGGCGAGACGAGCCAGCCGTTCACCTGATGGAAAGCGATACGATCGCTCATGAACAGCAGCAAAACCAAACACCTTGAATTATAAAGTAATGCTTCGGATTCTATTGCGCTCGTCACCCTGAGACATAAGATGTTAAGTCTCAATATATCTAGTAATTATTGGAGACTGTCCCGCCCTCTCACCCACCACTGCAACTCCTGTAAGCCAGGATCAACAGTGGCACGCAATGTAATGACACCGAGCATTGAAGCTCGGCGAGTCTCCGGGAATGTCTAACTTGTCTTTAACCCGCAACGAAATCAATCAGAAAGTTTAATTAATAGGAGGAGTTGGAAATAAATTATTGTCCACTTCCCTCCGTGCATAGCGGGTGACAAAACAATGAAATAAAGAGGTAAATAACCTCGCAAAAAAGACTTTTACAGCCGGAGAAGCCAGCTGTAAAGCACCACGGATCAAATTATTATTACATTTAAATGGGACCTATTATGTGAACTGTTATGCTTGATTCCAGTAATAGGTATGGCAAAAACGCCGGAAAGCACGGAAGTTCTTTCTAGTCTCTACAAGGTCCATGTAGTATACAACTCCAGATGATATTTGCATACTATCTAGCATGGTTTTACGCTCATTATGCCAAAGAATACACTCCCAAAGTATATGATGCGCGGACTGCTCATACTCGCAATTAGCTGTTGAACATGGGCACGCAGGCGATTCCACAAGCTTAAAAGAGTATAGTTTAGACTTAAAGTTACCATGGCCCGTGAGGAACTGTGATACGCAATAATCGACATCTAGCCAAGTTTTCGTCAAACGATCACGCACGCAAGGAAAATATTGGTATAAATGCCGTCCCTTCAAAGATACCTCCCATCTATTTTGCCATTCATCTAATAATTCACTATATACCACAGGAAGTGGTTTAAATAATCTGTTGACTTTTAAGAGTTCACGAGCAGTTAAAAATCTTTTATCCATATTCTCCCTAGTTGAATAATACATGGCGGCGCGACGTTGCACCTCGAGATCGACTGGAAGTACACCCGCCAGGACAGGCAAAGCTTCGGTACTAACAGTTCTATATGCCTTGCACAAGAATATCAACGCCAAACGTTGGCTCTGGAGCAGTTTTCTTCGCACAGCACCGATAGTAGCCCTATCAGCCCATACGGGAGATCCATAACAAATACATCCTAAGTAAGTTGCTCCATAGATGATTTTTAGTGTATTGAAAGATAGCCCCCACGTTGATTTCGATATTCTTGTCAAAGCAAAAAAGTTTCTTTTCGACTTTTCCCCGACGTTCTTAATATGTTCAAGAAAGGAAAAATTCCTTTCCAAAATTAAACCAAGATAACAAACAGATTCTTTTCTCTTTACAGTGATATTATTAAATTTAATTCGCGGCGGTGATTTTAAAGTCCCTTTTAGAAGTAATTGGAACGTTTTATGTGGTGCAAACTGTAAGCGATTTCGATGTCCCCAATCACATATTAATTTTAAACACGCGTCGGCCATATTTTCTAATCCCGACCTACTGTTTGACTCTATTAGCAAGAGGCCATCGTCCGCATATCCGGTCAAAGAACACCCTGACGGTAAGGGGATTGTAAGAAAATCGTCGAAGCCTAAATTCCACAAATAAGGGCCTAAGACCGAACCTTGTGGACAACCCATCGTCAGTGGTTTCGACACGGCATAGTGTCCAAGTTTAAGTTTTGTTGTTCCATGCGAGAAATACGAGTGAATAAGTGAATATATATTTTTAAAGCAACCTCGTAATTTCAACTTAAGAAGCAGCATTGGCCACCAAGCATTGTCGAAAGCACCGGAGATGTCCAGAAAAATACCGAGTACATATTTGCACACCGATGTACTTACCGCTCTTCTAACCGAAATTGCCGCGTCGATAGTTGACTTACCCGTAGTAAAACCGAACTGATTTTCGTGAAATTTTGGTCCGCCCGGTAGCAATCGAGGGACGATAAGACGTTCTAAAAGTTTACCTAGAGACGGCAAGAGTGTAATAGGTCTATACGACTTCGGATCATGTGGAGGTTTATCGCCACTCTTGGGTATTATCCGAATGAAACCGGTACGCCATACTCGCGGAAATACCCCTTCAGCAATGCATCTGTTATAAACAGTAAGTAACGCATCGCCTGCCGATTTACACGCCTCTTTAATAATTTTGTTCGATATTTTATCGTCACCGGAAGCCTTGTTTAGGGGCAAAGATCGTACGATTTCACTAAATTCATCAAACGACGAGAGATTTGAATCCGAAGAGTTCGGCAGTTCCCCGGTCCACATCCTAATCTGCTTGTGGTATTCTGTGTCATTTTCAACATTATCATCCGGAATTAACGATTGTAACAGAGCGTCCGTTGTCTCCTCAATACCAGTGGTGAATATCTAGTAATTAGTCTGGCCACAATGGCCTTCAAACAGAAACACAACAGTACATAGCATTTACACTATGTACTGTTTGGCGGGAGAAATTGACAATGCGGTGGTACCTAACCAGGCGGCCCCTCACATACATATGAGAGACCTACCACCAGTAACCTAAAATTAGATATCTTTTTTTAAAAATGTGTTTATGAAAGACACTTGCAAAGTTATCCCTCGGACACAATTTATTTGATTATTGTAAAATGAGCTGCTTGTTCTACCATATTAATTATTTAAGAATTTTTTTAATGGCTTAGTAACAAAAAATATATTTTTTTATGTGCCCTGCCCAGTCTGATTTACTAGAGTTAAGGTTCATTCTTCCATTGAAGTATACAGGCCGCTTCTAATGGAATTCCTTGGAAGAGGGTCCAGGAATTCCAACGTCATCATCATCAGTTAAAACTATCGCTCTTCACAGAGAAATATTGGTCACTAATTATTAGTCTGTCGAAATATTAAATAAGATGTGTTAGGTCAGCGTGGGCTATATGGCCTAACCTCTCTCAATCGTACTCTCGAATGTAGAGGAGGCCCGTGCCCTGGGACGTATATGTTACAGACAGTTATTTAACATATATCAATAGACTATAAATATCAGATATAATTAACGCAACATTTACGTAAAAATGTAAATATTTACAAGTGTGATTCCTCTTCGACCTTCATTTAAGCGAACCTACTTATAAATAAATTGCTATCAATTCCCGACGATGCTCCCACTGATAAAATATTCAATGGAGCCGCTGAAACTTCGCACTTGCCATAACTAGTTGGCGGGAATTTGAAGCGTGCGACAGCGGCCGCTTCACTTCAATAAAAATGAAACTCTTTGCAGTGATTTGTTCAATTTGTTCCACATTTATTAGGAACAAGTGTCTCATCTATAAACTGTTATACAATTCAATAGTATGGATTAAACATAATTTATTTGGTTTGTTTACTGTGTATTAACAATGGAGACTGTTAGGAGCGTATATTATTCTGTTTATTATTATTCTGTATCTATATCAGCCCATACGTCCCACTGCAGGGCACGGGCCTACTCTACAATCGAGAGTACGATTGAGAGTGGTTAATCCATATAAACCACTACGCTGGTCTAGTGCGGGTTGGCGGACTTTCATACCATAGAAATTTTATATATCGCTATGGTATGCAGGTTTCCTCACGATGTTTTCCTTCACCGTTTTAGTGCGTGGTGATTGACTATCAATACACACATGACTCCGAAAAGTCAAAGGTGAGCCCTAGGATTCGAACCCGCGACCACCATGAACATGTTGGCAGCCGTATCTAGTCCGTTTACCAACAGGCCACCACGCACGCTATTATATATTATTATTAATTTCACTTTACTATTATTTCCTCCTAGTACAATATGTTCATAAAATACTTTAATGAAAAATATATCTAAATTTGAGTTGTTTAATGTAGATGGACCTTTAACGAGGTAAACAATATAATTTGATCTGAAATTCATTATATACATAAGTTAATTACTGTATCATCTGTTAGTGTACCATGTAAAAAACAAAAATTAAAAAAAAAAACAATAATTTCATGTCACGTTTTGGTATGGAAATAGCCTTGGTGAAATACGGGTTACTAGTGACATTTCTGCCCATCGTCAGTGATATAGATATAAACCGTCATCTGTAAACTACAACATGACGTCACGATAATCCATACGTGTTACGCTTACACAAGCGTAAAATAACTCAGAATAATCCGCTTAATGCACTTAACTAATGATCGGAGCGCTTAATTCGCGACGCAGCAAATGCAGCGCAACGCTTACAGCGCTTGAAACGCTCGAAGCGCTCGTAAGCCGATTTACAAAACACCTTAATTAATGTACAATCGGATGAGTTCTCGCGTGGGCTGCGCTTGGGTGTTGCGGCGGACTCGCGGGCGGCTTGCCTTGTGAAGGGATTTTGAATTCGGATTTCTGATTTAAGCCAAATTAAATTCATTCTTACATCACATTCAAGCTTACCACCATATGATAGCCATAGAGCAGCTGGTTGGACGTTGCGAATGAATCGAGAGATTACTAGTCCGATCGCCGCGCCGTGTCGAGACAAATGTTTGTCTGATCCGCGAGCATTTGTTTTCCGTCTGTGAGACTGAATATTCTCTCTTAGTTTTTGATACCTCCGACTTAAGACTTATATCTCAATGTGACGTCAGGACCATGTTAGTAAATGTTAGGTATTTATAGTATCAAGTGGTTGGCAGAGATGTCGCCAGTATCTAAATTATTTTAGGCTTAATTCTGCCCCAAGATACAATATGGAGCCCGTATCCACATTCAAAATGTTTGATTTATGCACTGCTAATATTATGATATGGCATTTAAAATATTTTACTTGTAAGCAGAGCGCCACAAGTGCCGAGTTTCTGATATGTCTAGATTGCGTTCCCACGAAACCGCATCGATGCAGGCCTTTTCACACGCTCTTGCTGTGGAATTCAAAATATAAGAAATATTTCATTCATTCGAACAGGGCACGTTTTATTTTACGGACACGTGTGAAAAGGAGCGAAGGATTTCTTTAAGAATAATTTAACATGCTGTGTAGTTTATATTTTTAAATTAAATGTACAATTATAATTATTATATATCTGTATCTGTATCAGCCCATATACGTCCCACTGCAGGGCACGGGCCTCCTCTACAATCGAGAGTACGATTGAGAGTGGTTAGGCCATATAGTCCACCACGCTGGCCTAGTGCGGGTTGGCGGACTTACATACCATAGAATTTTTTATAAATCGTTATGGTATGCAGGTTTCCTCACGATGTTTTCCTTCACCGTTTTTAGTGCGTGGTGATTGACTATCAATACACACATGACTCCGAAAAGTCAGAGGTGTGCCCTGGGATTCGAACCCGCGACCACCGTAAACATGTTGGCAGTCGCGTCTAGTCCGTTTACCAACAGGCCACCACGCACTTTAATAATTATTATATATACATGTATAATTTATTCTCCTATAATAGTAGGGCAAATCACTTTTCCGCGGGCTTTTGAGCCAGGCAAGAAAATTCGTTACTAATACTATTACTAGCTTGTTTATTTATTATTTAAATCTTTATAAATAAAATACTATATACTGAAGCAAAAAGTAGAAATGGCGGTCTTTTCGTTCAAAGCAGTCTTACAGACAACCATTTAATGTATTAAAAAGAAAGAGAATATTATGTTTATTTATACAATATATATGTTAGAGATCGCATAGGTCATTAGTTTTATTGGAATGGCAACATAGTCCGACTTGATTGACGTCTGCTAAGTTATCGGTTGCCCATGGCAACGTAAAAGAGATCTGTCAGTAGAGTCCGAGAAATAATAATTTTGGTATTGTTGTAATTGTTATTCTTGCCGGAACGGCGCCGGACGTGCGCACTGATAGATTATTGAAACCATCACGTCGGGCGATAACAGCGATCCACTTAAATCTCTGACAGCAGCGGTGGGATCGATAATAAAATCATCCCGCATGTCTACCGCAATGCCCACTACCCAATCTGAAGAATATTTGCGATCGGAACGGGCTGCTTAAGAAAATAATGCGGCGAGTCCATCAACATCAAGGATAGAAGGACATGGGCCATGGCGTGCCTTCGCCCGAAACCTGGGCTATGGTTTCACAAAATATGATGACGGGCTTTTAAAATATCAATCAGAACAACTGCCAGTTCACTTCAACTCAATGGTACAATGAGATTGAAAACCATATGAAGAATAACTCCTGGCGGACTATGAAACTAGTTCCTCTCGACCAGGAGGTTCTACGACTTGTTTCGCGACATGGTGGAGTATACAAGCGATCAGGCGGCGACGTCCGTCGAGTATTCCACCAACAAGGTGGCGTTGATAGATCGGTTAGATACTGGTTGTGGTGAGTCTAATGTAATAGAGGTGGTGCTCTCGGGCATCACGGACATTCAGGTATGTACAGATTTACTCAATAATACGCCTACCAGTTTTGTGGCACTAGATAAGCATTTTGGGACATATTCTAAGATTAATAATCTCAAGCGAAGTTCTGATAAGATGCGAAATGAACATGAAACTCCCAAGTGTCATAGAGACGGTTACCTACTGAACCTCGATGTCATTATTGTAATAAGGTCGAACACTTGAAACGCTACTGTTCACATTTAAATAACAAAAATAAGGACGGTGGTACTCGTTCTTTGGCGTCTGTTGATAAACCTAGCAATAAACCTATTACACATTGTTCTTATTGTTACAAAGCTGGACATTTTGAATTTACTTGTTTCATCAATCAACGCAACGAAGAATCTAATGATTTATTGCAGTTAAAATCGGTCAACGTTTGTTGGTTCTCAAAGGAGTATTTTGAAACTAATTGTAACATGCGTCTGTGGTTATGTTTTGCAAGCATTGATTGACAGTGGTTCAGAATGTTCATTAATTAGAAAAGAAATTACTGATTAATTTTTACCTGATCAGAAAGACTCCTCATCTACCTGTCTCACAGGTATTGGTTCCGTGCTTTTGTTTATTTTATTTTTTATTTTGTAAAATGACGACGATTGCTGAATTTAATAGTTATATGCCGAGGTCAGATTGGTGATTGTTCATTTTAATTTGTTACCGTACGACGTAATATTAGGTGGAAAGTAAGGAATAATATGGTGCGACAGATTCCAATACGAGGAATGAACATAATTTATTTAAAGTAAGACAAACGGCTAAGAGCAGGATGGACGAGCAGGCGACGAAAGATTGAATAAGTTATGACTCTAATAAAGCCACTATTCATCCTTTTGTTGTTGGTGATTTAGTGTTAGTCCAGAGAAACTGAGTTGAGTTTACGTTCAGTAATGAAAAAAAAAAAAAAAAAATTATGTATTCCGTATGGATTGAAAGCTTCTTCGCTTTGTCCAGGTTTTATTCTGTTGAAAGTCATTACGCTTTGCAGATGTATGGATTGAAAGCTTTTTCGCTTTGTCCAGGGTTTATTCTGTTGAAAGTCATTACGCTTTGCAGATGTACGGATTGAAAGCTTTTTCGCTTTGTCCAGGGTTTATTCTGTTGAAAGTCATTACGCTTTGCAGATGTACGGATTGAAAGCTTTTTCGCTTTGTCCAGGTTGTATTCTGTTGAAAGTCATTACGCTTTGCAGATGTATGGATTGAAAGCTTCTTCGCTTTGTCCAGGTTGTATTCTGTTGAAAGTCATTACGCTTTGCAGATGTACGGATTGAAAGCTTTTTCGCTTTGTCCAGGTTGTATTCTGTTGAAAGTCATTACGCTTTGCAGATGTACGGATTGAAAGCTTTTTCGCTTTGTCCAGGTTGTATTCTGTTGAAAGTCATTACGCTTTGCAGATGTATGGATTGAAAGCTTTTTCGCTTTGTCCAGGTTGTATTCTGTTGAAAGTCATTACGCTTTGCAGATGTATGGATTGAAAGCTTTTTCGCTTTGTCCAGGTTTTATTCTGTTGAAAGTCATTACGCTTTGCAGATGTATGGATTGAAAGCTTTTTCGCTTTGTCCAGGTTGTATTCTGTTGAAAGTCATTACGCTTTGCAGATGTATGGATTGAAAGCTTTTTCGCTTTGTCCTGGTTTTGTTCTGTTGAAAGTCATTACGCTTTGCAGATGTATGGATTGAAAGATTTTTCGCTTTGTCCTTGTTTATTCTGTTACGGTACAGAAAGCCTTTACGCTTAGCTTTGTGTGTGAGGTTTAAAGCAGTTTGTAAATAATATGCTTGTGTGTGCATTGTGCGCTGGATCATCTAGCCTGGATCAGATGTTGAGAAGCAACGCGAGAGCGCGTTGCATTGCAGGATGGCCGTGTTAGAGATCGCATAGGTCATTAGTTTTATTGGAATGGCAACATAGTCCGACTTGATTGACGTCTGCTAAGTTATCGGTTGCCCATGGCAACGTAAAAGAGATCTGTCAGTAGAGTCCGAGAAATAATAATTTTGGTATTGTTGTAATTGTTATTCTTGCCGGAACGGCGCCGGACGTGCGCACTGATAGATTATTGAAACCATCACGTCGGGCGATAACAGCGATCCACTTAAATCTCTGACATATATATAACAAAATATCATCCAGTAGAACTGTTTGTAAAGTTTTGCAAAAGATTATATTAGCATAAAAGCTAATCTTCAAGTTACAAATAAATAAGTAATCAATTACATAAATAAAAATGTAGTCCCTCGTTGCAATCCACTGTACTCGTGCTGAGAGCCGGTGATGTCCTAGATTCAAATCCACGACAGGGAACTATATTGTAATGTTTTGTATTGCTGAATACCGCTCGTTCGAGTTACAAAAGCACCAACGTCACCCAAATTATGATATGGATATCGTTCATTCATTGCGCTAAGTTCGTCTTATAGTTTAATATTTCTCTTGGCAAATAAATAATCCGTATGTTTTGCTTCACTCATCACTACATAGTATAAAAAAAGTCGTTTTCTCTGTCCCTATGTCACTTTGTATGTTAAAATCTTTAAAACTACGCGACGGATTTTGATGCGGTTTTTTAAATAGATAGAGTGATTCAAGAGGAAAGTTTATGTGTATAATACGTGCGTATTATTGTAGAGAAATCTATATGCACCTGGGCGAAGCTGGGCCGGACCGCTAGTTTAAGTATAAAGCTGGCCTAGGTTTATCAAGATTACCACCTCTGCCTACCCCTTTTCGGGAAAATGGCGTGAGTTTATTTAATTATGGTATATTTTAATATTTTATATGGACTTTTAATTACATTCGCTGATGCTGATTCCTTTTTTCTTTTTTTATTACATATTCATTGGAATATGGTATATGAATATGCGAGATGAGCATGTCCTTCACCTGATGGTAAGCGATACGACAACTCCAAAACAGTAGCAGAACCAAACAACACCTCGAATCACAAAGCAATGCTCGGCATTTCACTGCGTTCGCCATCCTGAGACATAACATATTAAATCTCAATATATCCAGTAGTAACTCTGGCTACAATGTTTTTTAATCCGAAATACAACAGTGCTGATACACTGATGTTTGACCGGAGAGATAGACAATGCGGTGGTACCCACCCAGGCGGCCTCGCACATATGTGAGACCTTCCACCAGTACATCATATCATAGTATTAAGTGATTGACTACGTAAAAATAATGCCTATTGGTGTTTTGTGGGAATTTTTTATGCCGAACCTTATCTCTATTACAAATAATTAGAAGCTTCACTGGATCATTTGTTACTTACTGTATCTTGCTATATATGTTGTATTGTTCTGTATGTTTCTAAAATAAATTGAAATAAGAAAATTGAAATATTGAAATAAGGACTGAAAATAAAACAAAAAAATATATATTTTGATTTATTAATCCAATGTACATTGCAAAATTTGTATACCCGTTCATAAAATTACTCGTACACAATAGCTGTTATTGAAATAATGGACGGATTTTTTTAATCCACGCATAAATAATGTTGAATAAAATATAACAGAAGTAAGTTAGTAATATTTATTTTATTAATGAAATTTTTCAATTGTATCACATTTATATTTTGTAAAAATATTATAATAATATTATAAATACACCCAACAGCCATATACATATAGTCCTGACACAATACTAAGGTCGAGTCTTGAGTCCTGGGTATCTAAACTACGAGAGACTATAATTTCACAAACACAGCCCCGAAGAAATACTTGTTGCTAACTAACATTTATTTTAGCGGGGTTCGAACCCGAGGTTCGTTTCACAGCCAGAGTCTCAACGCCACGGAGGCTGTCGAATTTAAACATGAATGTATTTTGTAACTTTTTCATATAATATTGTTGTCTAAGCTACTGCGAGCTGGGTATAATTGTCCCAGACTGGGCAGTGGGCTGCTGCCATCACCAGTACACAAATGGGATAATCTATCAAAGGGCTTGTTAAATGCCGAGCGGGCACGTCGTGTTCCGTTAACGTTGACAGGGTTTGCAATGCAACGTCCATCTTACTATCCTTATACAGGGTGTCCAAGAATTTACGGAGTTGGGAACAGTATTTTTAAAAAGTGTGCCTAATACAGAGTGACCAATATTTTAAGGAGTTTAGCGTAGAGTTTTTGTCATTCTGTGTTAAACGAGTCATTGTGTATAGCTTGGCAAAAGTTTTTAATGGGGGCGCTAAGGTCGAATTTAGTATTTATGGCAACCCGATATACTACGATGGAAAATGTTTAGATGCTTGTTATTTTTAATAAGAAGTTATTGTTGTCAATATTCTTTGTTTATTCTAAATCGCATAACAAACAAAAACCGTACGAAAATTTATATAATCATACACCTTCGTATAAAACTCTTCAATGAACATTTTTATTAGTGTTACCATATTTGTTTTGCCTTAATACCAATTGTCACCGCGTCGTGCAGTTTTGTCCAAGTTATTTATACCCGTGTAGATTCGATAACTTCATGAGGTGTCAAACATATTTGCGATTAGATTCATTTAAATACACAAAAATTAGTGGATTAAGTAATTTAATAATGAAATAATATCAACAAAAGAATATATTCGTATGAAGCTTATAGCATAATATTATCACTTATAATACCACAAGAGCTTCAAAATTATCGGGTATTTCCCGATAGGTTCGTTGCAAACAAATGAAGGAGTCAAAACTTGACGACTTTATTTGTTTGCAGGGAACCTTGAGGGAAATGCCAGATAATTTTGAAGCTCGTGTGGTATTCGGGGGATTATTTTTCCGTCCCAAATTTTAATTTCAAACTCATTTTCACGCTAAATCTCCAATTTTCACAATTGAATTCAACCTGTCAGTTTGACGTGTGGTTAATTTGACTGGATCATGTTTTGTTTTTTATATATAGCAACTACCAGAGAAAATTTTCAAAAAATTATCAGTATAATACCATGTAGGTTGTACCACGTGACGTCGAATGGTGCAATTCTATTGGTCGATATTTGGGTCGGAAAAATAATCAATTTTATTTATATAAGAAATGTTGAATGTTAATAACGTAATTTAAACAAATAATTTTTTAACTAAAAATAATAATAATAATAATTCAACTGAGCTAATCTCGATGTAAAATGTCACTATATTTATTATACATAAAAACAACAGCCTGTATAACGAGGAGTAATTTGAGACTGTAGCTATTTCCATCTTGTTATAGGCGCTCCTCTACCTTGTCGTGATGTGGTCTTTCACTGCAAGGATTTCCGATGCCTTTGAATTTACCGAGATGTGAGACGTAGAGGCGATTAGTCAAAAAAATTCGTTTTGCATATTAACAGACATCTCGGTTTAAAACCGCACATTGAAAAGGAGTAAGTAGGACCGCATCGGTGAAGAGGGAAAACTTTTTGAGGTGAAACTTCTTTAATGACATATGCGAGAAATTTTATAGTAATGTAAAAAAATTGTAACATTTTTCTGTTACGCACTATCTTTATTTCTAAGTCATATTTTCCTGTTATGTGCCATATTTATCAAATGACTGCTAATTTAACAAATACACATTAATGTTGTGGAATTCAAAATGGAAAAAATATATCAAAAACTAATAATTTTAAATAATGTACATCTCTTTGTTTTCATTTTCTACCCGTGTACATTTTTTTTTAAATATATATTTGTTTTATTTTATTACTACAATTAATTGATATTTACTAGATTAACAGTCATATTAATTAATAATTGCTATTTTTAATGAAATTATTTATATTCACTGATATTTACAATGCCAACCCGCGATATATAAAATTTCTATGGTATGAAAGTCCGCCAACCCGCACTAGACCAGCGTAGTGGTCTATATGGATTAACCACTCTCAATCGTACTCTCGATTGTAGAGTAGGCCCGTGCCCTGCAGTGGGACGTATATGGGCTGATACAGATATTTACAATCAAAAACAGAGTTTATGAAATGCTAAAATAATCTTAGTCGCAACCATGTGAAATAATTGTATTATTTTTGTCCATGTCAATGAAAAATAAAAGCCTTTTGCTCATACTTTATCTAATTTAGCTTTATTTAACAAATTTCTGAAAATCTTTTAATAGCCATGTACAAAATTAAACATAATTAAAATTACGATGGAGTCACGAATATTTATGAGATGTATACGCCATTAAATAAATATATTTGATTGCCCGGTGGCGCAGTTCTACTGCGGTATGATATTAAAGCTGAGGTCCCGGGCTCGAATTCCGGGTCGGGTGAAGTGATATTGAAATTTCCGATTTATCATCTGCCCGAAGTCAGGCTGGTCCCTTATGACGTCGTGCAAATAAAGGCCTGTACCCAGCCGTGGGTTGTTCTGAGCTGATATGGACAGATAATAAATACTTATAAATACATTTTATTATATTTAATTCATTTATCCCTACATATGTGTTAATAATATTTTTTATATTGCAAGCTATACTTTAAATTGGTGTCAATTGAATTTCATAGTGAATAATTATTATCTTATATGTTGCCCGTATTACGAATATCAAGGAAAAGTGATTTATCAATGTCAGCTTTCAAAAATTAACATTAAAGTATGAACATTTCTGAATTTACGAGAAATTCAAAATATTTTAATATTAAACTGTAATCTACAAAATAACCGATAAGAAACGATTTTACATTAAAGGGGATGAACATTTGTAAGTCGTGATATTATAGAAAAAACGCGAAAGTCGGTATGAAAGTTTTTTAAGAAGTTAGAAAGTGCTAATCGTTTAAATGCATGTTATTCCATCTCTCTGCACTACCTCAAGGTTGACTGACAGAAAATGCCTTAAGGCGTTAAGTCTCCTGTACTATAAAAAATAGTGTTTTAGAAATAAATCAAATAATTTTAGATATGATTTAATGCAATTATGCGATTTATGCTGAAATTAAAATAAAAAATGTGTATTTTCCGCCGTTGATATATCTAAATTAAACATATTTATAGGTATAAGAATATTAAAATTCATTTTATATTATTAGTCTTATTCTAAATACAAAGAATAAAAATAGCCATATCTGTAACTCATTTCATCATCATCATCATCATCATCAGCCTATTCGCGTCCACTGCTGGACATAGACCTCTCCTATGGCACGCCACTGGGCTCGATCTTCAGCCCAACGTCTCCAACCGCTGCCAGCCATTCTTCGGATATCATCACTCCACCTCGTCGGAGGGCGTCCTACACTACGCTTACCGAGGCGCGGTCTCCACTCGAGAACACGTCTACCCCAACGGTTGTCGGTTCTCCGACAAATGTGACCAGCCCACTGCCACTTCAACTCATTTAAATGATGCCAAATATGTAATAGACCTGTGCGGTCGAACGGATTCCGGAAAAAGTCATCAAGTACGTAGACATGTTCAATATAAAAAATATAAAAACTTTATATATTTAACATAGAAATAAAATAAAATGGTATTTACACAATAACAAAAAAAAAAACAACTAAAATTTTAAATGATATCTACAATAAAAGCAATTAATAAATTCCATACAGTGTCAAAACGTATTCATAGATCAACGGAAACTGGCGGGTCGCTCGTAGATTTCGTAGCGCGGTGGGTGCTACGCGATCGCAATTGCACATAATACTAGACTTCAACGCGCCCTGCTCGTTTGACGGTTATTGCAGTTCGTTAATTTTTTTGGTTTTTGGCGCGACAATTGTAACGCTAATGATTACCAACATCATTTGCCATCATCATGGTTACTTACAATATCTACTGTCGAAAAAAATCATGTCTTTGATTGTGAATTACATCAATATTTTTTCTCTTTGCGGGAATACGTCTCCTCGTTTCCAAGTCTGAGTTTCAACCGATTGCCTCGTGGCTATACGTTAAAGTACGAAATAATTTAAATCATCTTTAGCAATATTTTTAATTTATCACTAAACACAATACGGAATGTTTTAATCATCATCATCATATCAGCCACAGGAAGTCCACTGCTGAACATAGGCCTCCCCCAATGATCTCCACAATGACCTGTTGGAAGCGGCCTGCATCCAGCGACTTCCTGCGACCTTAGTCAGATCGTCCGTCCACCTTGTAGGCGGGCGTCCGACACTTCGCTTGCCTGTACGTGGCCTCCACTCGAGAACCTTTCGGCCCCAACGGCCATCGGTTCTACGAGCTATGTGCCCGGCCCACTGCCACTTCAACTTGCCAATCCTATGGGCTTTATCTCAAAAAAAAAATACATATGCGTAATAACAAAATACCTAAATACAAATTTAAAATTTCACAAATCACACTAAATATCCCTCAAAAAATTTATAACAAATATTTAATTTTAAATACACAGTCGAATTGAAAGCATCCTTCTTTTTAAAAATTAAAAATGGATAAAAATCAGAAGTTTCCATTACAAATGGCTGGTAAATTCTCGGAGTCCAGTGTGTGTTAAGGCCGCCTCTCGCGTGCCAATAGCTCGGCGCGCCACGACTATGTCAGCGCGGTTTATTGAGTTATCTCGGCATTTACGCCGTCTTTGTTAGCTAAAAGGTCGAATGTGACACCACACTATAGAGCACATACGACGTTTCAACTCTGCGCAAGTGATACGTATTTTTCTCTGTAGTGGAACTGGACGATACAGGTTCTTGGGGAAATGTTCTGATTAGACTGTTAATTGTTCTTCGTGACTTTAAAAAATATGATATGAAATTAGGACTTTAAGAAATATTATTTGTAATTTAGAATGTTATTTTTTTACTCTAATTAAAATATTTTGATATAGTACGAGTAATACTGTTCCCGCTAAGGTAATCTAAAATTACAATTTGGGATAAAAACATGAAAAAAAAACCAAAAACTTTTTAAAATGCGGAGTTCATCCAGACTGAATTTGACAGCCTCCGTGACGCAGTTGATTGGACGTCGGCTGTGAAACGAGAGGCCGCAGGTTCGATCTTCGCACCGAAATAAATGTGTGATCCACGAGAAATTAGGAACAGGTAGACTGACCTATGACAGAAGACTCGATCTTAGTGTGACGTCATGTCTGTATCTGACTGTTGGGTGTATTTTTTTTTTAATCATCCACTAATAAGTTGTATAGCTTGGTTTCGGAGCATTTGTTTCCTGCCATTGTATAAAAGTACTTTATAATGAACGAGTTCAATAACGTCCATTATGGAAAGCACTTGTTATCGAAAGTTTGATTCATTGGAAATGAAGTTTACTGTTATTTTCGAGTTGTTCGGTTGGTTTCCACGAAAATGTTAATAATAGCCAATTCAACTTAAAATAGATTATTTGAAAATGTAATTTAATATTTATATTATTTTGGATTATATTTTTAGCTCAAAATAGGATTGACGGATACTAAGCTTTTCAAATATTATTTTTGGACCAGGGCTACAGATAACTATTATTGCATATTATTATATATTTAAAAAATTGTGTTAAGGATTGATTGTATTTTTAAAGAATATTTTTTTTCGTTGAGTAAATTTTGTTAGACGTTTCAAATAAAAATAGTATAGTCATTAATATTAACAAACTGAAAAATAGATCAGAACTATTGAAATGGAATGTGAAATGTCAAGTGATTTATTTAATAAAGTCGCTTTATTAGTTATAAATCCATATCGCGGAATGTGTGAAATAAGTTGTAACAGCAAACTTTGTGAACTTTGTTATTACTTTTTCATTACTGAGAAAAATATTTGTGCTATCGTATAAATAATCCCAACCAATATCGAGTGTTGTTTACGTTTGTGAAGCGTAAATCAACGAAAATACGTGTGATATTAAAATAACAATAAAAGTGAAACAGTTTGTAGTAAACATCAATTATTTCAAAGGATTTCGAGTACGGCGCTCGCAGCATACACGATGGCCAGCCGACCCTGGGCTATCTGGTTTTAGTATAATTGGCTGATGCGATTTTGCTTTGTGATCGGAGAAGTTTCCTCGACTGAGTTGTGAGAGTGTTTGAGTATGTGGGTGGTGCGGTGCGGTGGGGGGGTGGTGTTGCAGCGGCGCGGCGGCGGGTGCGTGCTCAACGCGGGCCGGCGCGCGACTGGCGGGCGGGCGCGGCGCGCGTGCGCGGCCCGCCGAGCGGCCGCCGCCTCGCGCCGCCGCCGCCATTGGGCCGCGCGCGCGCCGCTAACTCGGCCGCTTCTTCATTGTGACGTCGCGGGCGAGCGTCATCACATAAATTAGGGGTCGCCGAGGGTGTGCGCGGACTGAGCTGTGCGGCCGCGGAGAGCGGGGCTCGCAGCGCAAGTCCCTCCATATCGATCGCGAGCGTGCCGTGCGCGCGTCTCCCGCACCGCACCCGCCCGCGCCGACAGGAATCGCGACCGCACGACGTAGTCATGCGCGAGACTCCTTCGAAGTCGCATCGACCGACACCCCCGCAGCGAGTTTAGACGCGCGAGTGCCGCGGCCGCGCTCGCCAGGCCCGGACTCCCCACGCGCTCGCTCGAATCGAGCCCATGTGCGTCCGCTCCGCGCTGCGATCGATCCGAGACGGGTGTCGCGGGCCGGCGGTGCTCTGCAATTAGCCGCGCAGCGCACGCTCGGCACGAGGCGGGGCGGCGGGCCGGCCGCGCACCCTCGCATCCACGCACGGAGACCCTCCGCCGCGCTCGCACTCCAGGTACGCTATGCCGCATACACATCACACATGACGTCACGCGTGCACCGGCATGCAGCGCCGCCCGCCGCCCGCCGCCCGCCACCCGCTTCCGCCCGCCGACTGACACGCATCGCGAGCGTTTATGTAAGCGCATCGCACTCGTCCGCGGCCAGTGCGGCCGGCGGCGCAGGGCGGCGCGGGAGGCGACGCGGGCCGGGGAGGGGAGGGATGTACTGTTACCTGACAGGGACGCACATTACCATTTACTAATGCTCCGCATTGCAACACGCTGGCGCTCCTGAGCTGGCGAATGTATGGCAAGAGCGACGGGATGCATGTCACGTTATGTTGTAGCGCAGCAGCTGGCCGGCGTGGAGCGACGCGGCGGCAGCGGGACCGGCCTTCACTACATCACTGCTTAAAGCCTTTGCGAATATTTAATTCATTTGTACTACGCACCGTGTATTCCTGAAGCAGGGTATGAACGCGTCCTGCGTGGGACTACATGGCTGCCACCGATTCACATAATTGCACGTGTTTAATTATTAAACAAATGTTTAGGTAATCAAGCCAGTAACCACATTCGAATCTCTGCATAGCCTACATTAACACTTACTAATAAAATAAAATTAGAGCATCGTATTACATAATTATACCTATAAACAACCAAAACATGGAGATGTTTGTTAACACTGCAGGACCTGTGTATGGGAGCATCGATATCCATCGTCATACGATAATACTACTGTCATACAAACAATTGGTATACAGCGAAACTTCACGCAAGTCCAAAATCGATACAGAAATCGCCCCAAAAACTCAAACTATGCGCGTAGCGTCGCGAGGACTTCGTAGACGCCGTAGCGTTTCGTAGCGCATTGTTATACGCGTAACCCTTTCAACTGTCGGGTTATAATTCGTAATATTTAATCTTCAGACAAAACAATTAGGTCATATTCCTCCAAAAAGTAATTGAATGATAAAACACTATAGATAAAACACTAAACAAATATGTACATACATATATACCTATATGATGAAAGATGGTAAGATGAAATGCCATACTTACATGAGATTTTGAATAATTTATATAGATTACTATTAACAAATAAAATTACGCGCCAATATTATTTACCTGCCATAAACATCAACCAACACAGAATTTATCAAGAAAAATATATTTAAACAACTTTATAAAATACTTCAACGTTCAATTAAACCATATTCCATATTCAAGCCTAAAATTGCAAAATATACACCTGTATATAATAATCTTTATTCTAGATAAACTGGATATCATTCAGGTTTAATAGGAGCAGGTCCTTAAGGAATAGCTATTAAAAATCCATTGAGCGGGATGAGCCCAGCCCGCGGCATCTTCGGTCGTAAATAAAGCCGACGTGAGCAGGATACAAGGCGGACTTTTCAAAAGACCCCTGACTTAAGACCAACCTGAAAGGACGGCAGGATTATAAAAAATATACTTACTAATCAAACTCATAGAGACATTAACTTATAGAGGATTATAAAAAAATATATACATAAGGATATCTCTATTAATAAAATATAAATTATAATATCAAACTCTATTAAATTAATGAGGATCATAAAAATTATACGTAATGATGATATGGAACTCTATTAAATGAATCAAGATTCAAATATTGAGATATAACGTGGAGCATTGATATAGAGTCAAATGAGTATTTATAATATATGATATAATGTGATCATAATAGAGAAATAAATATGAAATTAATCATTATTAAATTATTTGAAAATATAACGAGTCATTTTAGAGGCATAGGTTTATGTTATTTTCATTTTTGCACATTAATAATGAATTATCCTTAATATCTTAGCCTTATATCTAGATAAATAGTGGTATGTTTAGAAAAAACTAATTTTTAGGTACGTAGTTAACTCGTTAATGAGTAAAAATGTATAATCTGTTTAAATTAGAAATGACCCTACCGTCGGCTTAACTCACCCCTTTAATACAGTAAATATAAAAATTAACGACTACTTTGTTATATTAATTAACGACTCAAATACAAATATTGATGATAGAATTAATTAGGTTACTTTATTAATCAAATTTATTGATAATTTTAATACTATGAATACAATTGGAGGGTTTATGTTGTTAACGATTTTGCAATTAAGCTGTAGTCTAGCGAACAAACTAAAAAGTCAATATCATATTAACAATTCATTATCATAGTAATTAAATTAACGTTTAGCTGTATTTTGCACTCATATTTAATTATTTAAAAAGACCACTACTTCAAAAATATATTATATTTCTACAAGCACTGTATTAAATTAGAATTTTCTTAATATAAACGTAAGTAAACAAATAATTATCATAATCAATAAATTAACATTTACCTGAATTTTGCACACATATTTAATTTTCAAAAAAACACCACTCCTTACAATAAAATTTACTTAGTACAAATGTATTAAATTTATTTTTTTAAATAAAAACATTAGAAAAAAATATGAAATTATTGACACTACGAGAACTTTTGTCGAGGCATGCGTTGATGTTTTTGCAAGGGTAGAATGGCGATGCCGAAAATCGATGGAGCGGCCGCCCGTGCCGACTCGATACACGCCGAGGCACTCCTCACTTAGATTTACTTAAATACTACTTTATTTCATGAGATTTACTGCATCAGCCCATATACGTCCCACTGCAGGGCACGGGCCTACTATACAATCGAGAATATGATTGAGAGTGGTTAGGCCATATAGTCCACCACGCTGGCCTAGTGCGGGTTGTCATGAGATTTAATTTATACTAATTATGGCTTTGACATTCAATGTTAATTATATTGTAATTTCGATGAATTATTTTCCAAAGGAATATTGTGCCAAAAATAAATTAAATTGTGGACATCAATTTAGGCGTATTACTCAGTGTTTTAAGTTTTTAATAATAATTAATTGATAATTTGCATAGGAATAATAATAACTGATGTCGCAATTTTTTAATGACCCATGTAGTGAAATATTCGCTTGTATACAATATATGTAAATAAACAGACTTATTTCATATGGAGTTTATTAGCTTTATTTCTAGTAAGATAATTTTAATTATTGTAGAATTTAATATTATACGCAGAAAAAGAAAATTCATAGGATAAATTTAGCATTAATTATATTTTAAATCTTCTATTTAGTGTTAAAGTTATTATATCATTATATATTAATTGTACATTAATGCATACACATATAGTACGATATACATATATGTTGTGTAACTCATATAAAACGAATTAGTATAATTTACATCATCATACATAAGTGCGTGGTGGCCTGTTGGTAAACGGACTAGACGCGACTGCCAACATGTTCACAGTGGTCGCGGGTTTGAATCCCAGGGCACACCTCTGACTTTTCAGAGTCATGTGTGTATTGATAGTCAATCACCACGCACTAAAACGGTGAAGGAAAACATCGTGAGGAAACTTGCATACCATAGCGATTTATAAAAAATTCTATGGTATGTAAGTCCGCCAACCCGCACTAGGCCAGCGTGGTGGACTATATGGCCTAACCACTCTCAATCGTACTCTCGATTGTAGAGGAGGCCCGCGCCCTGCAGTGGGACGTATATGAGCTGATACAGATAATTTACATCTAATTCTCAAAGTTATTCGTAGTCATATTACTTGCACAATTGAACAAATATTAATAAATGATTACACAAATATCCAATAATTCGTTTAAATTAACACGCCGAACACGATTCCACATCTAGTGCCACACTAGCGCCCCCTGACGCAACAATCAATGCACATTCGAATTAATTGAACCCGATACCGCAAGGTCACAAACGCAGACGGTCAGCGATATGCCTAAAATATCCCAGATACATATATCGATCTCGTTCCGACGCGCTGCATTACACGCGGCTAGAAAGAGACGGCATCAATTCTAATCGTATTTACTACAAACCGTACGAGGCGGTGGGAGGGTGGTACTAAAGGGGGTTTTGCGAGCGCTGTGCAGATTCTGCTAATTCGCCCACGCCACTGTCACGTCTACGAGCGTCTGTCGTATCGAGATATTTGTAAAGAATATTATTTATTATTGTCCGGGCCATTGCACCTGAGTTATATATAACGTGAATGTCAATTTTGTGTGACGCTGGACAAAACTTTCACCGCGATTAGATATGTATTACAAGCTTTGTTTGACCCACATAACATGTTGTGGCTCGTACATTTGTTGTCCTTTTTAACTCACGGTAAAATTGCACGCCGTACATTCTGTCCCACTGTAGGACACGGGCCAATCGAGAGCACGATTGACAGTGGTTAGGCCATATAGTTCATAACGCTGGCCTAGTGCGGGTTGGTGGACTAACATACAATAGAAATCCTTATAAATTGCTACGGTATGCACGCCGTACATTGTATATTTATAATTTACATAGGTAACGTAAATAAATTATACTTAAAGAAATATAAGGGCACGCGTTCTGCTAATGCGTCAATAGCGTTAATAATGTCAGTATGGATAATGTTCCCAATTATTTAAAAGAGGTATAGCCGTCGTGATAAGTACCTTTAATAACCATTGGGTATTATTTTTAAAATCTGCCAATATTCCTATATTATAACTGCATCCATAGAGATGAATTAAATTTCTTGTTGTTTCTTCATCGATACAAATTTAAGCATATTAAATAATAAGCATATAACAAATTATACACTTGATCCTGCTAAAATACAAAAAAATCTGAAGCCAAATTGGTGGGAGAAACTGAATCATTCTTCCTAACTCTGTTCCAGTCTATATTTTTTTTTTTTTTTTTTTTTTTTTTTTTTTTTTTTTATATTATAGGGGGCAAACGAGCATGCGGTTCACCTGATGGTAAGTGAACACCGCTGCCCATGGACATCTGCAACACCATAGGGCATGGAGATGCGTTGCCGGCCTTTGAGGTGGGAATACGCTCGTTTTTTGAAGGTCGCCAGGTCGTATCTGTCCGGGAATGATGCCGCTGGCAACTGGTTCCACAGATTTGTAGTACGTGGGAGAAAGTGCCTGGAAAAACGTACTGTAGTAGATTTCCAACCTCCAAGGTGATGTGGGTGGTATTTGGAGGTTTGTCGTGTTGTACGGTGGCGGAACTCAGCAGCAGGGATAAGTCCGAACAGTTCTTGAGAACACTCCCCGTGGTAAATGCGATAGAGAATGCAGTATTTTTAATATATTAGGATTTCCAACAAAGAATACGTTTTTTAAACATTGTGCTTCAATTATAATAATTTGTGCTTTAATTATAGGAAATCACAACGCAATAAAATTTTGATAGGTAATCTCTTAAATGGCAATATTTGTATGGAGGTAAGAGAACGGAGTGAGAAAGGGTATTAATAATATAATTATATATTAGTGTCTAGTTCCTATTGAATCTTCGCTAATTTACGAGTCCTTTGGTTTCCTCAGTTATGAGACCAGCAGCGCTCATACGAGCATCTTGATAATGAATAATTAAATAGTTACAATAGGCAAACCGAGCATCCATCTTGGTAATTATAGTTCAGGCCAATTTGTGTGTGAAGGTATATTATCAAAACAAATAATGAATAGACAAGATAGTTCAGCAAACTTACCCTCTAACTTTTTGGAAATAACTTTTCTTTGTATCCAAGTTCAAATCAGATATTTAAATGTTTACTCACCTCATTCAATGTCAAATTGCTACCTATTTTTATTTACACTTGAAAAAGAAGCGTAACAAAGTCAAACTCGTCGGAAGTCTATTAATAGGAAAAAAAAAACTTCACTCCAAAGTATTTATATGAATACAGGTGGAATTCTTAGAAATCAACTTTTCAATCGGAGTTGAGCGTGGCAAGTTTATTGCTCGAATAGAATTTGTTTATTTGTATTTCAAGGTTCCTGGGGAAGTGCAGCGTTGACGAGGGTTAGGGGGTGGATAGAGGGAGGGTAAGGGGGATTGTCGCTGAGACGCGAAGCTACACCGGCACGTAATATTCATAAGTTTGCCTCGATCTGAGAGAATTTTTTTATGTGATGTATGGCAATTTAACTAGTTGCTTTATGATAGTTAAACCATGGTATATCCCAGATTATATTGTGTGGTTGTTGATAGTACAGTATGTAACAGAAATTTATCGTGGTATATGTTATATAGGAAATATATTATGTATGCAGAAAAGGCGTGGAAATCGACGCTAATACGGTCTATTATGCCCAAGACGGGTACAGAATCACCGCAATACTTTTATTTTTAAAATTAAAAAAATGAGTTTTAAATAATACCGAATAGCGGCCCAGCACACCCGAACAATCATCTCTTTTTTCCCCTTCAGATCAGAAAGAAAACTATGCATGACATTATTTTTCATTGGTGATAATTTTCGGTGATAACTAAATTAAGATTTTTCTACATAAATAGCTTTAGCGGTTTGATTTTCATACAGTATTTCTTCCTTTATTTTACCCCCTTATGTTTTTCACAGCTATAAATTTTCTAAGAAACATTTTCAGTGGTTTAATATCCTGTTTACATTTCAGCCCTTTTTTCAACCTCTTTAGGGAAGCCTATATTACTCAAAGATAGTGTAACATTCTAGAGGTAAAATAATTATTAAAATCGATGTAATAATTTTTGAGTTTATTCGTTACTTACAAATATAAAACGTTACATCTTTAAAATGTTAGTGCAGATTAACGGCCTTATTATTTATGAAGTCTATAAACCTAATGAAGCTATTTAATGTTTTACTTCTTCTTTCAAAACTCGTTCGAAAAGAGCCAAATATTCAATAAATAAAATTGGTTTAAAGAAGTCTATGAATAAAGTTTTAAATTTAATAAAAAAGTATTTAAACACTCAAAAAAAGAATCCTTCCCGAGCCGTGTCGCTGAGGCTAAACCGGTCCCCGCCGGATGGCTGTGACGTCACACTCGTCAACAATGCATGCGTCGGGCGCCCAGTTTGTACAGCACTTTGCATATAAAAGACCCTTTCAATGGCATATTTGGACGTCCACTGACTTATACGAGATGGGTTAAAATTAAAATATGATTTGCCAATGCTTTCGTTGAGTGAGAGATATGAATGTAATTGTAGGATAGTTGGAATTTGATAAGTAATTTATGGAATCTGAGTATCTGGGGGCACGGCAGTGCCCCCTCCAAGTCGAGCTAAAAAGCGGCACAGCCGTACTATCCTTTTCTCGAAGCAATTCAGACCATTTTCAACCCCCCATAACTTCGTTGTGGTTAAAGCATGAAGCCTGAATTTTCAGTTACTAATTAGGCATTGTGTAAACACGGTATATTTAAAATTTCATTCAATTTGAACCAGTAGTTTAAGAATTATAACTTGTCAAACTTTCGCAATTTTGTCACTCACTGACTGACTGACCGATCATCAAAAGTCTAAGGCACTTCTAGCAGACACAGAACCTTCAAATTTAGAATATAATTAGTGTTTAGTGTCTAAAGTAAGGAAAAATTCAAACATTTCATAATTTCTGTCTAGTTTTCTAGATACACCAACTGCGTGAATAACTTTGTAATCTCATATAAATGTATAGAATTACAAAGATACATTTGCAGTTAATGATTCGTTGTACCCGTATATAATGGAATAATAGTTGTAGATTGGTATCTATATATATATTATATATGAGGCATAACAGGAGGGGGGTATAAAGAGGGAAAGGGTATATTCAGCCCATTAAACTGTACAACAACTGTAGAAAAACATGACAAAGATAAACTTGCAAATAAATAGACTAAATAGCTCGAAAACAATCACCATGAAAGAAAGAACACTAATAATCAAATCCGCTATATTTGTGATAAATTGATACCTACAAAAATAAGAAAAAACCATAAGACAGAGGCTTTAAGAAAAATCATTATATATATTCTAGAAATAAAAAGTACCGAAAAGGAATAAAGTAGGACTCTACAAAAAGACGTGAGATCCCATCAAAAACATCCTGTAAAAAAATTCCAAGTCTCGCAGCTCAGTTTTTCTACCGCAAAAAGTTGTGAGATCCATGTAATACCAAGTCGATTAATTTATTTAGTCCTTGATTAAGGGACGTTCTGTATAAAGTGATTACGTAAGTTATTATCATATCAATATTAAAAATTCTTTACGTTGTAAATAAATAGATCGACTTGGCCATCGCATGAAAACATAATGTATCGTATAATTTATGCATAATGCCACTGGCCAAGTCGATCTATTTATTTAAAACGTAAACAATTTTTAATATTGATATGATAATAACTTACGTAATCACTTTATACAGAACGTCCCTTAATCAAGGACTAAATAAATTAATCGACTTGGTATTACATGGATCTCACAACTTTTTGCGGTAGAAAAACTGAGCTGCGAGACTTGGAATTTTTTTACAGGATGTTTTTGATGGGATCCTGTTAACCAGTGAGAAATGGTAGACTATTAGAGGCATTGACGCCGGCCTAGTTAAATCAAATGCGCAGGCAGAATCCAAAAAACGCTATCATGTGTTATTTTGGTTATCTTACCATCAGAAATAAAATAAAATACTGCAATTTCAGCCTATATGTTTCATATTTCACATGAGTAGGTTCATTAATTTTAGAATAACTCATTATTTGTTTTTTTTCGTGGTAAATCTGTCTTATGTCTGTGTAGGAACCACAATGCAATGTCAATTTCCCCGCGAAGCAGCAGCGTAATGCACTGTTGTGTTTCGGTTTGAAAGACATTGTACCAAGAGTAAGTAAGTACTGGACATATCATCTTATGGAGTTAACAGCTTATGTCTCAGGATAGCGAGCGCTGTGGTACGCCATGTATTGCTTTTTAATTCATGGTGTTTGGTTTTGCTATTATCCATGGGGGGTCATATCGCTTACAACTATATAGTCGAATGGCACGCTGGTGTCGCCATTTATTGATAAAAATATGTATACTAAATTGGGGCCGTAATTTAAGCATGTTTTATCCACTTATACTAAATTGGTCCCATAATTTTAAGCATGTTTTATCCACTGATACATGCGGAATTGGCCATTCACGCACACATGGAAATTCAATCTCTAATATTACAGTAGTAATTATCCACACGTACTAATATTCAAGCTCCAACGGGAGCGTAATCCGCATAGTTGGGGGAGGGATTACTTATCCCCCCCCTCCTCAAACCTCATTTTACATTTACCCAGTAACCCATTTACGATGCGCGTCTGTTTTTAGGGCTCCGACAGACAAAGCGGGCGCCGGCGCGTCTAGTTTAAACGTAGTGTGGTGCTTCGTGAACACAGACATTGTAAGTATTATACTAAGTGAGAAGCGCGCGTGTGGGAATGTGTGTGACGGGAGACGTCCTGTCCTTGATATAATACTAGGTTTTATTTTTAGCTTTTACCTTTACGAGAACGTTGGGCTATCACCTATTGCAAGAAGTCAGTCGACACAGGAATCGATAGTTAAAATAGAAAATCTTCGAGGACAGTATTTTTTCGATGTCCATTTCTGCTACTGAAAATGTGTAAATTTCTTAATAATCTTTATCTAATCTTTACCCTACATCCAACTGCATGTAACGGACCTCCTCTACAATCGCTAGTATTGAGGGAGATTAGGCCATATATTCCAACACACTGGCATATATAATAATCTATTGAGAAGTTAACGAGAGAAAACGTAACAAACTAATTGATAATAATATTATTAAGTTGAAAACCACTTCCAACTTATGGATCATATTAAACGTCACTCGCACGACGTGTACAGTATGTACATGCCCTTACATTGCGCTAACACGCTATACAAATAACTAGCACCAAGTTATAAGACGTTATTACTGAAAGTGCATCTCAATTTATTTGCCAACTGCTTGGCGGAAATGCCAGACGCAATTCGAGGAATCCAGTACTCACAGGTATCCCAGAAGTGTTGGAAACACTTTTCACTCGTGAAATATGTAAAAATATGCATTGCAAGGCTACGGGAACTCGGATACCGCGAAGGAACGTGAAAACTTGTGAGTTTGTACCAGGAATTTTATTTACAAGAAAATGTAAGGTTTTATACGAAGGCAACGGTGAAGGAAAATATCTTGAGGAATCTTACGTACTTTAATTTGACAAAATTGTATATATGCGTGAATGAGCAAACCTGCATTACATCAACGTCGTGGACAATGGCCTAAGCTCTTTCAATCAAACTCTTGGTTACAGTTTAGCCCCGTTAGAGCAGTTTATTTGTTGATATACTACAGTACAAAGCCAATATAAGTCAATTGGGCAACGTGATTTTACTATGGGTATTTACGAATATTTAACACCTTGCCACTATAATATTTGGTGGTGTCAGAACCGAAGGTTTCGTGATTACTGTCTGATCAAAAATCTCAATATGTGACCTTTTGGATGCACATTTGTCTGTATCTCAATAGTATACCGAAAGGGTTAGTGTTGGATTGGAGATTATAATAAAAGCCGAAATAATTCTGTAAAGTGAATTAAGAGGAGGTACAAGGCAAGCGAAGTATCGTACGCCCGCTATAAGGTTGGACGCTTGGATACAGGCCGCTTCCAACAGGTAGCTATGGAGACTTTGGGGACTAGACTATCAGTGGAATTACTGTAGCTAAAGGGAGAGAGAGAGAACCTTTTCAAAAACTAAAATGAAAATCCTCTCATTTTGTGTGTGTTTATCAAACATAGTTATTACAGTTCTGGTTAGTTTACCTACCATCAAAGGTAGTTCTGTCCCATCGTGAATATTACATAAAATTCTAGTGAACCCACTAAATACAGTTACTATGTATAGATAATATGCTGCAATTATGTATGTGTATATCTTTTGTGAAGACCTTAATCGAGTTTCCCAACAGGTGGGTCTTAAAATGAACATGGATAAAACGAAGATCATGTCGAATATCCATGTTGTGCCCACCCCCATTGGAGTTGGGGGCTCGACTCTCGAAGTTGTAGACGAATATGTCTATTTAGGACAATTGGTCCGGTTAGGCAGGTCCAACTTCGACAGAGAGGTCAATCGGCGAATCCAACTCGGTTGGGCAGCGTTCGGGAAACTTCGCGACGTCTTCTCGTCCAAAATACCTCAGTGCCTAAAATCGAAAGTCTTCGATAGTTGTGTGTTACCAGTGATGACATACGGCACTGAGACGTGGCCTCTCACTGTGGGCCTCATTAAAAGGCTCAAAGTCACTCAACGAGCCATGGAGCGGGCTATGCTCGGTGTTTCCCTACGAGATCGATTCAGAAATGAGGAGATCCGTAGGAGAACCAAGGTTACCGACATAGCCCATAGGATTGGCAAGTTGAAGTGGCAGTGGGCCGGGCACATAGCTCGTAGAACCGATGGCCGTTGGGGCCGAAAGGTTCTCGAGTGGAGGCCACGTACAGGCAAGCGAAGTGTTGGACGCCCGTCTACAAGGTGGACGGACGATCTGACTAAGGTCGCAGGAAGTCGCTGGATGCAGGCCGCTTCCAACAGGTCATTGTGGAGATCATTGGGAGGCCTATGTTCAGCAGTGGACTTCCTGTGGCTGATATGATAATGATGAATTTTAACATTTGTTTTAAAATAACTTGATTGAATATAGGAGTGAAATAGAATGTTGTTCTTGTGCCAAATGATTTTTAATAATTTTTAAAATGTAATGAACTGAATTTTTGAAAATGAAATGTCTTTATGGGTACTAACTTAATGTGGACACTCCATGTCAATACATGGTGTACTTATACGGTTACCAACATAATTAAAAATAGCAAAATTATAGAATATATTATTTCTGATTTCGCGAAAGGCTCGCCCCTTATCACATTGTGGGACGGAAAATATAAGGCGAAATATGGGTGGTTATACCCCTGTCTACCTTTTGGGAAAAAGGCGTAATTTTATTTATATTCTATCTCTGATCTACAGCAAAAATAGACTTTTAAATCCTTTCCAGAAACCCTATTGACAAGATATAATTAAAGACGCTTGCTATAAAATAATATTCAGAAGCGTCACCATTCAAATCCACATTCGACATTTAAAATCCTTTACGCTACCAACCGCTCTCTAAATTCGGCACGGGGAGCAAAAATCGAAAGCTCGCTGCGTAACCTTGCGAACTTTATGCGTATTGCGTTGGTAGCACTGCAAGCCACGCAAGAAAGTCGATAAGTGCGAAAGAGACGGGAGATGTGTCTGCGTAGAAAGAAAGAGACGGGTATAGCTCGCCGTGTTACGATTCATAAGTGTTGAAACTTGAATATCGACTGTCAGCGGCACGCGAACACCAAAAATAAGATTTTCTCTCTGAATTGAGCTTTTATAACTGGGGTGTAGCGCGGAGGTTTTGTCGCTTGAAGATTTAAAAGTATTTTCATGCTCGAGTTATATTTTAGAATAGGAAATGTGTAATTATATAAAGTATTATGATTTTTAATAGTGAAATATAGAGTTGTAGTGGTATTTATATAGAAATACGAGTAGTATCAATATTACTAAAATGTTATTTTTGAAATGATTTGATAGCCGTGAGCTGGGCTGTTCGTTTTACGTAACACGTATAGATACAGACACACTAATAGATAGTTTTCTCTCATTTTTCTTCAAATTCTTTTAACTTTTGGGAAGAATATAAAGTCAAAATGATTTAAGTCTCTTTAAAATATAAAGTAATTTAAGTCTATAACATCTTAAATATAAATGAACTTTTGTGTTTCGGATTGAAGGATTTTGTAGCCAGAGTAACTACTGGACATATTGAGACTTAAAATTTTATGTCTCAGGATGGTGAACCCAGTGGAATGCCAAGCATTGCTTTGTAAATCAAGTTCTTGTTAGGTTTTGCTCCTCTGCATGACCGGACGTATCGTTTACCATCAGGTGAACGACATGCTCGTCTCGCGATTCCATGAAATAAAAAATACACACATTTAGTCGCTGTGAAATTTTTTCACTCGATATACTGTTACACATTCCAATAAAAAATAGTCAATGCGAGAATACATGACAATTTTACGTGTATACACCAATAACGTGTCACAAGTTTAATGCAGAACGTTCACAGTATGCATTAACTTCCAGAACTCTGCAGACAAAGTTGATAACAACATAGACGCTGCTACAGACTCGCTACCAACTCTCGGTCAACCTAACTGGCCAATCTGTAACTATAAACTGTTGCGATTGAGAGTAATGATGGAAGTTAAGCAAGTTTTGATTGAAACTATTGGCGTGCTGCTGCAAGCACGAATATTATCTGATTATATTTGTGCGCGTAGCACTGTACGAACTGGTTTGCTACGACGTAGTGCTACGGGGTTGTACTACGATGCTACGGATGGAAGTGATTATTTCAACTCATATTGATTTTAGTATTTTATCAGTTGGGTTAGTTGCAATTGAAATATTTGAGGATGTGAGGATGGGATAGTATACATATATATACTTGTCAGAGACTTAGAAGTACTTTATGTTTGAGTAAAGTAGATTCAGTGACAAGTTGAATAAAAATTTCAATTCTTTAGCTAATAATAACTCCAACTAACTTGCTGGTAAGTTGTAAGGAAAGCAATATATCATATTTATCGGTAAAAGACTCTAAAGTGAACTACTACTAGAGTGAACACAATTAGGACAACCTATTCCAATTCTACGATTCAATAAATTTCCTATGATTTCAAAAATCCAATTCCACAAAACTAATTTTAAAATACAGCGCCACGGAGGCCGCAATAGCATCAAAGCCTGGTGTGGCGGATTTAGTTTTAAATTAATCATTTTTAAATATGAACGAGCTTACCGTGAAAGTAGAATATCCTGCGTCCATGGCCGTCCGAATAAACAAATAACTAGGTGCAGGAATTTAATTACAACTTTTAATTAATTTGTTCAGTGCTCACGAAACAAAAAATATCTCTACGAGGAAGCCCTCAGCAGTCTGTTTGCAAGAAGTTTGTTTGAAGAAAGCGATGCTGTTTGAATTCTGAAGCAAGTGATAGTTGAAAGCGAACCGGTTTTATTTTATTTCACGAATATAATTTTGCTAAATTGCAAACCACGAGCAGATATATTAATTAGTGTTTAGAATGTTTAAATGAGTAGAAAAATATTATGGGTATATAGAGTAAAGCAAACATTTTACAATTTTAAAAGTACGCAATATTTTCAGTTTCTTAAACGATTATTTTAGCTGAGTATTAGTTTTTTTCTGGACCAAAAGTACCCTGTGCCCTAATCTACATCTCTGACAGCGTGTGTGCAAAATGTCACCACGATGAGTTGAGTTATTATTACATGGAAGCGTAACATCCTAATATATCTTTCCTCTTCCCATCTTTAACTTTGCAGATCCGTTCTGATTTGATCGCCTGACACCATATCTCTAGCCTAAGGATGGTACATATTCATGGGCGGCAGTGATAACTTACCACCAGATGACTTATCTGCCTGTTTACCCAACCTTACATCACTACATAGTATAAAACAAAGTCGCTTTCTCTGTCCCTATGTCCCTTTGTATGCTTAAATCTTTAAAACTACGCAACGGATTGTGATGCGGTTTTTTTAATAGATAGACTGATTCAAGAGGAAGGTTTATGTGTATAATACGTGAATATTATTTTAGAGAAATTTATTTGCACCCTGGCGAAGCTTGGTCGGGCCGCTAGTAAAATATAAAATAAAGGATTTCTTAAGTTTCCTATAGGTACACGTCTTGTTCAGTTGTTAGTTGAACAGTAATAACTGATTTCTGGATCACTGTACCTTCTGCTCCGTTCCACACCCCTTAAAAATGTATGTGTAAAAGTTCATAATAATGGGTTGAGTATTAATAACAAGAAAGCCTAACATACGCCCACATATTTAAAAAAATATGATTATAATAACGAAGTAGAGCTGAGAGACAATAAGTACTTATATTTTCTGTTTATTATGTTATTGAGAGACAATAAGAATTTATATTACTTTTATATTTTCTGTAAATAAATAAATTATTAAAATAAGTAAATAATACTTACGTATGAAATACCCATTTTGGTTTATTCGGTTAAATATGACAAATGAACTAAACCCAGACAAAGCTCCGTAATAAACACTCAATTTAACCATGAATTGAGTTTAGCGGCATTTCCTGGATTCATTCATCTGTAATTTGACTTGTGCAGAAACCGAAATTGGATGTGTTGTGAGAAATCCGAGTAAACTCTAGCTATTCCCGGGAATGTTATGTGCTGTTATGCTCAAAATTTGATTTGTTGATTGGAATGCAAATACATACAAAAATAAATTGAATTATTTTTAAAAATCTTTTCTCATTTTATTCTCCTATTATTTTTTATAATCAGCGGATTAAATAGTTGAAGTAAAATTTGAATACTATTGGTTGGTCTCTCATATGACTTCGCTTAGGTAGGTACCACCGCAATGTCTATTTCTCAAGCCTAACATCAGTGTAAATGCACTTTTGCATTCCGGTTTGAAGGACATTGTCGCCAGAGTAACTGAATATATCGAGACTTATGTTTCAGGATGGCGAGCGCAGTGGAATGCCAAGCATTGCTTTGTAGTTATTGTTGTTTGGTTTTGTTACTGATCATGTGCGGTCGTATCACTTACTGTCCGGCGAATAGCATGTAAGTATCGCTATTTATTTAAACAAAAATTTGTGTTTCAACAGACAACGCCGAAAACAGTTTATATTTAACTTTAATTACGTCTGTAATGAACCATGAATCAGTCAGTCTGATCTTTTAAAACTGAACGCAAAATTCAATTTGTCGGTTTATTTCATGGTGAAATGAATTGACTTTAATGATTGTTTATCGTATAGGCCTTTTAATTTTGATAAGTCGGTACAATGATGAATAAATCAACTATAGAAATAGAGACTATTCCGCCCCTATAATCACCATTGTAATTCCTGTCGGTTAAGATCAATAGTAGCACGAAAAGAATTAAAATAAATATACAAAAAATACATTAAACAATTGCATACATAGTTCTGACCTCACACTAAGATCGAGTCTTGTGCGTGGGTATCAGAAGCTACGAGAGACTTTTCGGTCTCACAAACACTCACACCTGGAACAAATACCTGTGGTTCTCAATCCAATTGGCACCGAGTTTCGGAGACACTACACTAGTACTAGTTCAGATTCATTTTAATGCGGTTTAAAAACGCTTGTTTTTAAACCGCATTAAAATGAATCTGAATAAAAAAACACATAGGAGTTGGAAACAAATAATTGTTGATTTCAATCTTCTGTCTATCAGCTATAGGTATAATTTACACCTTAGAAAAATCTTAATTGTAAATACAGTTAATCACGCAAACGAAGTTACGGCCAAAAGCTAGTGAACTAAAAATAAACATAAAGATTTAAAACGAAGAAAGAAAAGCAAATTCGAAGAGAATACACTGAAGTATAGTATACCTATATTAAACAAATAAAACATTAGTATGGAATGTTTCTCGAACACGGTCGGTTTTTTTTTTCTTTTCCCTGTCTCTCATTTGCACCTGTTCCAGGAATGACTATGAAAACGACTAGAATTTCCTTTTATTTCAAGGTGAACAGTGTCCATTTGATTAATCTTTCACATGCAAGTATAGTTGGGAATGTCGGTACTTTTGCTGCTTATTTTATGATCTTAACTACGTGAGTCGATATTTGAATTGCGTTTTCTTTTTCATTGTTGAAATGATTACTGAAAGAAACTCCATTTTTGATATAACTTTTTGTAATTATCGTTGGCTAATAAGTCAGAATATTTTAATTTAATAATAATCATTTGATAGTTTTGTAATAATAGTGTACAGAATTTTATTCTTAAATACGTTGTGATATGCTAGGGTTTAATTTATTGTTTATAAAAAAATATGGAATTACCACTCCAAAACGTCGATATTAAAAACCATAAAAAAAATTGGTGTCTTGTTATACTCGGTATATACATCGATACGCATTTAAAAATTTCAAACAAAACAATTTTATCATCTAATTTCTCCACAGTTCAAAATTCGAAGCTCATAGTTTGAACTGGCCGCAAACAATCTCAAATAAGAAAATATCAACAAAGCTCGCCAAACGGAATATAAATAAGCGCATATTTTCGACATGTTCCAATAACCCGGAGCCCACAACGGGAACAACAATAGTACGGTCGACTTTCTCGCTTTTTGGGCTCCCAGCTCGGCGGGAAAAAAGGATCCAATGGTTTTTTGTTCCACTGATATCGAATACGTAGGAATACGTAGCCATACAACGCTGTTTAATTCAACATAAAAGGTTTGGTATACATAGCTGGTTTTGCATAAAAGGCTTATACTTACATATAGGTTTTATACATAGCTGTTCGCGTATAGGTATTTTGAGTTTCTTATTTTTAGCATGTAGAAAATTACAATTGGAATATAATGATTTTAAAAATCGTATTGCAGGCTAGACTAAGGAGCAATCCTGTATGGCAAAAACGCCTTTCCATTGGTACTTTGTAAATAAATAAAAAAGAAATAAAAAACAATGGTAAAGTTATCTGAGAAATAAATAAAATATTTAATTTAACAATCCGATGTATTTCATTTTATTGAATAAATATAAATTTCCAAGTAATAACTACTATTCCATGAGAATTTTTATAATCTGATGATTAATGATGTCAAAAATCAGCATAAACGCTTAAACATTAAAGTTATTGAATTTTTGGTCTTCTTCTCTCAAATTGAATTCAAAAGTCGTTCGAAAGGGACAGAATATTCGATAGATAAAATAGTTTTATACACTGTCTATGAATAAGGTCGTATACAGGGTGATATTAACATTCAATTTCACCTATATATTTCTTATCACTCCACAACACATACAAAATCTGAAAAAAGAATTATTCATTTTGGTTATCACCATTTCTGGTCACCCTAAAAAAACGATATAAAATATTTTGAAATAAAGTACGAATGTTAAAACGACCATCAGTGTAATAAAATTTCTTCGAATGAAATAAGGAAATATATTTCCAAAGTGTGATGAAAATATACGTCCATAAATCCTCACTTAAAATTGATATGGCTACTGGCTAGTTTGTTTTGCGCAATAATTTCAACCGACGCGTGTCTGTCAGCTCGTGCGAATCGCCCGAGGTGGCTGTTCCGTTTATTTTTACATGTTTCCGTAATATTGACAGTAAAATTTTAACAGTCTGCCGGATTGAATGACGTGTTGGAATTACCGTCGGCGATTTCACACGTACTTAAAAGCAGTTTTATTTATAATAGTAATTTAATTTTTATAATCAATATGTCTGGACACCTATTAGGCATGTTGCCTATGTAAGTTACATATCCATATAGACAGTGCACCTATGTAGGCAGATAGTGGCTTCTTAGCCCGTTATATTTGAACAGTAGATGCTCGCCGTCTTCTCAAAAAGAGTGCAAAATATGGGAAAAGAAAAGAGCTTTTGGCTTCTGAATCACTCCATCAGTAGTCCATAAGAACACTTTTCAGATATATATATATACCGAAATTAAATATGACACAAAATCGATGTAATTTCCATATTTATAACAACGTATTTATAGACCGATAAATACGTAAACTAATAAATCAAAGAATAGATATTTCCATTAATACCAAAAGCATCAAAGTACTACAAACTAAAACAACACGTTCTCAAAATTACTTCGTATCATAAAGCGAGGGGACACTGGACGGTCGCTAATTGATTAAACGCGCCTAGATACACTAACGATGTAAATATATTTGCTCATTTGCAGCGCTCCCATCGCTTTGTGCTAGTGAGTTTCACATTGGCTATGTGGGGAAGCGCTTTACGCTTTATATTCAAACTCAGGTAGATTATCGATTTTTGGCACTTGATTTAAACGCTTTAAAGCGTGGTGAATAAGTCTCTTCGGCACAACACCGTAAACAAAGCCGGGTGGTAGTTTTAGCGGCTATAAACACAATGCAATAAAAAAATTCGCAAAATTTTTAGTTACATTGTGTCTGAAATCACTAAAATACCACCCAACTTCGTTTTCGATAGCAGTCTTGGTATACTCCATATATAAGATATTTGATCAAAGCTCGAAATATAGGCGCCGAAACGCAACACATCATCTGTACAATTGCTAAATCGCGCGATATTCAAATAAAATTGTCACTGAAACGCGATACAGCATTGTCATTCAATTACCAAATCACTAAGCGCTGAGTCTAAATCGGTGGTCTGCCTGAGGTCTAGCCGTGCCTCCTGCGGCGGTTTTTAAAATTATATTCGTATCCTATGATGTGACGTATTAATTACTACTGCCAATTACGTATCGCTATCAATTTTCACTCAAATTATCGTGTTGGTTATGTTTTGGATATTAACAGTAACTATCACAATGGTAGAAAATACGTCATAGCGTCACGCAAAGGCGTCGCGTTGTGCGTTGAGCAGATATTTCTGGTTTCCCTTCAAAACGCATAACGCCTTGAGCAGATCGACGTAATTGTGTCAACGAAGACCATCTCCAATCAGCCAATACTCCATTAGTAACAGAAGCATTAAATAGAATAAAAAATTCAATATTTCTTCCAATAAGTTTTCTTTCAATCCCGATATCTAAATAAACACCCCCTCACCGATAAAAAATAAAATAAAATAAAATCACTTACAATTTCATCAAAAGAAACCGCGCTGATAGGACTTAGTTAAATAACTTCGCTTTGACACGGAACCGCAGCAATCTAGTAAACTTTACCGCGGGTCTAGTTCAAGACCACTCGAAGAGGGATTAACCGAGAAATGAAATCTCAACTGCGGTGAAAAATGTGATCATAACTTTGATTGCAACTTCGATCGTACCGCAGTGTGGCTCCGGGGACTGATTAATTCTAGACGTGAGAGGTCTCAAAGATGCGGATGAGCCTCATCGTAAAATCAAAGACTTTTGAGAGACCATCTGTTGAAGATGTTATGTGAAGTTTCATTGACGGAGTAAGATATCACTTGGCGGTTCAATCAATTATAAATATTAGATTAAAGTGGATCTTTTGGCGCTTTAGAAATTGACATATACATGGATCATAGGTGTTGACGGTCTCATAAAAGAGAGGGGATAGGAAAGGGAAAAGACACATGTATAAGAATTGAACTAATTGAAATCTTATTGTTGTTGCTTCTCGTCGTGTTCTCGTCGTGACATATCACCTCGGTGGACCCAGTTCTTGCTATAATGAGCTCTATTTTAATCAACCAATTAAAACGATTAATTACTATGTCAACAAATATAATAATGGTGGTAGATCTTTCACAGAAGTTTGAAGTTTGAAGATTGAAGACACACACACAGAAGATTGAGTGCGTGGTGGCCTGTTGGTAAACGGACTAGACGCGACTGCCAACATGTTCACGGTGGTGGCGGGTTCGAATCCCAGGGCACACCTCTGACTTTTCGGAGTCATGTGTGTATTGATAGTCAATCACCACGCACTAAAACGGTGAAGGAAAACATCGTGAGGAAACCTGCATACCATAGCGATTTATAAAAAAAAAATCTATGGTATGTAAGTCCGCCAACCCGCACTAGGCCAGCGTGGTGGACTATATGGCCTAACCACTCTCAATCGTACTGTCGATTGTAGAGGAGGCCCGTGCCCTGCAGTGGGACGTATATGGGCTGATATAGAGGTCTTTCACATGCGAGGTACTACCGCAATGTCTATTTTTCCCGCCAAATAACTGTAGCCAGAGTAAATACTGGACATATTGAAATTTAACAACTTATGTCTCAGGATGGCGAGCGCAGTGGAATGCCAAGCATTGCTTTGTAAATCAAGGTGCTGTTTGGCTTTGCCATTGTTCATGAGCGATCGTATCACTTACCATCATGCGACCGGCACGCTCGTATCTCCAATAACTGCAAATAAACTTAATCAATTGCGAAATGTCGGCTCGGATGAATTTAATGCCGCGTATTTTCAGTTCATTTGTGTAAATTCCAATTTCGGTGTTTCGATATCACTCAACGGAAACAAAGGGGCATTGTTTGCATTCATATCTCATTAACTCGTTATTTACTGGATGTATTACCTTTTATTAATTAATCTTCGCGTGGAGGGTCAACTGGTCATTCGGCCCCGTTCGACTTTTGTAATTGACTGATGATAATATTGTAATTCGCAAATTAATGATTGGTAAATTAATTAATGATAAATTTTCATTACATTGTTATATTTTTAACAGTTGGTTTACTGTCGCTGAAGAGTGTGTGTGTGTTTGTATGTGACAGAGAGAGAAAGAGAAGAGAGAGAGGTGCGGAACAATCCACATCATCATTTTGCCGACCTATTTAAAAATGAATATACGTAACCTCTAACGCAACACAACGCTATGCGAATGTTCAACCACCAGCAAAGTTATTAGGAACTTTTCTTTTCATTAGTTTAATACTTTTTACCGTAGTTGAAGTAAAGGCGCTTGCACAGGCAAGTTACAAGAAAAAAATACTAATTTAAGCAAGTCCCGGAGCTTTTTGCCGCGCCGTATACACTTACAGAATGCTTTAATTAACTTACGTAACTGAGCTTTAAGCTTTGTGGTAGTATTTGTGATACTGAAGACCTTATATTCTCTAAAATAGAAAGTGTTGGTAGAAATAGATTTTACATCGGAGATTTGGGTAGGTTACATTCCAAAGTAATTAATTTAAATAATTACATTGATATATCTACATACAGTAGTACATACATGGGAGAAATACACTTATTCAAAACTGATACTAAATCTTATAGATAGTTCGTATTTTCAATTGTCAAGTTTATCTTCAAATAAAGATTGATAAGTATGTTTTAGAAATACTTTAATTAATAAGTGTACTATTTTTATCAAACTGTTTGTATCCAATGAATTGAAAATTTCAACGTAAATCATCAACGTGGTGTAATTAGTTAGATATTGGCAGTAAAACGAAAGGCTGTGGGTTCGATCCCCACATAGATACAAATGTTTGTATGATCTACAAGTATTTCGTTTGGGTCGGCCATTGTGGGATTTATTATTATTTATTTATTATTATTATCTTTGATCTCAGTATGGGGCTAATGTTTATGAGACTATACATATATAGGAGGTATTTTTTTTATTCATTATTATTTTAAATAAAACTACAATTGCACATATTTAAGTATAACAGAAACCATTTACAGGTTATTCTGGCTCCTGAGATACTCTTGATCATTATTAATATAGGTAAGCCAATTTATACAAACCAATATGTTTAAAGACTAACATCTATATCATATTCAATATTTACTTCAATAATATATGTTTTATTACAAACCTCACGATATCACAAGTTTTATTCTATTCCAGTTGTTTAAAATGAAATAAAATAATCGGAAATAAAATAGAAACCAGGGTACGCAAAAATGACTTTGATGCACAGACAAAACATACAATACAATGGCAGACAGCTTTTTATTCCCATATTTATAGGATGCTATTCAAAACGAGGTGTCTAAAATATCAAAACTGACAGACCACTGTCAAAGTTTGTTGAAAATAAACGTTAATTGTACGCGAATACACCAAAACACCATTAGATAATCTAGAGGCGAGAGAGAACGAAATTATTTATGCACCGAAATTGAACGGGAAACGGCTCATAAGTCCGTTAACTGTCGACAAGACGAGACTGATTCACTTTCCTAGTTATATTAAGGCTATTTTCATGACATGCACAGTGCAATAAGTGAGAAAATGATGATATATTGTACAACTGGCAATATATTACATTCAAAGTGTACTCTTAATCAATGTTCCTTAGTTGAAGTAATAAATAATAAATAAATAACACCCAACAGTCACATACATAGTCCTGACCCCACATTAAGATCGAGTCTTGTGTCGTGGGTATCAGGAACTACGAGAGACTTTTCGGTCTCACAAACACCCAGACCCGAAATAAATATTTGTGGGCCGCACTAACATTTCTCTCGATGCGGGGATCGCACCCACAGCCTCATGTTTCACAGGCGGCGTTTAACCACCTGCGCCACGGAGGCTGTCAAAGTTTAAAAATTGTCAAGGAGTTTAAAAACTGTTTGTCAATGATCAAGTCATAGAACTATTCATGAATATTTTTTTAATAGTGAAGTCCGTCAATTTACTCGAGGCCAAAATAGTGGACTATCGCCTAAGCCTGCTCAATCAAACTTTCAAATGTAGAAGACTCAGCAGTAAGATAATTTTAAATATTTTTGTAAAATTACTTTATTTGTTATAATCGTATAAGCAATTAAACAGCTCTTATGACAAGTCAATACATACGTGTAGTATTAATCTATATATACGAGTACAAAACAATTTTAATAATACTAAATAAATAATATTAGGCTGATACATACGTGTAAAAGGAACTATATGTATTCATTCGGATTCGGATCAAGGAGTTATTGTATTATCTTACTAATTGAGTAAATACTGGACATATTGAGATTTAAAATATGTCTCAGAATGCCAATCAATGCTTTGTAATGCATGGTATTGTTTGGTGTGGTAACGGTCCATGAGTGGTATCGTTTCCTATCATGTAAACGACATACTCGTCTCGCCATTGATAGAAATAAAAATCATTTTTTTTTTTGAGAGAAATATCATAAACAAAATATGTACATCATCAAAGGCTATTAGACAACAAATCTATTTCACAACAAAACCAACCACAATCCGTTATATACCAACCTTAAAAGTCGGAAATAAAACAACAAAAGCAAAACGAGCTTCGTATTTCAGCACAAACGAAAATAAAATAAATCTCAAAAGCCATTTTAAATTCAGCTTCAAAACAGACCACGCTGTCAAACTGACGGTCGTCGCGAATCACTGCTATAACTAGATTAGCTGGTGGAAAATTCTAGAAATAGAAGAAATCACGAGACTGGCCACGTACCGACAATTAGATAGCTCGGCAGAGCTTGGTCTAATATTAGTCTTCCTATTCAGGTATTGATTCCATCGTAATGGATGTCAATTTCGAAGCTGATTATTATTTTTAAAGGCTGTTTAGGAATTCCTTGGTTTGTAAATACCGAATATAATATTGCTTTTATCTGTCTTAGTTTTTGTACATTATTTTTCAGTACTGTATAGAGCCACAAAGTTATCTGACCCGGTGAGAGAGTCGCTGTAATCGAATTTGGTGTTGCCATTAAAAATAGATATAGCAATAAAGTGGGTAAAGTAAGATTTTTCAATCCCATCAATAATGTCGAGACAATGAGTGGCCCAGTTTCACATGCATGTTTTTTTCCTTCACAAGATTTCTAACCAATCGCTCCCGCTTAAAGAAGTCAAAACCCTTAAAAAAGTTATCTGTATCAGCCCATACACGTCCCACTGGAGGGTACGGGCCTCCTCTGCAATCGAGAGTACGATTGAGGGTAGTTAGGCCATATCACAGGCCATATAGTCCGCCGCGCTGGCCTAATGCGGGTTGGTGGACTTACACAGGTACCATAGAAATTCTTATAAATCGCTTTGGTATGCAGGTTTCTTCACGATGTTTTCCTTCGCCGTTTCAGTGTGTGTTTATTGACTATCAATACACGCATGACTCAGAAAAGTCAGAGGGGTGCCCTGAGATTCGAACCCGCGGCCACCGTGAAATGTGGTTGTGGTCATTGGTGGTCCATTTACCAACAGGCCACCACGCACGTAATGATAAATTTTAGTTTATGATATGAACTTACATCTATTGTACTAGTACGTACAAAGTTCTGTTTTCGTGGAATTTATTTTGAAAAGCTGACAACACAAACTTGTGGCGGCAGCTACCCGATGATACAATTTTTCGAAGGGTATTATTGGTATCTGAAGCAGCTTTTCTTCCTACGTATAATTTAATACCTGAAGTTTAACATTCCTAGCATCACTTTTTAAAGTTTTCGGCAATTTTCACTAGTTTTAAATAATGCAGGAAAAATAAATACATTGAGTAAACAACTAATGGCCGATATGTCAGCGACTGGCAGATAGACTGACATTCCAAATGACGTATTTGTTTCTACTTTTGGCTACCGGGCCAGATAACTTTGTGGCTCTATACAATTGGCAAGAAGAGGTAACACAGAATGAAAAAGGATTTAGTTTTTTTTTTAACTTTGGACTGGTAATTCAGGATTTAGCAGTCATTTAGGAACGTAGTATTCAGACTTTTTGGGAACTTTTGTAGTAAGTACCTTAATAAGTGCCTAGTGTAATTGGTGAATAGGATATTTAAGAGAATAAAGTAAATGTTAGGTTAATAGTTAAAAATATTTTAGTCAGAGGCCGAAATTGGAATTTATTTCGGAGTTTGCCAAAGGCTTTGGTCGCACCTTTGCTTTGTTATTTACTTTAGTATCGCTTACCATCATGCGAACGGCATGCTCGTTTCGCCATTCATTGCAATAAAAAAACCTAGACTAACTTCAATTAGGTTGTGAAGAAACTTTAACATTATCGCAGTCAAATAAAAAATGGCAAAAAACGGAGTAACACGACAAATGAATCAGCCTTGAAGGAGGCACATTAATCTTCGTTTAGACACATGGAGCGTATACTCTTGTCTATACGACATCTATTTACATTTGTGCCTCGGTGTCAGATCTATTTGCGATCCATTTGATGTGGAGGTATCCTGTCACTGTCGATATTTCGTACTGTAAAAACATATTACAATAATATTTATTACTAATAAAGTTACAGCTCTGAGGAGCTCCCATCACACAGTAATCGATGGGTTGAATTGGGACGCGGGGTTAATTGGGAATGAGACTGGTCGAGACTTAATAAATTCTTTATTTCAATTATGCTAAAAAAATCTGAACGGTACGTACGTGGCCTAAAATGCATTACCTTAAAGACCTCAGTAGTATATCGAGGTAGCATGACACAAAACTATCAAGACTCCCTGAAGATTATGTCGTTTATACTAAAAGCGCTCTCATTTTAAAATCTAACGTCTATTATACTCAATAAATGGAACAAGTTGTAGCGAGCGCGCGGCGGAAAATAACATAAGCCGCTTCCAGGGCGTTCCCAACGTTCTTATTAAGCGTTTAAGCCTTGTCGGGGCTTAAAATTCCAACAATAGAGCGTCTAGCAGACTTGTTGGTTTACTCGATAGATAAAAAATCGAAGTTTTCGTCAAATCGAGTGCGGATGAGTGATGTATAATCCCTCGGGGTTATACCGCATCGACGATAATGGAAAACGCCGCTGAAAGCTTTATTTGAGCAGGAACGCGGACATGCACTGATTACTCCGCTGCGTTGATGGAGGCGTGTGTTAATTAAATACACCTACCAGACACTCCAGACCCATTAAAATAGATAGCTTGTTCGTCAACCGTGTCTATCAAATATTTATCTGGCATGGGCTGTGAATTGCGAGTATCTGAATTTGATTGTTCAGACGGAGTGCACTTTGTGTCTGTTCTTCGGTTTAAGACATCGTATATAAGGCAATGCATTCATTAGTCGGCGTTATTGAAATAGCTAGAATTTTTTAGGCAATTGCAGTCATTTAATTATGATTTTGGCCAGTTGCCTGCGTGACATCAACGCATTTGGAAGTAAGCCTATATTATGGACGCCACGCTTATCTAAACAAGTTTGTAGATATAACATAATGGTAACCACAAAATTCTAGAGAACCCACATTAAACTATATAGATTTCCACATGACCTTCACCGTTAAAGATTGCGAAATAAAAATACATTCGAACTAGTATCTCGAATAGCAGGGTAAAGCAAGTAAAAAGGACGGGAAGAAGAGAACAATATAGGCTATCTCACTTACCGAACGAAACACGACAAAAAAACTAGTAAGTTGACATTGATTTCCTGCGAGACAATCGTATCGGCAGTTCCCGCCCTTACATTGATCATCATCAGCCCGTTGCAGTACTGTGGACATAAGCCTCTCCCAAGGTCCTCTCCTCATTTTAGTCGTACTCTTAACTAAATATTATTGTGTAAATATGGAATAAATACTTATTGACTTGTCATAAGAGCTATTTAATTGCCTACATGATCAATAAACCAAAAAAAGTCTGTTATATCAAAATCTGCACTGCTATCGCATTCAGATGCAGTGCAGTGCTTCAAAAATCTACATAAACTGTAACTTTTCAAACGTTATTTGCGTTTCAATAAAGCAATCAGACCGAAGTCGCGGCGCGTTGCTTATGTTTACTTTAAATTAACTTTTCACGCTATGTCATCAGGTCAACAGGGGGAGGCTAGGGTTGGGTGAGGGGTGAGGGAGCCGGGGGGGTGCACTTGCCGAGGGAAATTAGTAACGAGGGTGAGCTTTCTTGCAACGATATTTATTTTTATGCATGTGTATGTTAATGGGTTTATGCTCTTGTGGAAATCTGTGTTGTGAAAATATATTTCTGTTTGATTAGTGTATGGATTGAGTGCAGTTAAATGAGTGCAGGTTCGAGCTAACGTAAATGTGTGGTCTCAAATAAGGGTAGTTATGGAATTTTGTATTCTAAATTATTGTTAAGGTAGCAAAATTTGATATTTATGGATCTTAGATTTTGGGATGTGATGGAGCTCTCAGAAATGTTGTAATATAATTAATTCAATTTCTCGACAAAAAAGGCACTCTCTACATCTGCAATGCAGACCTTATCAAGCCAGAATAAAAATACGAAAAATTTGCATTGGAAATTGTTTTCAGACAAATAACTACCGCAGAACAGATTTGGTTCATACCGCGCAAATTGCAAGCTAAATTGTAAAAATTGCTGTAATAAACAAAATAAACCTATTAGACAAATTGTCTCCTGGATATAAATTTTGTTAAAATTTGTAAACATATACCGATTTTATTTGATAAATAATAAACACGACAACGTACAACGAAATTAGCATAATTAAATTAGCTATTTCGGCGACAGAATATAGTTGGCAACCTCTATACAAAATATGTGTATATGTTAGATTCAAATTGTCAAATTGCAGAAACAACTAAAGTAAGCTACTGTTACATAATTCGCTTCGTAAATAACTTATGATGATTTAAAAAATTCAATACTAAACATAAACTAAATACATAAGGGAACAAATATATATTTGTCAAATATAATTTATATTTGTCCCGGTTATTTCGCCTATATCGCAATGCCGGTTACAAATTCCATGTAACAATACATTTAATATTATACATGAAAACTTAAATATTTGATTACATACTATACTAATTATCCACTAGATGCATGATTCACCAAACATTCCAAATTATACTTGCACACGTCACGAACCGTTAAATTTCAAAATGGCGGCTTATATCCAGAACATTTCCTGCAGCTCAGTCCAAATCGATTATTAGGAAATGGCACGGCGGAACACCATTTCCTAGAGTAGTGTCTAACAGCCGCTGCCAATAAACAAACCCAATCCAAAATTTGCCGTTTTAGATTGACAGCTCAATCGTTTTTCTGATACTATGTTGCCAATAATCAACCTCAGTAGTGAATAAACTATGGCAACATGACAGGAGACCAATCGAAAAGTAGAAAACAATTGACAACAAAACAGATTGACTTCAATCTAATTTTTTTCGATTGATTATTGGCATCGGCCGTAAGCCGGTGTGTGTTCCGTCACCCAGATGTAGGTCGCCTGAATGTCATTTCAGCCGACATTTTACAATGTCATTTCGCAATAAATCTACAGACAATGGAGATCTGCGCGTTCAGCGTTCGAATAGAAATTATCTGTTTGAATTGTTCCTTATGCTCGATGATGACAAGGCGCAATTTTATTGATTTTCCCCTCTTGTTATATTGAACAGGGATATCTACATATTTGAATGATTTTTGCCCGTTCTTTTTTGAGGAAAAAGCTTTGTGAATTGAGTGGTTGAAAAAGTTACTGAATCTAAACAATGTATAACATTTTAAAGATTCAATAAAGTATTTTCATTTTCATTTTTATGTTGTTTAAAAGCGATCGCCTTACAGCTGAAATAAGCCTCACTCAAAAACATGAGTCTTTGCTTTTGCAGTTATCTTTTTTTAGTTTTATCTGTTTTTGTTGATGGATGTATGGTGCTGTATTCGGTGGTTTGGTTCGTAGATTTTTCAACTAGTTCACAAAAGTAGTAATGGAGTTTGAAACAAGAGAAGTTGCTCTAATGGACGGGTGCGTATTCAGATAAATAAAAACATAAGAGTTACATTCACGTTTTTGGATGGATGTCTGGTATTGTGTTTGCTATTTAGTTGGTACAACATGTTTAACTATTTTACAAAGGTAGTTTTGAGTCTCAAACAAGAAAGATTTTTCCTATAGGTCGGTGCCTGTCCTAATAAAAACATATTATATGAATATACAAGGGTGACATTTTTAGCCCTGATAGGAATCAGGGCTAATTTTTTTAATTTAATAGGAATTAAGATACAAGTCTAGAGCCTACGGGAGACTTTTCGAACTTCAGTTATGTGCATTGATTGTGTGCACTATTGATGTGTGATGTCAAAATGATGGGTTTTTCTATAAAGAAGAATCAATGATCTTACAACTAAAACTTTGAGTTCATCGCGCACAACCGCACAGACAAACAGACAAAGATTGTAAAAAATCATTATTTTGGGTTCTATTACGTTAATACAGCCCCTATATGAGATTTTCTCATTTCCCTTCCACGTGCAAACTTCGATCGGTATATACCGGGTATCTCAACACTGCCACCAAAAACGAAGCCGGGTGCTAGTTTTAGTGACTACAAATACAATGCAACTAAAAATTTCACAATGAAACGCGCGATTTTTTAAATATCGTCATTTCTGGGTGGTAAATCCATAGTGTTTGCTAAAAAAATAATTTAAACACTTTTATACCTTAGATTATTTATAAATAAAAGGGTATACACTATTATTTTAGGAAAAAATTTATTTACCACCCAAATATGAACATAGAAAAAAAATAACAAAAAAATTGACGCTTTTTTTTGCAACATTTTCTGTTGCATTGTGTCTGAAGTCGCTTAAACTGCCACCCGGCTTCGTTTTCGGTAGCAGTCTTGATACACCCTGTATGTATATGTGTATACACAGGATCCCTGAAATGCCACCCGTGCGTAAGTATAACCTGATTTTCATTGTATACGACGGTCACTTCCCAAGCGTACAGGAAATCCCTGTCAACAATAGCTTCAAAACCCTCACACTAACTCGTCGTTACTAAATTCCAGTGAATTTCATATTCCACCAGCTAAAACACAATCCACCTGAAGTCCACATTTCTGATATGCATTATATAGTCTCTGAGAGCACGTGTCAGTTTGGGGATTTCTCGAATACCCTTCCATTTTATGACGTATCCACCCGAATGAACGGGAATAATGGAGCAAATAATTGAACTGTGTGGAATTCACAATACGATACGACAATCCATACGGGCTTTCAATTAATACAATGCTTCCTTTATGCTGCATCGGCTCTTGTTGCTATTAGATAATTTTGAATTTATATTGGTGAGACATGCGAGCGAGGTATTGAAAAATTGTGTTTTATAAATGAGATTTGGTGGTCCATTCTCAGAGCAAACAAAAAGTACGTAAATTCTTTTTCGTTCCGCACCGTCAAACTTTGAAATTAATGGCCTGGTTTCTTTCGCCGTGTGAAAGAAGCATTTTAGCAGGCCGGCATAATTGTATCAAAAGGCATGGGACCGCCGTCTGATACCATTCGATACTCTAGACGGCATTTGCGCTTAGCATCAGGTGCAGAGAACTAATTATGCCGCGACAGTTAAAAAAAACATATTTATAAAAATAAAATCCTTTTGGATTGTAAAATATTATGTAAATTAAACAAAAGAGGTTGGTTGTATCAGCTCCCGAGGCTCGCTGAGAAGCATTAGCGTCCCACTTAGTCCGATGGCTATGGACTATTACACTGAAGGTCTGGAATTTTCCGCCTTTCACATCGCGCTTACATTTTCCCCTCGAGTTGAAACGTTCAATTTATCTCACTTAGAACTTATGCGCCAACCTCCCTAGATTACAGCCTGTTCGGTTTTAAAGTGTCGAGAAAAAAGATGCATCATAAGATACGCATATAAAATACTTTGAACATTACACCCATCGGTTTTCGTGCATACTATTTTCCGTGATATTATGAGACTTATTTGCACCATTAAATATTTTTTTCCCGCTTGCGTAATTTATTTATTTTATATTATTTGGAAAATCCTGTTGATTTTCAATTTTTATGCATTTCCATATATTATAGATTTTTTTTTAAAATTAACGGAATGCCTAATATAGATTTTCATGAACATTTTTCTTTGATTTTCGTGATAATAATATATTTTTTAAATATTTTCTTTTGTGGTTGATAGGTACACTATTTAATGTTCTGAATTGCTGACAAAGCGAGAAAAGTTTCTATGTGAAAGCATATCAAACAGACTTATTTTTAAGTTTATATTATAATATTTGATTAAGGTTACAGCAAGTCGCCTGGATGCAGGCCGCTTCTAACAGGTCGAAGTGAAAATCCTTTGGGGAGGGGTATATTCAGCAGGGGACTTTCTGAGGCTGATCAGAGAGAGAGAGAGAAATAGAGTGAAGGTAGGTAAAATATGTTTATATTCCATAATTATTTCAAGTGGAAATTGCATTCAATAATATGCTTGGACAATATATCGAACAAACTACAATTACTTTCCTCAACAACTAACATTTCACAACGACCTAGATTGATAAACTTTGGTGTACTTTTGAGTTGGCATGCATATGCACAACTATGTTTTAAAGCCAGTGGTGGCCGAAATTGCCGTAATTTACATCCACTTACACACACAGCGTGCGTTCTGAAAATACTGCATCCAATAATTTATCTCCGCGCCGCAGCGACGCGACGGTATAATTCACGTCATAAATTAAAAGCGGTGACATTAAACCGATACAAAAACCTACAACATCACGTACGGACTTTCTGTACAATCTCAAGCCGACGAGATACATTTAAAAACGTTTTAAAAGAAAATTAAACCACTTTGGTCGGGATGCACGCGGCGATGCGTTGAGGGTTGCGGGGGGGTTGTTTGAGGGGAGGGGGCGCGGGTGGGTCGTTCCCCCGTCCTCAACCCGAGAGCGAGGCCACGCGGGCAAGTCCGTATAAATATATAGTATTGGAGCGTCATTGAGTGACGTCACCAGCTCATCGATCGCCGCGCCGGATGGCTCCCGGGCGTCTACGACGTGCGATACACAGGCTCGCCGCGATAAGGCAACACAATTTTAAGAATATTTTCGTACTCTATCAATCGATTTTTTTTTGGAATTTCGAAATGTTTTATACTGGAACCCAGTGGGGTTTATACAGTGGTGATACTACATGTTATGGCTAAGGTGACGGGAGACGCCTGCGTCTGGGTTTCAATAACTTTTATTAGGTTTTCTGTACACCTTATAGTCGTCTGAATGAAATTTCTGACTGATAAATTATATTTTAAGAAATCAACAAAACCTATGAAAAGTCGCAATTATAATCCACTCTATTGTTAGAACTTTTTAAAAAATGACATTATAAACAATTGCACAGTGTATATAAAAAATGCTTGGTGGCCTGTTGGTTAATGGACTAGGCCAGCGTGGTGGACTATGCATATAACCTAGACATATGGACTAACAACTCTCAACCGTACTCTTGATTATAGTGGAGTTCTTTGCCCAACAGTGGGACGTGTATGGGCTGATACATTCTGATATGAAAACTCGAAGTTATTCGAACTGCACCTAAGCGTGTCTGCTCGATTCATAGTCGTTGAACAAGGTTCCCCACGACGCTTTATGCGGCCTTATCGGGAGACTAATCGCGTCTCTTTACTGAGAATAACTGCTTTTATTCTTGGAAAATGTACGTTGTGCAGCTGCTCTTTCTCAGACATTTAAAATGGCGGTGTATTGATAGAGATAACTTTTCGTGATAATTAAGCAATATAATAAACTTATCACATCGTGGGACGGAAAATATAAGGCGAAATGTGGGTTTACCTACCCCTTCAGGGAAGATGCGTGAGTTTTTGTAAGTACATTTGTATGTATATATGTATGTAAACTTCATGCCTGTATTCTTAAGAATAGATTTACCACTGATGCCATCAACATTTTAATTCCGCCCCGCACTATGGAGGAGGGCGACAATATCACTAGGGCACAATATTCATGCAAAATTGAGTGCGCCACCTAATATTCGAACCCGTGAAGTCATCAGTATATATTATATATATATATTAATTGGACCGATTTAGGTTATGGCGACCACTTCGACTCGTTAAAGGGCTTGGCGTTGATGCGCCCGGAGATGGCTTATATAGCTGATTTTCGCAGCAAACTCCCTTGCACAAAGTGGGCATGTGAGCTTACCGCTCTCATAATTATTGTAGTGAATAGCAGCGAGAGGACAGCCTTTAAGCTCATTGCGCTTGGCGTCGAGGTCAGCTAAACGCTGTTCCTCAAATTCGTGGATTCGCTTCTTCATAATCTCGCCCCTTTCCAGTCGATGTGATGCCAAACTCTCCCAGCGAGTAGGCTCTATATTGCATTTCATGTGGCGCTTCTGAACATCTTTATATCGAAACCGGTCAATTGCGAGGATATATTAAGGCGCCCAAGCGTTCGCGCATACGCAGGCGCAAACACTCGTCCTTCCCCTTCCCGATTCAGTGCAGGTTGGATGATGTGTCTGGCCAACGGTAACTGTACGCCCTCTACCGTCGCCCTAGGCCATCCACCTTGCCTTGCTGAATCGCCGAGTATATCAAGCCCTTTTGCAATATCAGCATTGGGTCGCCACCCTCGCCGAAACAGACTTTGAGTGGGATAATACTGTCTCGACAGGAGGGGGCCAGAGACAGTAGCAGCTCGGGAAGCCGGGGTCGCATACCCGTATACCGCAATACAACTTTCGGCAGAAGTTGTACTGGTACCCCTGACTCAATTTAATTTAATAATAATAAGATTAATCATAAGAATAAATCAATACACCCAACGTCAATTACATAGGCAATTATTTTATTTTATTTCTTTTAATGAGGGTATAAACTTTTTATGGTCCTGTTCCCGCAGACCCGGGAAAGGGGGAGGGAGGAAGGATATGTCAGGGTGACCGGCCTTCCAGCCTGCACTTGAGTGTTAAACTGAGTCCCTAACGATGATATCCTACGCCGGCATACCGACCAAAACCCCTCCATGGCCCTCTTCGCGCATATAAGGATGACTACAGTCTCTGCTAGCGTGATTCGCTCGGTACTATTCCGCAGTCATCCTATGCAGTTCGAAGACCTATAGTCTCCCCTCTGTCCACAACAGGGCGACACGTACTCGTTCCCATTAGCCCTATTCAGGCGTTCGCCTGGGAATTATTTTTAGGTGAGAGTGTCACCCAAAAGCACCCAGTAATCCCAGTGGTCCCGTTTAGTCGCCTTCTACGACAGGCAGGGAATACCGTGGTGGAATTCTTTTCGTCCCTGTGCCACAGGGCAGAACTACATAGTCCAGATCCTACATTAAGATCAATTAGGTCTGGTATCGTGGGTATCAGAAACTACGAGACACCTCACTCTCATAAACACCCAGACCCGAGTTAAATATTTGTGGGCGTCACAAACATTTGCCTCGGTACGGAGATTGAACCTGCAGCCTCTCATTTCACAGCCAACTGAATCACTATCGATGATATTGTGCATATATTATACTTTATATATCCCCTCGACATTGCAGTATCGTGTACGTATTATGCCAATATACAATACACGAGAACGCCGGTCGAGTAGTTTCCTGTGCCGAGACGTCGATCATGTTACATGCATCAATGTGCTGTGACATCATCCTACCGCTTTACAATGACGTAGCATATGCTGTATACATATACCGGTCACAGGCCAGTCAAAGCGTAATTCAAATTATTAATTATTTTTATATGCATGTAACATGTTGCTTAGTGAAACAAAAATAGCGAAGTTGTTTTGTAAAAATGTTTTTGAAAAATGTTTCTTTTTGTCATATTTTTACAAATGACTTTAAATTAACTTCAATTTAACACATATTCATAGTGACAAACATGTAAAAGAAACTATTTGAATGTAGTTAACGCTTCAATTAATATTTTCACGAGTACAAAATTAAATATTTCTAGTAACTTGTTAACGTTTTATGGTTTTAGTCAACAAAGCATGTATGCATCACATATCCTAAAGAAAATTGCTGTTACCACAGATAAACAGTATAAGAAATGTGCGGACAATTTAAATTGAATGAAGGGTTTACAGGCTGAATTTACAAACATACATACATCAGCCTCTGCTGTCCCACTGTAAGGCAAAGGCCTCTCTACCCTTCTTCCATTCGTCCCGGTACAGTCCTCAATCCTGCCAGTCTTTTTAAACAAAACAATATATGTGATTAAAGACCACAAGTAATAGATATTTGAGCTGATTTCAAACCCTCGCCGTCTTGGCAGTTTGATTCCTCAACTCTAAATAAATACTACTAGTCCAATAGTTTTACTCACAAGTATAAATACACTTTGTTCAGTAACTACCTTGACAGTCGGAACTCGTCAATGATTCTATTTCGATAAGTGTAGCGAGTTCCAAGCGCAGGTGACTGACCCTGAATCGTTGACAGTGGCCATGAACTGTGGTGGTAGTTTATAAATAATTTGGTTCACTACTTTCATTGATTGTCGTTGGCACATTTTATTCCAATAATACGCATAAATAAATTATGTTATGTTTAATGCAAAAAAGTTGGGAAACACGACCGTGTGTGAACGCACAGAATCACTCTAAAAAAAAGTGTTAACAAATGTTTTTTGAAATTTATTTCTATTTTTCATTCTTCTAAAATAGATAAATAACATATAAAATAATTGTATTCAAATAATATATATTTCATTTTGCTGGTACACATTGATTAATTTTCTTATTGACTTGACTAGCAAAATCTTAATAACGTAAACTTTTGAAAACCTGTCTCAATCTCTCTGCAACCACAGCAAAATGACCTGCTGAAAATAAGTCTTTCCTAAGAATTTCCACAACAACCTGTTGGAAGCGGCGTCCATTCAGCAACTTCCTGCATCTTGAATTTGATGATATGACGATAGATTCGCCTCCCTATCGTGAGATGGAATACACAAGATAAAAAGGTAGGTGTTCAGGTTACCAGCGCCTCTGTCCAACACTATACGGCAAAAGGCGTGAGTTTATGTATAGTATGTATAGATCGTGCTCCTATATTTAGATTTATGTATGCGTCCGTGTGAATCAATGCATCTATACCTTTGACATTTCCAGCTTTTGAGCTATGCGCCGCTCCTTCAAAATTTCCAAGTAAAGCCGAGAAACGTCTCAATATCAGTGTATGCACAAAGCTTTGCTCCGTGTTGCCACCAGTGATATTAAATTTAACAACTCCCTCGCACGCCATACGAATTATGAATTTCAATATGAAACTTGTGCGATGCAACTTTGTATTATATTAAATTGTATCTCTCTAAAGGATGAAACACAGAGGATGAAGCATAGATGTTATTATCTAAAGTTTCTGGGTTTTAATAAGTCAATAATAATTAAACTAAGAACTCATCTGTCTCTCAAGATAAAAGCTTGTACTTGTGTATCAGCCCGTATACATACCACTGCAGGGCATGGCCCTCCTCTACTGACGAGAGTACGATTGAGAGTTGTTAGGCCACATAGAAAATGACGCTGCATTTAGATCACTCTTTTGCCATTTATCTGTGATAAAAATACAAAGTGCAAAGGTTTACAAGCATCATTACATTTACGAAGTAGCAGTCAAAATTCTTAGGAGTAGAAATTCTCAAAACGATATCACAATGATTGAAATTTTCTAATTTAAATAAATATATAAGTGTTTAATTTACATTGTTTATGATACAATGATTTTCAAATTTTCAAAGATCGATTCATGAGAATCCTATTCAGATCAAGAATCGATTCAAATAATCATCGGAACTCCATACATCACACCAACTGCAAATAAGACATCCAATCTAAATGTGAATTAGATGGCAAACCCCAAGGAGCTTGTTCTATCTAGATCAGAGTAAGGTTGGCAGGCGTATTCTCGCATCTGGGACCTGATGTAGGGGTGCAGTGACCAGAAACTGTAACACGCTTGATTTGATACCCTTGGATCAGTCAATTTATTGCCATAGAATTATGAGTTTCAACTAAAAACTGGACCTATTATCGTATCATTATTATAGAAAATGTAAAATAACTATTTTTTTTAAATATATCATACCAATTTGACTGCCTCAGACTGCGCAGTTGGTTACGGTATGATTGCAAAGCTTGAGGTCTCGTGTTCGAATCCCGGGTTGGGAAAAGTGATATTGGATTTTTCTGTTCATTATCAGCCTGCAGTCAGGATTTAGTGCCGAATATGTTGGTAGGCTCGCCCCTATCATATCGTGAAACGGAAAATGCAAGGTGTGGGTGTCCTGGTTGCACTACTGCCTAACCCTTCTGGGAAAACGGCGTAAGTGTATATACTTATGTATGTATTACATAAATTGAAGCACCTGTAGATATATGAGATATAAAAATTGTTATCCAGTTACAATCTAAGCGCAAGGTGTAAAAGAAAGTCACTATAATTCATTGTAAATAAAAAAATCGTTTTGCTAACCTGGACCACATGAATCTTTCACTTTTTTAGCTTCTTTTTATCTTCCAGCGTGTTCTTGATCGTCGAAATCGGCGTTAAGTCACGGTTGACCGTGAAAATAAAGCCGACTCACTTTATTTCACTTTGCAAATATTGTTCTAGATTAATGGCAAACTTTCAATAAGCGAAAAGTCTCCAATCCCTACCAATGTCACGTCTCGAGGATCATTTTGTCACTCTAGTAAATCTCACTACTCAAAATGATTATATTATATCGCTATGCGACGAAAAGTCAGTCGCCATTACCCTTGCCAATCTGTTGTTCGAGGAAAAACTATCCAGTAATATTTAAAGCATTAAAAATAAGTTGATTCGCATAAAATATTGGAATTATCAGCATATGAATAGTACTTATTAATGTCCATTTTTATTCTATTTTAAATTTGATTTCAGTGGAAAATTATTTTGAGGGATTTTGTATGGAATATTGTGTTTCCATTGTGCTGTACCGTCGACCACGTGGACCTAGACTTAGGTAGCGAGACGAATTGGATGCCTATTGGAAGGATTGGTCATATAACTACCTTGACCGAAATGTAGGAAAGCCTGAAAAAGAGGTCTTTGCCTTGCAGTAGGATGCTATAGGCTCATAATAATAATAATAATCAGTATTGTGTTTACTTTTTTCAAACCTGATACACAGGAACGAAAAGAAAATTTTCGCGATTGTTTCTCACCATAGTGCACACTCCTACTCTCTCTCTCTCTCTCTTTCTCTCTAAACAAGCCTCTCCCATGGATCGCCACATAGATCAGCGACTAAATACTACCACTCGTATTACAGATTACAGATTATATGGTATTCGTGTTATTATTTGTCCAGAGCGTGGAATAATTATAGCAGCTTTTAGCAATAGTGTAATAAGTTAACGTACCAAATGAACGCCACTTTAAAGGAAGGAATAAAAAGGGACTGAAAGCCCTCTTTATATTACAGAAAAGTCTTTATACGAAGGTGAAAATAATATTTAGCAAAACATCAAGTTTAACGCCCTTAGCAACGACGGCAGCCATTAGACATTTCCAAGGAACAAAATCGCATTAAGTCTTATTTGCCCGGTCACCATGGCAACGATGAAAACCTAAAGCAATTTCCCGTTCAAAGCTCATAGATCAAAAGTAAAGTGGAATTTATCAATAACAAACGTAACTGTTTATTTTTCCATTTCGCAGTATTGCAATCGAAATTGAATTTTACGCCGCGGTAGTAAGTGCTAAATTGCAATGACATTGTTGTGGCATAAAGAAAATATTAAGCGCTCTAATATGGATGTTGCGGCTTCGTTTGTTTTAGTTGGAGTTTTGACGGTTTATTGTTTTGGGAGCTTCAGTACATGCAAGCATGTTCTGCTGACTATATTGTGACGAAGGCTATGAAAAATATTTTCATTGCTATCTGTCCTTTATTTAATGGAACCGTGATAGCTCCCAACTAGATACTCGTAGTCATCATTATTTCACCCGGAACTAAGAGGTTCGCCAATTCGGTATTTGCTGCCTTATTAAGAAATATAATACTTTGCCGAACAAGTCTTTTTTTGTCTTTAATCTTGGTTCTTTTATCTTAGTGAAGCAGCAGATAATAATCCGACATAATTATGTCAAAAAATAACAGATAGTGTCGAAAGATGTCTAGTATATACGCACAAATGTAAAGTAAAAAATAAATATATTTTTTGCTATTATAGTCATATATTTATGATGATGATGATGAAGTCCTCCACGGCGTATCCTTCGACGGCAACATGAGTGAGTGATAGTCATTCAACATGCACTTTAATGGTGAAGAAACACATCGTGATGAAAACTGCATACCATAGCGGTTGTAATAATTTCTATGGTATACAAAGTTAACAATCCCGCATAAGGTCAGTGTGGTGGACTATACGGGCTAACCACTCTCAATCGTACTCTCGATTGTAGAGGAGGCCCGTGCCCTGCAGATTACATTTTCCATCTTTTTTTATACACCTAAGGACGCTAATAAGCGTACGGCCCGACTGATTGTGAGCAGTTACCATAGCCTATAGACGTTTGCTACACCAGAGGAGTCACGCGTTGCCGACCTTGTAAGAACCTTTTAACTCCTCTTTTGAAGAGCCCCATGCTATATATATAGTAGACCGGATCACGAGCGCCGAGAGCACGTTAACCCGTCGACCCCGATTATTGCCAATTAACGGGATAAGCCAGGTTTGAGCTGGTGGTAACTTATACCAAGCCGGTCAGTGGGCTCCAATTGTAACCCAGTTCAGTTCATGCAAAACATAATTATATCCAATAAAATGATTTAAAAAAAAAAAACACTCATAATTGTAATAAAAAGAGTGACAATTTTTTTAATAAATACAAAATATCCAAAATACTGTCAGTTGAACGACTATAAGCTATACTATATCACGTTACGAACTATCCGGGAAATATCGCGGAGGATATCTAGAATCAAACATTAATTCTGACGTCGACTTCAATTTGTTGGTATGTTCAGGTATTTTAGATTAATGAAAATATTAGTTTTATTTCTCTCTTTTCATTACATTTTTGAAGTTGGTTAGTTTTTTATATGTTATTTAAATTTGAATTTTCTGTTGTACTAATTAAAACTAAGAACTACCATTAATTTAAGGCTACTACATGTTTTCCTAGTGAATGCTACACATCTATCACAGAGGCGCTAAGAGAGATGTATCATAAAAAGTTTAGGCGAGCGCTACAAAGCAATATTCCGTCTGAATTTTAACTTTTATTCTACCCAACTATTATAATTATACTTCTTTATTTCGACTAACTAAATAGGTTAGATCGCCGAGACAAAATAGGCAACATATATGCGCAATAGACGCATGACGTAATCTTGAAAGCTTATGTTCAACAGTGGACCAATGCGGGCTTTAGGGTATCACAACAGTCCATAATTTAATATTATAGTGGACAACAGGTACAATGTACGTAAATTGGTTAAAGACCACGAGGTTCTACGTCCTCCAGGTTCGACTTTTAAACCAACTATTAAATCAGAGTTTTAAAAAATCTCGTAATAATTGCAGTCATAAAATCATAATAAAAATCATTCCGTAACGTGCATAAAAATAGTATTGCAAGTGACACAGGGCCGAAATAAAAACCGACGTGAATTTCCAAAATATTAAACACACAACGTCACTGACAAAGCGAAAAGCACGCAACAAATAAAAATAAATTTAACCCATTTGCGCGCATTTCATAAATGTTCCTACATTGTCTATTTAAGGCAGACAAGGCAGTTACAAAAATACCCACAGGCGATATTCAGGCGTCGATAAAAAAGGGAATTAAGCTGAAAGCATTCAGGGGAGGTGGGGGAACGCAGGCTTCCCGACACCGCGACCTGCGAGCGTTAACCCAACGCGTGCATCTACCGCGAAAATATTTTACAGTAAAATTTTTGTCGCTGGTCTCTCGGGCCCGACCATTACGCCCGGGGCAATCATGACGCCGACTCAATTTTATATTGCAACAGTTTTTCCGGACATTGTTCGGAATCGGCGAGGCGGCTTTTTATTTTGTCTGCGCAAACAGTACGGGTGTTCCGACGGCTTTTATTTACAGATTTATGCATTAAAGTATATGCGTTCGTCAGAATGTGCATTGAACGGTTAAACCATAAAGTAATGCCGGTTTCCTGAACAAAGCAATTTAATGAGATTCTGACAGGAGCTGTATTTTTGTGAATACGCTTTACATGAATAAAACCTGTCATATTGATGGAATAGCAATCCCGGACTATCTGGCACAAGAGATATTAACTAGTATATTTAAGTTATTTTTTCTTTTATTTTTTTTAATGTTTTTTTTTATTCTTTATTATTTTCTTCTTAATTGTGTGTTTTTTGTTTCTCTGTTCATTGGATGAATACTTTTATTAATGTAAGCTTATTGCAAAGAATATAAATTTCTTTCTTTCTTTTTTATTTACAAAATGTCATCTCTACTAAGTATATATACTTGAAAATATGCTGTCATTAGTAAATTAACCAGAGACACCAATATAAATAAATTACGCGAGTATACGCTTCACGAACCCTAGGTGTCCGTCATGATGTTTTGCGTTTTGCTGTTTTTGTATTTTTTATGCGACGGCTTTTAATTATCAGGTCCTTTGAAACGATTAAATAAAAAACGGTTTTGCTTAAAATAATTTCACAACTAATCCACTCTTATGATACCACAGTAGATACTAATAAGTGGTACAATTTGCATACATATGAAGGAAATTGCTTGGTTCGTATTTGACATCAAATAATTAAGTCGCCATAAAAGGAATATAAAGAATAGAATTAAAGTTAGACGTACAATTAACGGCGCCGTCGAAGCATACGTAATTAGCTGCATCGTAACCATTAGTGGACGAACTTCTAGCAACTGAACAACTTACATTTTGCTTAACAAAACAATAGCGCAAATGATACTTCGGTACAAGGGTATTAAAACTTGTTGGCGCGGTAGGTCCTACCAACTATTTTAAGTAATGGTAGGTATTACTTATATGAGAGTTCACCTGGGTAGGTACCACCGCAATCCACTTTTCCCGCCAAACAGCAGTGTAAATGCACTGTGACCGATCTAGCTTTGAGAGTTATGAGAAGTGGCACTGTCTTGGCCACATATGTCGCAAAACAATTATAACCCCTAGTCATGGATCCAGGTTCAATTATAAAATTTCCCAAGTATTTTTATTTTCTTTAACAAACGCAAGCGACCGTCAAATACGATATGTCATCGTGAATAGAGCAAAACGACAGCGACAGGTATTGGTTCCCATCGCAGCCTTTTTTATTTAATGAATTTGTACTGGTACGTTTTACTGGTGGAAGGTCTCTGCGATCGTCAAGTGGAACGCACGGCTTAAACAAAACAATCATAATAATTAAAATGAGGAGGTGATTTTCAAAAGGGGTCATCTCCAAATTCACGAATTTTGCACTAATAATGCCAGATGAATCTGCTGAGAATTCTTGACAGTTCAATTGTAGATAAATCCAAATATAAATACAATAAAAAGCCCTCAAAACGCATTTTAAATAGGTGTTTATTTTCAAAAATGGCCTATTCCATCGATGCTCAATTTAAAACTTAGTCTAATCCAAATTGACCAATCACAACGCGTTTAGATTGGGCCGCCATCTTACAATTCCCATACATTATCTGAGTAACCCTAATTTTTTTACTTTCAAAAATGGTCAAATCCAAACACTTATTTTCAAAAATATCCAAATCCAATTCATTTGGTTTCATAAGTAGTCAAATCCAACACTTACAATCAAATGTAGCCAAATCCAAACTGCAATGTCGTTTTTCTAATTAAATACACTGTAAACTTTCATTTACATATTGAAATTCTCACCTCAAACATTAACACTATCAGAATAATGCACTTTCAGCTTAATAACAGCCATAAGAATCGCCTGGCAAAAAATGTACAATATCTCGATTTGTGCAAAAGTGGATTTGGCTAGTATTGAAAATTACCTCCTATTTAATCTATTAAATGTCACAAATCGTGCGTTCCACTTGACTATAGCAACACTCATCCGAAGACGACGTCTGCAGATGCATCTTTAATATGTGGATGAGGCATTACACGCGCTTCCCTAAAGCAAGCTGCAAGCGGTTGCCTAGCAACCATAAACAAGTACAAAAACACTATCTTTCAATAGAGTCGACGTCACGGATGGAAAGCGAAAGTATATCGATTAGCTATCGAGGAAGTTACATGACAGCGTTGACGTAGCTCCGCTCGAGATTAGATTAAAGCTGTACATTGCGCAGTATATATGTAGTGCGGAACGACTGAGCAGTGTACACAGCGCATTGTGTTTGCATCAAGTGTGACATGTATTTACTGATTTGATTACAAACTGCATTGTAACACATGTCTCAATAATAGCGAGATTGCATTAAGGATGGTGATATCGATTCAGCTCGGGTTGCTGGGTATTATTATATATTTTGGATAAAGTATGTTTTATGTATTTGGATATGTGATATGAACTTTGAATGTAACAAAACATTTAGAACATAAATTCTTTGAAATGATTTTACTGGTTTCTACAATTAAGTAGAAGTAAATTGAAACATAAAAATATTTGCAATTAAATCAATCACGATCAGAAAATACGAAAAATAATTTTCGATTTCGCTAAAAATATTTAAAGCGGCACATATAATACTGTGGTATTTTTTAAATAATGCCTTCACTTCGGATTGTTTTAAAAAACCTATAAAGTAACGGAATATTTCATGCAAAATATTCAAGTTTACCAAAACCGACACGAAAAAGCTCAAAAACACTAAAAGAAACCGGAAAACAATAAAATAGTTGCAATGCTACACAATTGCGACGGATCTTCAAATTTGCTACGCCCATTCGTAGAGCGTAGTCGCGTAGCTCTGCGTTCGCTACGCCGACTAAAACAGTCACTGGGCGAACTAGCAAATCCCGAAACAAGACTTGCGCAACGAGTCACTGCGGGTTTTCCGTGTGTAAATTGATAACGATCCACTCGGGTATTCGTGGCGGAATGAAAAATATACATCTAGTTCCATTTTGAGTGTGGTTTAATTAAAATTGTGTTAGTGGGATATTTATGCTCGTGGTCCGATGAAGGTCGAAATTAGAACATGATTCATTTTATTTTTTAAAGTTTGAGGGTTTGAGACTTTTATGTCAAAGAATACCTATTCTGATAGAATCATATGATATTGGTAGTGTTTTTGTTATGTTGTGTTATTTATTAAACGATAGACATAGATAATGAAATCTGTTTTTGCTCAATAGACTTTAACTATGTCAAATCAATTGCTATATAAATCTACGTATTAATATTTATTTATTTATGATTTACTACATCACAATAAAAATAATATAATTCCAAAAAAAAACATATTTTACAAAAAAATATTTTTGCTACACATAACACAAGATTCCCACTGTGGTGACACTTGAATCGCAGATAATCCTGCGAGCAGACTATAGAAATAACTAAGCCATACAAAATCTCCGCTTTAAAAACATCTGCTCATTAAAACACTCGTGTGGTCGGGCGCACCTCCGTCATTAGACGCCTTAATGACGTACACCCGCCCATGGCCCTCTGAACGGAGTGTTTCTGTCTCGTCTTGCCAACGTACTGATTTGTCGGATTTTAGTTATTTAAAATGTATTTTTTTTTTTCACATAAAAAGAACTTTTTAAGATACAAAAAGAAACGAATTAAAACGACCTAGCGACCTTCAAAAAAAAAGAGTGTATTCCCGCCTTAATGGCTGGCAACGCATCACTATACGCAATGGTGTTGAATATGTTGAGAGCGGCGGTGATCACTCACCATACTCATTTACTTTTATTTAAAAAAAAGATACGGAGTCCAAAAGCCATCTCATCATTGATTATCATTTTGGCCGCAATATCTGATTTATTAACGTATACTATGTTTCGATAGTCTTAAAATAAGTTAAGTTCATGTTTCACGCTATTTAGTTGCTATTACCTGCATGCTGTTGAAAACCGAATCTATCTGAGCCGAATATGAAACTATGAGAGTGGGTCTACCTGTCTGTTCTTACAAAAAGACTGATTTGTTACTTTAACTTAAAATGTTTTATTATGGCAAAAAAAGGTTTTTTATCACAAGGATCTATTTTTACCGCGACACACTATTTTAGTAAGCTTTGGTACTTTGCTTATGATTCATTTTGATAGTTGTGTAATAAATATTAAAATTAAGCTTAGAAGCTTCTTGTAACATATTACACTTCCTTTTGAAAGTAATTTCTATTTTCACTATAGTATATCATATTAGATATTTTAGTTTATTTGACTGCCTCGGTGGCGTAGTTGTACTACGGTACGGTTACAAAGCTGAGGTCTCGGGTTCGAATCCCGGGTTGGCAAAGTGATATTGGATTTTTCTATTCATTATCAGTCCAGAGTCAGGAATTTGTGCCCGATATGGCGATAGGCTCGCCACCTATCACATCGTGGGACGGAACATGCATGGCGAAATGTGGGTGCACTGGCACCTCTGCCTACCCCTTCTGGGAAAAAGGCGTGAGTTTATGTATGTATGTATGTATGTTTAGTTTATTTACCGTATTAATGTATATTTATAATCTTTATGTATGTGTATTTACTTCTAAATGACATTATTCGACTTAATCCTTAGTTATTTAATCATCGTACTTTCTTTGTTATTTTATCATTTCGTCAACCCATTTCTTCCATATTTTAGTCACTCTATTTTCTTGTCGTCCATCTTAAGGTTGTCTGGTAGACATGGCCGTTTTGCGATAAGTCCGTCAATTGTTAGACAAAGTATATTTAGTTCCTAGTAATTTTTTTTATCATGCGGTGTACAATAAAGTTAATATTAGTATATGATAGTGAAAGTCAACTACATGTCCTTGGGATGGATTATACTTTAAACTAGTACCTCGCCTTATCTTTGGACTGACTTGTAAATTTTCTAGCCTTTTTACTGAGAAAATATATTAAAAAAGAAGGTATAAATAACATTTGTACAACTTTTAACATCTAAGATAAATATATACACTACTATTATGAACCTTCTCCACAATTAGCAGGTATTGAAAAGATCAGTGGCTATTTAAATACTTTTCTTTGTTATTTGTTAGACTTGAAAGTTCAGTTACGCCTTTTTAATGAGCGTTTTCCCTCGGAGATATGATATAAGATTATCCCCTAATTTTTATTAAAGATCTCATTAGCATCTATGAAAATAACCTAGATTTTGATAATCTGAAAATAATAAGGATAAACTACCTTTTTAATTATGCGTAGAGATGCTGTTAAAAAAATGGCCACGCTCTGTGTAAAAATATTCTTAAAAATAGATTATATTTCATTTCAATAGTGCAGAATAGAAAATAACCACTGAAATCAACATTTAGCACCCAGACAGGACCATAAGTATTTTTTATTTTGCGATACTGTTAATTAAATTTTGTCTTTAGTTAATAAAATGGATTCGTTTTCTGTCGCAGTCTTAATATACCAGGACTAAACAGATTTAAAAAATGACGCAGAGACATCGTGATTCGATACGTAGTCTTACCATATAAGATTAGAAATAACTATTGGACATATTGAGATTAACATCTTTTGTCTCAGCATGGTGAGCGCAGTGGAATGCCAATGCCTGCTTTGTAATTCAAGGTGTTGTTTGGGTTTGGTTACTCTTCATGAGCGGTCGTCTCGCTTACCACCAGGCAAACGACATGCTCGTCTCGCCATATAATGCAATAAAATAAAAGTGGCTATTACAATCGTTGGGGAAGGTTTTCGTTTAGCAATAAACTTCCTGTGGCTGAAGAGGAAGAGTAAAAGAAGGAATGAAATCCGAATTAAGACGGGAAAACCTCCTTCTCACAATTAAGATTTTTATTCTTTTATTCCTCTGATTAGTGAGACGAGCATGCCGCTCAATTGGTAAGTGAAACGACTGCTCATGAACAGTAGCAAAGCCAAACAACACCTTGAATTATAAAGCAATGTTTCGGATCCTACTGCCCGCGTCATCCTAAGACATAAGATGTTAAGTCTCCATATGTAAAGTAGTTACTCTGACTACAATATATTTCAACCACCGAAACACAACTGTGCATTTACACTGCTGTTTGGCGGGATAAATATATCTGAAGTTCTCATTGAATAAATGTCCATGTGATTGATGTGCAGCCATCGTCGCGGGATTGCGGCGCGCAATAACGCTAGAATAACCAGCCATTTTGCGTACACGTTGCCAAAATTACGAGTCAGTGTGTACGTGTGTGTGTTCTACTTTTTGGTTAAATATATGGTTTATAAATAATATTAATATGATTAAAAAAAATAGTTCACATTTAAGATAGAATATACATCATAGGATCATAAATCCATGCGTGATATCGCAACGAAATCTTAAAAATCAGTCATATCGGACCTGTTTTAGTCATTCATAATTTATGTTTTTAGTTTAGGTACATTTTTAGCATTTTGTATCCGTCCAATGCTAATCAGGTGGCCACTTTCTCGGATCGATGTACATGAGACTTTGCCTCGTATACTGAATTGAAAAAAATGTATGAAAGGTGTTATAAAAATCGATGAAGCGAAAGTATACGGCTTTATTCACTAACAGTTTTAAAACCTATTTAAGTTGACGATTTTTTGTCTTCTTCGCTCAAACTGAATGCATTAGTCGTTCGAAAGGGACAAAACATTCCATAACTTAAACAGGTTTTAAAATTATCTATGAATATAGTTTTTACCTTTTTCCTACCCTGGAATGTGGTGGTTATGTTTATGTACACAAATAGATACATAAACTCATGATTTTCCCCAGAAAGAGGTAGGCAGAGGTTTCCCTGGTAGCAACCAGAACATCCACGTTTCGCCTTGTGCATTCCGTCTCACAAAGTGATCGGAGGATGTGATATATGTGTATATAATGTAAAAATATATGTTTGCACGTTTTCATCACTACATAGTATAAAACATAGTCGCTTTCTCTGTTACTATGTCCCTTTGTATGCTTAAATCTTTAAAACTACGCAACGGATTTTGATGCGGTTTTTTTTAATAGATAGAGTGATTCAAGAGGAAGGTCTATGTGTATAATACGTGCATATTATTGTAGAAAAATCTACATGCACCCGGGCGAATCTGGGCCGGAGCGCTAGTATATTTATATAAATAGCTACCACAACGTGTTTGCAACGGAAAGAACATCGCAAATGTTAAACGCGACATTACGCGACGGAATATTTTAAATACGAGTGGGTGTGAATGGACCCAATTAAAATCATCGCGTCAAATCCGCTCGCCTCGCAAGCTTTAATTAGGGTATAAATTACCAAATGGATAATGATACAGACGTGGCCTATTCAAAGGTTTATAGACTCAAGTTATCAAGTTAGATTTTTTAATTCCACCTTCTTGAATAAGGCCAGTCTGATGGACCCCTCAAAATAAACCCTGTCAAACAATTGTCTTTCTTCTCTCTTTATCAGCTCATATACGTCCCACTGCAGGGCACGGGCCTACTCTACAATCGACAGTACGATTGAGAGTGGTTAGGCCATATAGTCCACCACGCTGGCCTAGTGCGGGTTGGCGGACTTTGGCGGACAAACAATTGTAATTGATCTTAATGTGGGATCAGGACCATGTTATATGTTAGGTATTTAATTTATCTACATATACCAGAAGTATATTTTTATGCAATTAAACGAAAAATAAAAATAAACGTCAATCCTACTAATATTATTAATGTGAAAGTTTGTGTGTTTGTTACCTCTTCAAACTTAAACCACTCGACAAATTTTGATGAAATTTGGTATGAAGGTGTCTGACATCTCGGATTAACACATAGGGTACTTTATATCCTGACAAAATGAAGCATCCCCGATGGATGTGCATGAAATTGAAATATACTCGATACTCATATAAACTTAAAGGAATTCGATGGGAAGTTTAGAGTACAGTAGTAACAATGAGTATACCGGGTATATCAAAACTGCTACCGAAAACGAAGCTGGGCGTTAGTTTTAGTGACTTCATACACAATTCAACTAAATTTTGTGCAAAAATTTGTAACGATTTTTTTGTTTTTTTTTCTATCGTCGTATTAGAATAGTAAATCCATAATTTCTCTTAAATAATAGTTTACACCCTTTTATTTTTAAAGACGCTATGGTACGTAAGGCTATAAATAATTATTTTAACCAAAAATTATGGATTTAACACCCAAATTCGACGATATTTATAAATAATTTTAAAAAAATCGGGTTTCTTTGCGAAATTTTTAGTCACATTGTGTTTGTAGTCGTTAAAACTACCACCCGGCTTCGTTTTCGGTAGCAGTCTTGATATACCCGGTATTTTTGGTAAATTAGAAATTTTTTATACTGTTATCAGGTGACATAGTTTTGGTTCTATAGTCGACTTGGATCAAAAAGTATCTGAATCCAGACAAAGCCGGGCCTGCCCGCTAGTTAAACATATTTTAAATACGCAGCCAAATAGAGAGGATTGGGTCTGCCAGTAAATGAATAAAATGAAATTAAAATGTGCTTTCATTGCAAATGTAATCACACGAATGTCTTTTAATTACAATATTCTGAAAAAGATTAAATCGAGCGTTCGAGACTTTCCGTTTTATATCTCATATTCGGTATCGAATAATTAAATGTACAATAATTAAAGTCGGTAATATTTTTGCGCTTTGCGTGTTAAATGTAATATAAAGCCAGAATTTTAAAGGATTACGGGCGACACGGGCTTCTAAGTGGGCACACATTTTAGAGAAACCTGTTCCATGTATGACTAAGATTTAGTATACTTGATTTACTAAGCAATGCTTCGCATTCCAGTGCGCTCGCCATCCTGAGACATAATGTGTTAGGTCTCAATATCCAGTAGTTGCTCCTACAATGTCCTTCACACCGAAATACAGCAGTGCATTTACACTGCTACATTTTTACTTTTATAAAAGCCATCCCATGCTTGTCTGTAAAGACATTGACTTCGAGCGATGAAACAAATTGTACTTTTATGTTTGTGATTTTCGTTTTATTTGTATTGTTTTGTGTGTAATAAAGTGTATAAATAAATAAATATATTTAAAAGGGTATGCAGAGCCAATTTTGGATTTGCAATCTTCCATGAGCGATCGTATCGTAAGCGTATGGTAAGCCATCAGGCGAACGGGATGCTCGTCTCGCCATTCAATTCAATAGAAACATGCATTCTTATTTGTCTCTCTCTTCATCGTGAGCCACAGGGAGTTCATTGTTTAACTCTCTCTCTCTTTTCAGTCAGAATATAGACAGCGCCCAAATTTTCGTAGAGACTTGTTGGAATTGCATTATAACATTAATTAATGTTTTCACAAGTTTCGTAATATGCGGTGGACTAAATTGACCGCACGGTTCAATTCACACTCATTGGCTTTATATAAAAGCCAAATAACAGACATTATGGTGGACTAACTTTCATGTATTCCGTGGGGTTTAAACTGTTATAGAACTTATCCAAGTATTGTAAATAATAAATACACCCATCAGTCACATACATAGTTTTGACATCACACTAACATCGAGTTTTGTGTCATGGGAATCAGAAACTACGAGAGACCCAGACCCGATACAAGTACTAATGGTAGGTCTCTCTTATGGTCCCACTGCAATGTCTTTCTCTCGCCAAACATTAGTGTAAATGCACTGTAGTCTGCCGGTTTGAAGCACATTTTATGCAGAGTAACTACTGGGCATATTGGGACTCAACATCTTATGTCTTAAGATAGCGAGCGCTGTGGAATGCCTAGCATTAATTTTTAATTCAATGGCGATGTTTTGTTTTGCTGCCGTCCATGATCTGGCGTATCGCATACCATGGTGAATGGCATGTTCGTCTCGTTATTCATTGCATTAAAAATGACACTTATCTACAATCGAGAGTTCCCTTGATTTGCACATCCTACCTGTTGTAGTTCAGGTTGGCACGAGCCAGTATCTAAGCGAACAAGAGCCAACAATTAACAAAATCAAAATCACGAAACGTATTAAACAGTAATAACTAATAAACTAACATTAACACGTCGGCGACGTAATCGATTGTACAAAATTAATAGCGCTCGCTTGATGTGGCGTGCTGGGAACGCCTTATAAAACATTCACCCTGACATTACAATTGCTTCGCTTTGTAAAGTGTTTAAAGGGAACCTTTGCTTCGTTGATTTGACAATTTAACATTATATATTCATTATATTATGTAAATGGTACACAAGAGACAATAGAACGCAGACACTATTATATAAATATTCATTTTAGTGACCTTTACCTACATAAGCCAGCAGGTTTGTGTGGAAATCCCTAGGGAAGCAAATTTCTCCTCTAGGAATGCTGAATATAGGTTCTGCAGTAGATTGAATGCAGATGAGGAGAGAGAGAGAGAGAGAGAGAGAGAGTCCTTAGCGACATGTAGATACGAAATCCTTGAGCCTGTGACTTTTTGTTTTTTTTTATTGCAATGAATTGCGAGACGAGCGTGTCATTTGCCTGATGGTAAGGATGGTATGGTATGGATACGTCAGGTAACCTAGAGTAAAACCAAACAACACCATGAATGACAAAGTTAAGTCTCAATAAGTGCAGTGGTTAGTTTGGCTGCAATGTCCTTTAAACCTGAACAGTGCTTTATATTGTTGTTCAGCGGGAGAAATGGACATTGCGGTGGTAACCATCCAGGCGGGCTTTCGCATATGAGGCATCAATCAATAGTATATTGGACTGTCTGTTTGGACGTCCGTTAACGGACATACTAATATAGTAAATGAGTATATTTAAAAATAGCTCTCCAAAACTTTCTCTATAAACATTCATATGACATATGTATATATATAAATATGTAGACTCGCAGACTACTGCATTAACCATTACAGCAGTATCGTTAATTTTTGTAATCATATTTAACGTCAACATGACTTATTTAGTAGCTAATAGGGGCGCAGTTAGTGACGTCATATAATATGACGTTCCACTAGAACCCAATTAGAGGGGTCGACACGAGACAGTTCATGTTGATTGACTGCATTTAGTTTTATTTATTCATTGTAAGCAGTGGAAAGTATAGAAGGGGCAATATTTTTAGCTCATAGATTGGCTATATGTTGACAGCTGCCGTGGTGTTGTGAAAGAACATCGGTTTCAAACCAAATAAAATATTTTGCGTGATCTTTGAAATTACATTGTGAGTTTGGGTTGTGTAAGGCCAAGGTCACTTCGTTTTTAGTAGTTTGGAACGTAGCCTGAGTAAGATTTGTATAATTTTTGCCTGTTTTTATTTAAATGCATTAATTTCTTGAAGTACCAGAAAAAATAGGTTACATTTGTACCATAATTTGGACATTAGTAGCATATACAAATAATATAATATAGTGACCTTTGACCCTTAAAATCTAGGGCTCAGTCCAAAAGTCCACCGTCCTATTCGTGCCAGTTTATTTATTCAAGAAACAGTAGTACTTGAATAGTTAAAATCTTTTGTTTTGTAAGGTGACTAGATAGTAAAACAAAAGAAACGCCGAGTTCGCACTATAAATATATTACAGTGAATATACTGGGTATATCAAGACTGCTACCGAAAACGAAGCCGGGTGGTAGTTTTAGTGAGTACAAATACAATGCAACTAAAATTTTCACAAAAAAACGCGACATTGTTTTTTTATGATTTTTTAAATATCGTTTTTTTTGGGGGGTAAATCCATAATTTTTGCTAAAATTATAATTTAAACTCTTTTATACCTTAGAGTCCTTATAAGTAAAAGGGTATACACTATTATTTTAGGAAAAAAATAGATCTACCATCCAAATACGACCATAGGAAAAAAATAACAAAAAAAAAATGTCGCTTTTTTTTTCAACATTTTATGTTGCAATGTGTCTGAAGTCACTAAAACTACCACCCGGCTTCGTTTTCGGTAGCAGTCTTGAGATACCCTGTATGCTGGGTGTTCTGGGTTCTGGGTCTCAAAACGAAGACAGGTAATGGCACTAAAGATACATTTGATTATGAATGGGAAAAAATCGATCTCGGTGAAATATAGAATGAAAGATGAATTATGACGTCATCATCTCATCATGCATAATTTAAAAAAAATAGTTTATAGTCTTCGCAAACTAACTAGTCCACTTTTGACGTAGATTTAGGCGGTCCCATAGGCATCCAAATGTTCATAGCGCAGCAATACGCCATTTTACATCAGACGAGTTGTTCTTAACTGTCTATCTTCAGTCATTTATTTTTTAAATAAATAATTAATAATCTGAAAGTTGATCCTGGCATCGGCCGGGATAAAACAAGCTTGAAATATCACAATTTTTTGTCGTGTCTATCTATATGTTTCATACGTCTATAGTATAACACCTGTCAATGTACAATTATAGCTAACTCCATATTTTGTGATATTTTATTTTAGTGTCTCTTTGTCGTAATGCTGTCACATTAGAATGAAGGCATTCGCCAAGAGTGAAAATGAAAATTCGAGTAGATACATCATGGATAATGCCTCCGAATAGGATGCCTGTTTAAATTGAATGGAAGCAACTCTTTGTATTAAAATATTATGGCGGAAACATACTACTGAAACGCCACGCCATCCGACCCGACACGACACGTGTGGAAGCAAATCAAATCGTAGTATTTTGTATCACCAGAACCACACTACAAACATGCCACGTAAGGTAACCTCTTGTATTCGTAGTGTGATTCTGGTCATAGTTTTTTGACAGCCTCCGTGGCGCAGTCAGTTAAACGCCGCCTGTGAAACGAGTCGCCGCGGGTTTGATCTCCGCACCGAGAGAAAGGTTTGTGCGGCCCACACATATTTCTTTCGGGTCTGGGTGTTTGTGAGGCCGAAAAGTCTCTCGTAGTTCCTGATACCCACGACACAAGACTAGATCTTAGTGTTGGGTCAGGACTATGTATATATGTGACTGTTGGGTGTTATTTATTTATTTTATAGTAACTAAGATTTGATTTGATTTAACACGTGTCGCGTCGGGTCGGGTGACGTGGCGTTTCAGTAGTATATTTCCGGCCTATACGTGGCGTGTTGATCAACCGACGGTTGCCATTTAGCAAAGGGCGACGGAAAACGCCAGTTTGTAGCGAACCTTGACCGAATTAATGAAAGGGCCAAACTGAAAGTGGCAGTGAATGTCGAAAGAATCAACTATGAAGTTCCAAAACAGGTGGGTGAAAAGTCACCTTGTGCTCCTTGCGCTTTGTTGCCCAGAAGGCAGAGGTAGGCAGAGGTGCCAGGATATCCAAATTTCGTCTAGCATGTTACGTCCAACGATGTCATAAGGGTGAACCTATTGTATCGTCATCTTTTTAGTACTGACATTACAAGAGACCTTAAAGTTGGTGGTAATCCTACCCACATTGCAAACATCGTAATTAAATAAATAAATCGATAAAGACACCCAACAGCAACATACATAGTCTCTTTATTATTTTTTAACGAGACTAAAGCTCCTGTAACCTGCCTTCCGATACCTCGGGGGGGGATCAGAAGGGGCATGTCGGGGTCTCCGGCCTTCCAGGGTGGCGCGTGAGGACAACCGTCTGCACTGCGCTGATGTTGCATCCAGGCTGGGTCCCTACCGAGATCTAAGAAGATCTTTTGCCAGCATACCGACTAAAACCTCTCGGTAGCCATGATTCCCATTATGGGTGATGTGGACGGGCGAGTGGCGCTCAGTGGACTCGCCGTGCTGCCCGGCGCACTGCCAAATATGGCTTCTCACATCATGGGAAGGCGCAGATGCCCCCACTTCGGACGCCCATGGCGAGATGAGCGTCCGCGACAGATACGAGGCCACAAGTTCTGCCGCCCATCTCGGAGTCGCTCCTGACATGAGCGCACAGCCCCCGCTGTGTGCTCAGCGACCCCGATTACCCCTTTTAGTCGCCTCTTACGACAGGCAGGGGATGCCGTGGTGGAATTCTGACGCCCCTTGACCACTGGGCGGACATACTTAATGCTGACCCCACACTAAAAACGAGTCTTTTTTCGCGGGTATCAGGAACTACGAGAGACTTTTCAGTACACCCAAACCCGAAACAAATACCTGTAGTTCATACTAATGTTTGTTTCGGTTCGGGGATCGAACCCGCGGCCTTTTGTGTCACTGCCGGCGTGTAACCGACTGCGCCACGGAGGCTGTCTAATTATTGCGGAAACGCAACCAAAGTGACACAGGCTCTATTTAAGGCTTGTTTGGTGGCTAGAGTGTAAAGATTTTAACAATATAAAATAAAATATACAAGTACGGAAAGTCTTGTACGAAAATCGAATTGACGAAACTATACTGAGCTTTTCTTTTCTATCGCTATCATATGTTGATAAAGGGACCAGAGTAGTAGGTCATCCGATCATTCATGTTTGAAATGGGGTGCGGGAAAGAGAGGGGAGATGCTGTTGTCCTGTTCCCACCGGGGTGCGGTTCGCGCCGTACCCAGACGAGCTTTTCGCGTGGCCGCCAAAATGAGGATCGATTTTAAACGGCCCCGCGTGCCGGTATAATTCGTACTATAATTTGAGAACTGTGATAATAATAATTTTACATTAATAAATGTTAGATACATGATACTAAAAATCAATAAGTGGGTGACTCTTTTCGTACTAGGTAGAGTTATTTTTGCGAATACTGTCTGTTGCAAGACAAACATATTTTGTTAAAGTCGATATGCGGCATTGAAAAAATCATAAATAATATCGTACAGATCAATTAGAAAAAAATCTTCATAACATTTACCTCTACCATATCCCTTTTTCACTCATCAATCCAATCTATCGTTTTTAAATTAAATAAAGTTGCGGCGGAATATTCTAAACAGTCACCGTCATCTTATTCAAGAGCAACATATAGTGAAAACAAAATTACGCAGCGCCATACATATTAAATAATATTTAAGCGTTATAGAGGGAACAAAGGGCGGGAGAGGTAAGGGGGGGAGAGGGGAGGGTCGTCGTTTTCGCCTCTAACCGCGGTCGATGCCACTCCGCTTTCGGCCCCTTAGCGAGCTCAATACGCATCACGGTTGCGTAACGTTGGCTCAAAACGACAAACGCTGGCCAATGCTTTTTATAGTTCACGTGACGTTGGGCCAACGTTAAATCGAATGTTGTTGGGTAACCTGCGTGGGACTTTTCGGCTTTTGACATAATTTTATGTTCTTATTAATATTCTATAGTTTTGCATTCACGAAAGATTTTTAGGTTGCCTTAAAATATAAGTAATAAAAGGCAATACCCATCTCCTATTCGTAATAAAAACTTATTATGAATAGAGAACATTAATTTAGAATAGAGTTGAATTTTAAAAATATTGATTTATGCGGGCTTGGTACACCTTCTTTATAAAATTAATTAGTCGGTGAAACTCACCGTATTATAACAAAAAAATCTCTGAGTTAGGTATTGCGAAGCTTGTTACATTAGTCTAATACTCGGGAATAAGACTATACTTGTATATTTAACCTTATTTCGAAAAGGCAACGTTATTTTATCGAACGTCAAATTATGTTTCATTATATTTTTTGCACACCGAAGTCAACAATAGAATAAAAAGTACATATAGTGTTGTTCTTTATCAGCCCAAAATATATACAGGCCTCCTTTACAGTTGAGAGTTCGATATAAAGGTATTTCGGCCATAGCAATTTTCATTTATGATGCATCATGTTATAAAATCAACCAATTAAAAAAATAAAACCAACTCTCCGTAATTTAAGCATTTCAAGCATCCAATTCCTCTAAAATATATTTGCATAATTTAAGAACTTTAATCACCACACAATTAATGTAAGCATTAAAATCACACAAACCTTCGCAAACCAAACTATTCTAACGTAAGGCTTTTTCGCATGAATTCCCTTTTCCAAATTCACATTGCAGACAATTTGCGCCGTGGTCAGAGCCTTCAGCGGCTGACCGCAGCCAAATAATTAACGTACAGCGCTTCAGCGCTGGTTACTCATTCAACAACGCTTTACAACCGCTGCCTGCTGAAATTAATTGGAGAATTCTAAGCTATAAGAGAATAGGTACTTAGAAGCTTAACGTTGGTGACTTGTTGAAATTGTGTATTGAAAATTACAGTGAAGGAAAATTCATTATTTGGGTGATCGAAAAAGACTCATCCAATTTTTTATAGGTCATCATCATCATCATCAGCCTATACTATTGTCCACTGCTGGACGTAGACCTCCTCAAAATGTAGTCATTTCACCCTGTCTTCGGCCTGTTGCATCCAGCATCTGCCGGCGACCTTTCGCAAATCGGCAGTCCACCTAGCTTTAGGGCGTCCTACATTACACTTGCCAAAACGCCTTTACCCAGCGGTTGTCGGTTCTTCAACAGATGTGGCTAGCCCACTGCCACTTCAGCTTGCTAATCCTATGTGATATGTTTACGACTTTGGTTCTCAGTCGATAAGATCGTTACGGATCCTATCCTTCAAAGAGACTTCGAGCATAGCACGCTCCAAAGCTCGCTGAGCGACTTTAAGATATACCAGTTGTACAGTAATTACTTACACGCGGCATAAGATTTGGAATATCATGGTTACAGTTTGGTGTATTTACTTATTAACAAAGAAATATCCAGATAACGGCATCTGAAGGACTAAGTATCTGGTAATAAAGAAAAATACATTACTTTCCTTAATAATCAATGAAATCGAGCCTCATATTCCCCGACCTCTCTTAACTTTCAATAAATGTGCTAGTTCCACAGACTTCTCAATTCTCAGTTTTGAAAGCTATCTATTTCAGTTTCCGAGTTTATTGATAAAACTGGCAGAGTGAATGAGGCTTGTTTTTTTTCTTTGTTTATCCGTCAGCCCTAAAAGAATAAATATTGCACCCTCCCTCCGCAGTCGCGTCAATACTGAGAGACGATACGGATGTTTATTATTGTGCTCGCTCGGTTGACTAAACAAGTTTGATTTTGATAAAATAGCAATTTCTTCATTCATTTTGAGAAAAATGTAATACTTGTTTCTGAAATAAAGTAAACTCAACCCAATCACAACTTTAGAATTGTTAACTTGGAATGATAACTAACAGTTTTTTTTTTTTGAAAATTGCTTGTTATAACCCGCACTGCTCAAGTGTGGTGGTCACTGGACTGTATGGCCTAACCCCTTTCAGTCGCACTCTCAATTTTATAGCAGGTCCGTGCCCTGCATTGGGACATATATGGGCTAATACAGATACTTTATTAAGGTTAAACCATATCATTGTACATTGTACTACATTAAAGTACATCGTGCCAGAAAAATACCCTAAATAAATAAATAGGCCCCATAATATGCCTGAACGACATGAAAATATTGTGGACTTTAAATAGACATCGCATTGTTCAAGTTATTGGTATACAGGGTTAATCAACCGAGAAGATCTAGATTCTATTCTGGTTGGCCAATTGAGTGCATGATTCGATATCCGGAATTGGTTAGGGGACGTGAATATTGTTAGAGAAATGGCGACTCGAACAATATTTCTGTAACTATAAAAATATGGGGTATTTTTTAAATAAACCAAATCTTTGTTTCTTTATCAGCCCGTTAAGTTTCACTGCTGGAAACCATCTCTAGTACGGTTGAGAGGGGTTATGCAGTATAGTATTTAGTACAGTAATAAAATAATTATTTTAATTAGGCTGATGAAGATAATTGTTATATTCTTTCTCCCACTTGAATCCTCAAGGGTCAGCAATTCTAGTTGTTCGCCAATAATCTAATAATTTAAAGAGCTTTATTGCAACAGCGAGGCAATGGAAATACGCCCGTTTGATACTGCAAGAGCGCGGTCCTACAAATTGGCTACGAACATAATTGATTGAATGTCTGAAGTGATTTAGATCATTAAATTGTAAATACAAGTAGGATATTGGGAATAACAAAAGTTGATATTTTTCCTGTTTATATGTATAGGAACTGGTTATGACTGAATAGGCAGGAATAAAAAATAAATATTTCTTATTTTGTAACATAAGAAACAGGTTCATTTATATACCGTTAAATTATTAATAAATATCTCCAGCAGTCATAATTCAAAACCCATTTTAAGATAGCAGTCTGGTATCCATCCATTCAAAGGAAGTCCACTGCTGAACAAAAGCTTCCCCCAATGATTTGCACAGTAACCTGTTGGAGGCAGCCTGTCTATTTGTGTCGCCATTGTGGGGGTATTTGCCGTTACTCGCCACGCTTGGCAGGCGGTTTGGCGAGCGCAGTAGGGGACTAGCGTTAATGACGTTGCTGCCTGTCATTAACCGGGGAAAGGAAATAGTATTTGTAGGTAGAGGATGTTATAGGAAAGGAGAGTATGGCCTGTGGGAGTGGATACTGCAGTCACGGAAGGGAAGTTAGGGTGACTGCAGTAGCTCGGGGGCCGAGGTCGCGTACTCGTAGCACCTATACTAGGACAGGCCATGACCACTAGATAGGAGCATCCATGACCATACCAGTCTGTTATTACAACCTAATTGAGGCTTGTTTTCACAAAAGCCGAGGCCTGCCAGCTTTCACTTGACAAAACTCGAGCTTAAAGGTAAAAATTAAATTCAGGTTCATTGATAAACAATCAGATTTGAGGCAACAACTTTTTTCTCTCACTCTCTCTCTCACTTCAGCCACAGCAAGTCCACTGCTGAATACAGGCTTGCCCCAAGGATCTCCACATCGACCTGTTGGAAGTGGCCTGCCAGCGACTCTAATAAGCTTCTTTTTAACGAGGGCATAAACTATTTATGGTCCTCTTCACGCAACCCCGGGGGATAGGCGCAGGAAGAATGGCTCGGGGTCACCGACCTTCCAGCCATGTTACTGCCGAGCTGAATCCCTAATGCTGATATCCTACGCCGGCATACCGAACAAACCCCTCGATACCCCTCTTCGCGCATATTAGGATGACTGCGGTTTCTGCTAGCGTGATTCGCCCGGTACTATTCCGCAGTCATCTTATGCAGTTCAGTGACCTATAGCCCCCCCCTCTCTCCATAACCATTAGCCCCATTCGGCCGTTCACCTCGGGATTACTTTTTGGTGTGGGTTCCCTCCAAAAGCACCCAGTAATACCAGTGGTCCCATTTAGTCGCCTTTTACGACAGGCAGGGAATACCGTGGTGGAATTCTTTTTGCCCCCTTGCAACAGGGTACGACTCGAATAAGCTACCTAAATAGCAATAAATAATAAATTGTTAATGAGTTAGTCACAGTCATTTTATTGTTTATGAGTGATTCCACTACATACATAGAATATATCCAAAGGAAGGCCACTGCTAAACAAAGGCCTCCTCCAATGAGTCCACAGTGAGTTTTGGGAGTCAGCCTGCATCCGATGTCCCGCGACCTTTATCAGGTCATCTGACCTTACAGTACATATATACAAAGCTAATAAAAGCATGTTAATAAGATGCAACGAGATCGTTAGCTGAGCCGCGTACCGGTCCGAAATAATACGGTATTACTCGGAAAATACTAGGTGGCAGTCGCGAAAACATTTGGCATTTTACTGACCTAATTTTAACTGTGGTTTTAGTCGAATGGTTATCGTAGTTATGCTAATAGAGAAAAATATTTATTCAAATTGGTAAAACAATAAAATGTTTTTAATTATATTGGACAGTCGTGTGGCAACGACAAATGGGTTCGATTTTTTATGTTCTCACCGACAGACATTTTTAATTACCACCAAGCAATAAGCTTCTTTTGTAAAAGACAATACTTTAGCCAATTTGGACAGTATACAGCTCTGGGGGATAGCCCAAATTGCAACTTAGAAATTTCACAAAGGTTCCAAAACAGAATGTTGAGGATAATAGCTGATGCGCCCTGGTTTGTCACAATTGAACAGCCTGATTATGATTTAAACATAACTACAGTGAACCAGGAAATTCTCCATCATACAAAAACATACAAAAATACAATTAAAATTCATCCAAACTTCATGGCTAATGTCATCATGAAAGAACACCCAACAATCCGCAGACTGAAACGAAAGTAAGACACACTTAAATCGTAATAGAGAGATAAAGTAGGATACGTCACAGGTTGTGTACTGAGTACGACAAGCAACAAACCATCAAACTTACTGTTAAATTATCCCAGGAGTCAAAGACCGGAGTGAAAAAAAATGGGTTGTTGTATGGCAACAACAAATTAGTTAATTTTGTCTCGAACATGCATTAATGAAATTTAGTATTTATTGCATATAAATCAACATTTCCCACCAGTCGGTGTGGATTTCCTATAGTTTTTCAGTTTGGCTCGTCAGTCGTAACTGTCAGGCTTTTGCGGTTAAATCCATACGTGGCTAGGAGCTATCTATTGTAGGTCGCTGATATAAAGCATCTATACAGGGTATATCCAGAGTAAGACCGAAAACGACGCCAGGCGGAAGTTTTTTAGTGATTTCAGATACAATACAACCGAGCATACCTATATTTTTTTACTATAGTTGTGTTTGGGTGGTGAATGCGTAGTTTTACATAAAATAATAATGTGCACCCTTTTATTTTTAAAGATACAACGATATGCATTGGTTTAAATTATAATCTTATGAAGAGGTATGCATTTACCACCCCAAACACAAACTTAAAAAAAAAACTTTATTTTTGAAATTTATGTTGCATTGTGTCACTACCGCCTGACTTAATTTTCGATCGCAATCTGAATATAACAAGTATACAGAATGATTCAAAGCGAAACACCACTCTAATGAGATGCGGTCTCATCTACTAGATACATTAACCAACTTTATAATTAATTAATTAATGAACACCGGCCCGCGGGATGAGTTAAATTCACCGACGAATATCAGGATAATCCCGATCAAGCATTAATATTTGTTCATCTGATTGAAATGTTATTTCACAGTTAAATGCATACAACTATTCATTAGTGCTGGAAATGCCTAATGGCGTTCGGATTTAATACGCTAATGCATTAATATTTTATTGAGTTTATTTACGAAAATTACTAATATTATAATCCGTACGTAATTTTGTTTGTTTGTTTCGCGTTTACGCTTTGACTGGTAAATCGATCATTTGCAAATACAATAAATATTAGTCAATAGTCAACGCGTAATTTTTATACACAGACGCGCGTTTTTGTGTATGAATAGACTATTATGATCGTACGTATTCTCTTTACTGTTTACTGAGTAGAAAAATAGAGGAAAAAGTTGAAAGAAAAAATATTTTTTATTACTTTACTATCTACTAATAAAACCATGATATCGCACCTCCTGTTATCATTTATATACTCTCATCAAAATAACCCTGTATTTTCACACACACACACACACATTTAACCGTTAGAGACTGACAGTAAATAGCGATCCGAAATTCCCAGAAAACAAACAGTAATCCTCGTTCAACACAATTCCGCGCTCGCATGTCAGACTAACAAAAAAACCTAAAATAATAAATAAAACAGCATCGGAATACGCTTACAATTTTGCAGATCAAACGAAAAAAGTTATTTGTGAACGCACCCACGTACAACTAAAAGTTCAATTTAAAACGTTTGTTAAAATAGATATAGAATAAAATTGGTATCAATCGGCAACTCTGTAGGCGAGTTATTAACATTATATTTTTTAGATTTTGATGAGAATATTTCAGATAGGTTCAGTATTTAATTAGGTATTTTTTAATACTCTTAAGTCCAGCATTCTAGCATCAGTTCACCTAATGGTAAGTGAGTCATAGATGTGCCAGCCCATGAAATTAGAGAGTGGGAAGGAATAAGGATGGGAAGAAGATTTTGTTTTATAGCACCGATGCTATAACTATTAACAGCTTCGTGATTTTAATTGGTCGCCTGATGGTATGCGATACGACCGCTCATGAACAGTAGCAAAACACGACAAATAAATGCTTGGCATTCCACTGCGCTCGCCATCCTGAGACATAAGATGTTAAGTCTTAATACGTCCAGTAGTTACTCTGGCTACAATGTCCTTCAAAGCGAAACACAACAGTGCAGTTACGCTGCTATTTGACGCGAGAAATAAACATTTAAAAGAACTTAAACCTCTCGTAGTAAAAATGTCAAATATAGGTCGCTTATCTTGCATCCAATTCTCCCGACTATCCGTAGCCACGCTAAATGCAACAGTGGCTTGGAATCCGGACGCGATCAATTTTTCATCTCCTGTGTAGGTGTTGATCAAGTTATCTAAGAACGGAAGCTGATAGTTACCGACGGTGAAATATCTCGCCACTATAAAATTTATATTGAAAATATACAATTTTATTGAGAGCGACGGTAGATCTACGTCCAGATATTTAATAGGTGTTGTCAGACTCTTTCACTAGACATCTCCGAGAATTTTAAGATTCGAAAATAACATAAACTATGAATCTTTGTAAATATGTATGGTACTCGTATTTAGGTGTTTTAACAAAGATACGAGTACATAAACTCACACCTTTCTCCCAGAAGGGGTAGACAGAGGTGCCATCAGAACATCCTTTGGCCTTGTGTGTTCTGTCCCACGTTGTGATAGGGGCGACCCTATCACCATATCGGGCACAAATTCCAGGTATTTGAAGTTTTGGTAAAAGAATCAAAATATATAAAGTGGATTTTCACACCGTCGAACCGTTTTAAGAATCTCAAGATTCACAAATGTACATTTTCGCACACCACCTTAATTCTAGTAACATCGTAAAAGTGATAATCGAATATGTACATTTCTATTGTGGAGGAAAAGGCAATCTTATACCGGAGGACCTATTGAGAGGTTCTCGTGAAACAAACGCGAGGCGGCACAAAACCTGACAATAGATTTCTGTTGAATACTGATACACACATCGCGCTTGCATCACATAATATGAGTTTACAAAAACTTTAGATTATCGTCAATAATAAGCATAAAAATGTATTTATAATTAGCATCATTAGTTTATTTCATATGCGCAGTGTTTTCCGACGCCGCGCCGATGCAGACCCGAATTATATTACCTTCTTTTGAAAGGATTTTTTTATGTAAGGAATAATGGCGCCATACATTTTTCAAAATAAAATAACATAGTTAATTTTAATGCATCAATATATTTTAAAATGTGCATATACTCGTACTATAATAACGAATTTTAATGGTACCTTTGATATTATACAGGGTGATATTGACACAGGTTACTTAAATGAACCTACATGTTTCTCATCACCCCAGGTGACATTGTATGTGTATATAATTTGAAAGTAATATGAGAAGATTTTTTTGTCATAAATCGTGATTTTCGTCTTCACGATTTTTGGACTTCTCATGTAGATAAGAGTATTTTTACCGCTTAAATGAACTTTAGTTCGGTTAAGGAACTTATCTGAACCAAAAAAAAACTCAGTATCTATAGGGGTTCATCAAAAGCCTTGAAACCTAAAATCGTGATTTTTGACAAAACTATCAGGCGGTTTTTATTCAAATTTGACACAATAGTACCTAGGGGGATTAAGGAACATGTGTTTTAAATTAAATACCATATGTCAATATCACTTTGTATAATAGTGGTGGTTAGTCGTTTTATCGAATATGATATTTCACCGAAACCGCAGCTATTAGCTTGAAAATTAGAAACCAATTAAACTTCTCAGCTTGTCGAACAGAATAGCAGGCGTTGTCTGCGTATTTTCCAATCGATAAAATGCACTGAACTAAAGAAATATGAAAGATGAATTTTAAATACACTCTTAGACTTTTCTTTGAAAAGATTTACTCGGAATTAATCCGGATCGAAAAGCGCCGGCAAAACCGATGAATTCAAAAGAGAAAATTTTATTTTATATATTTTTTTCCAAAGGGAAGCAGGCAAGGCTTACGTAGTACGGCTTCTAAGTGTAGTTTTATGAAATTAACTATTGACCCTTCGGTAGAGGCATGAAGAATATGAATATAAGCAGACGATTCTGTGGTCGTTGGTTCGAATCCTTACACACCTCCGATTTTCGGCCAGGTGTTGGCAGTTAATTCCCCCGCACTTTAATGGTAAACGAAATGTAATGCGAATATATAATATATTTACCATTAGATTTTTTTTTTATTGCATGCCAATACTTGATAGTCTAGATAGATACGATAGTAAGTGATACGACTGCTCATGAACAATAGCAAAATCAAACAACACCTTGAAATACAAAGCAATGCTTGGCATTCCACTGGGCTCGCCATCCGGAGACATAAGATGTTAAGCCGCAATATGTCCAGTAGTTACTCGGGCTGCAATGTCCTTCAAACCGAAACACAAGTGCATTTGCACTGCTGTTTGACGGGCGAAATAGACATTGTGGTGGGAACTACCCAAACGGCCGCTCACGTATGAGTGACCTACCACCAGTAACGTAAACCTATTAATTATTTCTCAATTTCCAGAAGATCCTTAAACGGTCACTACGAAATAATACATGAAAACCGAATTGTAAGTAATATATAATCAGCCCATATAAGTCCAACTGCAGGGCACGGGCCTCCTTTACAATAAGACTACGATTGAGAAGGATTAGTGCAATATTGAAAACAATACTCGAGACTAAATGCCAACTGAATCCGTTGAAGCACGTCCAATCGCCTTAACAGAGCTGGCGGAATGGAATAAAATAATAAAAGTCAGGTAGCTCAAGTGGCGGAAGACTCGAGCGCTACTTATCAGTCTTGTTCTATTAGCTTGTATTGGAAATACGGGACACTAAAATGGATTTCATTTTATTTCAAGTATACTTTTATTTTTAGCCGTGGACTTGGCTGAAAGTGTTCATATGAGTGCCTTGTCTTGGACAGTGATTGTAGATGTCGATTATGATTTGAGAAATAAATAAAGAACAAATTGGTTAGTATCCGCAACAACATAAAACGAACATATTTGGCAGGTGCTAAGAAAATATCTTAAAGCTAGAATGTGTAAATAATTATTAAAAATGCGTTTTGCACCGTAGCTGTGTCATATGGGTGACAACTCAGCTCTCGTTCATTGTGATATTTTGAAGTAGAAATAAATGAATCATGAATAAAGAAGAGTGCCCATTTACAGTATCGTTAAAAATATAATTGATCCCTATACTGACTGATATTGCTTATAATTCATTATAGTATTTGGACTTCAAGTTCATTTGACAGCCTCCGTGGCGCAGGCGGTAAGACGCCGCCTGTGAAACGAGAGGCCGCGGGTTCGATCCCCGCACTGAGAGAAATGTTTGTGCGGCTCACAAATATTTCTCTCGGGTCTGGGTGTTTGTGAGACCGAAAAGTCTCTCGTAGTTCCTGATACCCACGACACAAGACTCGATCTTAATGTGGGGTCAGGACTATGTATGTGACTGTTGGGTGTTATTTATTTATTATTATTATTTATTTTGTCCAAGAACTCCTGGCCTGGGTTGCAATTATGTTTATATTTATAAAAATATATATATTTCCATACACAAAAAAGTAGGTTTCATCGAGGCATAAAAATCTTTATTCCGATAGTAAAATGGGAAGTTAAAGTGGGCCATCTCCTTTAAAAAAATTTCACGATGCCCTAATCAGTATTACTGTCTTAAGTTCGACCCAAAAACTGTGCTTTGAAAAACAAGTCTATATAGAAGAAGCTCCATTTAGATTGCATAGCACTTACAATCAGGTGCAGTGCAGTAGCTACCGCGCTGTCAAAAAAAAAGACGGGTTGCACTCCGGGAGTGCCGGCAGAAGTGAAAACTTGATTATTAACGTTGAGCATGTTTGATATTTTGGAATGGTTAGGGAATAATTTTGCACCAATTGCTTTATCAGTATAAAAGTACTATCATTTACGTGGTAGAATACAATATTCATTTATTGCGCTATCGTACACAAACATGACAATTTATATTACATTACAAATTTAACACTTTAAAACTATTACAATTATTTTACATTAAAAAGTTTATCTCTCCGAAAAATCAACTTTCATCCATAATTTCAACGACTTTTTCACCATCATCATTACCAGAACTATCATCGCCAATCTCTAAAACTGATACGATAGGTTTATGGTAGCTGAAGTAAGAAACGAACAGTTTTGATTCGAACCTATTTAAATGTCTAATAAAGACCGCATCAATAGTAGTTTTGTATTTCGTTGTGCTAAGATTGCGATCATTCGACATAGTTAAACCAAATTCATTATTTAAAAATTCAATTAATAGTTGATTTTTATCGTCTGCGAAGTTTATGTTGAAATCTCCACTCAAAATCATTGGCAATTCATCAAAGCTTTATAAACTGACAGCTAACTGACAGCTGTCTACTCTCCTTACTGTCCTCCTTAGCTGTCTACGCTTTTTCGATCAGGTCACGTGTCCTGACGCGAGTTTAAGATTTTATACCCATTACAGAAAAAGTGCTCAACGCCGCTAAAGAAGTTTTCACTTCAATAAAATAGAATTTAAAGAAGAGGTTAATATTGTAAAGTCTTTCTTTCAGGTGATATAAAAGCAGCTCGTCGCTATCGTAGCTCGCAGCTCTACAAGGTAAGTATGGCAACAGTTTATTACTATAGCCCCTAATACGGTTGACCACGTTTGTGGCGAGTATAAGTACTAGTGGGATTTCAAATTTTTTGGCGTGTTGGGTTTTAAGAAAAATCGTATTTTGCCTGCTCTCAATTGTCGAGCTCGTCAAGACGATTCCTCTGACTCCAAACACGGGGGGTTTACTTTAAGAAATGACGGAGTTATGCCTGGACAAATATTTTAGGGGAGAGAGGGAGGAATTTGGGGATTTGGTTGGGGTCAATCTGTAGAGCTCACCGAGCCGGTTCCAACGATACCAAACTCGGTGGGTCTACGATCTATATTGGCCGAGATAGGATTGGGGGGGGTGAGGTAAATTTTCGGGGTGGGGGTAGGGGAGGGGGGGGGGGTAGGTTTCGTGGGGAGGCTAATAGGCACTATTTCGGAATAAGGGTGGGGGAAGGCAGGGGGGGACAATTTTGGAAAAAGTGGGTGAAACTGAAAAAAAAACGAAACAGTAGGCCCAGGCATACATTTTCGCCGCGCTGTAGAGACCATAGCTGTCTACTCTCCATCCGTCCTACTAAGATGTTTATAAAGCAAACGTCATTGCCGTCCTACGCTTTTTCGATCAGGTCACGTGTCCTGACGCGAGTTTAAGATTTTATACCCATTACAGAAAAGTGCTCAACGCCGCTAAAGAAGTTTTCACTTCAAAAAAAAACTTAGGCACCTAGCATTCATATAATCCATCAACTCGGCTGGTTCGTTTGCAGAATGCCACAAAAAGGCTTTTTAAAACAACAGCTATCTATCTCAGAGTACAGTAGGAAGCAAAAACGACTAACCAATATTTTGAAGTGAGTAATTCCATTACCCGTACGTTCGTAGCAGAAACAGTAAAAATCACGACTCTTGTGCCGACGATTCAATTCGAACCATATGGGAAATTGGAAGACTTATTTGATTTCCAACCGACAAATATTATCCCTCGCCGATAGGAGAAATACATCAAAAAATCTGGAGTGCATAAATGCTATTCCTGTGTATTGAGGCAGGCGTCCACATTTCCGGATCGAAGTATCGGACGCGACGCATGGTATTCTGGTTACTGGTGGTAGGTCTCTCATATGTGAGAGGCTGCCTGGGTGGGTACCACCGCAATGTCTATTTCTCCCGTCAAACAGCAGTTTAAAAGCACTGTTGTGTTTCGGATTGAAGGACATTGTAGCCAGAGTAACTACTGGACATATTGAGACTTGACATCTTATGTCTCAGGATGGCGAGCGCAGTGGAATGCCAAGCATTGCTTTGTAAATCAAGGTGATGTTTGGTTTTGCTTCTGTTCATGAGCGGTCGCATCGCTTACCATCAGGCGAACGGCATGTTAGTCTCGCCATTCACTGCAATAAAAAAAAAAAAAAAAAAAATTCTTTGTAATGGAGTTAATAGTTTCGTGCGATCCGTACGATGCAAATATGCAAACGCCTTTATGTGAAGTAATGGCTTTACTAAAATGTTCGGTTTTCTATATGACTGAAAAGATGCTTCAGCTTCCTCAACCTCAATCTTCATCTTAAAAACTCGGCAAATTACGACGCCAGAATTTAAAAGTGGTATTATAATGACGATCTTAAATTCGCTCTAAAGTACGGTTTTAGTTGGTATGCTTTCAAAATATTGATGGTTCTCCATCGTCCGATATAAAGAGCTTCAACTCAGCGGATATTGGGAACTCAAGTTGCATCTCAAGATTCTATTAAATAGTTCAGAATCTCAAAACTCCGCTTAAGGCTTTACTAACAGTAAGCGGTTTATTAGACAGGTATATAAGACCATTCTTAGATATTTTCTCCCCATAATTCTAAGTGGCCCTTTTTAACCTATGCTCTATTTTTAAATGAAATTGGTCCAAAATATAATTATTTATAAAAAAAAATTCAGTGATTTATATACAATGTAGTTTTAACGGAAAATACAGCAAAATGTTTCGGCTTAATGCATGCTATGTTTATTGGCATAGATTTAAACCATTCGGTAAACAGTGACGTGAGCAAATATCCCGCATGCCCGCTCAAAGGGATAAAACAACAACGAATACAAAAAAGTGACTAAAATAAATATTTTTTATATATTTTGGGAGGCAAAATGAGTCGGGTATTGAAAACATTAAATTGTAACTTACTACATTTAGCTCGCGGGTCCAATCGCATGCTTAAGATGAGGATTTTTTTTCTGGATAACAGATTTTCATCTAAGATATCACAGATGCATATATAAGTAAATTGTTATAATTCAGACATTTTATGGCAATATATTATAAGGCAATTCATTCATTGCTTGGTTGAGTTTATTCACAGTAAGAAAAACGTGACTTACGGTTTCAAGTTTAGAGGCTGTGTGGAATCAAAGAGTCCCTTGTAGCATTCAGCATTTCTTTTGGTATCCCATCGATTCCTTGTGCGTTATATTAAATCATTTATAGAATTGTTTTTGAACTCGTCGGTTTCAATGAAAGCAATTATTTACCGTAACCCCCGTAAAACCCGCTCAGGCTAAGTCGATTGAATAAAGCCTGAGCTATTACACAAACAACTGTTTAGTCATTCCGTTAAAGCTTTGTAAAAACAAGCGAAGCCCGGCATGCAACGGAAATCGCCCACATCAACCCCCTCTAAATCCGTCCCCACTTAGTTTTGCAATACCGTGCAATGACGCATGCATAGTCGACACTAGGGATGTAGCCAGTCTTATCGGCACGAAGTTTAAGTTGGCCGTTTGTTGTGTCGCCGCGTGGAAGTCGGCCGGACGGGGATTAGCATAACTATAGCGTGGGTGCACTCAGGGTGTCGGCGTGGGCGGCCGCCCCCACAGCTTTACTGGGGCGGTGTATTTTAATAATTCATATTAGCATTTATTATACCAACCCGCACTAGGCCAGCGTGGTGGACTATATGGCCTAACCATTCTCAATCGTACTGTCGATTGTAGAGGAGGCCCGTGCCCTGCAGTGGGACGTATATGGGCTGATACAGATTAGCATTTGAGTTGTCGATGCCGAGGAAAATATTTTTTTAAGTTGTTAGAATCCTGAATTGGTCCAGTGGAAATGAGCGGTCGAGTGGAAAATCTGACTTAGATTTTTCCTATTTAGTTATTATGAATAATATATACGCAATAAGTATTTCTATATTCGAAGTAATGAATGATCTTTATGTTCAACTGTACAATTAAAATAATGTATTTCGATGTTGACTATCAGCGTGACCTATATGATAGGAGACGAATAACTTGTGTAACATTTATCTAAATATGCAGTTTCATATGAGCCCCGCTCTCATCTTTGTGTAGGATTGCAATTCAGATTGTTAACTAGACTTTGTGTCATCGCAATGTTTGATGCGGTTTGATGTATACGCGCGTCCTATGACTGACAAAAGATCGTTAACTCATCTAGTGAAGTGACAGCTTTACTGTCGCCTTTCGTTCAGTGAATGAGATTGCCGGACGCCCCATATACCTTTCCTCTTCCCATAATTTTTGATTTCCGCTCCCTCCCCTTTTCGTTGGGTCGGCAATATATCTATGATCCAAGGATTGTGAATGTTCAATAGTCAGTTACTATCAGGTTACAAAGAAAAATCTGGACTGCACTGCATTTTAATAAACGCTGCAGTCACTTTATCAATATAACAGCCACCGTAGACAAGCAAGCCGTCTTGTTTATATTTCCTTACAGCTTAAATCCCTCCGTAATATATTTGACTGTCACACTGTCACTTCACAACAAATGTCCAACACAGTGTGCTATGTAATCTGTACCACAAAGGGAACTGAACACGCTACACGAACCGAAGTGGCTGCAAACCAATAATTGAGTTAGGGGCCCATGGAATTTCTGACGACTGTGATCGGGCGAACACTGCGTCACTTACGAGCACTGACGAATCCGCAAATACTTGATTTGCCAGTGCAACTGACATTTCACAATATGTTGATATGGGTTTTGATATTTTGGTGTTTCTGAGTGGGTAACATTTTGACTAGAGTAAAAATTGCACTCGCTTAACACCTGCCGTTGTATATCAGTGCTGTAAGTATTGAGAAAGCGTAGGATGTATACTTATCATAGAGAATTTATTGTAACGATGTCTACGGTTTGTACATTTTCTAGAGATGTTGATGTTGATGTTCTTCATTATCGTTAAAGTGACTCGAAAATGAAGAGTTGTGAAGCACGGGACTTTTTAAAAATTATTAGTTCTATTGAGAAAATTTAGGCCATTGCTAGTCTACCTTTAGACCTCCTTCACAAAACTGCGATGCGATGTCGCATCGCCAAAATCTAAAACCTCCCACGACACATCGCAAGTTCTTGTAAATTAATTCATATCGTGTATTCGTGATTTTTTGTTATAATTATTTCCTTAGTAATAAGGGACACCAAGGTCTCCCTTTCATTTAGGATTTTACGTTATATGGTCATTGGTATGTTGAAACGAGTTTTTTTAACACGTGGTGGGTTTCATTCTAGTTTCAGACATGTGATTATACAAATATCTTTGAATACAGTTTAAATTATTTCAAAATTACAACGACGTACTTTCATTAAAATTGTCTATGTACAATATTTACAATACTTCCCCTCCATGTGCCATCGCATGCTCTATTGGTGAATCTTCTTAAGTAAATAAATAAAATAAGTCCAATATTATCGAAAACCTAGCTTTCAAGATATTTCCACGAACTCGCTCATTCAAATCTGCACTTTATAACCCAAACACGGAGCAGTAAGCGTAGTTGTCAGGTGCTCAGCCATTGCAGTTTATTAGCCTAGAATTGTCGACTAATCAGGGGATGCGTAGTCCACACGGGCGAATTGCTGGTAAAATGTTGATTCAAACGCACGATTGGACACAAATAGTAACAATCAAATTAATGACAGTGAGTTTGCTGCATTGTCGTAGGGTATATCTGTTTTTCTAACTGTTTCTATCGGTGGGATTTAATTACTATTTTGATGAATTGGTGATGGTTATGTGATGATGGATTGTTCTGTGATAATGATTTAATATTAATTGAGTTTGTGAGTTACAGTTGTTGACATGTATGTGTTACCCCAGCGCTGACACGTGGGCGGACCTCGTATCAAAAATAATGTTTTATATATATTCATAATATTTATACATTTATAAATCTTTATTACACGCTGATATAAAAACTCAAAGAGAAAAACTAAAATAATAATATAATAATAATAATAATATTCTTTATTGATATAAATAAATCAAGAACAAAAACATTGAAGCTACTGTCTCCTGAACTAGGTAGAAAACAACCTGTATGTCAGGAGTCAGGGCCATTCTCCTGGCCTGATTTTGTATAGTAACAATATTTATGCCAACTTAACATAAACTGATTACAGAGTGAGTGCGTTTCACAAATTTAAGGTACAATTAATATTAATTCATATGTAAGAAAGATAATAACTAATACTACTAAAAACAAAAACAAAAACAAAAAGCTTAAGATATAAATAAAATGAAATCTAATGATATAAAAATGAAATATAACAAAGATAATAGTAATAAAACATAACAGAAAAGGGTACATGCAAAAAAACCCTAACATTTTTTTTTTTTGAATCGCCATATACGTAAGAGCGCGTGAATAGACTGTTTATAAATATAAATGATGTGTGTGCATGTGTGTGTATAAGTGTCAGTGTGTGTATGTGTAAATGTGTTTGTGTTTGAATTTGTTTATTGTAACAATTTTTCTGTGTCGTCATAATTTAACGTAAGGAGCCAGTTTTTCAATATTGATTGGCATTTGAGAAGCGGTAGGTGATAAAAATTATTTATTTTATTTAGTTTATTGTATAAAAATGCGGATAAGAAAGGAGTTTGACGTCTTGCAAATGCTGTGCGACATATTGGTGTATCAATAACGTTTATAATAGTACGTCTGTGTCTTAACTTATTTGGATTATACGTTGTTGTAGAATGTTTTTTCGTAACAATTTGATAAACAAAGAGCTGTCTAACTGTCAATACTTGGCATAATTCGTATAAGCTATTTGTAGGATATCTAAATAGCTTGAACGTCATTGTTTTGAGAAGGGAACGTTGTGCTCTTTCAAGAAGTAGAATATGTGTTTTTGCTGCACCACCCCAAACACTGATACAGTAACCAATGACTGATTGAACAAGTGCATAGTATATTTTACGCAAAAGGTCCAAGTCAGCCACATACCTTAAGTTTCTGAAAACCCATGTTAGTTTTCTGACTCTAGCAGTAATCATATCAATGTGCGGCTTCCAGGTTATTTTCTCATCTAGCATAACACCGAGATATTTAATAGAGGAGACCTTATTAACAGCTTGACATCTACAGTTTATGTGATCGAGAAGTTCACAGGTGTGAATACGCTTTGGCCAAGTCTATGAAGACACCAATACATTTTTGTTTGTTATCTAGATTATTTGTGACGTAGTTCAATAGAGAACTAACAGCTCCATCGGTGCTTTTTTTTGCTCTGAAACCGAATTGTGAATCTGACAGAATATGATTTTTCTCCAAAAAGTCGATCAAACGACTGTTCAAAACTCTCTCCAATACCTTTGAGAGTGCGGGAAGTACAGATATCGGCCTATAGTTAGTTAAACTATCTAGTGATCCGCCCTTGTGAACTGGAGTTATAAGTGACCTTTTAAACACTTTTGGGAAGATTCCTTGCTCAATGCATAACTTAACAATAGTGGTAAACAAAGGCACTATTACATGTTTTCCTGATTTCAAGAATTTATTTGGAATTGAATCCCACCCAACAGCTGATTCGTTCTTAAGATTCATTATTAAAGACTCGATTTCTTTTTCATCTGGTGGTAGTAGTACTATGGAGTTCAATACCTGAGGAACATAATTACGATCATATACAACATTTTTATTTTTCCCGCCATCATCTATAACCTCCGCGAGTAGTTTACCAGCATTTGCAAAATATTCATTTACATTCTTTACTGCTTTATCAGGGTTTTCGTGCATAGTCAACAAATGATCTGCGGTACCTTTTGGTTTGATTGTCCCTATAATAGATTTAATAGCCGACCAAGTTTCAAGTTTTCAAAATATAAAAGTACAAAAGGTCTTATCACTCTGAGCGATCTGCCAGACAACCTTAGAATAGATTTAAGAAAACTAAAAGTAAAACTATACAAAAAATATAAAGTGCTTTGTAAAAAATAAAAGATTTAAAAAATAAACAACATCAAAATATTTCTAAATATGAAGTATCCCTCTAGTTTATATACAATTAAACGTAAAATTAAAACACCAATTAAATAAAAAGAACAAAACAAAATTATAAAGAATAGGAGTGGCACATTCGAGCTGATGGTAGCAATGTTGTCTATAATATGTAGTTTCCCACCCACGCATCTGCCACATCTGTCTGTAAGCCAGATGGATAATAGCAAGCATTAACACTGAGCACTGAGGCTCGGTGAGTCTCGAGGGAGCTCAATTTGTCTTCACCCGCACATTCAACTTAAAGAAGAAAATAAACAGAATAGCGGGAGACATTTACTAAGCCAAAGAGGTACACTCAAAATCACATCAATCTTCGTAGTAAAGCATTAGGATGCTTTTAATAGGTACTATTAGACACGTTGGTTTTATGTATGACCTAAAGTATTAAATAATATATCGAAGATTAATCACTTGAGTCTATGCTTATTATTATTATTAGAACGCATTTGGAAGGTTTGGACGGCTAAGGTGTTTAACACTGAATTCCTGGCCTGAATGTAAAACAGCACCGAATTGGTTAAAAGTTAAAACTATCAAGCAGGGAAAAGTCTTGTACCTAGGTCATATCATAAGACATGATAGATATGGTCATCTCCGACCCAACATGCTGGGAAAAATAGTCGGGAAGAGAAGTGTAGGAAAGCCAAGGAAGTTCTGGCTGCGCATTCATGAGTGGACTGGAAAAAAACCAAAATAAGAGTTGTTCTAGCCATGGACAAGGAGAAGTTTAAGAATTGACTTCAGTAATGGACCTACAGAACGCATTTGAAATGGCGTGTTGTATGAATACACTGCAAATGTACGTCATGAAAAGAAGATCGATAATATTATAAGGGCTGAATTATAGCGGTGCTTAAGGCTCCTACACACTATACTGGCGGTACTGCCGACGGGAATTCTGCTGCGCAGTTCTGCCAGCGGCATTTTCCAAAGAACCTAGCACAATGACGCTGAGCATAATTTCAGTTATGAAAGCGATGTGAACACCTTTTATTTCTAATTAATTGTGTTGGAAAATTAAGCCGTGAACATGACCATTGGGATAGCGATATTAATTTTAATTATTAGAATCAATGGAAGAAGGTTTATGTGTGAATCCACTTTCGCATAACCCGCCGGCTCCCCGCGAAACTCGCCGGTTCATTCCGGCGGCCTTGCCGCTCGACTCGATGGCTCGTTTGTGTCGTGTGTAGGATCCATTAGTAGTAGTGGAGTTGTGTAGTTGTTTAATTGAGTTGTCTTTATAAAGTTAGAAGCCGCAGGATGCAGGATGCTTGCCGCAGATAACTGCGGAAATAGGAAAGGGCAAGAACCTTTAATAAACAGCTGAACTGGTGGAAATTTACTACAGCTATCTATTATAACTCATATCACTTAGGTCGTAGTTAATACACGGTTGAAGCTACAGAAAGTCGCTGGATGCAGGTCGATACTAAAAGGTCTACGTAAAAATCCATGGGGGAGGCCTATTTTCAGCAGTGGACTCCATTTGGCTGATGAGAATGACAGAGAGTTCGAAGCCCAATTGAAGAAAACGCAAATTGACGGAGGGCTAAAAAGATTAAAAGTATATTGGGTCTTCGGCACTTGTCAATCTGACTCACAATAAGATAAGAAACACTTCACATAAATTGACGACTTTCATTCTGGTCTCCCTCGTTCATGGCATCGGTGTAATATGATATACTTTAGGCAGATATCTATACGTATCTTTAAAAAATAAATTATCTGAGCACTACAACAAAGCATACTATCGAGTTTACGTTTCAGTTAAAAAATATTCTATGAATAGCAATTCCTTTTACTACATAGGTAATCTTAACCGTACTCTCAATTGTAGAGGAGGCTCATGTCCTGCATTGGGACATGTGGACACAAGATAAAGGATTTACTATTTAACTCCCACTGAAGAATTGAATTATTTTCCAGTTACGTTTCATATAATATTTTTGCTTGAAACTGTTATAATAAGGTTATAGTCAGCAAAAATCCATATTATCTTGAAGTCGTTTCAGTAGAATGTACAAGGTAATAATAAAATTTTAATGCGAAAGAAAATAAAACTGCAACAGATTGGAAACGAGCTGAATGGATTTACAGTTCTTTTTACGAGTCTTCAGATCTGATACACAGGGCAGCCGTGGATGCAATACCAATAATTCTCCGATTCCTTATTATCGAGTTACGATTCTCTATTTCCTATATTCGATTCCCGGTTTACGATTTGCTGTACACCTAATGGATCTTTGTAAAGGCTTCTTGCACCAACGTAAATCTCTTTACCACAACACTTTCTGACGGACGTAACATTAATATAAATACCGCACAATAGTTCCGTACACGCAACTTCGACACCGGTAAGCAATTATAGCCTTTAACTCCACCCAAAAGAGTTCAACTTACTTTGAATATACCAATAGACTCCATCCTTCATCGAGTTTCTGAAATTGTATTATTTTTAATAAGACTTTGTAGTTCGAATATATAGAAATATTTGCACAGCCATAGGATGTGTGTCAATGGATATTCTTGTTCATGCTATATCATGCTATATGCTTTATTTTATTTGCTTACTAAAAAGTAACCGCAACACATATCGCCTCCTAAAGATTTCAGGCCAACTACAAAAAAGGAGGAGTTTCTTATCTCAATTCATAGGTTTTTTAGTATGCTAATATACTTAAAACTAACACCTACACCGCGCACGACACAGACTTCCTACATTGAAAAAGAGGATTACGAACTCGCGTATAGAAGTTAAAATAAATTTCTAAAAAGTTCTCGTCGCGATTTCCGTACAGCTAAAGTCGGGGTCGCTTGCATCCAGCTCCTCTTTAATTTGATTTTGTATTTACTATCTGATGCAACTAGGCAGTGTGAGGTGGCATTTACAATCGCCGCGAGCATTCGCCAAATCTACAAGTCGGAATGTAAATCTCTGCAATTCCTAGCCTTTAATTTTTTTATCCTATCACTAAACTATGAAGTTGCGTTTGTACGTCAATTACGCGTTATAATAAAATAATATTTATATTAAATAAATATTATTATAAATTGGTCAGGCATTTACATTTCACCTTGTGAGGAGCTTTAATATGTTAGATATTATATATATTATGAGCTAGTTGATATTGCCAAAATGGCTCAAAATTGTACATATAATATACATTCGCTTTGCAATCAACACATTCGCTTTGCAATCAACACATTCGCTTTGCAAGAAATGGATAATACATTCGCATTGCACTAAAACTAACAGCTTTCACAACTGACATACTATCAGAGACCGCGTTTCCAATTAAGCGATGATGATAGATCTATGATTTATTTCGATTCTTCGCTTGAGTAGAAACGCAGTCCCTACCTAAGATAGCATCAGCGTGGCTCAAAACTTCAAAAGACTCACCCACTCTGCTTTCGAAGAGTAAACGAAGTCCAAGTGAAGTTTAAGATAAATAATACAAATCTCGGGCTCTGCAACAAACAACCCGATTTTTATAATACAAGTACGTCGCAAATATTCAGCAGTGCCATTAAAATGGTACGGTCTGTTGCGTGTACGTACTTGTTGGGACACTGAATTTTATTTTATATTAATGTAACATCCCGTACGAAAGGGCTCACATGTATCGCTTTTGAATTTTTGCGTTTGGATCATTTTTGCGTCTCCAAAAAACATACTGTTTTAAGCAATGCCACACGCATTCGGTACGTCTGGTTGTTTTTTTTTAAATTCCGACACGAGAAACTGATTCTCTGTAATAGACACAGCAATTATAGTTTTTTTTTTATGGTAGTGTTCATAATTGTGTTTTGAAATTGGGTATTGCGACAGGTTGCTGGCAGATGCTGGATGCGACAAGCCGAAGACAGGGTGAAATAGCGCTCTTTATAGGAGATTTATGTCAAACAGTGGACAAGAATATAGACTGATGATGATGGTCCTATATTAAAAAATACGCCTTTGCTATGGTATAATGTAGACCATATATAGCACCAAATAAGATAGCTTTTACTAGCCGGTCCAGACAATTATTCTAGTCTAATTAGATTCAAAGATACTTAGTCCAAATCCGAAGCGCGAAAGGATTTGGTGGACGACTATGATAAATTTTCAAACGTGTGTCAGTAAATTTGAGTCTCGAGGTGTAATATAATCACCCACCCACCTCCAATACAATAGGATAAAGTTACATACTTTTTGTTTTTTACATTGAGATAATATACTAGAGGGGACACTGCAAACAAAATTTTTGTAACAAAATGAAAGGTACATTCTATATCTGTCTCTGTCACGCCTAAGAAGTAACATATCTTCCCTCTCGCTTCAATGTATACCCGTGTGCACGCACCATACGCAGATATTTTGTTCCCGATGTCCGCTCTAGTTTTATACCTCATTGGTTTTTTATCATCCTTTTTTTGCTTATGTGTAGCGTTATCCCGACCGGTGCAAGGATCCGCCTTTTTCTATTCTATCTACAACTATCATCTATAATTACAAGGGTTCGGTAAAAGAACAATCAATTGATGGCAAATGATAAAGGTAGGCGCGTAGCCGTTTCCTCGAAATAAGGGTAAGGAAAAACGAAAAAAGGGCGAGAACAGATTTCCCTCTAAGTTATTGATATAAAGTCAATCGCTCAGCTTCTGAAGATGCATTGAAGTAGAAAAATATCGAGTTAAGAACAACTTAAGTGGCGGTCGTAGTTGCGAGTTAGTTCAAAGAAACAAACTAGGGGCTTCGAGTGGTCGGAGCATAAGTTTAATTTGTTGCATTTATGTGCACTTGGAGCCGGGACTGTTGGCTTAGTCTTATTTATATTTATTTATAAAGTTATGTTCACCTGAATAATGATTCGGTAGAGCGAAATTGATGTACTATAGTATACTCGTACTTTAAGCTGTGCATCACCGATACATAGGATTGCAGCTATTTTAAAGTTTTTCATTTGTTTATTCTATTTACTGTTTTGGTCGATACAGATTAATAGATTATTGTTTCACTATTTCATCAGAAATAGAAAATTCACAGTCACAGTCAGTACAGTCCTACATTTTTATTATTGTATCTCATTGTATCATTGTTAGTCGGTCTATTGTGCAGCCGTGAACAGGACAACAATCAAAGAATAGTTGTCAATGCCACAGAGGTCTCTTGTTTGCGCCAACCTTTTCAATCCAAGCCTACTTAGAAACTTTATGAGAAGACTATTCACTACATACACACACATCATACACACATAATATCTGAAGGAATACATTTATTGAAGGCGCAAAAAAACATAAGTAGAAAACAAGATAAAATAACATATCTATTTCTCCCACCAAACAATAGTTTTAATGCACTGTTGTGTTTCGGATTGAAGGACATTGTAGCTAGAGCTGTAACTACTGGACATATTGAGACTTAAAATATTATATCTCAGGATGGTGAGCGCAGTGGTATGCTAAGCATTGCTTTGTAATTCAAGGTGTTGTTTGGTTTTACTACTGTTCATGAGCGGTCTTATCGCTTACCATCAGGCGAATGACAAGCCGTCTCGCCTCTCATAGCAATAAAAAAACACGACAAGAAAAATAAAATATGCTAACTAAATCTAAACAACTGTTGCGCCAACAATGGGTCTTCCATTCAGCTTTATTGCTGCAGTATAGCAAAAGCTGCAGTGCAGACTGCAGAGCTGATTATCAACAGGGTGCCCTAGTGACACACGAATATTCAGTCAGTAGACTGACAAACCATTAAACATAAATCTATTTTATGAACTATATAATTTACAATTGCATGACAGCAAATCAATCTAGCCTATAAACCTGTTGGTTTTGGTGTTGTCTCTTCTTACATTTCATTTACATTTCTTCTTACTTTACATTTCTCTGGGCTTCTTTGCATTCCTAGTAGAGAGTTTATCTAGACAAAATCTGACATGACCATAGGATAATGTCAGATTTTGTCTAGATAAACACAAATTTGTAGTTTTAGACACCACACCCAGCCTTAGGGTAATATGTTTTCATACCAAAACTATTATTGGCCCCTCCGCCTACCACTTCAGATATCCAGGCATACGTATATAATTTATTTCAAGTCACTAATAAAACAAAATAACGATTATGGCCCCACACTTCACGCCAACGGCAAATAGGCCACGCGGCCAATCCATACGATAATTTAAAAACTGCCCCACCCCGTCCGAACTTTGCCAAAGATTAAAGTTTTATTCGACGATATTTGGCTTCGGAAGCAAATTAGAATGTACTTCCATTGAGACCCACAATCAGGGGGCTGGCGGGAGGCCAGCGCGACCCTGAGAACTACGATACGCCAAACAACATTACTAAGTCATACGCACAGATTAGGACCATTCTTCATCTCTGCCGTCCCTCTAGTCCATACTACTCATTTACTGTCCAAGGTTAATCAATGTTATACTGTGTGACATCTATGTCTTTTAAATTAATTAATATTGTATGGTACGTGAGTCATATTTTAAAAGTAATAGGATTTTTTTAATGTTGGTACTTGCATCCATTTTTCTTTGCCATTTGAGACTACTGTATTGAGCAAATATCTCGTCTGTAACATGCTAAAAAAAAAATAGATGCTAATTACACCACAGTCAACAGAACCTATTAATTTGATATAAACAAAGTAGGTACCTACAGTTTCCAACCTCAAACGCTACCTCATTAGTGATATGCCTCCAAAAGAGCAATTAGTAAAATTTACATTTAGTCACCGTGATTAAAACCCATATTCAAAATGGTATTAGTTCTGTTCAATATTGGAATATCAATCCGGTAAAGCGATTGGCAAGCGTACCGCTTTGACAGGAATTTCACGGCGTAAGCAAAGTGCAAATACCGCACGCGTGTACATTAAATTTTAAATGAAAACACGATGAAACTCCGAAATTGCAATACCGCCATTTTATAATTCATTTAAAATATTTCGTGTTGAAATATTGTGTGTTTACTTGATGGAAATATGCGCTTTTCGAGTGGGTTTTTAATTATTAATTTACACGTTGAATGATTAAAGTTTCATCGGTAATATGTCTGTACAACAATTACCTCTGACAAGTAAATGTAGATTGGGCTTGTAGGATTACGTACAGTCCCTTGCCATATTATTAGACCCACGCAGCAAACACGTTACTTTTTCATCGTAAGAGTTGATATTGGTCAAAATTACGTGTTATTTACTATTTTGAGTTTTTGATACTATAATTTAATCTAATGCCAATGAAATGAAATAACTTTTGACTAAATATTTTATATACACAAATTATTGTACAAATTATAACACCGGTTTCCTTCTAATTTAATATTTCGCTAGTATTTTGTTGACCCTCATTTAGCCGGCAAAAGTGCCTTAAATCTTCGAGGCATGCTTTTTATGCATTCCTGTATAGATTTTTTAAGCTGAGGATTGTAATTCCACTAGAAAATTAATTTATCTATGAGTTCTTTTTTAGTTTTAACTGTATATTTTGATATTTCCCTCTTCAGAAGCTCCCAGACATTCTCGATAGTGTTCATATCTAGCGAATTTCCAGGCCATTCCAAAACCTTAATATGTTGCTGTTGAAAAAAGCTAGTAATGCTATTTGCTTTATGGCAAAACGTGCATAAAAATTGGTTCTTCGTCTTCAGAGAACCAGTCTTTAAGTTGGGGTATTCATTTTGTTATAAGAACTTTTTTGTACTGATCCTGGCGCATTGTCTTCTCTACAAAATACAGGCGACCTGTCCCTTTGCCTGATATCCCAGAACAAACCATAACAGAAGGTGGATGTTTTACGGAAGGGACAATGCAGTCGGGTTTGTATTTCTCGTGTGGTCTTCTCCGTACAAACATTGATTTTTCCATCGAAACTTGAAAGACGGACTCGTCGGAGAAACAAGCCTGTTATAATCGATTTTTTTTATTTAATGTAGTTCGATGATTGATTATATTCACTTCTCATAGTGAAAAATGTTTTATTACCTTTTCCCAATCTTCTATGTCAAAGTTTTTATATTTACGGGCTCAATCAAGTCGTTTCTTTATCACGGTCAGCGCCAACTTTGGTTTCCGCGCAGGTTTACGCGCGTTTAATTTATTTCCGGCAAGATGCCGCTGTACAGCTCCCTGAGAAATGAGTATTCCGTCATCTCTAATGTTCTTCGATAATAAATGGACCGGTAATTTTCTATTTTGGATACAAATATCTCGGATTTTTCTGTCTGTTCTTAGAGTTGTAATACGTTTCCGTCCACAAGCACCTTTTCGTTTTGGCGATAAAGTTATCCCGCGGTAACATTTTTTTAAAATATTCTTCACCGAACTTCTCGATATGGCTGTCGCTTTAGCAATTTGGTATTGGGATAATTCAGTAGCCTTTAAAAGCCCCCGTACTTGCCCAACTGTCTTGGCAGAAAGATCACGATTTTTTTCCATCTAAAATATTTAAAAAGATTATATTTTCGGTAATTTTCTCACTATACATGCTATATGATTACAAAAAACAACAAATATGACAATATTCTATCATAATGAAACTAAAATTCCATCACAAACTTACCGTTATTTGTTAAAACAAACCTTTTTAATTTCAACAGATTTTTAGGTTGTGAGTCACTAAATTCACTCGCGAGCCTTTAATGATATATATTATATTTATTTTTATTGTATTGCAAGCATTGATATATTTAGCTAAATTTTGTCAGAATAAGGGATTTCACCAACTAACACATGTTACGCCTATATAATGGCGCTAATGTCTTATAAAGTGAGAAAATCTAATTATTTTTGTTTGAGTCTAATAATATGGCAAGGTACCGTAAATCTGGATACTCAGGCAAACTATTACTAAATACAGTCCGCTAAGCAATCCCAAGATCTGACAAGACGTAGCTACCAGCATGGTGGGTACAAACAGTCCTGGGGAACTTATGTGACATTTCCCAAAACGCTCTCACATACGTAACAAAAAGTTTTAGAAAAACCCTACCTTATTGGTATATAAGGATAAGACAGGAATAAAGCGCACTATACAGCAAAGCCGCCGCGCCGGCCCGGCGACACAGCCCGCCATCACAATCCGGCGGCCTATAAGAAAAGGGTTATACGGCGACAAGGGCCCGCTATGTTGCTCGCCAACATGTTGGCGGTTCTAGTGTGTAGTGCGCTTAAAGGAGCAGCCATTCCTTGATTGTACCTTCCAAGTAGCGGCATTTCAGTATGAAGATGAGATTCGTTATTTAAAAACTATATAACAAGAAATTAAAAAGTATAATCTTACTTTTAGACGTTAAACGTCGGCAGTGAAACGAGAGGCCACGGGTTCGATCCCCGCATCGAGTTATGTGTTTTGAGGCCTCAAAACATTGTTTCGGGTCTGGGTGTTTGTGAAACCGAAAAGTCTCTCGTAGTTCCCGATACCCACGACACAAGACTCGATCTTAGTGTGTGGGTCAGGACTACGTATGTGACTGTTGAGTGTATTTATTATTCTATTTATTTTGATTTGGATTTGTATCGACTAAGATAAAGACTGAAAAAAGTAGTAAGCCTATGGCCTAACGCGGTTGGAATACTTGAAATACTTTCTAAATTTCTGATAACTCTCAAGTAGACGGTTTTCCTAAAGATATTTTCCTTCACATTTCAAGCGGTGATAAGATTAAAGGAAAGAAAAACTGCATTACAATCCATCTCGAAAGAAATTAGTTTGCGGTGAGAAAAATCTTTATTGAACTGGATTTCAATTTACCATTCACTCCGTTGTTTTTTTAATTTATTTCTGCGGTTTTCTATTGAGTTTGTCACTGGCCAGTACCTCAGATCACACGGCGACCAACATGATATGGAAACAAATGTTATTTAATCCTCTTTTTCACACAGGGAAATTTATTATTTTTGAAATTAGAACTAAATGCAAAAACAACGATGTGTAAGCAATATATCGGCTGCAGGTTCTCAAGGAATAGAATTCGTTATGGAATATAAAGGCCTTTTTGCTTAGACTATAGGAAAATTTAGTTTGAATTTGGAACACAAGTTGGATCGTCTATAGCAGTGACATTATGAGTTTTGACATTACACTCACTACATCTCCTATATAGTTAAGCCGTACACGTGCTGGTCAGTTTAAAAAAATACAATCACGACCATCACAAAGTATATTACAGTGATGACATTCACCTAATTACTGAAGCAAGAGTTTCACCTTTCGTCGTGGCCTTTTTACTTCAACGTGGCCACTATTAATAGTTGTGGGTGGGTTGGCTACTCCCTACTGTTCTGCTTGTACGGTTCATTGCGTAAAACTGTGTTTTAATAGCTTCATATAGGGGAAGCTGCTGACGTCACTGGATAATACACGCTCAAGTTTTAATAGTTTTTAACAGGATCAAGGCACTGAAAAATAAAGATGTAAGCGCCAAAAATCTTTTGTTTTGATCGTGAATTTTAATCAGTTTTCGACTTTATCACGCTTGCTAAGGAGAATATTTTTACACATTTTTATACCTTACATTTGAAATATTGATGAGTTATCGTGGACTGAAATTTCAGGACATTACCAGAAACCTGCCCCTTTATACTTTTGGGGAGGAAATAAGTAAAGGCTTTATAAGTTTCATGTCTGGTCTATTAAGAGGGAAATATTCGGGATCTTATAAATATATTTACGTAGGTAATTTGGTTATTCTTGATAAAATATTCTTCTAGTAAAATTAAGTTCTATTTTCAGTTAAAATTTATTTTTATTAAATTAGCGTCCATTTTGTGTTAAATATTAAGTTGATTTCTGCCATTTCGCATGATATGAAATCGAATTAAATACATTACGTGACCCATGACAATGGCTGCCACTCAACTAATATAGTTTAAATTGTGAAAATGTAGTAATATTATTTAGCTCTTATTTTTAAATTTTCGCACTGCCCGCTCAGTTATATACAGTTTTTTATTGCCTTGGCTAGATCAGCCTACCATTCACCTGATGGCTAACGATACGACCGCTTACAGTAGCAAAACCTAATACCTTGGACAACAAAGCAATACTTGGCAATTCGCTGCGCTCGCCATCCTGAGACATAAGATGTTAAGTCTCAATATGTCCAGAAGTTACTTTAGCTACTATGTCCAAACCGGAACACAATAGTGCATTTACACTGCCGTTTGGCGGGAGAAATAGGCGTTGCGGCGGTACCTACCCAGGCCGCCTCTTACATATGTGAAACCTACCATCTTATTATTTATGTACATACATCATTGTTTCTATGCTCGTGTACAATACACGCTAAATAAATTTCATAAAGGGAAATGTTCGGTAAACTAAACTTCAATATGCATTTTCGCTAATGGCTTATGTTATTAAGTTATGAAACTGATAACAAAGTAGCAAGCCAATAACAGCATTACCGTTGAAAGCTTTTGTTAAAATTGTTCGGTGCAATTGAGAGCAAACTGTACATTAGCGTAGAGGGAACAAACATGGCTGATTTATCAGAGGTCGGAGGTTCGATTCCGTGTAACATGTTGTTTAATTTTATAAACAATTTTATTTTAAAAAGCGATGTTTAACGCAGCTTGAGGTAAGTGCGTGGTAACAACCAGAAGCGACTACCAACATGTTCACATTGGTCGTAAGTTCAAATACCAAGGCGAACCTCTGACTTTTTGAAGTTATTTGTGTGTTGATAGTTAATAGCCACGTCAATTACGGCTAAGGGAAACATCATGAGAGAACCTGTATACTTTAGCGACATATAATAATTTCTTATGGCATATAAATTCCCCACCCCGTACTAAGCCATCTTCGTGGCCTACACGGCCTAACCCCTCCATCGTTCTCTTGATTGTAAAGGAGACCCGTGCCCTGTAGTGAGACGAGTATGGTACAAAAGATTAAAATACAAAACGTTTATATTGGTTATTATTTTCCACTAACAGATCGATACGTTTAAATAAAGGTCACTTAAAGACCAGAGATTGGAATAAGCTATTCTCGGTCCAAGATAATGCACAGCCCTTGTACCAAGTTAATTTAAATAGAAGCGTCTCGAGGCCCCGGGGGCAGCTTATTAAAGCCAAAGAAAGAACAATTTCCTGTAAAATAAATATTTTAAAAGCCAAGTATTAAGATACATCGAGTTTGTGCGATGGCCCTGGATGCACCCTGGATGCACCGTAGGAACAAAGTATACTTGAGATTTCGATTTATGTAAAACAGCCTTCTTAACTAAACCAAGAAACCGCATCTTCGCAACATTTCACAATATTGCACTATTCGTGAAAATATGCTTTGAACAACAAAATATTTACGACGCAGGATGGAGTCTCCAAAAATTTATATTAAAGTTATAAAGAAAATTATTTTAAAGTAAACTGCGGAAGAAAATTGCTCATGAAGGGAAGTGTAGAGCTCTCTAATAAAGTGCCGGCCGGAGAAATAATGAGACCAGGCATTTCAAAGAAATAATCAAGTCTTTGCCAATAGCTAGGTACCTACACCGACGCTCTTGGAACGGGGGGGGGTTACTCTATAAAAACTATACGAACTTCGAATGTTCGGACGCCACACGTAAAACTTCTCTAATGCCTAGACTAGATACTTTACAAAATGTTGGATTCCTCTGTCGTACGTTGCAAACATAGACTAAGTTCGGAGGAAATGATAAGTATAATAGAGAATAGAATTTATTTTTAGAAGTGGAAATCTTATATCTAACTCCGGGCGTCGAACATCCAAACATTCGAATTTGGAATCGTTTTTATAGAGTTAACCCCCAGTAGACACTCTCTTTACCGCTCTCTTTCTAACTCTCTCTCACACACACAAAATGAGACATCTTTACGTAAATCATTACGAAAAGCTCTTTATGGGCGTTAGTCTGTTTGGATTTATATAATATCTAGGTTATGAAAATAATATGCATACCTGCCTACCCCTTTTGATACAAAGGCGTAAAGCGGCAGCGAACAAGGCACAAAGCGCGTAAACTGATAACCAAGAGACGGCAAACTTGTCAAAGGGGAATTCACACAGGCAAGCACGGCGTCACATATCCAGCACCACATGAATAGACTTTAGAAATGTTACATGAATTCGCTACACACAGGTCTGGTTTATCATACGGCGACGCAAACAATATTTTTTACTAGTCTATACTCTTTTTGGATGACAATGTACCCACTATGATAAATATTAAAACAAAGAAACGGCCAGCAAGTCTAAAGAACATCATCATTAGATGTGAAACGAAAGGTATTTAGCTGTATTTAGGCATAGATAGATTGAAAGTGTCTCGTACTTTCTGACTCCTATGACATAACACTCGATCTTAATGTGACGTCATGACTGTATGTGACTGTTGGGTGTATTTATCTTCAGTCAAAGGAATTCCCCTTTTAAATCAGTCCAACTTTCGAGCATTTAAAGAGTATTCTATAAAGAGTAGCCTGCCTAAGAGACTTTGTTCAACTTTTATCAAGTCAACCGTCCAACTTATGGCTGGACCATCGCCGTATTTGCCGGTACGTGGCCTTCACTGGAGAACTTTTTGTGCCCATCGTCCGTCATTTCTCCGCCCTGTATTTACTCATATCACTTTTTTTACACGCTTTATATTAGCTTCACTTGTATGTTTGTATGTTTGTATATTTGTATGTTTGTATATTTGTATGTTTGTTTGTAACCGACTTCTTTGGGCGCGATTTTGACCCACTTTAAACGGCCAGATTTCGTTCAAATTTTGCACACCTGTCAAAGACCGATGACAATACAATAATTCGATTAAAATATATAATTATCCTGATTAGATTCGCCAGGATTAATTATTCTTATAATTGATGACCATTGCTACATTCATCGCTAGATGGCGTTAACATTGTATTCTTCCAAGAAGCTTATACCCAAATGGAGATTGCATTCCGTATAAAACACTAAAGCACAAAAATTTGACCTTGAATGCAATCGCTGTTGCCTGCTATCCTTTTCTTTAGAGTGACAATGAATGAAGTTCACGTGAAGTTCATTCATTGTTACGCTAAAGAAAAGGATAGCAGGCATCAGCGACGTCATTCAAGGTAAAATTTTTGTGCTTCACTTTTATATACGGAATGCAATCTCCATTTGGGTATAAGCTTCTTGTATTCTTCAAGTGTCAAATGTTACTACTGACCAACAGATGGCGTTATTGATTGGAAATACAGCCGTAGATGGATGTTTTTAGTCAAAACAATTATATAATAGTTAAAAAAAAACTAAAATACACGCTTTAATAAGATATACAACTAAAAAAGTAAAAATAATTGATACTGAATTTAAGATAAGAAAATGGAGTAAAATACATATATTTTATTGTTACAAAGCGTGGGGTGCAGGAGGATAAGTAATTGTTGTAAACACCCCACGCTTTGTAACAATAAAATATATGTATTTTACTCCATTTTCTTATCTTAAATTCAGTATCAATTATTTTTACTTTTTTAGTTGTATATCTTATTAAAGCGTGTATTTTAGTTTTTTTTAACTATTATATAATTATTGCTATTAATGGAGAGATAACCATGCCATTCACCTGATGGTAAGCGATACGCTACATGGCTAGTAGTAATGCTTGGCATTCCACTGCGCCACCATCCTGAGGCATATGATATTAGGAGTCAATATGTCCAGTAGTTTAACTACAATGTCCTTTAAACCGGAACACAACAGTGCATTTACACTGCTGTTTGGCTGGCAGAAATAGACGTTACGGTGCTACCCAGCCTCTCAACAATAAGAGTCCTACCACCAGTATTCAATTTTTTTTTCAAATAATTAATCCGCTGGTTATAAAAATAGTAAGAGAAGAAAATGAGAAAAGATTTAAAAATAATTCAATTTTATTTGCTTTCTAATCAACAAATCAAATCTTCTTAATTCCTTTGCCGATCGGCTTCGGGGATTAGCGCAGTACCAATATAAAATGCTCCCTAGATCCAGTTCTAGGTGGTATTAATTTAATTTAAAACCGATACAGTCAGTTCTTAGGAAACGAAGCTATTATTAATTCCACTTCTATTGTTATAATACTTCCTTGATTCCGGATAAAATAGCATTAATTCACAGGGTGATTTTGTAGTACGCTTGAATAAGAGCTACTTCATTTGCCTTTAGAATATTCGAGAATTTAAATTAATTCTCAGTTATTCTTTATTAGGTTATTACTTCACCCCACTTTCCTTCTACCCCCTTCGTATATAGCCGATATATTAGTGATACATATTTCATTATGAGCATCCTATAATTATATATATATTTATCGAAAAAATTACTTGGGTCGAGCTTTCAATGTATCTTAAACTACAGTACTGTTGATAAGGGTAATAGAATTAAAGGGCCTTTCCACACGATGTTTTTTTAACGCGCCGAAGACGCAGAGTAGTTGCGTGCTAACGCGTTTTAAACGCAATTCAGACTCAAGGAAGAAAACTTTGCAATCTTTCAAAAAAAATGTCGTACTACTGTGTGTGTGTGTTTACTGGTGGTAGGTCTCTCATATGTGAGAGGCTGCCTGGGTGGGTACCACCGCAATGTCTATTTCTCCCGTCAAACAGCAGTTTAAATGCACTGTTGTGTTTCGGATTGAAGGATATTGTAGCCAGCACAGTAACTACTGGACATATTGAGACTTAACATCCTTATGTCTCAGGATGGCGAGCGCGGTGGAATGCCAAGCATTGCTTTGTAATTCAAGGTGTTGTTTGGTTTTGCTACTGTTCATGAGCCGTCGTATCGCTTACCATCAGGCGAAAGGCATGCTCGTCTCGCCATTCATTGCAATAAAAAAAAAAAAAAACAAACGAGCTGCAGTCGCGCGCATGTATTTTTATACAGAAATGAACAAGTGAGGCGTCAGCCGTGTGGCGCGCCCCCATACTGCTTTCTCCGACGATTGATTTCCAAAATTGTCATAATACTCGTAAAAGATTGGGTTCTTAGATTTACTACATTATATGAATATGAATTATGAATATTACATTGAAATAAAACTATAATTTAAAACTATGATACATGATTAAAACTATGATTTACGGATTTTATCGCGGACTTGGTTAAATTTTTAAATATTTGAACTTATCTACATTTCGATTATTTTACAGCTTCCGTGTTCGCGGGGCGGACGTTTTTTTAACTATCGTCATGAATGGATAGTAAATATGTAGTGTTTTTCCAAAAATAATATATTCCGTTTTTTACGAAATTTTTAAGTGCATTGAATCTGTAGTTTCTGATACTTCGTAGCTTCGTTTTCAGTCACAGTCTGCATAATTTTTGTATACATACTTGTATACCTTAGTCAGGTGCAATGTAATTCCGTCTATAAAGAAAACTGAATCAAAATTCTTGAATGCTATGACGCCTTTAATTTCCATCACAATTTAATTTACGATGTTACTGAAAACGCTTAGCAGGAGTTATTGGCTTCTCTGTGTACACGCCTGAGGTGTTGCGACTGTTCGGGACTACCGCTAGAACTTCCGATTAATTCGCCAGTAGGAGGCTCCGCCCTCTCAATACGCCCAGCGACCGCCCTGGTCAGCTGGGCGCACCTGGCCAGTCAATCAGCAATATCAGAGGCGGTGGGAGATGGTCAACCATCATTATCCACTCGGGGCTTGTTATGCTGGTTTAGTTTGCCTATGACCAGTGGACGACGCAGGTGAAAGGAAAATCTAAAAACCAGCTTAACTTGAGCTATGTTCTTTTTGTCTACAGCTATTACGGCTTTTCTCGTTTATTTATCGCCGTATACTTGCGAATATTAAGGATATTAAGAACAAAGGATGTCTTCGGTTCTTTGATTAGATGTAACCTTTATAGTCAGATTTTTATACGTAAATTCGCCCGAACCAACATACGTGACGGTTGTTGAAGCCTAAAGTTTCTCCCACTTCTGTACATATCGAAATCAATATCCATTCAGAAGAACATAAACTAGTTCATAGTGTTATACAGGTTTTTATATACTAGGGCCATATAACTATACGGTTCACCTGATGGTAAGTGGTCACTGCCGCCCATGAACATCTGCGTCAACATATGCGTATAGCCTTTTAGGTGGGGAAAACACTCTTAAATAAAAATATGACATATTTATGATAACACTCCGCTATTCCTGAAATCAACAAGGTTTAATAAATAAAAGTTACCTCTGGATTTCATAGGCCGAAACGATGTATCTTCGTACTTTGTTCGCCTCTGATATGAACTTTGCTCCATCTAACTTCACTAATATCTACAATTTCTTCAGGTTTCTATAAACCTTTGTAGATAACCGATGTTTGAGAAGGGTTATTTCTATATTCAGAATAGTTTGAAAGTGCATTTGAATACTTAAACGAGCGGTAAAGTGGGCAGCACGAACGTAATCCTCTAGGAGAGGAAACAAATGGTTTTAAATGGATATTTGCGTTGGCCGCTAGCGCACTGCCGCCTACAGGCCTTACTACACCCCTCGTATCAGATCAAATAAGTGTTTGCAAACTCATTATATATTCTTCTAGACTCTGGCACAAACTAGAATGTTAAATTGATATATTTTTGTAAGATAAATAGATGAACTGACAGGTGGTGTCATTGTAACTCCAAAATCAAGAAGCTTATACCCAAATGGAGATTGCATTCCGTATAAAACACTGAAGCACAAAAATTTGACCTTGAATGACGTCGCTGTTATCTTCTATCCTTTTCTTTAGAGTGACAATGAATGAAAATGACATTATGTTCATTCATTGTCACTCGATAGAAAAGGATAGAAGATAACAGCGACGTCATTTAAGGTCAAATTTTTGTGCTTCACTTTTATATACGGAATGCAATCTCCATTTGGGTATAAGCTTCTTGTCCAAAATAGATGCGTATGTCAGAGGCTTGCGCAGACAAACTTTTAAATTATAAAATGACGAAAGTATGGCGGACTTGGGCTGTTGCTCTAAAAGGGTAGACAGATGTATCACGAATACTGAAGTGTTTGCTAGGCTTATTTTTGATAAGTCATGGGGCGAGACTATCGATAAGGTAAGGCGAAAATCCAGTCTCACGCATGTTTAATTTTGTTATTAATTTAAAGAAATCAGATATAATTGCACCTTGAGATTAAATTAAACGCAGATCCTGCGGTAGACTTGCTTTTATAGCAATGATACAACCAATTATATCTAATTTGATATATGTATGTATTAAATACTTCGTATGGCATTTTTAACGAGCAAAATATTTGAGGCTGTTATACTATAAAACTCAGTTCCACAACTCTAATGACATTAAAACAAACTTCATCAGATGTTATGAATTTTTCTCCCAGTATTTAAATGTATCATATTTCCATGTATTTAAGACAAATTGATTTCTTTCTCTCCGTCTCTTCAGCCAAAGGAAGTCTTGCATCCAGCAACTTCCTACAACTTACTTGATTACAATTGGATGTAAATATATTGTTAGTTTGAGATAAACCGTTTGTAAATACTGATTTATTATTCATTAAAAATGATTTTAAAGTATAATATTGATGAAATAAAGAATTTTCTTGTGCTATTTCTTTACGTATCACATGTCTAAGCTTAGGTAAAAATATTTTGATCTGTTTAAAATATTTTAAATTAATAGTATTTATGACGGACGCTATTATCTCTTTACATTGATAGTATAGAACGAGACCATGCAAATATAGCTTACATTTTGGCTCAGCGGCTGTTTTAATATAGATAAAATTAATTAATTTAATTGATAATTATTGTGATCTGAATAAATCGATTAAAGGCATTTAAAGGTTGATCTTTACTTATAGTAAGGAACAAGAGTGAACGCCGGCGGATTTTTACAGCGATTTATTCGATGTCTTTAACGGTGGTTGATTTATCTCCGTTTTGTTGTATACATAGAACACATTTTTAAACATATCTTACGTTTTACCAAATTATTATTAAAATGGGTAAAGCCAGTTTTTTTACTTTTAGAATTTTCCCATTGTATTTGTTAATCTATACATATAAATAAAATTGAAGTGTCTGTTTTTAAAAGTGAAAATAAAAAAAAAAATGTCCAACTACATATCGTTATATACACGATACCTGTGCCGAAAATGATATATTTTTTTTTTGTCTGTCTGTCTGTCTGTCTGTCTGGCTGTTTGTTCCGGCTAATCTCTGAAATGGCTGGACCGATTTTGACGGGACTTTTATTGTCAGATAGCTTATATAATAAAGAGTAACTTAGGGTACATTTATTTTAGAAAAATAATGTTGCAATGCCCAAGTACTGTCCAGTACCGCGCGCAACTCACGCGCATGCCACCACTGGGCCGTCACGTTGGGCACCTCCCACCACTTCTCCCACCAACGAATCAATAATTAAAATTAAAATGCAAAACCAAAAAAAACTAAATAAACTAATTAACTTTTTGTTAAATTCCACGCGGATGAAGTCGCGGGCACAGCTAGTATTAACATAAAAAGTCAGTTTTCAATTTCAATCATGTAAAAATCGCGGAAAAAATGGTATATTGAATTTATAACATTTTTAAAATAGAATAACTATAATATAGCTTATTAAGCTTATTCGTATACATTTTAAAGTTAAATGGGCTCATCCCTATGGTATACAGAAATCAATTTTACTCTTACACAATATCAAATTTTAAGACTCCGGCCATGATTTAAGGTTTGGGCTTCGAACTGATTGGCGTAGAATAATTTGTTTATGTATGAAATAATTAATGTTTATGTATGAAATAAGGATGGGATACGATTATTATAAATTTATCACTTGAATATTTTTAAGTACATTTTTGCATTGGAAAGATATCAACGCACTGCATCGATCTATAGTTCACCAAATTCGTTTCTAAAGTCTAATGATGTATGTGATATTATTTTCTAAGACGTTTTAAGCATATTTAAATTAACTATGACATATTTAATCAACTACTTCTTCGAATAAAAATAGATACAATTATTTTTTAGAGTTTATGGTTAGTAAAGGTATAATATATAATTGAAAACCGTTTTTGTAGTAATTATAAGATATATTATGTATATTATATACACACGAAAAATATATGCCATATAGTTCAGAGAATATATTATAAAATTATCACATGTTGTAGTTAAGGGTCAGTCAGCACGGGTGCGACGAAAATGGCCGGTTAACGCTCGGCGCATAGTGCGCAAAGTCTAATTACCCAATGGAAAATTTGTAAAAAGCGCGGAGTTTGAACACTCGCTGAGTGAAGGTAGTTAATGTGAATACTCATTGAACCATCAGTATCTGACGCGTGCAAAAAATTTTAAATTGTGAATTACACGTTGTATATTTTAAAAATTACAGATACTTTTACACCTAAATTTGACGGCGGCGAGACTTAAATACTTGTACAAATATGCTTTCTAATGTTGAAAAATAAACAAATATGCAGAAATCACCCGAATAAAATTTAAAAAATTCCATTATTAAAAAAACACAGTGACGGTGTTTTTTGCCAATTTTTGGTTTATCACTAGCTAGGACTTATCAAACGTTTTTTTTCATAAAAACACCTTCGTATACCGCAAAATGTCATAGCTATAAACGGTAAAAATAAAAAACGCACATTTGTAGGCGAGATCCCGCCTGCTAAAAACGCCGCGCCCACCATTTGCAACTGCAAGGTTGGCGGGGTTGTCGGGGCGCGGGAGGGGTGGCGCACGCGCGAAGCTCAACCCCGACCGAGCCTCACTCCCCGGAGGAGCTGACGCTGGTCGGACGTCTCGCGTCGCACTCCGCACATAAAACATTACGATCGGATTTTTTCAAAGTAAAAGGTGAAATAATTCGGAAAGTGCCACAAGTATTCGAATTCACCCACTCTCGCCCGAAATCCGGACTTAAAGTGAGTTTAGGCCGCGTTTTCGCCGTTTTTTTCGCGTTCCAAAAAGTTTTCAATTACGAGTTAGTTTACGTGAAAAAGTTTTTGCAAAAGTTGTGTTGCGCGACTGCGGACCTTGGGATGTCTCAAACGGTTAGTATTTAATTACATTTATGTAATTTATTATATTTGAAAAAGCATCTTTGTGGGAGCTTTTAATGTTGTCTTCAACATTTTTTGGATGAGTTGAGTTTTGTAAAAAACAACAATATGTGTTCTGCATATTATTTTTTTGGAAATTGGTGTTGTTCAAATTTTTAACTCTTTTTAAATTAATTTTTAATATATAAAACCTATTTTTGGGTTTTAAAATATTTTATTAAGTAAAATGTGAAATAAGAAAAATAAGCTGATTATTTTTCAATCTTTTGTTGTAACTTAGACACTATTTCAAAATAGCAAGTGCGAATTACATACTTACGCGGCGCTCCGCTTTCTCTAAGTAAAATTTAAAAATATTTTGTTATTGCAAAGTGGATATAGATATAGTTTTTTTTATATCTTTATGCAGCAATATAAAAGTTTTTATTACTGAAAAGGACTGTAACACGTGTGTCATGCTTATATATTGTAAAGGTCAGATTGCTGTGCATTTAATTTCTTATCTCTATACTTTTTCTTTTGTTTCGGTTATAAGTTGATGTGATAGAAGTTTACGTATAAAATTGACAGTATTTTCAACCATCAACACAAATAGACGAACGTATTTCTAAGTGCTTACACAATAGGAAAACGTAGCCGTATTACATTTCTTGTCCTCAAGTATGAAATACGACTACGTTTACACATATCACAATACATTTCAGTGACTTTATTTGTAAGAATTATTTCACATATTTAAAAGTAGGACAAAATAATAAGAATATATGCTGTCCCAATTCGTATCTTATTAAGTCATATGGTCCATTCTCTGTATAATCTTATTTTGGCGTGATTTGGGACAAAATTAATATCAGTGTAACTATATCTTAACACAAAATAGTTAGAACTAGACACCGTAAGTTAAAAAACAAAATAATAATAATTTGTTGCTTCAATTTAGCTATTTAAACAAAAAACAAGTAATCACATGTAGAGCAATACCCAAATTATGCTGATCGGCAACTTAGTCCATCAGAGCGCTGATTTTTAGTCATTCCTCTCACCCTATGGTGTTATGCGGAAGTTGGACAGCACTGGTTCGCTTGGCGACAAATTAACATCACTAATACAAAATTGGAGTAAAATAAGAAAAAAAAAGGATTTTAACCTTGTCATGAGAAATATTAATTATAAAACAATGATAAACTATATAACACTAAACAGTAGAGAAACGAAATGGTAATAGCCAGTAATACGAAAGTTTATGAAAATAACATGGATAATTATAAAACGGCAATTAAGTTCAAAATGAATATTTCTGTAAAATGTATACAAATTTATTATTAGGATATAGTGTATTTTAGCGCCTGGTTAAGACTAGCAACTGCTAGGTTTTATATTAGCATAATTATAAATATAATAACGTATTTTCTTTGTTTCAGAAAAATGTCATCGATTAACCTGCAAACTGTCGTAGTCAAATGACAATAACTAGAATAAAGGTAAGGATTAGCTAAATTGACGTTTTTAATTAAAACAATGGTTTAATACGTAAAATAACACGACATGACTTATTACACTATGGGAGAAAAAATATTTTAAAATGCAACACAAAAAGAGTTAATAACGATAATAATAAAAATATATATAACACAAAAAGACAAAATAAGAAAATAATTTAATAATTAAAATGGTTTGAGAATTGTAATAAAAAGAGAGAAATAAACCTAATCTTTTAATAAGTCTAAAATACCTAAATATACTATAATATATAGTATATTTAAGTATAATTTTTTTGAGGTCTTTGTCATCTGGTTTTCTATAAGCTACTTGTATCAACACGCTGCGAACTAGCGGGAGATAGCTAGTTACAAATATTAGAGAAGGCACCAAAATTAATAAAAAAATATTCTTTTGCAATGTTGCCGACGGGAAAATATATTGAGCTCACAACTTTTCTAAGTCATTTAATACATATTTAGTATGACAGAAAAACCTTCTCCGATTTATGACGCGCATTTGGACATCTTAATTGTAGTATTAAAAAATACGAAAAAAATACAATAAAGATAACCAAATTATCTTAAGTTATAATACACATTTTTGTATTAATATTACGCTAAAATCTAGCAAAGTTTAAAACTCTAACAACAGACATTCTGACAATTCTGAAACTTCGCGCCTCACGTTGCTTCCTACAAGCGTGGCTGATAGCAGTGTAATGAGGGCTTCCTTATTATTTAATTAACGTTATTAAAAAAAAAAAATCTTCATATTAAATAAACATGAACTATAACGGTGAAGGAAAATATCGTGAGGAAACTTGCGTATCATAGAATAATAATAATTTAGGGACTCGCATTAAGCCAGCGTGATGGACTATATGGCCTAACCACTCTCAATCGTACTCTCGATTGAAGAGGAGGCACGTGTCCTGCACTGGGTCGTATATGGCCTGATATTATGTGTGAATCTTTTAAAGAGAACACACTAATGATGCCTGATTACACCTTCGATCGGACAGAGTTATGTTTCTCCCTTTATAAAAGAACTTCAGTAATTCCGATAAAAACAATAATGGTATTAGCGCTAATAGCATTTCAATAAAAAAACATATACTCTGCAAGCTTATAAGAAGTGAGGCACAAAGAGGAAAAATAACAAACAGCTTTGCCGAACAGATAACAATTACCTAATACTGATATATTTATAGACCGAAATATATTTTGAGCATTCTTTAGAATAGATTTAAAATAAATAATTGTTTTGTTTCTGTACATTATTATTTGATTCTAATTATTATTTTTGTTTTGTAATGATTGTGTATAGTGTTGAATTGTTTTTAGAAATACTATGTAACTTTAATGGGTATATATATCGGCGATTTTGAAAACCGCCGTGGCACAGTGGTTGGACGCCGGCTGTGAAACGTGTAGCCGCGGGTTTGAACCCCACACCAAGACAAAAGTTTGTGAGATCCAAAAATATATGTTTCGAGTCTGGGTGTTTGTGAGGCTGAAAAGTCTCTCCTAATTTCTGATACCCACGACACAAGACTTAATTGATCTTAATGTGGATTCAGGACTATGTATTTGACTATTGGGTGTATTTATTAATTTTGTTTCCTTTGTCTTATATATTTGTAATGTTATTTATGTGTTTGCTACTGATGTACCTGTTCTATATACGATACGATTTCAAAGATCGCAAACAGCGCGGTAGAAATTATACTTCGCGTTTATTACCCTAATGTTTTACTGCCTCGTGATATTTGTCGTCTGTTACAACTAGGGTTTCTGGTCAAGAATTCTCGCCATTGAAATTCTCGGGAATTTGTCTTTGACTAAGTAAAAAAAACTTTCGCAACGTCAAGATTTGTCAATCTTGATTTCATTGCTGATTATTTTTCGACTTACTTATTTAGTTTAAGCTGCAATACTTGTACAAATGTAGGAAATATTATGAGAAGTGAATTGACAGCCTCCGTAGAGTACTCGGTTAGATGCTCGGTGAAAAGCGAGGTCGCGGGTTCTATCACTGCGTTGATACAAATTTTTTAATGATACAACAGTCTTTGTATGTGGTGGTCTGAATGTGACGCCGAAAAGTCTCTCGTAGTTTATGATACCCACGACAAAAAACTCGGTCTTAGTACACGCTAAGATTGACCCCACCACTGTCGGCCACAGGGTCGAATGTTATGTGTATTTGTTTGATTATAATATCTCTAATTGAGAGAGTTTGATGTCATTAACTTAATGCTTAGTTTATGTAATATTCTACTTTTAACTTAGCATAAAATCAGACGAATAAAGATTGTTTAATTTTTTGTTTGCTGTTGATTAGTTAATAATTAGTTGCAATATATGGTATATAATCCTAGTCGATAATTCTACTGCCTCGAGAAGTGAAAAGGTTGGGAAATCAGAAACCCTAGTTACAGTTCTTTTTATTCCGCATTCGATAAAAAAAAATAACCGCATATTTTCTAATTACGCAATATTCAAACGTACATACATGAATTATCATTTTAATTCAATCGTTTCACAGAGTGAGCTCAAAATAATTCTTTAAGCTAGGGTTTAAAAATAAGATTATATCCATACCGAAACTTTTATTCGGGGCGGCCTAAATAAACTTGAACACTTGTATAATGGACAGGTTGGAATTGGAACACTTTTATCAGCTTCTACTGATTTCGTTTATAAATAAAACTAGTATGTCAGAAAGTTTTTCACATCGGTGTCGACTTGAAATATATTTCGGTGTGGGCCAAAGTTAGACTGACCGACTTGCATATGTTATCACTTGAAATCGGATCGCGATTTGACTAAAGTCTATTATCGCTTCAACAGTTTGGTTGCAGTATAAGGCGAACGATGTCATATTATAGATCGTCTGCGATCTTTTGGCATGCGACTACGTGGTTCATGCTGTCTTAGAATATTAGGAACAGTTTTTCATTTTACTTTATTGGACATACTTAATATTTTTTAATGAAATAGGTTATTATATTAATATTAATTAAATAGGTCGAGTATGTAAAAGAAAAAAGCGGAGAGGTATATAAATCTTGAACATCGCGCATTTTCCGAAAAGGTCAAATACAAACAAAAACATATAAGAAAAAAAATAAATTAGACTCATTACTTACTTAATGGAAAAAGCAACACAATTTTCAGTAATTAAAATCAATATCCCAAGTAACATTAAAATTGGCTATTTTTATTTTATTAGTTTGCGTCTTTAACAACAATAATCCCAAAGCAACCAGCAATTCACATCTAGGCCACAAATTCACCACACAAAGTCGCAAAGCGTTGGTCAAAACACAAAATCAAAACGAACACTGCAGGCACAATTTTGAGTGACGTAGAAATCTGGCCGAAAATTCTCGGGCTCAAAACAGCACCTTTAACATGACAAAGAACATAGTACATGGTGCCGAACCTGGCCGCCCCCTTTATGCCTTTAGAACAATCGGCTTTATGCCGTGAATCCGCTGCGGCTTTAGCTTTCGACTTTGATGCATTTCCGACTTGAATGGAATATCTGTGAGCAACTGAGCTGTGATTATTAACGGGGATGAATGCCAACACTGAAGCTATAATTGATCCCGACGTATTGAACACTGAATAGCAAGCTACGTATGCTAATTTGTGTTGCGATTAAAGACGAAACGTATCGAAATGTCATATGCATTGGATGTTTCGGGTCAAAGGTTTAATCATTACAAAGTTCTATGAAATATTCATATCAATTGAGAAATAATTAAGTATTTTCACATGTATATTTGACAGCCTCCATGGTGTAGTTGGTAAGACGTCGGTTGAGAACGAGAAGCCGCGGGCTCGATCCCTGCACGGAAACAAATGTTCGTGTGATCCACGGGTAGTTTTTCCCGTTTGCGTGTTATACACCACCACACACGACACAAGATTCCATCTTACTATGTGGTCAGAACTATGTATGTGACTGTTGGGTGTATTTATTTATTTATTCTCAAAGAAAAGAATAATAATAACTGATTTTATAAAATAGAGATTGAACGGGTACGTAAACTAAATATTCATTTAAATAATAAAGAACGTGGAATACACAAGTGATCAAAGTTGAGAGCTTCTATTACAGAATTATGGTGTGAAATGAGGCTAATTACAATAGAATTAATGGTTTTTTTTCAAGATACATCAGTATCAGCCCATATACGTCCCACTGCAGGACATGGGCCTCCTCTACAATCGAGAGTACGATTAAGGGTGGTTAGGCCATATAGTCCATCACGCTGGCCTAGTGCGGGTTGGCGGACTTACACACCATATAAATTTTATAAATCGCTATGGTATGCAGGTTTCCTCACGATGTTTTCCTTCACCATTTTAGTGCGTGGTGATTGACTATCAATACACATATGACTCCGAAAAGTCAGAGGTGCACCCTGGGATTCGAACCCGCGACCACCGTGAACATGTTGGTAGTCGCGTCTACAAGAATATCAAAATCAACGTGGGGGCTATCTTTCAATACACTAAAAATCATCTACGGAGCAACTTACTTAGGATGTATCTGTTATGGATCTCCCGTATGGGCTGATAGGGCTACTATCGGTGCTGTGCGAAGAAAACTGCTCCAGAGCCAACGTTTGGCGTTGATATTCTTGTGCAAGGCATATAGAACTGTTAGTACCGAAGCTTTGCCTGTCCTAGCGGGTGTACTTCCAGTCGACCTGGAGGTGCAACGTCGCGCCGCGATGTATTACTCTAATAGAGAGAATATGGATAAAAGGTTTTTCACCGCACGTGAACTTTTAAAAGTTGACAGATTATTTAAACCGGTTTCAGTGGTATATAGCGAACTATTAGATGAATGGCAAAATAGATGGGAGGTATCTTTGAAGGGCCGGCATCTATACCAATTTTTTCCTTGCGTACGTGATCGTTTAACAAAGACGTGGCTAGATGTCGATTATTGCGTATCACAATTTCTCACGGGCCATGGTAACTTTAAGTCTAAACTATACTCTTTTAAGCTTGTTGCGTCGCCTGCGTGTTCATGTTCAACACCTAATTGCGAGTATGAGCAGTCCGCGCATCATATACTTTGGGAGTGTAGTCTTTGGCATAATGAGCGTAAAATCATGCTAGATAGTATGCAAATATCATCTGGAGTTGTATACTACATGGACCTTGTAGAGACTAGAAAGAACTTCCGTGCTTTCCGGCGTTTTTGCCATACCTATTACTGGAATCAAGCATAACAGTTCACATAATAGGTCCCATTTAAATGTAATAATAATTTGATCCGTGGTGCTTCACAGCTGGCTTCTCCGGCTGTGAAAGTCTTTTTGCGAGGTTATTTACCTCTTCAGTTCAATGTTTTGTCACCCGCTTTGCACGGAGGGAAGTGGACAATAATTTATTTCCAACTCCTCCTATTAATTTAACTTTCTGATTAATTTCGTTGCGGGTTAAAGACAAGTTAGACATTCCCGGAGACTCGCCGAGCTTCAATGCTCGGTGTCATTACTTTGCGTGCCACTGTTGATCCTGGCTCACAGGAGTTACAGTGGTGGGTGTGAGGGCGGGACAGTCTCCTTTAGTCGCGTCTAGTCCGTTTACCAACAGGCCACCACGCACTTACCTTCATGCTGTTTGCGAATTACAAGATATATTACTGTTTGGTAAAAACAGTTCCAACAGTTCAGTTTGGAAAAAACGGCACCTAATACACACTTATTAGGTGTCGTTTTTTCGATATTTTAATTAGTATATGAAAGTCAAAAATAATAAATATAACCGGGTTTTTGTAAGGTGGCCAGGACTTGTTTGGCACCTGGGCTGTATAGAGACTCAGAGAAGGACGTCTACAAGTACAAATGAACTAGAATAGAAAGCAGGAGATAGCGACGTATTTGATAAAGAGGTTTCCAGGAGAAGACAAAAAAGTGAAGTGGTTTACTGTTCCTATACTAAAAGTAGACAGAAGTTAACATTTACGACTTCAGTTTAAAAACAGTTTGATTACTTTTACAAGATTTTATAACTCAAACCAGTAGTAAATTATAAAGTTCGCATTTCCGTTAAACAAGTATTAAATTATTCTTGTATCGGAGAGGAAAGTCAAGTTGCGTGTGGTATCTTTGACCCAATAATTACAGTATTGATGGGTGTATTCTATAGGTCTTATCCCTACCCTTACCCTTATGCTTACCCTTTCTGGGAAAAAGGCGTTTATATATGAATATATGTATGTATAAGTATGTATTCTGTATCAGCTCATATACGTCCCACTGCAGGGCACGGGCCTCCGATACAATCGTGATTACAATTGAGAGTGGTTAGGCCATAAGTATGTATATGTGTAACAAATACTATTATCAATAATATAGATACTATGTTAAGAACAATACATTACAACATTCATGATTCCTCACGACCCCAATGACCTTTGGCACTAGATAGTACCAATACAAACAGTCCCATTTCTGCATGATTGCATAAAGTAACAATAATTATAGTAATATGTTAAAAACCCAAGCCCAACCAACACTCCAATTATACTCTAATGTATCAGCCGATGAGACTTCACTACAAGTGAGTTTGTTTGTGAAGACTTAGGTCATGGTCTACTACGCTAGCCTACCGGGTGTTGGCAGACCTCGTATGTCGAGCGCAGTGGAATACCAAGCATTGCTTTGTAATTCATGGTGTTCATGAGCGGTCGTATCGCTTACCATTAGGTGAACGGCATGCTCATCTCGCCATAAATTGCAAAAAAATATTTTCGGATGAACAGGAATTTATTTATGCTTTATATTTCAGTTATGTGACTTGTAATAATCTTTGTGTTTGTGTGTGCAGTGTCGGGAGCGCTCATGAGACAATCGTGCCATCGCCTACTAGAACATCAGCACGCGGGGGCAGACGAACCCCCACTTTATTCGCCAATCGATCAAATTTCAGGTAATATACTCTTAAATACCTTCATAATATTTAGTATTAGTATTCCATACCACGACGAGGTCTGCATTCTTATTACTTTATGGTTATAGACTTACAAGTTGGTGCGTGACCCATCTGGGGGTAAAGAGGATTGGTAAGAGGAAGGGTATACCTCCCACGCCCAAGATATGAGTAGGTTCATTGATAAAAAAACGTCATTTCAGCTGGACAGAAATCGGTTAAGGTGACTGTTGGCCAGAGATTGACATAGATATTTGTTACTGCTGATAACCTATCATAAGTAGGTTTATTGATAAACAAGGGTGTTTTCAGCTGGAAAGAACACGCTTAAGTAGACAGCGGGCCAGATAACACAGATTTTTGTTAATGCTGGTCTTACATGAATATATTTTGAAATAGAAAACAATGTAACGTGGTTTGAATAATAAGTCGACTCGTAATTAATGTTAGATGATGACAATTGCAAAAAAAGCTATCAGTCATAGACACGACTGCGACATAGTAAGTTAATGTTAGCGTATTCTGAGCGTAATGTAAGCAGTAATTTAGACTACACGCTCCCATGCCTTTTTTAAGACAATCACTATTGCACATCACTTAAAGCAGTTAATCACTAAAATGACGTATTACCTTCCCCCCTTTTCCGCAGGACGGTAGTGCACCAACTTGTCGATCTATATCATCAAAATAAAGACTTAATATTGAAAATTATAAATTACTTTTGTACTAAGCACAGACCAAAATAAAAAATGCGGTTTAATTACCCCGTTTATAGAATATGCAGTCGTAAAGATGATACACTACAGCACGGCCTTAAAAGCGCCCCCACTACATTTTCGGATGTTTTTGTCAGAAGGTCTACTTTTATTTTATGGAGATTATAGCTGCTGTTTGGTTGCACGATACAGCTGAATACCACGTGCCAGCGTAGATCCGAATAGAACAAATTATCCTTTCCACCCGAAGTTTACCCGATACAATCCGCCTTTTCAAACACTTCGCCTGGGCTTGATGTCTTTCAATCGACTTGTGTATAACGTTATTCATAAGTAGTCTAACTGTACTTTCATCCTAATAAACAAATAATTAAATATTAATCTCTAAATGGGCACTAATGCCCGAATACTCCAAATCATTCAAATAATAATTTCGATTTGACTCACTTCGTCCCAATTATTCAGTATATTCTTCGAGTCTTGCGTAGTTAAGTGCAAAATAATATTTAAGTCGCGTTTAAGTATTCAGACGAAATTGAAATAAATGAACATAAAGGCCGGATTAAATATTGTATTTATTTTAAATATCATATAAATTCATTCCCGTTAAAATAATTTTAACGTACGTATCAATATTCTAGCAAAATATGCTTTTCCAATTATTATTTATACTCGTAGAAAAGCAATTACAAATATAAAAGCCGTCGAAATGAATTTAAATCGGAGTCCCGATGCAAAAGAGAATTAATGGATTTTAAAAAATCCGTCAAATGTGAAACGGTCTCATGGAACGAGGGTTCCGTGGAATTATACCAAGCTATACGAACTATCGGTCACTATCCAGCATGCCTAAACATTACTACAACTTCTACTTCTTATTCCTGTAGTGCCTCTCTGACTAGTGACGGTTGGCAGTCAGGTCAGCATACTGTCCCTTGTTTCATGCAAGGCGAAATAGTTCTGCGGCGCTCACAATCCCTGTCCATTTTTCCATCCTACTTCTATTAACCACGATCAAATTTCATTAAAGCTGTATAGTCCCACTACTGAAAATGGGCTTCCACCACAATTGAAAGTACGGTTGAGAGTTTTTAGACCATATTCTCTACCACACTAGGCCAAAATGCAAGTTGGCGGAATTTACATACCAAAGCAATTCTTGCAAATCACCACGGTATTCAGGTTTCCTCACGATTTTATACGTCACCGTTTAAGTGTAAGGTGACAAGTGTATAGTTACTGAAAATATTTTTTCTTGTACATAATTTACTTAAGTTCTTCAAAAATCGTAATGATTTTGGTCAATATGTTTTAAATATAAGTGAGAAAGTAAAAATGTGATTTTTATTGAGATCACTGTTAGCTAAAGTTGTAACTCAATTAGGCCTTGCCACAAATTTATATATTTTATGTATATTATGTGCCACACACACCTGAGAAAAAGGGTATAAAAAAACGGAAAACTAAGTAATCAAATAAAGGATTCTGTTTCCGGTTTGCGGAACCCTAAAATACTGTTAAATGGAGCCGCGCCCACATGTAACTCAATCAATGCGTTTACGTGAAAAAAATAATCCCTTTGGATACTCAAAATATGTTCGAAAAATTTTATCCGCTTGTAAATGTATTTTTCACCCGAATCCTACGCTTCTCTGTTTCATTAAATTCCGACTTATATTAATTTGTCGTTTTAATAACTTTGTACAATACAAAGAGTATATTGAACCAACGAAATATAAGTCATTTTAAATTGTTAATTCAAAATTAACGAAATATAATAATAATAAATCAGGTTTTCCAATAGTTGTATCTGATTTATAATAACCACGAATATAGGGCAAAATACTGCAAATTATAGAACTAGCAATATTTTTGAAGGTACAATTTTTGAATGACCAGGTCTCTCATATATGAAGGGCCGCTTGGGTAGGTACCACCGCAATTTCTATTTTTCCCGCAAAACAGCAGTATAAATGCACTGTTGTGTTCCAGTTTTAAGGACTTTGTAGCCTGAGTAACCACTGGACATACTGTGATTTAACATCATAAGGATGGCGAGCACTGTGGAATCCCAAGCTTTCCTTTGTAATTAATGGTGTATTTTTGGTTTTTTACCGTCGATGAGCGGCGCTTATTATCAGGCGACTGGCATTTCACGGCAGTAAAAAAAAGTTGAGTTTATTTTTGTAGTAACAACAGTGGGTTTAGTACGGTTGGTTGACCATTTTCAAAATGTCACGGGTACATCCGATTTTATAGTTTTTTTAATATGCATGGATTTGAATGTCAGACTGGGGTCACTGTAGTTGTTATGCCTAGGCTTTCTAAATCCGATAGTTATTTTTAATAATTTACACATGATAAAGGTATTTTAACGCATGAGTATTATAAACAATGCCTTTAAATATTGCGTTTCAAATTAAATCCCTTTGCCAATCGTAGAATAACACACAAATGAATTCTGCGTGCAATGGAATGTCGATCGTAAAATATTGGGTTTGTTATAATAATTACGTTAGGCTTCGGTTGAATAAATTTACATAAATAGTTTGCAAGACGCTGGGTGTGAAACTAGAGGCCGCGGGTTCGAACCCCACACGAAAACAAATAGTTGTGTGAACCACAGGATTTTAGGAGACCTAAAAGTCTCTCGTAGTTCCTGATACCCACGACACGAGACTCAATATTGGTGTGGGGTCAAAAGATAACTTAAATATCTGTAAACAAGACTCAAAAAGCGGGCGCGGGTTAAAAGTTTTGTTGTAGCGTTACAAATGAACTGGTGGGGAGATATTCGTATCCCAGATAGCTTCATGAATATTTAGCATCTTCATATACAACTGGCTACCTGACATCAATCCATTCAGGAGCCCTTCAGTCGACCACTCTAAGCTAACAGAATGAAGACTCTACATGTCTTCAGAATTTTTTTTAAATATCCTATAATAGATTAGCTAGTTAAAGTAATCTATTACCAACGGCCAACTCGCACTAGGCCAGCATGATGGATTATACGGTCTAACCACTCTCAATCGTACACTCGATGGTAGCAAAGGCCCATGTCCTGCAATGGGATGTATATGGGCTGATACAGAAAGCAATTGATAATTAAACAATAGTAAGTATGGCTTAGGCCGTATTGCGGCAAGAAGTTCAAAGATAGTTCCTGTTGTTGACACAACTACAAAATTAATTATTATAATGTGCCTAAAATAGTTACTACGTTGGTTATTATTTGTCATTGTTTCTTATTATTAGTTTTTTTTAAACGTAACATATTCTACTTCCTGTATTCTTATTTATTTTCTTATGTTTACTTTTTGACCAAGATAAAACACATCTTTATTTTTTTTTTATTTGAAAAGACAAGAGTCCTGCTCTTGTCAGTAGTTCGCAAGTGGGCTGTAATAAGCTTGCTTCATAGGCTCTAATAATATTTTATCAAGTGATCTCCTCGTTGCAGGTCATCTTTAAAGACCCATGTTTACAACAAAAGTAATAGTTTTAATTTAATGGCACGATATTTCAATATTCAGCATCATTTAAGCTGTACTGAAGGCGAAAGAATTACAGCATTTGGGTCATTGGCGAACTGCTGGTCGCCCCAGCAAGTCTGAAGCGATCAATTTGATTGATATAATTGCACCGACCTCGTGGCTTACGTTTAGCTTCGATTTAGTTTGTATTAGCGGTCGTGTCAATATAAGACTCGCATTTGAAACGAATATTGATTTTTAAACCTTTTTCTTAGCATAAAAGTAGCAGTTTAAAAACGGTTTTGTCAATAAAAAAAAACGCATTTGGAACGAATATTGATTTTGAGACCTATTTATAAGCATAAAAATAGCAGTTTTAAAAAGACAATGTGGATAATTTTAATATTTAATGTTCGTCATTAGAGGGAAAATAATTTTCCAAACGGCAACATTAATTTTAACATACATGTCTCGGTTTCGATTCCTAGGTCGGGCAAAGTGATTTTTCTATGCATTATCAGCCCGGAGCAGGAATTTGTGCCCGATGTGGCGTTAGGCTCGGCCACCATCACATCGTGGGATGGAAAACACAAGGTGAAATGTAGTTAGGCTGGCACTTGTACCTACGTACCCCTACTGGGAAAAAAGCGTGAATTTATGTATGACTAATGCTAAATGATAATGATATGAGTGTCGAGAAGGAAGAAATGATTTTAAAATACACGTATCCTAGTTGCTACGTAAAAATGTTCCAATGTCCAAATAATACCCTATATGTTCGTTTGGACCATCAATAGGGAATTTTTACGTTCTAAGGTCTAAGCGTTAAGGAACCTGCACAGCATAGATATATTTACATTCCGTGGTACGTGAATTGACGTGATGGCAATTGGCCTAAACTCTAACAATCGAACTCTCGGTTGTAGAATAGAACTGTGCTCAACAGTTGACGTATATGGACAGACACAGTACAATCACATCAATTATATAATTGATTACATATCGTGGAATAATTATATACATTAGTGATAGAGTTAATCCCTTGTTAATGTCATTGTTTAACTGATTACTATCAAATTACGCAATCAGATCGCGATTGGTTATGCAAAACCTAGCAATTATATTGTGATATTGTATTATCGACGACCTAGTTAAGGTTGAAGGAAGCCGGATGAATACCGCTTCTGACAGTCGATGTGGGGACCCTAAGGGGAGATAGGTCTCCCCCATGCTGGGTATAGGTCCCAGCACTGGATTTTCTGTGGTGGAATAGAGATAGAGAGGGTGTATTAATCCAAAAAAATATATCTTTGAGAATATTTTTGGTAAACGTAAAGTCAAAATCTGTAAAATTTATTTTAGTATATTTTTATTTTAATTTGATTGTTAGAAATTATGACTTCCATATACTACATATTATAACAAATATATATTTAAAAATATTGCGATAAATTATGAAGTTCCAGAAAACCGCGTAAACAGTATATTTTTTTTTGTTAATATCTGTTTTTAAGATTTTTTTGTTAATATCCGTTGAGGAGCAAATCATTATTTGCGTTCAAAAACGTACGTAGTCTCATGATGGATGATATAGTTTACAACTAGGAATAAATTTGAATATCAATTTACGATAGTTCAGACAAAATTGTTGAAGCAACTTAGCCAAGCAAGCATCAAGTTCCAAGTATTCTCTCCTACATTCTCTTCCAAGTAAATGGAATCTTCAAAGGCACGCAGTTGCCAACTCAGAAAGAGCATTAAAACAAAGCACAAACCATTAAGTTTAGATTCAACCGAACTGCTTGGTAATGCGCTTATCAGTTGTATGAAGTAGATGGCGCTGGCGCCGCAACACAGCATTATGCAACCAACTTGCTCATTAAAACAGATCTATGTTTGTTACCCGTGTTTGTTACGGTACCGCCCGCTGTGTTAATTTAAAATAAAGTTAGTCGTAGAGAGATTAAAATACAACGCTCTTAGGACATCGCCTCATATCAGGGAAAAATAATTAAAAATAAAACAAGGATAAAACGAGGTAGTGTTTAAATAATTTTAGTGATTATCAGACAGGTTCGATCCCTTTACCTAGACAAGTTTATGTGTACCATTATCTGTTTCGGGTCTAGGAGTTTGTGAGACAGAAAAATCTCTCGTAGCTTCTGAAAAAGCGAAAATCGATCTTAGAGTTGGGTCAGAACTATGTGTGTGACTGTTGAGTGTATTCATCAATATAAATATTATAAAGAGGAAAGAATTGAGTGTTTGCACTGAATCCGCTTTGAAACTACTGATTTGAAACATTCTTTAACCGTTTATATTCTACATTATCCATAATGAACATAGACTATATTGGAATATATTCAAAAACGGTATTTGCACGCGAGCTTAACAGGGCAGGATATCTAGTTTATTAATAAGTGAAGTAAATTTGCGCACATACCATGCTAATTGCAATGAGTGCGGGTAGGGGTACTCTATATGCCGAAACGAAATTCGCATATTCGAATATTCGACGACCGAAGTAGGTTACAAGTTTTCCATTTCAAAAAAGCAATACTATTCTTTATGATAATTATCATTTTCTCCGAACTTAGTCTCTGGTTACGACGGATGATACTAACATTAAATAATTATATTAATCAATCGCTTACCTACCCCTTTCCAACTTAAGCTGACTAAATTCGGCATTAAATAATATGTTTTATAAGTCATACGTTTGTATGTTATAATTATTTGACCAATTTGGTATTGTAAATAAAAGGCTGAAAAGTTTTTGGATGAATATTATATAAGTGGCGTGAATAAATATAATGGTTTAGGCTTATGAATTAATAATTTCTTAAAAGAATGAATGTCAATAGTCACAGATGCTGAAAATCAATATAAGTAATACACAAAGTTATATATTTAAGTGGAATAAATGCGATAATTTGATCATATTTTTCGTATCATTATTATACACAGCCGTAAATGTATAAATAATATTTGAAAATAATTGTTAAACCTGTAAAAACACATATTTCACTTAATACCATCCTGAAAAATATTTTAATAAGTAATAAAGTATAAACACGCAAAATACAAATAGAACATGTGAAATACATTTTAGATCCGCAAGCATTCCATTCCTCATTCATGTAATACTTTTAGATAACTAAACTTCTAGAATTTGCTATCTCACACATACCCCTTCCATTCTTAGCGTACTTACCGATACAGCTACCGCCATTTTCATCTGTCGACAACAAAACATGAATTTAGCGAGAAAAGTCTACAAAATCAGATTAACAAACTACTTAAATGATATTATTGAGGTATATTGATATTTGTGCCCCTTACTTATTGTTATTTATTTACCATCATTTAACTGAATCGAATGATTTTTTTGTTAGGCCCAGAGTATACCTCTGAATTTTCGGAGTCATGTGTGTATTAATAGTCCATCACCACGCTCTAAAACTGTTAAGAAAAACATCGTGAGGAAACTTGCGATTTATAAGAATATATATGAAAGTCCGCCAACCCACAATAGGCCAGCATGGTGGACTTTATGGCTTAACCATTCTAAATTTGTTCTCTCGATTGTAAAAGACGCCCGTGCCCTGCAGTGGGACGTACAAGTATATGGGCTGACTTGAACTTCAACATTTTAATAAACAGAGACTTATAAAATTAATCGTTTAAAAACATAATATAATATGCAAAGAATCCAAAAACTAAACAGTGACAGTATTATAATTGATAATATCCTTTTTTTTTTTATTGCCTTGAATGGCGTGACGAGCAAGCCGTTCGCCTGATGGTAAGCGATACGACCGCTCATGAACAGTAGCAACATTCCACTGCGCTCGCCATCCTGAGACATAAGATGTTAAATCTCAATATGTCCAGTAGTTGCTCTGGCTACAATGTCCTTCAATCCGAAACACAACAGTGCATTTAAGCAGTGTTGTTTCACGGGAGATATAGACATTGCGGTGGTACCTACCCAGATGGCCTCTCACATATGAGAGACCTACCACCAGTTACTTGTTCCTTTTTTGAATTCGATAAAAAAAGAAATAATTTTCTTTTATTTATTTAGGATAAACAAACAGTTACACATTACCATATTTAATACAAAGAATACATTCAAGAATACATGTAAATGCACAAATAGCACCGTTATCATAATATACTTTTCGGTCTCACAATACCCAGATCTGAAACGAAGTCTTCTAGCACACAAAATTGGTCGGTCGAACCTGCACCCTCTGTTCCGAGCTTGCTTCTTAACTAACTGAGCATTAGAATATATATGTGAATATAATATACTGGATTTAAGCCGGGCCCACGCAAAGGATTATAGCTACAAAGGAACATAAATCTAACGGCAGAAATAACACACACGGCCTTACAGTAATCTACTGAATTCTAAACCATTTTTTTATTGCTTTGAATGACAAGACGGACATGCCGTGATGGTAAGCGATACGACCGATCATGAACAGTAGCATAACCAAAAAACACCTGAATTACAAAGCAATAATTGGTATTCCACTGCGCTCTCTATCCTGAGACATAAGATGTTAAGTCTCAATATATTCAGTAATTATTCTAGCTACAATGTCTTTCAAACCGAAACACAAAGGTGCGTTTACATTGCTATTTGACGGGAGGAATAGAAATTGTGGTAGTACCTACCCAGGTGACCTACCACATATTAGAGCACTACCACAAGTATAAATTACAATAGTTTTATGCAACTTGGAAGCTTCAAGCCACATATAAGATTAAAATGTCAATAACAGAATTAGTTCTCGGCTAATAGCTTTTAATATCCAACCCCAATGTTGTAGACATGCATTTAATTTACTCATATCAAAGGTATTAATTAATTTCTTTTCCGAATAACCTTCATTAAGGATACTAGCGGTCCGGCCTTTTTTATTTCACTCCGCACCAGACGCGTTATTTTTCTTACTAATTGGAGCATTCTGTATTATATACGAGTACATTTAAATCTTCCTCATGAATTACTCGATCTATTATAAAAACATTTACTCGTTGCGCAGTTTCAAAGATCTGAACATACAGAAAGATCAGAATTATAAATAAAAAGCGCCTTTGTTTTATATTATATAGTGATTTTATTCCAGCATAATTATTTAACTATTCACAAACTAAAGAAAGGCAGAGCTACAACATGTTATTCGTAAACACGGACTGAAAATTTAATTAAATACTTCCTAAAATAATTTGAATGGTTTTCAGCAGTCCAGGTGCTGAAATAGAATAGTAGAGCTTGAATACAAAGCGAAACGTCGAGAGCAATGCAATGTTCATTTGATAATTAAATACAGGATTCACTGGAATGGTACAGAAACACGAGGAAATTAAATAGTTGACATAGCTTTGTTGTTCCTTCAATAATTAGAACGAATTAGTGGCGTGGAGTCTATCCTATCCTACAGCCCAGGTGTCTCCCCCAAATATCTACCACATTCAAAACAGCAAGTCTTGTAAGATCAACAGTGGAACGCAAAGAATTGGTACCGAGCTTAGTAGCTCCGCGAGTCTCTTTAGAATACTAACTTGTCTTAAACCCGGGTTGAAATAAATAAGAAGGATTTTTTGAAAGTTATAAACAAATAATTATTATCCTTCACTTCAGTCTTCACCATGTTGAAGTATATACATATGATACACCATACATATGATACTAGCTTGTTAAGGAAAAAGGGGCTGATTTATGTTGCTCATGGGATATTTGTGATCCATCAATGGTACATGATTGAAAACTCTACATGCAGTAGTTTCCCTAAATAGGTTATAACTTCACCTTGTGTATTCGGTAACCCAAAATTGCCACGAGATGACTATTTGTCATTGTTACACTGGACTATACTGGGATGTTGGGTATGATGGAAAAGCCATCATTATATCTAATATATAAAAAAAATTACGGAGGATAAACTTAATCTAACACTGTCATGTGTACCGTAAGTATAGTAAGCGACGAAGATAAAATGTATAAAGGCGTTATAATTCAAACTAAAGCGAAATAAGTTCATTGTAGACTGGTAACAAAAAACCCCAATCCATTTCAGAAATTTCCAGCTTACAACTTTCAACAACAAATAAAAATAGATTTAAAATCTTAAATTGTATAAGTTAATATTCGTCGCCGATCCCGAATATCAAAAATGTAAAGTTAAAAATGGAATTTGAAGCGCCGCGGGCTAGCGCCGACAATCCGATTAGCCGGCGCGCCGATACCGAAGAAATCTCCAATCCGGCAATACCGGTGCATTTTCTTCCGGCAATATCATCCCGGTTTTGGCGTCGGTTTGCTTGCTTTATACATTTCCGCGAATCTAGGCGTTTGATGCGCTTATTGGAAATGTTCATTTGGATTAATTTCTAGTTTATTCTATAAAATATTTTAATTAGTGCATATTCAACTATGTACTAATATGTTGTGTCCAGCACAACGGGAGTCAGTTACAGAAATTTAATTAAAATTTGTTTTCCACATATTCATTCTAAATGTATTTATAATATTTTATTAGTATTCGCCGATGCGAATAGGCAAATTTGGGTTTTCTGATTACATTCCATTTGCAACGGTGCAAAGCGAAATTTCAAATTTCATATTTAATCAATTCAATAGTTTCATATTTTATAATACGTGACACAAAATATTTTCTTTGTGCGTGATATTTCACAAGGCCCATCGGTTAAAAATGATTGTAGCTGTCCTAGACTAAAAGTTTTCAGGTGCTTAATAGTCACTGACCTAAAAGAAAAAGTTATTTTTCTACTAATTTTAATTTATCTTTTGGATAAATAAATAAAATGAAATATAATTTTTATATTAATTATTTTTGAAATAACATATTTATGCCATTTCAAATTCAGTTATGGTATAATTTGGTAGCAAATGTGATCAGACTATGGAAACATCTGGCCTGATTAATACAAAATCAAACTTATCATACTAACCTCTACATCTTCAGCAAATATAGTAGTATTCCTTTCCTTTGAGAGTCAAATAGCGTGGAAATCATTTGAAAACCTCAGGACAGTTAATACAATTGTCGCTAGCAGGTTGATTGTCAGAGACTTATCCACACACGAGTAAGCCGTGTCCACTACCTAGCGTCTGTTTCAAAGGATACTTAATGCCACTTCTGTCTATAGACCAACAGCCCGTCAGACTACCTTCATTTTATAAAACCTTAAAGTTTGTGTGCGCATGCCTCTGACAGGCAAAACAAGATCAACTATTATGAAGTTCTGATCGTGTTGGCTTTGGAAGTTTTAACGTGTCTAGCAAGATGAAAGAACAATCAAAAGTGTCTAACTACCAAGGAAACACTTTTTGATAGTTACCTTAATAAGATATTTAAAATTTAGCCTTTATACTATAATGTTGGCAATATTAAATAGAACGATAACTCTAAAATTTAATCAAATGAAATTTGAATAAAGTAAAAGTCTGGCGGCCACGGACTCTTGCTCTACTATGTTAGTTCCAAAAGCGGATTACGCTTTCAGTAAAGGTATAGTAAAATCGAGCGAATTTAAGCGCTCTACTGTTCGCGCGGCCTTCGATATTCGTCATTAATGGAATAATCTGTAATTGCAAGAGCGGTAATTAGTAACAGAACGGCAACCTTTATTTTTTAACCTGATTTTCAATTTTGATTATTTATTTGAATATGCTGACACTCAATATTAATTGTGGATCATCACCTAAAAATAAATACTACATGTTAACTTTGGAATCAGCAAACCCCATCATCATAACATTATCACTTACTGATTATCATTCGTATTAACTGATAGATATTTTGTTTATGTATATTTTTTTCATTTTCTCCCTTCAGACACAAGAAGTTTGGACATACTAATTTTAACTGACAATTTTAATAACTTATTATTATGTTAATATTCATGGAACGAAAAGTACAGTAATATGAAACGAAATATGAAATACAATTCACTATACATAAAACATGACTCAAAGTACATTGCCGTGTTTCTCGACTTTAACATTTAATATTAATCATATCGCCTCTACCCAGTGTACAAACTGGGCCAAAATCATCTCGCTGAATGCATTTTAAACTATGCGTTTATCTACGTATAGTGTTTATTTTACCTTGACAAATGTAGAATCACAATTTCTCCGTTCTAGCTCCCGAAAAAAATAAGAAAGGGGAGATAGGATAACTAATTCACTTTAACAAAATGTTTTCTTGAACCAAGGATAAAAAATATAAATGTATTCAAAAATATGGTGTTTCATTTCATATCTGGTAGTAGGGGTAATAGTTAGATTGTTAAGTAACAGAATAAAATCATACCGCATACGAGTAATGACGTCATCGCTGTGCTCGCCAAACACAGGACGAGTGTTCGAGAGAAATGTGGGATATTGTATAAACATGTGTGCGAGTGTAAAGGGCACATTAATTACTGGTTTATTGTGCTAATTGATAGGCTTTTAATTTAATATTCAACAATATTAAATGAAAGTAAAGATAATACAAAGTGTGTCCCACTGCAGAGGGCGGGTCTCCTCTACAATTGAGAGTGGTTAGGCCATACAGTCCACTACGCTAGCCACGGGCGGATTGGCGGACTTTACATAAAATAGAAATTCTTACAAATGGTATACAGGTTTGCTCATGATGTTTTCTTGCACCATTATATGGTGGAATGTTCTCATTATATGAATTATCCTCAAAACTATAATTGCTGGTTCGTTTTACGAGATATTTTAATCTTATTTTGAGAAAATTATTCATTTGAATACCGATTGGTCTGTCCAGTTGATGTCGAGCGAAAAATCCATCTACACCCCATCGTCCCGTTTAATGTAACAAAAGCAAGTGGCTCACGAAATTCTCAGTCTATACAAAGACTAGCCGATATCGTCCTTGTTCACATTTCAATTCGGTCGTTTGGAAATATCATGAATTTAAATTTATTAGAAATGATATCCATACGCCCTGAAGATTTGCGTAACTGTGTTTTAGGGGTTACAAGCTATGCACGCTAGAATTTATTTCAAACTGACTACAATAAATGAGAATGAAAATAATTTATTGAATCCATTGAAATGTCCAACATCGTTTATATTCAGTAATTTTTTTATCTACCACCCGATTCGGAAAACGGTTTTCACTAGAGAAGAACGGGCAAGAAACTCTAGTGTTGCTCTTTCCAAAACCAGTTTACAATATAGTGATTATTAGTTCATTAATAATTTGTTACTATTTTACAATAAATATTTTTGATACTGATATGTTTATGTTATAATTAGTATGGCTGAGTGAAGCAAAGTCGATAAACACAGTATGATGATGTCTATTTTCTGCCACATCTCAACTAATTGTGCTATTTCAAAGTATGTTTTTAATTGGAGTGTTAATTGAGTTGAATTAACAAATAATATGAGAGAACGACTTCTATAAATGGACAAGGACAGTTAAATGTTTCTGTTTTAAAAGTGCATTGCACCTGATGATAAAATTAGCGCCTTTAGCAGAAAGACTGAAGTAGCAGACTGTACATACATGTTCTTATTAGATATTTTTTATGTTACTAACATTGATTTTGTTAACAAACTCCGTACAAGCTGTACTCTACTGTATTGAAGATGCACACAGAAGGGTACATATGTACTTAAATATAAATCTAATGTGTTATCTTCATTGGAGATTTTAATAAATAAAAAAACTTTCAGATAGTCAACGATTAAATACTTTTGTAAAATGACCGGCCTAGATCAAAAACCCTGGTATAAGGACTTGGCTATCAAAGCTGTGACGTCATGGATTAGGACGGCATGACGTCTCACCGTCTGAATAGCTTACTGAAACAGCTCGGCATGACGCCAAATAGAGGAACGTTGCATTTACCAAACATTACGAAAATACAGTACAATGAAAACAATGTTGGTACAGCCTACACCGGTTTTCAAAGCATTGTTTAACAGATCGATACTTTTGGACAAACAATTGAGGTTAGCATAGTTGTGTTATATTAATAATGAACGTTAGTTGTTCCAAACAAATGAAATGCCGGACCGGGGTACAATGTGCTTTGTAGCGGCGTGAAGTTCAATAAAAGCGGAAATATCACATGAATATTGTTTCATGCGGTAAGGAGACATTAATTAATGGTTTATTGGGCTAATTGATAGGCTTTTAATTTAACATTTCACAATATTAAATGAGAGTACTGAGAACACATAATGTGAAATTTATCAGCCCATATACGTCTCACTGCAGGCGGGGGATTGAGAGTGGTTAGGCCATATTGTCCACCACGCTGGCTTAATGCGGATTGATGGACTTACATACCATAGAAATTCTTATGAATCGCTACGGTACGTACTAAATAGGTTTCACCTAAAACCTTTAATGTTATTTTTTACATACAACACTGTTTTTAACTTCCTTCAGCCGTGCTGATAATTCGCTAACCACCCCACAACCAATTTACCTCTACTCTTCTAAATAATTTTGCGACATCAAAGCGCCTTCACATTCAGTCCAATTGGATTGAAATAACGTCTGTGCCACGCCATAATTGACTTACTTGCATGCGATGCCCTGCGTCCGTCTAGTGCATTGAGTAATGAAGTTTAAAGCTTAATCCTCTTGATATGATAACGACGTTCCATATTAGATCTTGGTGGACAACCACGCCTTTACTGGGTTAATGTTTGAAATCTAGATAAGGCTGTGGCGGATGAAAACTTTTTTTTAGTTTTATGTATTTCTAATTGGTGTTCTAAATTTGAATCATGCTATATTTTTCGAGACAAAATTTTTCCTTTAACAATTATTTATTCTTTGTTGTTCCCTGGTCTTAACTTCTTGATTTTTATATTCATATTTGCCAATATTTTTCTGTTTTAACTATATTAATTTTTGCCGGAATAATTTGTGTTTTTTTTTCAATGTTTACAATTTATTTGCTTTGTTTACAAAATATTTTTTCTACTTTATTTCGAATATACGAGTACAACCGCTATTCACAGTATGCGTTGACATGACGAAAAAAAAAACTGAGTTAAAATATATCAGACTAAATTTTTTTTTTGCTCCCGTAGACCGTTACTCTTAGTAATATTTGAATAATTTCACTGCCGCGCTGGAAAATGCCTTCAAGCTCTTGCAGTGGAAAGGATTCGGCATCAACATCAACGGCGAGTATATCACTCACCTTCGGTTTGCCGACGATATTGTAGTCTTGGCAGAATCGCTGAAATACTTTAGCACTCTGCTCGAAGACCTCAATCGAGTCTCCCAACAGGTGGGTCTTAAAATGAACATGGACAAAACGAAGATCATGTCGAATGTCCATGTTGTGCCCACCCCCATCGGTGTTGGGGGCTCGACTCTTGAAGTTGTTAACGAATATGTCTATTTAGGACAAGTGGTCCGATTAGGCAGGTCCAACTTCGAGAGAGAGGTCAATCGTCGAATCCAACTCGGTTGGGCAGCGTTCGGGAAACTACGCGACGTCTTCTCGTCCAAAATACCTCAGTGCCTTAAATCGAAAGTCTTCGATAGTTGTGTGCTGCCAGTGACGACTTGTGTGACCAGTGACGGCACCGAGACGTGGCCTCTCACTATGGGCCTTATTAGGAAGCTCAAAGTCACTCAACGAGCTATGGAGAGGGCTATGCTCGGGGTTTCCCTACGAGATCGAATCAGAAATGAGGAGATCCGTAGGAGAACTAAAATAACCGACAGAGCCCACCGGATTAGCAAGTTGAAGTGGCAATGGGCAGGGCACATAGCGCGGAGATCTGATGACCGATGGGGTCGGAAACTGCTCGAATGGAGGCCACGTAGCGGAAAGCGCAGCGTAGGACGTCCACCCATAAGATGGTCCGACGACCTGGTAAAGGTCGCGGGACGTCGCTGGATGCAGGCTGCCTCCAACAGGTCTCTGTGGAAATCATTGGGGGAGGCCTATGTTCAGCAGTGGACTTCCTTTGGCTGATGGATGGATGGATGGAATTTCACTAAATATTCAGACCAGCGACAATTATGATTTGTGCATGGCAAGAGTGCGAAAACAATTATGCAGTTCTGAAAAAAACGAAATCCAGCCTAACCGAACCTAAAATATGGTCTGCTTACGTTGTTACTTTAGTCACGGCCACTATTCGCTCGGATACGAACATATTACAAGCTTTTCTGCTAATCCCACTTTTTTACATCAAGTTGCAAAAAAATAGTTCTTTACATTGCGTTGTATGTGATTCGATAACAAAACAGGCCACCTACATCCACTCTTCCACGAACCAATGAAACGTGACCAATAAAAGGATTTTCAGTCTGTAATTAACGTGTGTGTGTCGCAAATTGCCAATAATTGTCAACGCTCGCTGTTTGTAGAATGTAGCCTGCATTTACTTACGTCAACCTCCAATTTTCCGCCATTGTATGGAGGTTTATTTGCAACCAGCACTTTACCCGTCAATTTTTGAAAATGGAACATAAATTGTGGTGAAGGTAAATTATTCGAAATTTAAACATTAAAATGTTTAAAATCGGAGTTATAATAATTACGTAATCAATTTCAGTGTAGTGCAAATATTGCGAGTGTGTTTTATTGTCTTTATTTCAAGCAGCTATGGAGAGAGATAGGACAATATATACTAAGTTTATGAAATAAATATTGTTTTAAAAGTGAAACAAAGTAAATGACAAACGACAAAATAATAAAGATCCACAAAGTTTTTAAAAAACGGCATTACCAGCTACATAATACAAGGAAAACTAATCTCAGAGGGGAATTAAAACCGGGAATGTAATTAAGCAGTAGTCGCGTGCAGAAAAACTGAATCTGTTCCGTTGCACTGAAGCGCATTCGCCCACTTCAATTAATATGAGGGCTGCGCGTTCATTACTGGTCGAAACTTCTCATCTCATGGTAAGGCATTGCCAGCTCTCTGTATCTTAAAATATTCCTTACACAAATGACATTTGTTTGTTACGTTTTAGAAACCAAATAGGCTTCGTATTTAAAGAAAAATGATGTTTTGTTATCATGTATTTTTATTAGAATGAAAATAATATGTGCACAATCACAGTTAATGAACGCGTCCATAATGACTTGGTCTCAAATCTACTTTCGAAAAATCGAGACTTTGGATTAAAAATGGTCATAACTAACTTTGCAAGAATAATTTGGACAGGGGTATTACGGATTTTTGACAATTCACTAGAAGCTATGAGCTGAGCGATAATTGTTTACGTAAGGCATAATCAATTTAATAAAACCTGAGTTATTGTAAGATATTCGACTGTGGCGACTCGAAACTCAATTTGGATTATGTTGCATTTGCCAACACTATAAAAAAAGACATAATTATTAAAAATTATGTTACCAATAGTTAACACAACCAATAGAGAATGTTAAATAAATACTGATCTCTAACTCCTACAAAAATATATATCGTTTTCTTTCTATCTTTACAGAACCAACTTTACAAAATACCCTACCAGAAAACTCTATAATCTATTATTGTCAAATATGTATAACAACAACTCAAAATCGCCACAACATTGTTTTAATGCTAACATTACTCTAGCAACTATCTCCCGGACGCTGCGAACTTGGTATGGTAGAACAGTTGAGTTGACATTACCTGTCAAGAGATGGCGTTAAATGCAATGGTTAGATGCGGAGGGACAAGTTACGAGCACACTAACACGCCGCGCGACGCGTGCATGCTACTCGTAGCTGTAGCGTATAGAAGCACTTTTTGCACCGCCGTTGATATTTCATTTGCGCCAATAACAGCATGTAGTTTGTTACAAATGAGGTCAACGTGAAGCATGCCACTGTAACCGCGTAATTGGCTTTCATTATGTTATTTCAAAGAAATGTCGAAGAATTGTTTTGTCTAAATTGTCGATCACGGGCCACCCTGGTTCACGGCCCCCGCGACGAACCACGGTGACTCGCCTTTATATTGGATCAAAGTTATGTAGAGTGGTATTTAGTCCCGATATTTTTTTCGAACGATGTAACGCTTTGGATATATTTAATTTTTTTTCAACACCCGTATCGATACCGCTGTAACATCAAAATTGATTAGGGACCGTTATGTCGTGGCCATTGAAGCTTATTGGCTTTACGGTGCTTAACATTGGTTCGGCGTCGTGTAGGTACGCCTACCGCGAATGAGAGCCACGCACATGAACCGAAGGCGACGGCGCACTGGGACCGAGCGAGTGAGTTGGTCAGTCAGTCAGTCGTCACCTTCGCGAAATAACGAACCGGGCTGCGCCGCGGGCAGGAGGCTAGGCGACCGGTGACGGACAGGCGGTGTCCTGAGTAGCTCGTCACACATAAAATAAATAAGGAGTTTTCACACAGTGGTACCTGATCATGTGGCCCGGGAGGGCGGAGGCAAGCTGACACGATATGCGACGACGGAGGAGGACGAAGCCACTCTCAGGGAGCTTCTACTTAGGTACGTGATTTAGAGAGAGGACTAGCTTTCCGCCTTCATTACTGGCTTCATTTTGCATTGTCGATTCATAAGGATTCTGTGTGTTATTGTGTCTATTACATATTTTTCACCTTGGCTTGGCATCCCAAGTATCTTGTATTGCAGATATGAGGGTGCGCGAGACGCGACCGGCGACCGCGCCGGTGCTAATATCATCTCACTGTCCCTTCCATGACATCGGACCTGAGCACTCCGTGTTGCGTGTAACGTGCCTAGCGTCAATGGCCATGACGATCTCTATGCTATACGAGTAGTATCATCAAGTCTCGCAGCTCGCTTGACACTTTGCTAGCACCTTTGTTAGGGCGCCCGGGCGGTAAGGATCGTGTGCATGTGTTTCATTCTCGTACGTGCCGTGTACTGTCGTAGTGTGTGTTTTCCGGTGTTTGTTTTGTGCCATCACTGTGTGGATAAGGACACATGCTTCGCTGCGTTCTATCATTGAGACAACGCATCATCACGCCTTAGAAGACGGCTCACCGCATTCACTTACAGAGACAATCACCTGACTTTTAGACTTGTGTGTGTAGATTTTTTATGTCGATTACATTTCATAGAAATGTCATCCTTTCACGCGTAGGTTGAATCGTAGTGACTAATGCGAAAACTGTTAAACTAATAACAATTGGACGAACACGTTTTTCAAAATTTCAAACTAAAATTTCAAATTGTATAATTTAAGAAAATATTACAATAATTATTCCAAATTAAAATTTCCGTCGCGATGTTGATTTCGGTTTGTGAATGCGACGGCGCGATGTCGCGGCGGCCGCGCGTTAGTTTGTGATGAGCTTGTAATAAGTATATTTTGTCGTTCAGCCTTCAGAGACAGGTGAGCGTGATGAGCATGAATCTATCCGCCAAGCTTGACGAGCTACAGCGAGGCGACCGACAGCTGGAGACGACGGTCGCTCTCTGCGAGATCAGAACACAACTCCAGGAGCTGACTAAGAGCGTCGAGTCATGCCAGAGTGAAGTCTCGGAGGTTAGTCCCTTTATATTTCTAATTAAAATTATGTAGCGATATGTTTTTACTATGACCTCAATGTGTGTTCGATCCCGAAGCTTCAAGTTAGATCAGGAATTAAAAAAAAACAAACGGGCGTTTAAATGATTTTTATCTATAATTTATACTTATCCAGTGTTCTCAATTGTGTCTAGAATGGGTAGAACATTATAGGCACCTATAAAATACATTATGAACACCGTAACTCATTTTTCTCTTGTTTATTACCTAAGTACTATGAGAAATTAAATTCCCCCTCTTTTATTAATGTAAAAGTGTTCCTTTGTCTTTACGAAGGTTTAATGCATAATTTCTACCTACTTTATCTCGAAGCAGCAATTTCTTAAGAAAGAGAAAACAAGCGTTTGAACGTCAAGACAGCATTATATAGTTCAGGAAAATAGCTTAGCTTTTGTACAAAGATTTACGGAAACGTTTCCTATAAAAAATACATATTTCTTGCTCGTTTAAAATATTATTCCACTTGTTCCCCTTTTTTGCCTCGAGATATAATCTTTTGCATTCTTTGTTATTCTCAACGGAGTAAAACCATTCTTTTAACATCGTAGAGAGAAAAAATTAAGTGTCTTGTAAATGCGTTCAATTGCATTACATCCAGCCAGCATTATAAAACTTTATAATTTATTTGTTTGAAATAATAGATTTTAAAAATATAATCACCTTTGGGAATGTTCGAGAAATATAAATTTAAATATCGCACAATGGCGAATCAAGACCGTTTAGCTACGGTTATTTAAAGCTTACATTGTAAAGTTATGAATAATATAAAATGTATGTAAACGATTTAATAAGTATAAGCGATAAGACCGTCATTGTAGTCTTTTCTTGTTTGTTAAATTTTGTTTATGTTATTTCTTTTTTGTTATTGGTGTACAATAAAGCTTTTAAATAAATAAATACGCAAATTTTCTCATAGATTTTAATAACGAGTATAAGTATAATATAAAATAAAAATTGATATTTGACCGGAGAAGTACTATATTACTAAGAAACAATATATTTATATAAAAAGTCATAAAAGAGCAAAAGGTCACTGCAAATAACAACTGTTTTTCACAAAACTATACATTATTTACTCAAATATTCATATTTAACAGCCCCCGCGGCGCACCGAGACAAATATCTATGAGACCCACAATATTTGTCTCGGGTCTGGGTGTTTGAGACCGAAAAGTCACGACACAAGACTTAATTGATCTTAAAGTGGGGTCAGGACTATGTATGTGACGGTTGGGTAAATTGATTCATGATCGGTGGCGTTACATAAATATAAAAATGCTTTTAATTTTTATTGTAATTACATCAGTTCTGCTGTATCTGGCACATTGCATTAGAGAATGAGATGGAATATACCTGTTATTTTTCGCCTTCTCTCCTTGATGGTTTCTTCTTCAGCCACCACGTTCCACTAACTGAAAAAGGGGATAATACGTTAATAAAGTTAGTAATTCAACAAAAAATGTATCACTGAACTTGTAATGTCTGAAACGGTTGATATCAAGAAAAACGGCAGATTGAAAATTTAAACGCCTATCACACATTGATGACACAGAACAGTTGAATATGGTACTGTGAAAAATGCGTAAAAAACATATATCGTATAAACCATGTTTATTTAAAATAAGGATAGGCAGAAGTATATTATTAAGTGTTAAATGATATTATTAAACTGAATTTACGTAAAAAGGTATAATTTTGGTTCATATTTTTGTAATGACTCTGAACCCACGAGAATACATGAAGATGTTAATGAAAGTGGACGAAGCGAAAGTAGCATATCAGAATCGATCAAAGTGAAGATAGTCGCTGCCTACCCCTCTAGGATGGTGACGTTTTTGTGTGTATTTTTGTAATTAACCTGACGTTCATGTCTGTATTTTTATAATTATCCTATTGGCTTTCATAACAGGAGAGAGTTAATTGTTTGTCTTCCCGCCCTTATGTTAGGGCAGTATTACGCAGAGCCGCAGTCACCCTTTAAAATACCTAAGTACAGGGTCTCAACCAGCTCAGAATAGTGGACAATACGCCAATAATAGCTTTGTTCGGGCGCCCGTTAGTTCGTGAGCGCCCGTGGCAGTCATAAAGCTTTAGGATTCTCTTTCGGTGAGCCAGTGCAAAGATACTATTCTGATAGTTGGTTTTTTATATCACCAAGGGGGCAAACAAGCATAAAGTCCACCTGATTTCAAGCAGGTATCCTTACGACCAAAGGGGTTAAGCATTGATTGTAATCAGTTACCGTAGCCTATAGACGTAAGCTACATCAAAGTTTACTCTTTATCTTTCTTCTCTTATTTTTTTTAAAACATAATTTAGTTTAAAAATAAAACTTATTATTATTGCCCTTTCACCATTTCGGTATTTATTATATGTCATTATCTAGCTATTAGTTTTTTTTTTATAAAATAAAAACTCACCTGCTATATTTCACGAAGTCGCCTTGACGATTAACTTCTACTTTACTTTGAATGTCTTCTGCCAACTGAAAATAAATGAAATAAACATTTTAAAATATTGGTGAGTATTTTGAAACAAATATTGAGCCAGAAATTGTAGTTAGTTTTTTTGAAATTTCAATATTAAATGTTTTGGAGGTAATTAAATATTATTTTACTATATTACTCATCATCATCATCATCATATCAGCCACAGGAAGTCCACTGCTGAACATAGGCCTCCCCCAAGGATCTCCACAATGACCTGTTGGAAGCGGCCTGCGTAATTACTAATAATCTCAATTATGTTAGCTACCTGCTGTTGGTCCCATGCTCTCCCTGAAAGCTTTATTTTTGTTCCGGGTTCAGTACTTTCATGACACTAACTGCAAAGAGACAAAAATACTTCATTGATTTTCATGCAGAAAATATATTATCATTTCAGAATAGGGTAAATAACCAAATTATTTTTTACGTTTACTATTATTTTCGTTGATACTATCGTGTTCGTACTATCGTGTAATATACTTTTTTAAACATTATTTACAGTTCTTTATTGTTGTCACGCGAAAAAAACTATTTTTAAGAATAAATCAATAAAATTGTAGTACATTATTTGTAAATTGTATGAATTACCTAATAAACATTTTGTTTTTCATCTGCGAGTAGAAATGTCTTCATTTGTAAAACGCTTGATCTTACACCATTATCTGAAAATAAACAAATAGGTTAGTTCTTAGAGCATTTCTAATATAGAGGGGGCAGTTCCATACGGTGTTTTGAAAATTGAAACATCTGATCAATGGCAACTCAATATCGATTGCTAAAAATAGGTTCAAATATTGTTAACTTTCCACACCATAAGGTAAAAAAAAATAATTATACTTTCATTTGTTATATAGTTATAATTTAGATATCGATAGACAAAACCTATCTTAAATATTTAATTATGTAAATACTGGTTATGGTATACATCAATTGAAACCACACGATCAGTAGACGACAAATTATTTTTACATTTGAATTTTGCACGTATTGTAAATACGACAAGTCAGGACTTAAATGAACTTGTCAGTCTTATGTCAAAATATCATTGGCTTGTGACGCGGCTTAACGACAGCTTCCATTTGCCACGTGGCATCAACCGGGAACGTATAATGAGTCCTCAGGAGGCTCGGAGCACGACATACGATAATTGGCAATCAGTTTTCATGCCATGATCGTGTGAATATGATACGTCTAACGACTCCGGGTTATTGAAATTAAGCTAGAAATGTCTAGGATGGATATGCTTCGCTAGGTTTTTAAATCTAGGAATCAGATAGTAGTATTGGAAGTGTATTGGCTTCATGACTATAATATTTAATTAATGTGAGTTATACGCAACAATCAAGATGTTTATAGTATAGTATATGTACATTAAATAGCAGCCTTGAAATATTTTATGTAATAAAAGTAACAAATAAAAACCTGCAATTTATATTACTGTTTACTGTAGAAGTAGTATATTCTTAACAAAGTTAAAAAAAAAATCCAATCAGTATTTCGTTAGCCGTACATTAATTACTGTGTTTGAATAACAATTTGCAAATAAGCATTCGGCTTCGCACGTCGAGGGGAGGCGCCATGTAATCAGCTAAATGGATACTGCAGTATTCAATACGCAATTAAAACATCGGTCAGCCGACCGTTTCGTCAATATCGACCTGTTTGCTAATATTTCAATCTGTTTGTATATTTGGAGTTAGTATACTCAACCAAGACTCAGGATTAGCAAGCCAAAGTACCAAGACTGTTTGTTTTAGCCCCAGTGATAGTTTCCGAGAACAATTTTTATATGTATGAGAGTAGATTAGATAGAGTCTAGTGTACATTAGCAAAGACGATATTATCCCCAAAAAAATATAATTCCAGGAAAATTAGTTTGCGAATGATTTCGCGGAAAGCTCCAACGGTGTCGGCACAAACCTAAATTGTTTTTTGAATCCCGTAAACATTACGTATTTTCTTGGAAATATCAAATTAATCTTTCGGTGTTATATTCTATTATTCATCTCACACTAATATTTTTCTCCTTATTTAGTAAATGTTTACTGGAATTTATACACGAATTCACATAGAGATTTTTCGACATGAAAAAACATTAATCCGTTTGCAATGAATAGATTTCGTAATAAATACCACAAGTTTAGTACGAATTTTATCAAAAGAGAGCGAGGGTAGGTAAAATATATCTGTGAGAGGAATTATACGATTGGAAATATAGGTTCTTTGATTTCTTTATGTGCGTCGTGATGAATAGAGTTAAATCTGGCGTGATGTTTCACCTGATTGAAGATTTATGAATGTGACGAAAAAGATATCCACCGTTCTACAAGATATGAAGCAATTTAGAGATAAAATTGCTTAGTGGATATTAGGGTAATTGGTTCCGTCGTACCGCGAAAAATAATTAACTAGAGCGGCATAATTGTGTGGAACGGCGAGAGGTGCTCGTCTGTTGTCAATCGATACACATCATGACGTCACAGTAGTTCGTATACGATGCAGTATTAGCCAGGACAAGAAATTAAAGCGATCAACAATAATGAACCAGTTAGAGGTTGATATAATAGGAGTCTCTTCAGAAAGGTTAATCTTTCAGGTGAAACGCGACATGGTGGCCATCAAACAGGAACTAGACACAGTGCAGCAGGTGAAAGAAGAGATCGAAGAGTTGCGAGAGTACGTAGACCGGTTAGAGGAGCACTCACAGCGCAGGAAACTGAGGCTCCTTGAACAGGCAAGTAACACCTATCAATAGAGAAAGAAAGCATTTTAGTCACAAGCAATGTTTTGCAGTTACACTCATATTTAAATTAACTTATACCTAGGATTGCTTGTCGCGAAACGGCTCATATTCAGCATGTGTTGGTAAAATAACCTACATTTAAAATGAGCAGATATTCTAACCCAGAACATGTGAAGGCTATGTGGTAGAGACACGCTGTTGTTAGTCGTGACTCAGCATGAATCAGCAGCTTTGTCCTTTCCGCTCCCCTCGCGATTTTATCGGCTAGAAACACATCCATGGTCCAAGTGCTATGGATGTCCATGGGCAGTGAAAAAACGCCAAAATGCCCTTAACTTACATTAAAGGTGTTAAGATTCAAAGGAAACGCAAATGACTAAACACGTTATTACGTTCGAATCGAGATTAATTCAATAAAATCGATGTTCAGAAGGTCAACCATGATTGTTAGTATGAAGTAGAATAGTAGGCTGCGATTGCATTTGAATAGTCTTTACACCTCATCTCTCAAATCTAGATTACCTACATAGAGCACAAGTTAAACACTGAAACAACACAATAAACCCGGCGCCTAGTTCTAGCAGGAAAAACTTCACCAAGCTGGAAAATCCCAAGTTTATAATTACTCGACAAACACAAACAGGAGAATCTCGCAGGGAGCTTAGTTATGTTTGCTGATGCGGTCTTGGAATCCGTATTAAATAATAATTATATGGTTTGCGAGGCCAGTACGTGACCGGGCGAATGTCGAGGGGATACAAGGGATATTCTGGACAGTGCTAATATATTTAGTTTTAGTTGAGCAATATTGTCGATGGCTTTGGATATGAGACCGAGGATTTAAGCTGCGTTGATGTTTTATCCAATATAACAATTGGAAAAATGTTGGTCTAAAGCGATAATAATATCGTTGAATATTGCAGGGTCTTACGTTCTTCCTGTCATACGCCATCTTGGCTGCGGTGTTGGGCATGCTCCAGTTCGGCTACAACACCGGTGTCATCAACGCTCCCGGCAAAGTAAGTTACAATGATATTACTAATCTTATTCGAACTTATACTTTGTATCTCATAAATACTTAAGAAAATATACAATATTAAAAAAAGTATTTAATTTAGCTTTATGTATACCTATGACCTATTTATGTTTAATGACGATGTATTAGGGACTACAAATATTTTTGATGTCCAGAATATCGCCAACTTCATGAAAGACGTTTACAAGAACCGGTACGGCCTAGACTTGCAAGACGACACGGTCAATCGCCTCTACTCCATCGCTGTGAGCATCTTCGCCATTGGCGGCATGCTGGGCGGCTTCTCCGGCGGAATGATAGCCAATCGGTTTGGAAGGTAAGTTAATTTTACACTCATATCACTCATTACTCACAGATCTTGAACTTATCCTTATTGGTTTTAGGTTGAGATCCATTTTTTGTTAGCTGATAGATTCGTATATTTATTCGTTTGGATATTTTCCAAGAACTCTCGTGGAATTTGCTTAAATTATACACTCATTAAATCTAAAAGAGTCATGGATTTAATTACAGAAAATTTAAATAAACTCAGTTCGTTTCCACCTCTCCAAGCTTCTATTCACAGCAACATCAGGACGATCTTTAGAATTGTAACAAAAGAGATAAAATACGCTACAATAAATAGAAGAGCAGACAAAAGTCAACATAGTTTACGAGACAGGTAATGCAAGTCCGCAACTAATGTTAATGGATTCTTTGAATCACAAAAATAAATCAGACGCTAGGAGTGAACTCGGAGTTGGAACGACAGATTATAAACAAGCGCTTTGGTCCGCAATGCAGTGTTTAAAAACTTTGTACTTTCGAATCGCGTTTGACATTTATCTCGGGGGAATTTTCCGGCTCGCAAACTCGCATTTGTTGAAGAGCACGTAAACTTAATTTGATACACTTTTATGTTTGATTTCAAATCGCAATGAACTATTTTTTTTGTTTTGTTGAGGCGAATAAGACAGTTTGACACCACACAATGGTGTTACATTGGAAGCTTAAAATTGAAAAGATAGTTCATAGACAATCTTAATCAATAACAATTAACAATACTTAAAATGTATTTACATAGAAGATTTAAAAAAAAAATCTGGATAATAATAATGTCTGCTCAGTCGTTATATACTCCACGGTGGGGCACGGGCTCCTTTTCAAACCGATTTAGAGAAATCCAGGGACGATTGAGGGGTTAGGCCGTATAACCCCAAGCTGGCCTAGTGCGGGTTGGCAGACTTTTACATACCGTAGGCATTCTTCTGAATTGCTATCGTATGCAGGTTTCCTCAAGATATTTTCTATTGCCACTATAGAGCGTGGTAATTGACTATCAATACACACATGACTCTGAATGTCAGAGGTGTGCCCTGAGATTTGTCCCCGCGACTATCAAGACACTTCGTCATTATTTATCTTACAATCTAAATTAACTTTAATAATACAATCTCTCCATAATGAATTAAATGAAATATGAACAACTATGTAACGCTATACAATATTCCTATAGGAAAGGAGGCCTATTGCTGAACAACATTCTAGGTATAAGTGGGGCGAGCCTGATGGGTTTTACCAAGATATCCCATTGCTACGAGCTACTCATCTTCGGAAGATTCATAATTGGTGTCAACTGTGGTACGTAATCAATATTTTTTGATTGAAAAACGGGTTACATCCCAGTCTAAAAGTGGAAATTATAAGAACAGATAACAGGTTTGAAGAGATACCAATAACTTACAAATCAAAGAGTAATATTAGTTTGCGAAATTGATTCAAACAAATACTAGTCACTAGTCGCAACCCAACGTAGATATACATTTCGTACATTTACCTCGCTCTAATAATAGTTGTTCCATTATCAGTACAAAATACGGCATGTCAAACAAGATACTGAAGTGTAAACCATTTCCAGTCAGATATTTGTGCAACGATGCAAACATCTGTTCAAACGAATCTGGAAATTGGGCTTAGATTAATTCTTGCAACAACAATATTGCTTTTGGGTTACTTAAAGGTTAGGATTAAATTCATTAATATTCCTTCACGCCACTCGATTTCATAAAGTTAACCACATTTTTCTGATTTTATCGCGTGTTTTTTACAAATTGTTTTCGGACACGATTTGGATTTATCCGAGTTAAGCTTCAAGCTTAACTTTAACTGCGAATTACGTCACATAAATTATGATATCAAGATTTTGGGAAAATTAATGAGCTGTTCGTTCTTTATGAGCAGGTTATAAGGAGTACGCTTCGAAATAAAATAACTAATTAAAAGCAATGATAAAGTGAACAATAAACATCGAGATATAAAATCAATAATATAGCAGTAATTTGAATGAAGAAGCACTAATTATTTCCCATCAATAAAACATTTTATGTATGGTTAGATTTAAACTGGATATCCACATTATATGACGCAGTCCTAGATGTGTATCCTAATAAGTTTTACCAATATTCCCAAAAGGAATTAAAACTACAACTCCAGATATTTGTAAAGTCTCTAAATGTATGTCCCTAGGTTTGAACACGTCGCTAGTGCCAATGTACATATCGGAGATAGCGCCGCTGAACCTACGCGGAGGCCTGGGCACGGTCAACCAGCTGGCGGTCACTGTGGGCCTACTACTGTCGCAAGTCCTGGGCATTGAACAGATCCTCGGCACTGATGAAGGATGGCCCATATTACTCGGTAACTTGCACATATCATTAACTTATACTACCCAATCAAACAAAAGTTACCTTTATTAGGCTCGAAATAATTAATAATATATTCAATTCTGTCAATCCAAAATCTAACTTACTAAAGACTTAAAATTCAAGCTCGGGATCAAATTAGTTTATACTGTTACCAGTAGTCTTTTATAGTCAAGCATATTGAGAAAATTTTACAACATGACAATGAGTGAACTAAGTCATCCCGATTTCAATTTGTTTGAGAATGGTTAAATAACTTACCTTTAGAATGCTACAAACATTCATATCTACATGAGCGTATGCTACAATAAAACTATTACTAAAGCAAATGCTACGTTTCAGGTTTGGCGATTTGTCCAGCTATACTGCAATTGCTTCTACTGCCGGCGTGTCCTGAGTCTCCACGGTACCTTCTAATCACGAGGCAGTGGGAAGAAGAAGCAAGGCGAGCGCTTCGCAGACTTCGGGCTAGCAACCAGGTCAATATCAAACGACAAATAATTTCCATAAAAATGAAGCTGATGTAACTTGCGCATAAAGAAAGAGATAACCTACCTTCAGAGTATGACATTACATGATTTAGTAATTTGTTATCTAACAATCCAAATTCAGGTAGAAGAAGACATCGAAGAAATGCGAGCGGAAGAACGCGCACAGCAAGCGGAGGCTTCCATCTCAATGCGAGAACTGCTTTGCTCCCCAACTCTACGGGCGCCACTACTAATCGGCGTTGTGATGCAGCTATCCCAACAGCTCAGCGGAATAAATGCGGTACGCCAATTCTCTCATTATATGGTGAAATAGAATATCCAAAACTGAAATGTGCTATTTGCATAAATGTATCTGCCTATATATGTATGTCTTGCCGATCTAGCATAGTCTAACAATGAAGTCCCGGATTTTTTCATAGCTCGCTCTTATGATATTTTGAGTTAAATATAAGCTGTGCGAATTATTAAACAATGTTTGTTATTCAGCCTTCAGCTTATGCAAGGATCTGTATATCTGCTTCAGGTGTTCTACTACTCAACGTCACTGTTCACGTCATCGGGCCTCACGGATGAATCGGCGAAGTTCGCGACTATGGGCATCGGTGCCATCATGGTGGGGATGACCCTCGTGTCTCTTCCCCTGATGGACCGGACCGGGCGGCGCACGCTCCACCTCTACGGCCTCGGCGGAATGTTCATTTTCTCTATCTTCATCACAATATCTTTCCTTATAAAGGTGTGTCTTATATATTATCGGTTTGACACATCCTGATAATTGTTGCTGATTCTCAGACGCTGGTGTTGCGAAGGTCATGTCCAATTTGATGGAAGCTATGCGAAGATCTATTTCATATATTATACCGATATATTTTTCGATTTAAGATAAATTTATTATTGTGTATGAACCTGTGTTTCTTGCTGGTAAAGCTTGCAACATTTCCTTTAGTAATTCACTTCGTCTTATCATTCTGTACCAATAGTTTGGGCATGAAACGCAGGTCCGAATTGTGTATCGGTTGACACGATGTGATATGCGAAATATTTGCGACGATATCAATATTTTTACTTCTTGGCTATTATGTATTTTTGAAATCTATGTACCAATAATTAATATCGACATTGTGTCTACTGATGTACAGACTTATATTGCTTACGCACGCTAAACATCGCTTACTTCGCAATTTATACGTATGCATTGGAAGTATAGTTGTAAGCATTGGATATACTTGCAGTGTTCTGTAAGCGCTCCATTCATTTCTTTGTCTCCTTCTTATTCGATCAACTTTTTCTATATATTTTATCATCTTCCGCTTTGATTCTTTATGTATCTGCATGCACCCTTTATTTTTCAATCATCACCATCTCATTGGCTTTAACGGATGCTATTGTTTTCAACTTGACTTAACATTGGTTAATGTTTCTTTGAATAATTGTTTTCTTCAATCGAAGACAGTTGGGAACGAACGCATCCGTCGCTTCGCTAGAAGCCCTCCCCTGACTACGACTTTCCTGTTTCCGGTACCGGTCTCTCGGTAGGAAATATATGTAAATATGAAGGAATAAATTCTCAAATATAGGTACATCACTCACATAGCACTGGACACGTTTTTGTTCACCACTGACATGTGAGGGGGGCGGGGACAGATTCACGAGGAGCTCTAGCGCACGCGTACTAACGAAGCGAGATTATTCACACGAAACCTGCTCAAAAGCAGATGGCACTTTTCACTACTACTAGCATACGCAATACATGCGATAGATAAAGTACACACCTGCTATGAGCACTACACGGGCCCGCGGCCGCGGCACCGGCGCGCCGACGCGGCCGCACACAGGCAGACATGTGTGTGATGTGCATTTATGTTTGCGATTTATTTCTCCTCCGGTCGGTAACGGGAAAGGACACCATTTCTATCCGCTGATAGGAGTTTTTCGGCTATGTGCAGGAGATGATCGACTGGATGAGCTACTTGTCGGTGGTGTCGACGTTGAGCTTCGTGGTGTTCTTCGCCGTGGGCCCCGGCTCCATCCCGTGGCTCATCACCGCAGAGCTGTTCTCGCAAGGGCCCAGGCCCAGCGCCATGGCTATCGCCGTACTCGTCAACTGGATGGCTAACTTCGTCGTCGGCATCGGGTTTCCTAGCATGAAGGCGAGTACTTCTTCTCTTATTATCCCCTGAAATAGAAGATAATTGAGAATATTAGTCACTGACAAACCACATTTTCTCATTTCAGGCACTACTGGAAAACTATACATTCCTGCCTTTTAGTGTATTCCTTGCAATCTTTTGGATATTTACGTATAAAAAAGTTCCTGAAACGAAAAACAAGACCTTCGAAGAAATATTGGCATTGTTCAGAAATTCAAACGGAAGGTGAGTACTTTTTTTATATAAGCTTCAAAGAGCACCACCCATGACCTGTCCCATGATGGCCCATGTTTTATCACACTACACGTTCAATATAAGGCACTGGACAATCATGATCATTAGCACGCGTGAGTGGTCAGAGGGCATGACGCGTAAGTGTGTGCAGGGACAGTTTCCGAGACAGTCGTCTCTACGGCAGCATGATGAACTGCGTCAACGCGCTGGAGCAGCAACTCCCGCCTCCACCACCCCCGGCACCCGTCGATGAGAAACACGATTCCCGTAAGTCTTCGACAGCATGCCAAACGGGGTCACCGCTACCATCGCCATCCCCGCACCATGAGCGGATCCCCGCGTTTGACTCCGAGGTCGAATACTACGAAATGCATTCATCCCAATCCCAACAAGGCCGCGTCTTAGAACCGTTGGTTCATATTAAATGTGCTAATGTGCTGTTGCACAAAATGCAACCCCCTTAAATTTCCTAATGTACTTCGGAAGACATGGTCTTCCCGCCTCGGTTTGCCTGGGATCCGCTCTATCGCGATAAGAAATATGGTGCCTACATTACTGTTTTTATGACTGAATCACAATGAACGTTGTGAATATTTTTGTAGGCATCAATATACATTTTTGTATGGCGTTTACACTTTACCTATTTTGCACTCTTCTTCAATGTAAATTAGACATGACTTTACATGAAGCTCAATGGACGAATAGTCAGACTGTTCGGGATACGGTTCGTGAAAAACATAATTTTATGAATATTTAAAATGTTTCAGATATATTATTATTACATTAGTTTTCCTATCAATATAAATATAAAATTTAGATACAATTTTATTTGACGTGGAAGTTTTACACATTCATAAAAATTACCAACATACGAGTAACAAACACGCGTCTTAGAAGAGACTTTGGTCTGAAATACATCGTATTTTAATATTGTTTCATACACTCATTCAATAAGTCTTTAGATAAAAATTTACAAAAACAACATCGTAATTTTATATAATACATTAAAATTATACAGTATTTCATTATTTATAAATTTTAAATTTGGGTGAGTCAGTCTAAATACATCATTTAACATATTAGCTTTTGCGTTCTGTTTTCTATCTGAGATATTTATATACAGTCAAAGACACTTCAATTTCGTGACTGCTACTTCGCATATTCCGGGCAAACGATTTAACTATCTAGGTACTTTGCTCCAGGACCCTTCAAACGCGTAAGTAACCTTAGACATGTCAATTTAAATTTGGAAGCTAAAACATGTTTGGAAATAGGTAACAATTTCTCTAGTTTCTTCTAAGCCACATAATGCTTATTGATAAACAGTAAAATACTTATTCATAGACAATTTTTAAATGTATTTTAGTTATCAAATGTTTTGTCCCTTTCATATGAATTTTGAATTCATTTTGAGTGAAAAAGCCAAAACATACGATAGCTAAAATAGGTTTCAAGATTATCTATAAATATGGTGGAAAAATTCGTAAAGTAGGATAGTTAATGTTGGTTAGTCGTTTTACGTCATACCTGTCAACTCCATTAGATATAGAAGACTTCATTCCCAGATTTATGAGACATATTTAAAATAATAACTTTGTAAGCAAGTTTGTACTGACAACCGAGGTATAAAAGGCTTTTTAGCGTTTTGTCAAAATACCCTCAGCCAGATATTGCGACGGATGTCAGTACATTTAATTAATTTTACAACGAAATTTTCTGATAATAATACGACTGGTTTTAAGAACATAATCGTATACTATCTTAAACGTTACATCTATATATTATTTATACTAACAATTAATTATTTCATAAATTAAACTTATAACGAAAAAGAGTAATGTACAAAGCCGTTAATTTTTCATGCAAATTAATATAATCTTTAAAAAAATATTTATATTTCATGCGATTTTGTTGTTGGGACCGGTCGATACATGTGTTTAGCGCTATTTCTCTATTAGTGTGTGTTTTACATACTTTAGATTTATAGTACAAGATATTTTTAGATGTAAACCTTTGAAATATAGGCGCAAATTTGCATTATGACATTCTTAATCGTTAAATTTAATCAGATAATTTGAACGAGTTTAATATATTATGTAGGTAATTATAACGTTTCTTAGCTGTAAGTTAAGAATCATTGTAAAATTTCTGTAATTTATAAAATATATGGGCTATGAAAAAATAAAATACCTAATATAATTGTCAAGTAGATAAAGACTTTGTTTTATTTTCTTTTTCTACGGTAAAATATTTCTCTCCCACTTCTACCATAAGCAATAACTCTAACGAAAACTTTTCAAATCTGAATTATTCTACTTACCTTGAACAACGTTGCCTAGTTATAAGTTCTGAAATATAAAAATGACTTGAACGCCAAAACCAAAATTTTTAAACCTATATAAAATACCACTAAATTTTTATAACATGCAAAATTACCGTCGGTGTCGTTATACGGGTTTTCATATGAGACGCATCTAGACTTAACAACATTATGCCATGATTCAATTATCTGACGATATTTTAGAGTTAAGTGACTATCTCAATTGCATTTTGCGCCTAAAAATTGTTAAAATATTTTGTCACAAAAAATATTGTCATATTTATTGTAAAAAATATTGTATTGTTTATTAGATAAGTTATGTTATATACAGATTACATAGCTATGTAATAAATTTAGTGGCTATTGATTGTAAAAACCGAATATTTTGTACGCGTCGCGTCGTCTCATAAACGGGAATGAAGTACAGAAAGCGCGGGAGTTGAGAGGTTGAGTGCGGGGCAAAGGTTCAGCGTGGTGGTTAACGGTTTCCAGTGTCGGAGCAGTCGTCGGGTGGGGGCGAAGCGGGCCGGCCGCCGCCACCCCTGCCCCCGCCCCGGTTCCCTGCCACCGGCAACGTCTGACAATGGGAGTCCGCTGCGCGTGCGCCCCTAGTCGCGCCACTGAAAGCCGCCGCCAACTTCTTGTTTCATGGACTCAAGCGTCAAGCCGGAGGCCGAGGTCCTATCACTACCACACAACAAATGTTCTAAATCGATGTGATTAGGTTAAACGAAACTAGTGTGTAAGTCACGGCGTAATGTTAACATAGTGGTTTAGTCTGTCATTTTATGACGTAATTCGAAACGCATAGGTACAATGTAAAGTGCCGTCGGTTTGTATGTACCCATTTTCCAGGTCGGTGATGTTTTATTAAACCGAGGCACCGGCCCGTGCCGGTATAGCTTGAGGCATAATGTACTAGTATGTAAGCGCGGCGAAGAGGTCGGCAGTCGGCGAGGCGCGCGGGTGGACGCTCAAGGAGTGGCCACGGGACGCGTCACTTGCCCGGGACGCGGCAGCGGGACCGGGACGCCAGCGTCGGCTACCACATCACGGACGAATGCCAACTAATCTATGTAGACAAAATTAAAATAAATTAACATAATAAATAAATATAGACGGGTACGGGGAAATAGTCGTGCTGAAGGCACGGGCGCGCGGTCGCGCAAACATTGTAAATACAAGCTACTTTATCGTATTGTTGATTTTTTACCATATTGTATTTATTATTTTACAATGAGACGTATGTAATATTTTTATCTTTTTATTGTTGTATACATATTGATAATGAACGTCATATCTTTGAATGACCGATGTTATGTGTTATTGTATGTACATGTACATGTATTGTGAAGAGTAAGTGGCGCGAGGGACGCGGTCGCCGGTCGTCGTCGGAATTGATTACCACAGTGCCCCGCTAATGATAATTACCTTCGTTTTGTTAACCAACACCACACCGAACGATTCCATTAGAAAGGCAGTGCCATCGCAAAGCTTCTTCGGTTCTACAATCGGTTGGAGCGAGTCACCTTATAATTTGTAGCATAAGTGATAATAAATAAACATATTATCTTTTTAATTGAAGAATAACATAGCGTTATGGTAAGTTATACAATTTTGTGGAGACTTTTAATAATGTAAAGCTTTTAACTTATACGCCCCTAGAGAAAAAGAAAAAAAATAAATTAATTAGGGTTCAGTAGATATAACAGGGTTGTAGTCAATTTGTTCGTCCGTGTGTTCTTACACTGCTCAATATAAACATAAGTGTTTTGTAGCGTTTCGTGGACACGGCCTAATGTGAAATTATGTGAACTGAATCATTTGTTGAATGCTCAACGGAACGCGGTATTACGTACTACAGTCCTACCTAATTATTGTATTCCTCTGTTCGTATGCCATACGATGTATTATATTAACAAATTAGTAATGTATAAACGGAGCTGGTTTGGCGGTGTTAGCAGAGCTGCTCATCTCGCGTAGTTGTGGAGATCGTAAGTAAAACCAAAGAAAGGGTCATCCGAAACTCATGCCATACAAAAACCAAGACAATTTCCCTCAGAATTGTAAAATGTTCCAAAACTCAATGGTGACATCAAATACTAAGCTCATAAAATTAAAAAAAAAATAACATCATGACAGCCTGCAAGCCGATTCCCAGAAGACACTCTTTCATGATATTCCAGTATTATAAATTCTTGAATCAAAATCAACACGATTTCCATAAACTGACATTTCTGTTCAGATTTCACAAAGTAGAGTCTTGGCACTATCGGACACAAAAGTCTAAAACCAAACATATCGACATAACCAAGGAAATTGAGGTCTTTTACTCTAAATGTCCACACAAAAAGTGGGAGTGAAGCTTCTTTGGCCAACATGAAATGTACTGGAATAGAACTTCGGGAATCGAAAGACTTATTCAAAAATAGGGACTCAGACCAGAGAGAAAGATACAGCCATCTGGCGAAAGATAAGACACAATAGGACTGTACGCACGCGTAGGTACCTAAATGTCGTGCGCATGCGCATTTATCTGACGCATGCGCAGATACCCACTGGGCTCATGCGTATTTTAAGACACAGTGCGCATACGCCGGTAGCTGACGGTTGTACGCATGCGTATATCGGGACATGCACAAGCGCAGGAATCTAGCGATTGTACGCATGCGCACGCATACTTCTCAGTGGACATGCGTACAATGTGCGTGTGCGCATGCTCACAACGACGGAGGTGTCTACCCCAAATATTGAGCGCATGCGCAGGTATCTGTGATTTGTGCGCTTGCGCAGCCGACGGAGAGTTATGCGCATGCGCATTTACCTAAATGGAATGCGCGTGCGTTTTCTACACCCCTTGCGCACGCTCAGGTACTTTAAAACTGGGCGCATACGCATATTTTAGAAAACGTGCCCGCGCTTCTTCTAACGGATGTGTGCTTATGCGTCTGCGCATGCTTACAACTGCGGAGGTGTCTACCCCCTAAGATTGGGCGCATGTGCAGGTTTCTGCAATTTGCGCGCATGCGCAGATGACAGATGGTTATGCGCGTGCGCATTTACTTACATTTAGTGCGCATGCGTTTTCTACACTCTGCGCATGCGCATTTACCTATATTTAGTGCGCATGCGTTTTCCAGACGCTGCGCATGCGCAGGTATCTGTAGTTGTGCGCATGTGCGTCTCCGAGGATCATGCGCAGTCCTATCTCTGATAAAATAGTGTACTAATGTGCGGAAACCTCCCCGAGGTTCTGGGCTTCCACAGATAAGCTCGTATCCGAGTCGATTTCTTTAAAAATCATAGAGAATTCAGAAACAACTTGTACCCCCTACATTGGTTCTCTCCCGCATTTGTTGCACGCCGCCAGTCACAGCCTCCGTCGGGCTGCGCATGCGCGTGGCCTGCAGAGGTACTCGAATGTCGTTACCTTCAAGCTCGAGTTAGCTCTACCCATTGCCTTCCCTACGTCATTTCCTTTTAAAAAGCAAAAGATAGTACCACAGGGAGTTTGCTAATCATTGCAAGTAATACATGTTCCTCTTGTAATTAAGAATAAGTTTGTTATATCAATGCATTTGTATGTTATAAATGTTTATTAATTTTTTCAATGAATAAATATTTATTTATAGACCTCAGAGTTATTATTCTTTCTGTGTAATTTGTGTCACTACCATTTTTACTCGTTCACTAATGCGGTGCCTAAATTAAAGAGCTCTCTGTTTTCTTCCCATTTTTTCGATTCGCAGAAAACTCTTACGATTTTGGGATAGATGAATCAATTTCGTCCCTCCATCTCGTTTCTCTTTGAAATAATATATTCTCTAGTTAATTAACTTATCCCCCAAAGAAAAATAGGTTATTCTCACCTTAAAGACCGGCAACGCATCTCTATCCCTGTGGTGTTGCAGATGTTCATGGACGCCGGTGATCACTTACCATCAGGTGACCGTATGCTCGTTTGCTTCCTATAAGTAATATAAAAAAGCTACGCAAAAGATGTTTCACTCTTAAAGCGTTGAGTCTCTCTAAACATATAACCCTGAGCCCTACTAACACCGCCACCAGAGCTCTGTCGTATCTGCCCAGACGTGTACGCCCTAGAAAACTGATTGTAGATTATAAATGATGTTTTTCTACACTTAAGGTATATTATTTGTTGTGAAGTTTAAAATATAATTTACATTTGATAATATTGTAAAAGGCTCTTGTTTAACATTTTATTGTATTTATGAGAAAGTGACCGCACAACGTCTGTACGCACAAACGATATCAGTGGCTAGGTTACCTCGAAGGGAAATAGACGCGCACGCGCCGCCATCTTTGCAAATGGCGACTGGAAATAACGGTCATTTTTGAGTTTATTATAAAAATCACTTATTGTGTCTTCTTCGATATAATATTAATCAATTTAATTGTGCACATCACTGCCATCTATTGGATGAATTAGATGAATAAATTAGTACTAAATGTTGTAAGACTTTTAGCAATTAAGTGTTTTTTCATTGTGTTGTTTGTTTTTCTAGAACAATACTGAGGAAGCGAGCGGTATTGACGCGTGTAAATATTATTTATAGGGTTAAATGTGTCGAACTAATGCAATAGATCTACACGTAAATTAAGACAATTTTAAGGCTTGTGAACATTTCTAATGGACTAATTAATAATTAGCTTCAAGTTTCTGTTTTAAGCTTGCCAATTGTTGATTATGGAGATAGATTGAGTTTTTGCACCATGTTGTTGGCTGTGTTAATACTCGTGGGCGGAGCTAGTGCGTCACTACTGCGCCCATATCAGATTATAAGGGAGGGGAAGTGTGGCGGAGCAGGGCTACAGAGGAGTGCAATAAGCAATACTGATAGACACCAGAAGGCTCCTCGCACGAGCCCGTACTCCGCCACATGTCTTCGACTTACTATAATGGTGCTTACGTGTCAATCTAAAAAGTTTATATTAAAGTTATTCGTTGTTATCTCACATGTTCTTATAAGTAGTGTGTATTTTAATTGAAAAAAATATCTTTAAATATTAATCATTACATCTGTGTTATTAATATAGAAAAAGTACAAATAAGCATTAAAATTAAATTGAAATATTTAATGTATTGCATTAGATCGACGGCGTCCGTGATCCCGTTACGATTGATGGCTTTGCTTTTGTACTAAATTATGTTAAAAAATTGTGGAAAATATGATCTTAAAATATAGTAAGTGAAAATTGACATTGTTTATTATTCAAAATTGGTTCCTTTCAATGTGTCTAGAAGTAATAAGTACCCAAGCGCCATGAGATATTTGCTCACTATATAAAAGACATTGGATTAACCATACAAATCAAGTAGTAAAAAATCGTGTTCATTAATTAATATAAAAATACATATTTTAAGGAACCAATTGGGCGAGCATTTACTTTATTTTGATTTGCAATACCGTACACATTCCTGACACGATGTCTAGAACAAAATGATCATACGGGCTGGTATTTTAAGCCCCACAGGTTATGCTGATAATTGACGCGTTTAGGATCGTAACGGGTTCACAATATATTCTGAATGTTCGCACATCGTTCACGGCGGACGCTAAAATACACGGACGGACAGATTCGCCGGGCACCGACGGGCACGCCGGTCGGGCGGGTCCCATGGGCCCATACGATAGAATACCCTGTCTCCTTCTAAGCACACTCCACGTTATGCCACTAATACTATCTGAGTGAATTCGTTTCATTGCGCGGAGGTTACTCCGTTCTTGTACAAACAACTTGTAAAATTTTATTGGAACTACTTGTTATAAAAACAGTAAAAAAATACATATATGAAGTTTATTTTGTCAATCCGATTCCTTACTATCCTATACGCTGTCGCTCCCTTCCTGAGAAATACCTTTTGGTATGTACACTTGATTGCTTTCGAAATTTAAAAATGATATAAAATACCTATAATTCTAGATTTCCATTCGATAATAAATGACTACACTATTATTATTAATTTTCGTGAGAACACAAATATAGCAATCCAAGTGCAAAACATTAAAATGGATACCTATCTAATATAAAGTCAGTTTAATTTTATTACATTGAATTTTTAGGGTCAAATTTTTCTATAGTAATGAAGTCAAACATTTTGCGTAGAGTTGTACAGTTATTTCATTTTTTTATTAAGCTGGTAAGATATAAAACCATATCCAGAGAGTTCATTTGGAAGTATTCCCTTATACCGGGTATATCTAGACTGCGACGAAAATAAAGCTGGCTGATAGTTTCAGTTAGACACAAAACAACTACCTAAATATTTTTTATTTATTGCCTATCGTCGTGTTTGAGTTTAAATACATTCTTCTTTGTACAATAATAATTTTTAACTTTGATTTTTTTATTATTTTTATTTTTACATTATTATTTTAGTTACAACTATGTGTCCAGCACCCGAACACGATGATAATAGAATGAAAAATATAAATTTTTTTTGCAAATTCTTTACTGCCTTTGTGTCTGAAGTCATTAAATCTACCACCTGGCTTCGTTTCCGGCCGTATTCCAGATATACCCTGTACGATATAATGAATACACAGGGTCTGATGGTAAGCTCGAACTTCACTGGATATAGCACCGACTAACGAAGGTCGACATATAGGATAAAAATATGCCAGCCCAGCAAAAAAAACACGCACATTTTGGCCGTAAAATAAAAATTCAAAAGGTTTCGTTTTTTTAGTGGTGTGCTCTAAGAGGAGCCTATGTCCAGATGCCTATGAGGGAAAGGTGATACGAAGGTTTTATTATCCGCAAATGAGACGCACATAATATAATCCCGAATTCTCACATGCAACAATATGCCATGATACAATAATATTACATGTACGGAGAAATCGATACTTATAGTAGAAAAACACACATTACGTAGTACCCTAAATTTCACATGATAAATACTTACAATTTTAGTATTAATTTATAAAAATAGGAAAGAAGCTGTCAATCACTTCTACGCAATATTAATTATATAATTTTATTAGGGTTTTATATAAGATGTTAAACAGAATTAATAAAAATAGCGAAAACAGTACCCAAATCGTTGTAGGAGCGTAAGAATGATACATAACGCTATCACTCTCCTGCGGACGCTCTTGTTTAGCAATGACATCACAATTTTATGCCTCCCTCTTTATCTCATACACGTAACAATTGTCAAGTAAGGGTAACTTTCAGGGCCAATTGGATAAACTAACTTTAGACGTTGGTCTGTTCCACCCGCAAAACAACAATGTAAATTGGAGCCAGTGTTGGCTGGGCACATTGAGACTTAACATCTCATATCTACGGATGGCGCACTGGAATACAAAGCATTGCTTTGTAACTGATGGTGTTGCTTGGTTTTGTTGGTGTCCATGCGGTCGTATCGCTTACCATCAGGCGAATGGCAAGCTTGTATCGCCATTCACTGCAATAAAAAAGAACAATAATTAATCCATGGAATAATGATGTAGCCTTGAACTCGTATATAACACAAGTAAATTAAATTCAATCAGTCAGAATAAAATACTTTTGCATCATTATTTACTGGTGGTAGGTCTCTCATATGTGAGAGGCCATCTGGGTAGGTACCACCGCAATGTCTATTTCTACCGTGAAACAACACTGCGTAAATGCACTGTTGTGTTTCGGATTGAAGGACATTGTAGCCAGAGTAACTACTGGACATATTAAGACTTAACATCTTATGTCTCAGGATGGCGAGCGCAGTGGAATGTTGCTACTGTTTATGAGCGGTCGTATCGCTTACCATCAGGCGAACGGCTTGCTCGCCTCGCCATTCATTGCAATAAAAAAAAAAATCATTAATAGACGTAATTGAAAATATCTGATTTTACATAGTAGTCTCTCTTTCACACACACATTCGATAAATATAAATAATAATAACGGAAAGCAAGGACCAATAATCTCTTTCGAGACTGTTATTTCGTAAACTCTTGTATTCCAGCTGTACGGTAGTCGTCAGATATTTATTAGTTTCACATAAAAATCGTACATTTGAAATCAATATCATAATCACAGATTTATAAAATAAACACTCTTTTAAAACACAATTTTCCTTGAACTATTATGATTAGCACATTGAAACGCACAGCAGATTTTAATCATTTCAAAATTGTGGGTACTTGGTTAAAGCATACGTATCGTATCGTATCAGCCCATATACGTCCCACTGCAGGGCACGGGCCTACTCTACAATCGAAGGTACGATATAGTCCACCACGCTGGCCTAGTGCGGGTTGGCGGACTTACATACCATAGAAATTCTTATAAATCGCTATGGTATGCAGGTTTCCTCACGATGTTTCCTTCACCGTTTTATTGCGTGGTGATTGACTGTCAATACACACATGACTCCGCAAAGTCAGAGGTGTGCCCTGGGATTTGAACCCGTGACCACCGTGAACATGTTGGCAGCCGCGTCTAGTCCGTTTTATCAACAGGCCACCACGCACACAGACACACATACATACCACTAATAATATTCAATTGTCACTCGATACAACCGAATCTGCTCTTTTGCTGCTTGATACTAATGGGAATAAGATTATAGGGAAGACAGTGGAGAAGAAAACCCATGCTGGCAAACTGTTCCAAAGATCAATGGTATTGGAAATAATTGGCTTAAGAAACATAATGACTCTTAATGCGTAGAAGATGACAAAGAGACGATAAGTAATTTACTGGGCTTATGAGATCAGTATGCGATTTTCGAAAGCGCTGCACAAAATATTGAAGAGAGCATGTGAGACGCGAACTTCGCTCGTCAATATCAACATAATCCAAGTCTTCAAAAGTTTTCGGCCAGGAAACTGACCCAGGTCGATAAAATGAATCCTCATCAGGGCTTTACCCCAATATCTAAGGAGTCTGGTTGTACGTGGCAGGCAGTTCAGATAAAATATCACATTGAAATTTCTTCACGGTGTTTTCCGGTGTTTTTTTTTTTCACCGTTTTGGTGCGTGATCTAGTATAAAAATACAACTTGGTGTAATTTACTAACTACACCAACTCTCTACTACTGTAGAGGGTAGTTATCCAGTGGATACGCGTATCTTACCTACTACCCTCCCAACTAGTACAAAGTGTCACACAAGGTACAATAGGCGCGGGAGCAATTGTGGAAAGGGAACATGAAAATGACAATTCTTCTCCCCACATTGCATGCCCAGGTAGAGTCGAGAGTACCTCGTCACCGCTAGGGACTCTTGTATCAAAAGCACTTATACATTAGCTTGCCAGAACAATGGATTTCATAAAAAATGATAAAGAAGTTCTTCATCATAGTGAATAACGAATTTCGGGCTCTTGGATAGGAAAAGAAAAAAGTAGATATGATAAATAGACTGTATTGAAGCGGAGTGAGATTTGGTAATGTTGTATGTTTAGAATAAAGGAGAGATTAGTTATGAATTGATTGGATCGAAGTGGAATAAATTAAATCGAAATGACAGCGGAGTATCAGATCGAAAGGAGTGAATAACAATAACGTGATGGTAATGAGAAAAATGTAAACCAACTTGATAATGACATAGTAAAATTGATTAGCGCTGTATGTAAAAAGAAAAATAGCAATAACTAACCTTACGATGGTAACGGTGTCCTGAGTTTTAAAAGCCTTATGACCAAGTATGGGCAAACGCGATCCCCGACGCTTCAATTGTAGATAGGTTGTACGAATCTTCTGCTGAAAACGAAACAAATACAAAAAATTACATTAATAAACTAAAAATAATTCATGAAAACACGTAATTTAATCATTTCGACAATTATCACACAGAAGAAACAGAAAGTAAAGATAATTAATTCGTGCCCTTCGTTAAAATAATATAAATAAATCTTATATGTCTACGTGCAACTTTTAGTATTGCTTTAAATTTTAAGTACATAAAATCACATATTAGACATAAATATACGCAATTTTTTACGGCATTTTTTTAAATTTAATGCCCTCTAGCCCTTAAGCCAGAAACTATGTGTAGACCTTACAAAGTTAGTTTAGGTGCGGGGATAATACCCGAAATCCCTTTTGTCTCCCCGCCATTGCGCTACGGAGCCTGGCGAATTCATCTCAATGTCAACGCGTACCCTCGCGGGGAATTATATTGTATAACTTTCTAAGATCTGATTTGGCCACATACCGCGAGATGGCACTGCCAAAAATAACAATGAAACCCTCATTTCTCATATTCTACTCATTATTGTGATATCCGTATGTATTGCTTACTATTTTTTTTATAAAAATTGTGTCTGATCTACTTGGAAGGTTTGATATTTTATAGTTTCCCTGATGGATTGACCGTAGGTGACTAGTTGTAAAATCATACCTATTATATTATTCAGTATAGGTTGGTCTCTATGTGGACGTCCAACTTACAGCATGGTCCTCTAACAGATTTAAATTCATTTTCATCGATGATATCTTATAACAATCCGTTCCAAACAGCTATAGGAATCCTCGTCTTAAGTTTTTTATCCGCTAGCAATTGCATTGATGAGCGATTTTTTATAAATGACTCGGACATAATAAACAATGACGACTGATATGGAGATAACGAATGAATTCCCATACAAATAAATATTCGCATGGTCTACATCAAATGCCAGTTTAGACCTGGGCGTATGTAGTGCGTGATTATATATTATATTCGTAATGTAGGACAACCGCCAAAGAATCATTAAAGAAATGGCAAAGTTAGTTCAAATAAAAATATTAATAAACGGAAATTGATTCACAGATTCATGTTTGCTGCGGCTAATAAAATTTAGAAAATAAAACCCCTTGTTCAAAGGTCGACCAAGAAAAAATTAGAAACAAATTTAGATTGGAGTTTGTGGAAAGCAAGGAACAGAGATAAGAGAGCAGAACTGATAAGTGACTGAGTTGAAGAAATATTAAGTTTAAAAAGTAGAATGAAGGAAAACATTATGTGATATCAACCAGATACCCTTTGAAGCGTTGGATTTCTTTATGACGATTAAAGCAAACGATTTGATAAATTGAATGGGATAACTGTGAAATAAATTAATAAACAATGAGTATTAAAATTTTGATGCATTCATAGAATAATACAAATTGACCAAATCGTCAAAACTGTATATAGTGTTGGGCCTCCTTACAGAATTCCTCAAATAATGCTTCTGAGTCTTTTTTTGTTACAGTCAGGACTGAATGTATAAGCAGGATGGACGGCACGACAAAGACTTCCCAAGTAAGGGACAGGGCCTTTATATATCGTAATGGTGATCGAGGCAATATTATTTGCAAAGTGAAAGTTGCCAGAAGCAGACGTCATCGTATTGTAGCGCCTATACACTTTTAACCACGTGGTTAAGAGACAAAATAATAGATGGCGGTAGTCTGTTATTATACTTATGATTACGATGCACCTCGTGTATGATAACACTTGATTAGAATTTATCAAAAGTCTCTTTAGATACATTTGAACTTGATACGGGAAACTACTCACAGAAAATATGAATTAATATGCTGAAGAGGGATATTAGGATGGTTGTGGTTACAGACCCAGCTAACACAAGGATATCAGGGAGCTTATCGACCTGGGACGTCCGGTACTGTCCAATAATACACAAGACCGTCACGGAGAAATTTTGGAATAGGTTTGGAACCCAATCTGATTACTGAATACGAGAATATGGAGGCTAGTTACAATCTTAGCCGTCCCTTTTAGATCTTGAATCACTATTTATTAAATAAAAATACTGTCGAGTCACGTGTCTTGTAATCTAGAATAAATAGATATTATAAAATATTGAAACAAAAAAATAATTCATTATTTTTTTTATTTTATTGAAGTGTGCTTTATATAGCTATGTCATTCATACAGACTAGAACGCTACTATTACCAAAAAAAAATATACAGAATGAATAAATTAATACACAGGTTTATATAAGCCTTCCAGTCTTTAACACAATTTTATAAAGCCTAGTCTTTCTTTACACTAATTCTCACTTTTAAAGAGTGGTAGTCACGCGGTTGACTACCATAACACGTCTATAATCCCAGCGTTATGGATGTTAATAGGTATACCATCAGGTAACTCTGTTGCTTGTGTGCCGAACTTATTGTATAAAAAAAAATAAAGATCAATACTTGAAAGGCTCCGAAAACCGACGTTGAATTATTTCTGTATCTCCTCATTTCTCTATATCTTCCTATTATTGAACTAATGAAAGTTGAAAAACGTTATCTAATTTTTTGAGAACGTCTATTCTAAATTATTCCAAGTACAATACGCCAAACATATGCAATTCAACAATTTTGCAAGTTTTTTATTGATTGATGTCGGGTACTACAAAGGAGGCCAAGATCCGATTAATAAATTATAGCCTACAGGTAGTCAAATGCAAGTCAAGTTCAAGAATGTACTCTTGAAATCTGTGTAATAGAAGTCGCGTCTCAGATGTTGAAGGATTCTTACTCCGAGTGAAGTTGCAGCTGAAGCGATGGTCAAACACGCTGGCTACTGACTTCCTGCGCCACGTACCAGCCACCACTGCACAAAAATTATATATATATATATATATATATATATATATATATATATATATTATATAGGTTTAAAACAATAACCTTAATACATTAAGCAGTAAGCTATGTAAGATTTAGCAAAAAATTAATTTATAATAATATATAGGCACTCACATTTTGTGTTTTTGTGATGACGGTTCTACTTTCAGCAATCTAAACGATGTCAAATGTGTTGTGATTATAGTACGAAAGATGACAACCAAAATTTTTGTCTCATAGCAATACGGCCACAACCGCATAAAATTGATAGATTTGATTATTTCGAACTCGAAAATACCAATTTCAGACATTTTTCCCGTAGCGTTTGACCGCACTGAATTTTCAAAAATGTCAACAAATTTTACCGTATCATAGCAATCTGTCTGATTTTCTGACTGTAGTTATATAATAGCTATAAGATACCGAAAACATATTTTTCAGAAGTTAATAGTGTAGCGCGAACCCAAAAAATAATTTAGAAAAATTAAAAATGAGACAAAAAAATATGATGATAGCAATCCGTCTGAAAATGTTCTTTACGGGTAAATTAGGATTAGTTAATACGAAAAAAAATATTTTCAGAAGAAAATTCGGATGCAACAAATTTTGAGACCATTCTAAATATGTTAAGGAATTTTACCGATCGGTATCATAGCAATCTGTCTGAAAATTGTTGAAATTAATGAAATGAATTAACCAGATGTTAAAAAAAATTATATCAGAAGAATTCAGTGTAGCAGCACCTCCTTTATCAGACAACTTTTCGATATCGACCGTATTGAAGCGTGACTGATTGCAAGTTGGGCAATCACCTTGCTTTTGTCTTGCCAAAATAGAGCGCGGACAACGTATCTATGCTATAAAAACGTCTATTATAATTGATAATTTTGAATTCTTAAAATACTACTCTTCCATCACCGAAAACTTCGTCAATGGGAGATGAGCAAACTATGCCTTATCATTGGAAATAGAAGAAAAAAAACGTCCGTGAGCCCTCGAACAACCAGCGACACACCCACGTCCGCCTGAGCTACTTATAGTCTAAGATCCCGCCATACATCGACCTTCACCGAGATGTTTATTTGATGAAACCTATTTTATATGCAATTTAATATGTCAATAAATATATTGTATATGGGTTGCCTTGCAAATTTCAGTCCAGAATACGATTAATTAATTATTAAAAATAAAAAAAATTTTTTTACACATTTCACCTGTTTGATTATTAAACAAATTCTATACCAATCGAAAGTATGAAACCCATAGAATATGTAAACGTTAGGTTGCCTATTTTTTTCCGGTCACAACCCTCAGGTTGCCAGGTATAAACAGGTAAATCGCTACTAGCATTTTGCGCCGGTCTGATTATTGAATGGAAATTAAATGAAAATAAAGATCATTTTATTATGAACACGGTGGTATAGGGTTGCCTGCGAAAAATCAGTCCCGAATTGCGGTTGTCGAATTTAGAAAAGTGAAATATTGCTCCGAGTGACACAGCATAGCAGCTGTTCGAAGTCCGCTCATAAAGAAAGAGGGTGCGCATGCTATTTATTCTTGAGAATGAAAAGGACAGCGATAGACTTGTATATGCTGTGTTCTGTGTTACCTGGCAACCTGAGGGTTGTGACCGGAAAAAAATAGGCAACCTAACGTTTACATATTCTATGGGTTTCATACTTTCGATTGGTATAGAATTTGTTTAATAATCAAACAGGTGAAATGTGTAAAAAATATTTTTTTTTTTAATAATTAATTAATCGTATTCTGGACTGAAATTTGCAAGGCAACCCATATACAATATATTTATTGACATATTAAATTGCATATAAAATAGGTTTCATCAAATAAACATCTCGGTGAAGGTCGATGTATGGCGGGATCCTATACTATTATAGTTCGTTGCCACTTTAAGTGAGCGTTATTTAACGGTTAGGACAGCTGGTGCGTGACTATGTATAGTAAGAGAGTGGCAGGAGTATAATATGCAGAAAACCATTCCCACCGCAGCAGAAACGTAAGAAGCACTCAGACATCGGCCAAGCGACTCCAAAACGTTCTTTTCTCTTTTAGGAGTACATGCGACATCTAAAATGTCTGAAAACATTTTTTTTGTAATCTTGCCTTATATACGAACGGTAGAAAAAATTTCATTCGGATTGCTATGATACAGGTCGGCTAAATTTTTTGACATTTTCAAAAATTCGCTTCAGCTATATACTACGCGCAAAATGTCTGAAAACCCACTTATTCGTCATAAAATTATAAAATCTATGTACATTTCCAATATCAGACGTATTGCTATGATACCGACTGCCTTTTTTTTTTTGGACACAGCAGAAATAGCCTCACATGCAATTGCTACACTTTTGACCGTTACTACCTACCTAGTCGGGTTTAGAATCACATAATCTAACGATTTTATACAGTTTCGACCGTATTGCTATGATACATGGTTTTGGTCGTCATCTCTGGGACTATTATATAGGTACAGTTATTGTGATATCTACCCTACATACATATATTTGTAAAAACCACTCACCTCTGATATTTCTGATACCTGTTAAATGATTGTTAGCATGCTTATAATAAAACTATACAAAATTGTAATACATGATGGATAATAAAATTACGTTGGTGCATAAAATTTTTGATGAAAATGAAGTCTTTTATACGAATAATAAACACGCCAGTAATGAGTGAGAACAAAGCACCGATATAAAAAAAAGCGAAAAGCGATAGTATATATTAATAAATCGATGAAATACTATTAAATGATTATAAATATTCGCCAATACATAATTAATAGACCGCAAGAGAAAATATCGACGCAACGCCGACCCAGAACCGTGATCTCTGTAAAAGGATGATTAGGAGAGCCGACTCAAAATAGAAATGGCAAAATGGCCGGAAAATGATGTTAATTATCGTCTAATATTACATAATCTTAATATTAATACATAGTTGGTATATTAACATTAAATTACAATAGTAGTTAGCACACATGTTTTAGTTTTATAACAATGAAGCCATTAAATCCATATCATGCAAGTGTTAGTGTTCAACAGTATTTATATTCGATATTCTTATATTTCAGTCACAGTCATTGCAATGTGTGTATCAAGAGTATATTATGTACTGAATAATGTATGTCTTTTTTCTATTATTTATTTGAAAAAACTATAGTTTATTTTACTAATTGTCCATATTCATGATTTTGAACACCTAGTTAAAATTTGCATCAAAATAACCATTACCACAGATATGCCACCCGCATTAGGCCAGCGTGGTGGACTATATGGCCAAACCACTCTCAATCGTACTCTCAATTGTAGTGGAGGCCTATCGCCCTCTAGTGAAATTTGTATGGGCTGATACATATTACAGAAGTGGTCGTCAAATAATTATGAATTTGTTCAAGATTGTGTTTTTGTTACTAGGTAATCATGTGTAGTTATTTTTGGGTTCATTACCAACACTTTTGTACAGCATAATATTTTAAATCGTAAAAGGTTAGGCGTTAGCAGTTCAAACATAATTTATTTGTATGTGTAGTGTATAAAAAGAAAATACTATAATCACATTTTTAACATGCTACACAGTAACAGAATAATTTCAACAGTTGAAAATAAACTAAAAAATAGGACAAGGATAAAAATCAACCAAGTCAAATAGGAGACATCGTTTATTGAAATAAGAAGCATACACATATATAAGCGACACAGTATCTACTAAACATCTATATGTAAATATGTAAATGTATTGAGTACAAGAATGAGTACAAGTTAATGTTTAGATATGGAAGAAAAATATATTATCCCCAACTTTTTTCTGCCCCATTTTTTTATTGAACCCGTGTTTCCTATGAGTCTTTTCTTAACAACTTTTCACTAAATTTATATTCCATCACTATATATGACCAATGTAGATTTATTCGAAATGTTCCAAATGTATCAATTGTGCCTTTTTTGTTAAACATCTACCGTATTTTTGATAGTTGCAGCATTTGACAAGCATGATGGTATGGAATCACCGCCGGTCAGGACCTGTGCAATGAAAGGTATAGTCACAGCGCTTCTTACCGTGAGATGGACACTCTTTTTAACACTTCCTTAAAGGACAAATTTAACCTTTGCATAATGGATAAATGGTGGCAACATACCCTGCGGCGCAAAGGCGGAATGCAACTATTTTCCTTTAGGCTTGGAATAATCTTTCGATTAGATTATTGTTTAGCGAAATGATAGTTCGTGTTCATACATGATTAAGAAAATCCATCCAGGAGACACATGAAAATTACATAAAGCAATATTTGTAAACATATACCTACTTAAAAAATCGAAAATATATGTAATACTAAACATTAACTTTTTTAAACTAATTTTAATAACAAAAAATACATAAATCTAAACTGAAATAACAGATAAAATAACACTAACATATTTAAAATAAAAATATAAACTATACGAAACTTAACAAAATAAGCTGGTCCTGCTTTTTTGGGATTTTTTATAATGGAGGGTAGGGTACACATCTACTAATGACATATAAAGGTTATACGGTTCAGCATTGATCACACGAATAACATGCTGTTTGTTAAAATATTACAAAAAATTAAAAAAAAAACACCCAACAGTCACATTGTCTTGACCCTACTCTAAGATCGAATGTTGTGTCGTGGGTATCAGGAAGTAGGAGAGACTTTTCGGTCTCACAAACATCCAGACCCGGAAGAAATATTTGTGGGCCACCATGGGCCACACAAACATTATTCTCGGTGCGGGGATGGAACCCGCGGCCTCTAGATCTATTTCTCGTTTCTGAGGTTATCAATCTTTCACGGTAACGTCTGGGCATTGAAAAACAGGTATTTCATGTGACCTCCGCCTTAAGTCTCGATTATGTATACATCTAGCAGTAAAAAGTGAATACATTGGAATTCTAAATACACTCTACAATACTACGGTGTGGTACGAATCAGGGGGGTTAATCTATAATCCGAAACGGAGTTCGAGTGTTCGAATTTCGTACGTAAAACTATTCGAATATGCCTAGGTACTCCATAAAATGTTCGAAGGCTCTATCGAATGTCGTGACCTATAAATCTGAAATTCGAATTTTCGTGACGTTTTTCGTTTCGAAACCTACTCTGTAACACGAAATTCGCATCTTCGGATCGAAGAATGAAGGATTCGAATATATCGGGAATCCAAACATTTACAGAGTAGGTACATTCGTATCGTCACAAACTTCGTTCGTCCGAAGTTTCGAACTTCGTTTCGGATGAATATAGTAGGGCCCCATATAACTTACTTCGTTTCGGATCAAAGAATAACCCCCCTGTACCGTAGAGGCTTTTTTATTGGCTACGTTACTGGATCTGACATACAGTGTTGAAAGATTTTTAGCATAATGCCTTACAGCTTATTTTGAAAGTTACGATAATCGCACGATAGTATGTGAGACGCTCTGATGCCAAATTGATAGATTAAGTACAAATTATGAATATGCTGCTTACGACTCGTAGCTTTCCATAACAATCTTATTCACAATTTTACCGGTGAATAACGTAATCAATTTTAGTAAATATTACAGGGTTTACAAAATGTTGCATAAGAAAACTAGAGAGCTCTGTCGTCCAAATATTATAAGATTTTCTCTCTTCACATTTTATTACCTTTAATAATTTAAATACTTGTTGTTTTTATAGACATTTTTTGTATTTTTTTTTTCAATTTACTTGCAATTTTTTTCCTAATTTCGCCACACTAATGGATTTTAGATTATGTGTAGCGCTGCAATGCAGGGTCACTCGTAAGCTACGGCTCCTAATTTTTTAGGCCAAGATTAAGATGTATTCGAAAAATTGCTAATAGATGGCGCTGTATACAGTTTTCTTGTCGTTTCTGATGTGGTTAGTTGGCATTCTGTTAACAGTTGGAAATTCTACTTAGTATATCTTATTCAGTGGATAGGTGGCGCTGTATGCAGTTTTACGCTATTTTATATTGTAATTAAACGGTAAGATTGACCCGTTGTCTTGATTGTTATTGCCATCTAAACGGTATGTACAACACCGAGTATCTACGACAATTTTACGAGAGTATTCTTAATAACTATAATAAATTGCGGAAATGTAAACACGTATCAAAGTTTGTTCTATCTGATATTTTGAAATAATATTGTATCTTCCTATTTTTACTTTTTTCGCATTACGGTGCGTTGGGGTTACACCGTAATAGTAGTGCGTAAGGGGTAAGTAACTACGTATACTCATATAAAATATAGGAGTTTACGTTCTTACCCCTTCCATCCTTGAATAACGGTGTTAGCTCAACACACTTTATTTGTAAACTTTTTTTCTTCTAATATGAAAATAATGTTTCCCCCATGTTTTGACAGTCTGCCTATTGTTATCCGAGCATACCAATTTAACGATAGAACAAATTTCGACACACATCCATAGCTACACTGACAATGAAACTGCAACAAAATGATAGACCAAAAAACATTAATGTCCCAATATTCAAATCGTTTATTAAATTTTCGACCATTTGTAGCCCTTCAAAGTGTTGAATATAAAGAGGCCACTAGGCACGTGTTTGTCTGTCTTCTTGAGACGGTGTTTCATTTGTCTTCCAATTCTTTGAACCGAGCCTTCAGCTGTTTCGTGTACGCGTCCAGACGATACGCGTTGGCCTCGAACTTTGTCACTTGCGCTTCGATTGCGTCGATTTGCTCGAGCAGCGGCTTCGTCTCTTGCACGTCTGAAAACAGAAAATAGCAATTAAATATATTTTTATACTGCCTCGGTGGAAGCTCGGTGGCATAGTTGTACTACGGTACGGTTAAGAGTTGTTAAAAAGTTAAGGTCTCGGGTTTGAACCCGAAAGCAAAATGATATTGGATTTTTCTATTCATTATCAGCCCGGGCTCAGGAATTTGTGCCCAATATGGCGATAGGCTCGCCCCCTATCACATCATGAGATGATACATACATGGCGAAATGTGGGTGTCCTGGCACCTCTGTCTACCCCCAATGCGAGAAAGGCGTGAGTAAATATGTATGTATGTATTTTTATACTGATAAGACAAAGGGTTTACAGGACGCTTGAAGATAAGTACAGTGCAGTGCAGATGGATTGCCAACCGGTCGATACTCGATATAATTATGCTAGCCAGTTTGGATGTATACCGAATGAGCCCAAAACGTGGCACGTCCCTATGCCGGATCCTTAGCCACTATGTACGGTAGTCACTCTCGGGACCAATTCAAATGTCCTATTAATAATAATAAAATTAATTGTATTTATTTCGGACCCAAGTGACTAACACTTACTTGTAACATAAAATAATAATTAATAAAATAAAAATAATGTTAGAATTTTTATTACAATGTTTTTTTAATGTAATATTGTGTAATTTAATCCACTGATAATATTAAAGTCTAGCCTGCCAGCTATCATAGCTAAAAGGTTTTTGTCACTGGCCCGAACCCTGCTTAACATTGACGCGCAGACTTGCGGAAAAGCAGTCGCTGCGCGTCACGATAAAGACGCCAGATGCACTGCTGTGTCGAGACAGCGACATTAATCCATATCAGCTATTACCAGCATTACTATAGGTACTACTACTCGTAGGTTTCAAAATGGTCTTTGTGATTAAGTTCCCGCCGGATATCTTAGGGCGAGAAGCGCTCTAATTCCAATCCTATAACCACATGGCGCAGAACCTCCCATTAGGGAATAAAGTATTACGTGGATCTACATTTGCAATCAATTTACACGCCCGTTAAACAATGATGGGTATTCACGACAGATTATTGACCACAAGCTCTGTCATCCATCTTGAAATCTCAGCTAATGAGGCTGAACCACAGGGTGGTAGCTTCAGATACCCAAGAGACGACGCTTGCTGTACTATAGCCAGGGTTATGTTGGTGGCTGTTCAGTTTATTTATTTATCATATATTTTTGTCGTCCCAGTAAAGCACCTTGCATACGTACACCATCGCATCAGAAAAAATACAGAATTCCCCGAAGCCTCATTTGAAGTGTACGTTTGAGCAAACCTGAGCTGTTTCGTCGTAGAGCAATATTCAATTGCATATGTCCTGTGCATCAGAAATAAAAAATACAAACTTCCAGGAATCCTCTTTGGTGTTCACGTGTGAGCAAACCAGAACTGTTTCGGAGTAAAGCAATATTCAATTGCATTCCTCGAATTGAGTTATTGAAACTATTTTTATTTTATATTCACGATTTACTATTTACTAAACAAAGATTCAAATTGCCATGGAATTCGCCAGTTCTGAAATTATATTTTAAATGCATGAAGCATGTTTAATTCAATTAATTAATTATTGTTTTTGCCGAACTTGTTTATATAGGCAGTCCACATATTCGCATCATACGTATTGGGCGTAACGCATAGTATTATTTGTGTAGGAATTACTATATTCGTTCGATCCGTATGATGTGGATACAAATCCACTACGATCCGTTGAATACGATGCGATACGTACAATGCGAAATTGTGAACGCCTACCTGGAATCAAAACTTGACACAAAACTGTATAGTAGGGATTTATTGGATACAAATTTCAAAAAAATATCGTTTTTTATTGCAATGAATATATACGAGCATACCATAAGCCTGAAGGACAAAATTAAAAAAAACAATTACGAAGCCATGCTTGGCTTTCCACTGCGCTCACCATCGTGAGACGTAAGATATCAAGTCTGAATATATCCAGTAGCTACTCTAGCTAAGTGCGTGGTGGCCTGTTGGTAAACGGACTAGACGCGGCTGCCAACATGTTCTCGGTGGTCGCGGGTGGTTGAATCCCAGGGCACACCTCTGACTTTTCGGAGTCATGTGTGTATTGATAAGTCAATCACCACGCACTAAAACGGTGAAGGAAAACATCGTGAGGAAACCTGCATACCATAGCGATTCATAAGAATTTCTATGGTATGTAAGTCCGCCAACCCGCACTAGGCTAGCGTGGTGGACTATATGGCCTAACCACTCTCAGTCGTACTTTCGATTGTAGAGTAGGCCCGTACCCTGCAGTGGGACGTATACGATACAGATACTCTAGCTACAAGGCCCTTCGAATACAACAGTGCATTTACACTGCTATTTGACGGGAGAAATATACATTGCGGTGGTGCCAGGCGGCCTCTCACTTATGAGCGACCTAACACCAGTAAATATGATAAGGCCTCACGTTTCACACGCGGCGACCAGCTAGCTAACTGCGCCACGAAGGCTGTCATGACATAATATGAAGACATCAAAGAACGCACGCGACAAAAATATGAATATAAAATGTTCCACCAAGAAAATGTTCCACCTTCGTTGGCGTAGAGCAATTATAATCCCTCTCTTCCATTTTTACAATATTGAAGCCAAAATCACATCAAAGTACTGAGTGTTTTCCAACCTCTTAGTTTATTTTCTCTTCGACATAAATCTGTTTAGTTTATCGAGAAAATATAGAGTGTCGTTTATTAAATGCATTGTAGGATTTCCTTTTAAAGCGGTGTAGCCGGAATTAATTAAGCTCAACAAGAAGTATCACGCCAGCGAATAGTATTTATATTAAATTAATTATGGATATATTTTATACTGAACTTTGTAAGTTTTTTATAAAAGGAAAATTCTGTATCAGCCCATATACGTTCCAGTGCAGGGCGCGGGCCTCCTCCTTTATCGAGAGTACGATTAAGAATGGTTAGGCCACATGTCCACTGTGCTGGCCTAGAGCGGGTTTCTTACGGTGTTTTCCTTCACCGTTATAGTACGTCAGGGGCGTGCACTCCTTGTAGGCAGAAATGCAGTGCTTTACTTGCCATTCACAGATATTTTATTATAACGTTCGTACGTTTTAGATGACTTTAATTTATAGTAAATAAATGAATAAACAAAATATAATAACTTTAAAACGCCTAATATTTTATAAATAGCACCTATTTGCAATTACGCAAACATTATGGTTGCCACGCGAAAAGCAAGCGGCGCTGCAAAGCAAAATAATGTACCTAATCAACCAAGTCATGCCGCCGCGTCCCGCATGACATTTGTTTGCATGTGTGTAGTAATTTTGGTGTCCGTGCACAGTCGCAAACGCACACACCCATGAATATTGAAAGCCGCGACTCCTGCGGCAGGCCTCGGGAGTTCGGCAGTTGTCGGGAGTAATCGTAAATGTTCGTTGCCTATAATCCGAGTAAAATTAATAGGCTGGAATCTAATAAATCACCTATGCACATTATGCATTTTTGGTTAGTAAGGTTTTATTTGTTTGAATAGAAATGTTTTGTGTTTCGCGAGGGCCATTTAGCTTTTTTTATGAGTTTTTGCATTGTTTACTATTTTATACTAGTATGTTTGTAAAAAAAAATATTTCTTAAAGGATTTTTCATTTTAACGTGAAAGTGTGTATTTAACAGTTTATTACTAAGTTTCGATATTAATTGTAATCATTTGCTTTTACTAGTGTGTTTGTTTATTTTTTCAAATGTTATTTGATTGCGAGGTTTGTGTTAAAAATGTATGTTTATCAAATGACTGAATGAGGTGGCCGAAATCTTGCGTTTATTTACATCGGGATAGGTATAGTAATCTCAACTAACCGGAACCTTGAATATGTGAAAATTGAAAGCTCACTAGGTGAGTTTTTTTATTTTACTTATTAGAATTTCTTCCGCCGCGACGATCGATCGCTGTTTTGCCTTTGTTGCCGTAGAAGATGGACATGAATAGTAGTACATCTGAGTACATCTAAGACTTGTTATGTTGGCATAATTTCCGACTTAGAGATCCGTCGCGTGGCTGTGGCTATGTTAAAAAACTATAAAAGACAAAGTTTTTGTGGCCGAGTACTCCGCCGCATACCCAGTGTCATAATCCTGTGCACGCCGCTGTAGTACGTGGTGATTGCCTATCAATACGCACAATCCTCTCTGAAAAGTCCGAGGTTTGCCCCGGGATTTGAAGGCGCGACCTTTGTGACAAGGTAAATTAGTCTACTAAAAAGCAAAGCAGCGAAACGTAAGCGTAAGCAAATCAACCAAGTTTCAAAAGACTTGTTGCTTCATCCACCGTCTCGATAAAAAATAACCCTTTAAATCAAGACGGCGGATGAAGCAACAAGTTTGGTATCCCTACTTTTTGAATTTAGACTATAAGTGATCCCACCCAACGAATTCTAATGGAAAATTGCTGCTTCTAATTTTCGTAAATCTCAGGCTGCTAATAAAAGCAGGCCAAAAATCGTAAAGATTTTTTTCGTACTTTTGATACTATTCCAGCTTAGATAACGGAATATTAGCATACCATTTAATACAGATACGTGTATTGCGGGCGCTGCAACCGAGCACCGATCAAACAACGGGCAATGTTTTTTTACTAGACATTAGATTCACTGTATGGACCTAATCCATCCACTGTCGGATGTTAGTTTTATTGGTACACGTTCAACTCATTCCATTATATAGAATACTGCCGATAGGCTTATTGACTGTAGCGAGGACTTTAGTTTATGGTCATATCTATACTAATATCATAAAGATGAAGAATTTGTTTGTTTGCTTGTTACCTCTTATCACGAACTACTGGATCGAATTGAAAAAATATTTTTGTGTCGGAAAGGTCATTTATCATTGGTCATGTATATTTATATAAGAGGGAGGCAGCAAGCAATCTCTAACAAATACAAGGAAAATTATTTCGTTTTTCTGGGTCTATTCTGGGGGTATATTCTAAATTGATAGTAGAAATTGAACATGTTGGCCGCCATTTTAAAAAGTGTATATGCACGCGGGCTGTACCGGGCCAGCTACTACAATATATTCAATTACGGAGCTTGGTGAATTTGTTCGAATCTGTTTTCGGGGACCTTCCATCAAATATACACTAGATTATAAGTAACGGCCTAAAAAACAATAGAAATAAGAGCACAAATAAGCATGTGCTCTTATTTGATTTAAGTATGGTCCAAAACATAATTAATCTTAATTTAAATAAATAAGGTTGATTAATACCTGAAATTGATTATAATTTCAGACTTTTTGCAACAAGTACACAAGTATAAGTAACCTCGGCGACTTTTAGCGTGTGATTTTGTCCCGGACCCTGTATCTAGTATATATTTGATCGAAGTCGGGGACTCATAAGATTTTATAACAAAAAGAAACTTGCACAGAGTGAATAAGCCAAGGTGGGAATTGGTCACAGACCTCAGTTACAGTCCATACTTATTGCTAAATTTGTTTTTTATTGCTTAGTTCTGGCAAACCACATCGTTTGGATCATGGTTATGTTGCCCATCAAATCGAGAGAGGAGTGAGAAGGAAAAAGGATGGAAAGAGACAAGGGATATTGGACAATTGGAAATCTCACACAACGAACGAAACTAGACAGCAAAACTGTCGCTTCCAGCCGATTTCCTGTGAAATAGTGGTACCGTCTCGGACGAGCCAGCCCATTCATGCCGAGTCATTACTAACAACATCGTGGCTGTAAAACTTATTATAAAGTAGCTACATGCATACGCATTAAGGTTCGTTCATAGTTGTGTATTTGCAAAAACCGAGCTATAGTGCAGCGCTTAAAATTAACGTAATAGCAATGTCTAAAAGTTTTGGACAGGATATTTCCGCAAACATTAAAGAACTGACAGGAGGGTACAGGCAACTTCTTTAGCAAATAACGCAAAAACCGAGTTTATATTAAGGAAGATTAAACTATATGTATAACTTTATACTGTCGACCTAGAAATGAAGACATAATTTCCAAACACATTATACATACGTACATATACATCATTTTAGTTTTTATCAGTGTGTGTGTCCTTCAATGAATAATTAAAGGTCTTTATATTCTATTCTACCTCATGCCTTTTTCCCAGACGTATTAGGCCACCATGACACCCACGTATTGTATATTATGTCCGCCATGTGACAGGAGACGAGACTATCACCCCATCACTATACATAGCCGGAGACACGCAGAGCTACACTATTGGGTGTCATTTAAGGACCATTTTTGATTCTATATCTATATGGGATTTATCAGATAGGCAAATCGTCCATTCACCGGACTAACCTAATTAGAACATTGACACACGGCTCCAGGACGGAGTGCACACGGAGTTACACAAAGGAAAGAAGAGAGGACGGACGACGTAGACAACTCTGCATGTACCTCCATCGATGCAAAAACTACCAGTCTGCTAAGAGTGCCCGACTTAGAAGAAGAACAAGATGTATAGTGGAATATGTGAACTGTAGAACGGGCCAGTATCAAAAAAATTACATTCCAAAGCAATACAATCAAAAATGTTTCCATGCGCCGTTGTAATATATCTAAGAATTAATTGTTTATTAAATATAGACTTTCAAAACAATTACGGGATAGAGACAGACGACATGAAGTTGCAAACTGAGAGGGAACTCGGTACCAACTAAATCACTCCTGAATGCTAGTGGTTAATACATAAAATCTAATAGAAGCCATGCAGTGGCAGCTCAGAGTTAGTTCATATTACAGTTTTACTAACAAGAATATTTCATTTATATATTCAGCTATTTATACTCTGCATTTACTTCTTTAGGGGTTGGTATGAATTTCTGGGGTATTTAAAGTCCACCAGACTGTACTAGGCATGCGTGGTGGACTAACCTAACCCCTTTCAATCGTACTTTAGGTAGAAAAGACCCGTGCCCTGCAGTGTATGGGCTGATACAGATTTACTCTTGGCATAAAATGGAACCAACCAACCAGCCAACCCGCACTAGGCCAGTGTGGTGGACTATATGGCCTAACCACTCTCAATCGTATTCTCGATTGTAGAGGAGGCCCGTGCCCTGCAGTGGGACGTATATGGGCTGATGCAGATAAAATGGAACCACAAGGCTAATAATGAACTTTGAAAGGTTTGGGTATTCTGTTGTTGTGGAGGCTCTGGGCATTTGTGAGACGGAAGTCTCTCATAGTTCCTCATACCCACGACACAAGACGCGATCTTGGTTTAGGTTGAGGACTATTTATGTGACTGTTCAGTATATTATTATTTATTAAAACTGCAAAGAGGCGCAGTTGAATAGACACCATTATTATCGATTCCCATACGAGATGTGACCCACAAGTATTTGCTTCGGGTCTGGAAGTGTGAGACCAAAAACTGTATTGTAGTTTCTGATACCTACGACACAAGAGCCCGTACATTTATTTAATCAACTCTGATAAATTAAAGTTGAAGGTGCCACATGTATAATAAAAAACATTTTAACCAGTATCAAACCAGATAACAGTGTTTTGTTACCCGCCACACTTATTTTTAGGAGGATAACTGTAAGCTTCTGTCAGATATTATCTTCTTCAACCGTAATTAAAACCGATAATCACTTAAATATATTGAGCTTCAGTTACATTCAATGATACGAGCCATAATTCAGCCATAATTGTTCAGAGTAATCACTGCAACTCAAAACCCCATGTTTTTACTTTTTTTTATTGCTATGACTGGCGAGACGATCAATCCGTTCGCCTGACGGTAAGCGATACGACCGCTCATAAACAGTAGCAAAACCAAATAATACCATGAATTACAAAACAATGCTTGGCATTCTACTGAGATCCTGAGACATAAGAAGTTAAGTCTCAATATGTCTCGTTACTCTGGCTACAAGGTCTTTCAATCCGAAACATAACAGTGTATTAAATCTGCCGTTAGGCCGAAAAAATAGACATTGGTATGTACCAATTGTATTGTATGTACCCAGGCGGCCTCTAACATATGAGAGACCTATCACCAGTAAAACCCCATTCCTCGAAAATCCTGTATACGTATTACGTTGAAACATTTGTCTGATATCATTTAGGATGAAGCTCGGTGAATGCAAAACACGTCAATGTTACTTATAAATTCAACGAACATTCGTCCAGCCCAAACTAATTACAATCAATCAAGATCGAAAATAGGTCTCGAAAAAGGCGGAGGCAAATCCGTGTTATGTCACGTCAAATGCTGCCGTGCCGATCGCCAGTGCATAGCTGACACTTGCTAATATAATGTGACTTAAAGCTGAAAAACACTACTGAAACGCCACGCCACCTGACCCAGTGTGTTCATAGTGTGGTTTTGGGCATAGAAAATACTACGATTTGATTTGTTTCAATACATCGCGTCTGGTCAGGTCATGTTATTGTGCTTATGGTAAAGGAACTAAGACTATTGTGTTTTGACGCTAGCAGAGTTATGCCGGGCTATAAAACACAACATTACTGGCCTCCTCCCCTGCGCTTTGTAACCATATAAAAAAAGGCTTGTTGAGTTTACCAACATGAATTTTGGAAGTGGTTGGAGACATTTACTCAATTTTATTGAAGTGATAATATATTTAAAAAATATTCATAATAAAGTAATACCTGTTTTTATGAAACTTTGCATCAAAGGAAATCATTGGATTAAAAACCTAATAGCGCGTCTTTACTGTAGCCAATGATGGGCCACGATGCGTTCGAAAATCTTCGACACAATTATTTCATTTCTCTAGACCGGGAGATGCATTTTACACGCGCGTTAAATTACACGTTCCGCGCTATAACATACAAGAGTCGTAATTGCTTCCTCCAGTTTATGCTCAAAAGTTACTCAGTGTTGCCTACACTATTTAGAAAAGATTATTCATTGCTAAACTCTGTTTCTTTCATAGATAAACAAAATTTTGTACGATACAATTTAACAGGATACTGGCGTTCTAGAAGAATCGCGCATAGCATCGCTATACGTAATGGGTACAATAAAAGTTGAAGCGCAGATAAATTAACACGTATCCACGCGTCTCGTCTCTTGCTTTTTTTTTTCAATGCCAAATATGCGCCTGTCGTTGTGGACAATCTAGAGCAAACGGACCGGCAACGATGAGAGGCGATGATGGGTATTATCTTTCTATTTTCACTGTAATTTACTGATGTGAGTCGACAAATACCGAAAAGCCAAGTATACAACCTTTTAAACTTGTACCAGAGTTGTCAATATTTGAGAAAATACCCCAATTGCGGGAAAACAAATTCAGCTGAAACTGTTCTAGATTCCATTTTCAATAAGTAAAAATAAGGGATTACTTTAATTTCGTACAATTAAAACAAGAAACCATTTCCAATGACTGAAAATATAGCAATACCTAAACTGTATTACGAATTACGAGTGCACTTTGTGGTGCATTTAATTCAACATACCCTTATTAGCCTCCCAGCCATTATAAAACATTTTGATTGTTGATATTCGGAAATAATACTTGTCACGTCACGCCAATATTTTGAATTTGGAGAATTTACTTTACCAACACTGCACAGCCTGTAGTGAGGTCACCAAACATCCGCGAAGATAGACGACCATCATCATCGTCATCGTCTTTAGTGGACGATTCTTGGCCATTATGTGAACGAGGCATAAGGTTCTGTATCAGCCCATATACGTCCCACTGCAGGGCACGGGCCTCCTCTACAATCGAGAGTACGATTGAGAGTGGTTAGGCCATATAGTCCTCCACGCTCCAGGCATAAGGTTACTTCCGACTAAACTGCATTGTATTTTTAATTCAAGTCGAGAAAACTAAACAGCATTAGAAGCAGCCTTTCAGCGGCGATGTAAGGATCTATAAATAAACGGAATACATTTATTTATTAAAGACGAGCGGCGCGAGGCAACCTTGCTCTAGACTCTAGAGAAGTCACTTTATTAACTCCGATTTATTTCCAATCCAACTCCGACGAAACTAAATGGGAAGATTCTTATAATATACAAGGTTTTTTTCAGTCTGGCTAGTTTTTTATTGAACTCAAGAGAAGAATAATTATTAACGCATGGTGGAAAATAGCCGTGAAAATATTAACTCGCACTCTTGTTTTCTCTAACGGACGGTGGTGTATGTTGTATCCTTTTCTATTATTCTAACCATCAAATATTCAATATTTGTAACTTGCTTATGACTTATTTATTTATTTTATTGAAATAGGCACACCAACGACATGTATATTAAACATTTTCTAATACTACAATCTAGGACAATCTACTGATATACATATCAATTAAAGGTGTACACAACATTTGTAATAAATAAATAACTGTTAAACATACTCCTTATATGCATAGCCTATCTTTTCTTTATGATCAATAAATAAAAGTGAGGCAACTAGCCTACAGTTGCTTCAATATTAATAATGCAACATACCCAGCCATCACCATTTAAAATATATTTCTCAACAGAAAAAACGAAACATCCAGCAAGTTTAGTTTTTTTTATCGCAATGAATTGCTCATGGACAGTAGCAAACCAAACACCTTGAATCACAAAGCAATGCTTGGCATTCCACTGCGCTCGCCATACTGAGACAAAACAATTAAACTCTCAATATGTCCTGTATTTACTATGGCTACAATGTACTTCAGTCCGAAACACAACAGTGCATTTAAACTGCTGTTTGGTGGGAGAAATAGACATTGTAGTGGTACCCACCCAGGCGGCCTCTCGCTTAAGAGAGACCTTCCACCAATTAATGTGTATAAGTTTAATTTGGATTTAGAACATCCACATTAGGATTTGAAATTTGACATATATTCCCTAATATACATCTTTTTCTAATAATCCTTACAAAATATAAACATGCAAGGTGTTTCGATTTTTCTAATGAGAAGTATATTTCTGTTGTAATCTGTGCGTTGTAATAACAGCTCGGCCCTTCAAACAACTGCAAATACTTTTACATGGCAGTACTGTCGAGTTTCTCGTCTGTTTGTTTATGTAAACATTGTAACAGCACATGGAAAATTGGTTTAGAAAAACGAAGTAATACATAAATCTACTTTGAGTGATTTACCATGAAATAGAGTATGTTTTTAATGAGGGCGCTAATATCGAATTAATATTAATATGGCAAGCCTATGTATGTAATTACTCTAAGACTACCGACGGATATATATATTTTTTAATTTTAAATCACAAATAAGTCCACACAAAAAACACACACATCACACACAAAAAAGTCCTCGAAACCGACGAGCGTGTATGAAGAGATTAATGACAGTTGAATAAGCGAAAGAGATATGTATGGACCGTAGCACTTGGCGCTCAATAGTCTCTGCCTACCCCAATGGGACATAGGCATGAGTTTATGTATGTATGTATGTATGTAAATCACAAATCTAACAAAAACCGAACGAAAATGTATATATATTTTTAATAGGGTTGCCATAATTGTTTTTCTTTAATGCCAATTGTCACCGCATCGTACTCTTTTTTGACGTGAGTTATACATAAAATTATAATTTGAATCAGAAAATCCGTATATTTATAATATCCGTGGTACAGTTAATGTAGAACGAGAAGACCCGAGTTCGGTTGGATTAATGTCTTTGCGGCCCACAAATAATATTTTTTGAGCCTGGATAACCTAGTGGATAGTGCACCCTAAATTGTTACTGACACTGACGATACAAGGACTTTTATATACTGCAATAATATCATTAAACTTATAACAGAAGTTGACGCTTTCTTTACTAACTAGGAACTGATTGGTAAACTGTGTAAGTGACTAGTAAACTAGTAACTCTTGAGAAGTCTTGTAGTTATTCAAGTTATTATAAACTTGGCAAATCTATACTAATATTATAAAGCTGCAGAGTTTGTTTGTTTGAACGCGCTAATCTCTGGAACTACTGGTCCGATTTGAATGATTCTTTCAGTGTTGGGTAGTGCATTTATCGAGGAAAGCTATAGGCTATATATCATCAAGCTATGACCTATAGGAGGAAAGCAGTAGTGATATTTCTAGCAAATACGAGGAAATTTTGTTCGTTTTTCGTGGTCCGATTGGTCAATATTCTAAACTGATAGTCAGAATTAAATATTTTGACCGCCATTTTAAAACGTGTATGCACCGGGCGGAGCCGGGCCCGACTGCTAGTGTTTAATAATGCTTAGACGCTTGGTAGTGTTTTTTGTGTGTACATTCGGATTTGGAACACCTGATTTTTAGGGTATTCTATCCTAAAAGGTAAAACCGGTACCCTATTACTAAGCCTCATCAGTCTGTCCGTCCGTCTGTCTGTCACGAGGCTGTATCTTATTAGCCGTGAATAGCTAGAAAGCTGAAATTGTCACAAATTATGTATTTTCATCGCCGCTATAACATAAAAAAAAAATGTACTGTTGTATAATTTTAGACTTTTACTTGATTTAATGTATTATGGGTTTTTTGCCTGAAATAAAAGCATTTTATTTATTATTATTTATATACTAAAAATAAAAAAATATGAATATATTAGGTGGGTCCCCATACAACAAACATAATTTTTTAAACAATTTTTAACTCGATCTCAATAAACAGGAACAAATGTGATTTTTAGGGTTTCTGTTATAATAGTACGGAACCCTTCGCGCGCGAATCACTCTTTTTCTTTTCTTAGTAACTATATTTTTTATATTATTTTTTGAAGGTCGCCAGGTAATGTTTTCCGGAAACGGAACTGATATGATTTCTGGCGTAACCCGTTTAACAGACAGAATCTAAAAAAATCTTTAACATACATAAATTGTTATCCTGCAAAATACATTTCTAAACAGAATATTAAAACATAATTATAACAACAGACTATACACATTTGCTCATTGAGTTTCCTTTTTGTTCTACAATCCGATTTTCTTCATGTTCCCGGTCTGGAATTGTTCTCATCATCTATCTTGTGTTTCAACACAATGAAGTCTTTATTCCGCGAACGGAGAATAAGCAACGTTAAAGGAGTCGCTAAGTCAAATGGTAGAATTAGACTCGAAATTATAAAATAATTACCTCTCAAATACCCTTATAACTGACTTAATGTTTGTGTACAGAAACAACAATATGTACTAGAGATTTCTATGAAAATCCTAGGATGCGCCTGGGGTAGCAGTGGATTTTATGAGATTGAATAGAGAAAGAAAATCATTATTTATTTTCTATTCCACTCTTTCATTTAATACAGGTAACACTCCTAGATGTTATCAATTTTTAAAACTAAAATAATGTCTGTCTAAATTCTATTGGCGTGCGGCGAAATTTGGAACTACAAATATACAGGGTATATCAAGACTGCTACCGAAAACGAAGCCGGGTGGTACTATAAGCGACTTTAGACACAATGCAACAGAAAATGTTGGAAAAAAAAGCGACAATTTTTTTTTTGTTATTTTTTTTATATGGTCGTATTTGGGTGGTAAATACATTTTTTCGTAAAATTATAGTGTATACCCTTTTATTTATAAAGACTCTAAGGTATAAAAGAGTTTAAATGATTATTTTAGCAAAAACTATGGATTTACCACCCAAAAATGACGATATTTAAAAGATGATAAAAAAAAATTGTCGCGTTTCTTAGCAAAATTTTTAGTTGCATTGTGTTTGTAGTCACTAAAACTACCACCCGGCTTCGTTTTCGGTAGCAGTCTTGAGATACCCGGTATATTTAAGGCATTGATTGAGATATCTTTTCATAATATAAACAAGTATTTGTACTCGTAATCTATAGTATTAACATACCCAGTACCGTAAAATGTGAAGAGAAAAAAACTGCATCTAATATGTCGACAACAACGCATTCAGATGCCAAAAAATCGTAGATGATCTAAGGCAGAAACATACTACAGGGGGTTTACTCTATGGTCCGAAACAAACTTCGAACTTTGCGATGTATTTGTAAACTAAGACATAAGATTTCCACTTCGAAATTCAATACTATTCTCTATGACGCTTATCATTTTCTGCGAACTTAGTCTATGGTAATGGTACGATAGAGGATTTCAACATTTTGTGGACTATCAAGGCATATTAATGAAGTTTATATACGACGTCCTAACATTCGAACTATGTATGGGATTATAAAGTAAGCCCCTGAACCGCCACGCGACCCGGCCCAACCCAACACGTTTTCATCAAATCAAATCGTAGTATTTTCTATACCAGATACATATTACGAACACGTGACGCTACGTGGCGTGTTTGTAGTTAAGTTCTGGTCATAGAAAATATTCATTTCGCCTTGTATGTTCCGTCGTCGTGATAGGTGGCGACCCTATCGTCATATCGGGCACAAATTCCTGACTCTGGGCTGATAATGAATAGAATAATCCAATATCACTGTGCCCAACCCGGGATTCGTACCCGAGTCCTCAGCTTTGTAACCGTACCATAGTACAACTACGCCACCGAGGCAATCATAGAAAATAGTACGATTTGATTTTATTTAACACGTGTCGCGTCGGGTAAGGTCGGGTGGCGTTTCATCAGTATATTTCGGGCCTTACTAAAAAAGCTTTTATTTGAACACTATCGGTGATATGTTATATCTAGATCCCGTTTCCATATTCTATTTGAGTACTGGGACCTCCGCAAATGTGTACAAATACGTACACCTACATCCAACACAGTAAGTTCCAAGAAACCTACAGACGCGCCATATAGCTAAGCTGACGGTATTAACGCTCCAATAATGTAGTAATAATGTAGATGACCCAGCTTGTGATTGTTGTATTTCCAATTATTATAGTAATTACAGATACAGATTAATTTCCGTTTGAAGACATATGTTTGTGTCGTCAAAGTAGCTGACCCAAGATTTCGAGGTCGGGCGAAATCGCGCTGCATTTATATGAAAGATAGAAGATAGCGAATCTTAGCATTGGCATAGATCACTCTGATTGCCACACACGCTGTCTAATGTACCCGGTGATCCAATGAGGATTTTGTTTATTAATTTATTTAGATATTTACACTTCCTACGACAAAATAATTAAAAGGTTCTTACAACAGTGACGTAAAATAAATGATGTAAACAAATTAAAATATGTATGACGATAAACATACAAAAATGTATAATTTTTTTTTAATAAATTTAAAAAATAATGTGTTGATTCTAAGATTTCCTCGTAATCAAAAACATTTAATACGTTTAGTGTAAATTCCGCATCAATTTATTAGCTCCTATTTTTAATACAAGCAGCAGTGTAAACGATGATGCCTGATTGCCACCGTATATGAATTTTCGGAGTACATAATTAACCCGAAACTTCACACCCACTTTAATCGCGATGACGTTCACGTATTCGTTTTATTTCTGATTGATTTCGTAGCGGGATGAAATGAAATGAAAATTTCATCGATGGATGGAAATAAGTCCTTAATAGTACCGGAGTTTCAGCGCCCGGTTTGAATTATCTGTGTAATTTTATTGATCTTGTAGTACAGGAATAGCATCGGGGAAGGAATGAGCTAGATCTTTTACTCATCCCCCAAGTCGTAGTTGATAATATACCGGCTGTGAAACAAGAGGCCGCAGGTTCGATCCCCTTGCCGAGAAAAATATTTGTGACACTTATTAGAATTTATTTCTAGTCTGGACTTTTTGGTACGAAAATAATGTCATAGTTGCTGATATAGAGCCACAAACTTATCTGGCCAGGTGGCCAAAACTGGAAACAAGGACGTCATTTGAAATTGTCAATCTACCTGCCAGTCGCTGACATATCCGCCATTGGTTGTTTACTCAATGTATTTATTTTTCCTGCATTATTTACAACTAGTGAAAAATGCCGAAATCTTTAATAAGTGATGCTAGGAATATTAGACTTCAGGTACTAAATTTTACGTAGGAAGAAAAGCGTCTTTAGACACCAATAATACCCTTCGAAAAATTGTAATAACGCGTAGCTGCCGCCAAAGGTTTGTGTTGTCAGCTTTACAAAATAAATTCCACGAAAACAGAATTTTGTACGTACTAGTACAATAGATAGTAAGTAAATATCATAAACTAAAATGTATCGTTACGTGCGTGGTGGCCTGTTGGTAAATAGACCAGACGCGGCAGCCAACATGTTCACGCTGGTCGCGGGTTCGAATCTCAGGGCACACTTCTGACTTTTCGGAGCCATGCGTGTATTGATAAAAACGCACTATAACGACGAAGGAAAACATCGTGAGGAAACCTGCATATCATAGCGATTTATTAGAATTTCTATGGTATGTAAGTCCACCAACCCGCATGAGGCCAGCATGGTAGGCTATATGGCCTGTGATATTATGACCTAACCATCCTCAATCGTACTCTCGATTGTGGAGGAGGATACAGATACACCTGTTTAAGAGTTTTGGGGAGCGATTTGTTAGAAATCGTGTGAAGGAAAAATAATATGCAGATGAAACTGTTCATTTTCTCGACACTATTGATCGGATTGAAAAATCTTATTTTACCCACTTTATTGCAATATCTATTTTTAATGGCAACACTAAATTCGATTACAGCGACTCTCTCACCGGGTCAGATAAGTTTGTGGGACTATACCTACGGCATAGATTTGTATTGTTTTTTTTTTATTGCAATCAATGGCGAGACGAGCATGCTTTCCACGTGGTAGTAAGCAACACGGCAGCTCATACACAGTGCCAAAACCAAACATCTTGAATTACAAAGCAATGCTTGGCATACTACTGCACTCGCTATCCTGAGACATAAGATTTTAAGTCTCAATATTTCCAGTCGTTACTCTGGCTACAATGTCCTTCACACCGAAACACAACAGTGCATTTACACTGCTATTTGGCGGGAGAATAGACATTGCGGTATCTTAGGGTTATGACTATGGGACTGTTAAGTTTATTTATTTATTAAGCTTGAAGGATAGGGATTGCATCGGTATACGCGTGGGCGGGTTTTTGTGCAACTTCTTCTGTATCATTCCTGATTGTGAGACATTTTATAACCAAGACTATTGTAACATGTGGGTAAGTAAAGTGAATGACAGTCTCGACGAAAATCAAACTATATAACCCAAGGAACACGCCTGAATTTTAAAGTTAAGTGCGTTAGTAGACATCTCAAAGTTATATGAAACACAGCTTGCAGCACATGCCCCCAAGTACCAAGGTCAAAACTCCAATAATTCCTAAAGAAGTCCCGAAACGAGAAGGCTGCTGATATAACATAAATATCAATATAAACAAAATCTTAAATTTCTCGAGGCCGTCGGATCAAACGACTGTTGCAGAAGTCACTGCTACAGGATACGGTACGCATAGTGAGGTCGAGAGGAGGTGAGTTCTTCAGTTTGAATAGTTGAAATCCCTAACTATCAATATATTGGCTCTTTAGCCACGCCATTGCAGGATTAATTTTTTTACTATATTATTAATTATAAATACCTGTAACACAGGGTGAATTTTTCAAATGGGCGCAGGCGGGCAATTCCGGATGGATTTAAAAAATTGAAAGATATTAAATATAAGTCAAGGGTCCTATTTATATATGTGTATAATACAAATAAAAATATTTTATTTTTCACCTCTATATTTTATTTTTCTATAAATACAATATTTTTTTTTCCAAAAATGCATTTCCAAGTAAGGACAAAACAGGTACAGAAAAAGTAAATATATGGCCGATATGAAGTTATATTTATGATGAAGCTTTAAAATTCAATCGCTTTAAAATAAAATATAGCGAAATAAAAAGCAACATATAACACACGAATTGCTTTTCGTGGAATTTACTAAAGCACCTTTATATTCACAAATATCTCGAAACTATTGAATTTTGAGTAAGCCAAATGACATATTAAAATATTTCTCTTTGGTGGAAAGATTTAATATTTTTTATACAATTGCAATATCAGTTTGAACGAAGTCTGTTTTATATTTGAGATCAGTACTTTATGTACTATTCTGTTAATTGCGAATTTTATGATTTTATTTTAGTTAGCTGTGCCGACGGTAATATTAGGCCGATGGAATTTACCCCTAAACCTTGCAAATACCGGACAATCATTTCATTTGCGGCAGCCGTGTAGAATGCTAGTAATTGAACACTGTTCATTTCTAATTATTTATCATGGACCATTTTACTAATTAGGAAGATAAAGGAATTGTGCTTGTAGCTCAAGTATTAATCCACCTTGGTAATATCAGATCTACTGTCAACTTATCTTTGTATGTATTACTATCTCCCCCCTCCCCTACCCTACCCAGCGAATTTCTCCAACCTTAACCAGTTCGTCCTTCCCGCCTTGTAGGCAGGCGTCGGTCACTGAATTAATTATGATTTACTATAAAACATCAATGAATCCTCCAGTGGACTGGCATATACTAATTACAAAGAATATTATTATGTTACGTGATACAGACATGTTTGTAGCATAAGCTTATGCTATCCGTTCTTTCAAACATACACGAGTTTCGGGCCTCGAAAATAAAGTTTTCTAATGTCGTCTATATACGGTCTCTTGTAATTATCATCAGCAATGAATAATACCACGGAACACCGCTATACACTAGCGGAATTTGTCGTGTCAGTTTATAAACCTATTTTAATTATCTAATGTTATGCATTATTCACTCAAACAGTACAACAGTCATTCGAAAGAAGCAAAACACAACTTAAATAAGTTTAAAAACTTACTATAAATAAGCCCGCAGATATCCGAAAACAATATTGCATTACAAAAAATTAATATGAGTGTGCAGTATTGCCTCGAGCAATTAAAACCCGACGTGAATGCCTGTTACTATCAACAAAATAATTTTCCCTGCACAACAATTTACAAAGCTCAGTTCGACGTATGGATTTAAAATTTTTCAAGATAATTAATTAGCTCTGGTTATTATCAAAAAGCGTGTACATTTTTTCGTGAAAGCATCATGCAATTTGTCGAGAGAGGCCACAACCGGATTACATTCGTTCCTGGTATTGGGGCTCGTGTCACCGCCAATGCTGCTGATTGAATGTGACATGACACACAAGTTTGGATAGCACTCATTATTCCGGGAAACACACATAACATCACACGTCACATCGTACATTTGCTTTTTTTAATGTTACTATCAGATGTACCTATTAATTACAGCCTAAAAGGAGTTGGCAAGGCATATTGTAGCATGGTACTGTTAAATATATTAAATCCCACCGCAAGGACGGGCCACTTCTACAAGCTAGACGTTGGTCATAGAAAGGCATAGACATTCTTACAAATCGCCATGGTATGCAGGTTCCCTCACGATGCTTTGAATGACACAATGAATGACTATCAATCCGAGTGTGCCCTGGCATATGAACCCGCGATCACCGTAAGCATGTCGCGTCTGGTCCGTTTTCCATCACACCACCACACGAGTAATAGGCCATCTTTTAAAACTACTTGCCTTGGGTAGTGTGGTATATTTTTTTCGAAAGGTAGTTTCAAAAGTTTTTTTTTTTTTAAATCTATACCTCTATTAAAATATATACTGGGTATCTCAAGACTGCTACCGAAAACGAAGCCGGGTGGTATTTTTAGTGACTACAAACACAATGCAACTAAAATTTTGCAAAGAAACGCGACAATTATTTTTTATGATTTTTTAAATATCGTAATTTTTGGGTGGTAAATCCATAGTTTTTGCTAAAATAATAATTTAAACTCTTTTATACTTTAGATTATTTTTAAATAAAAGGGTATACACTACTATTTTAGCAAAAAAAATATTTACCACCCAAATATGGTCATAGGAAAAAAATAACCAAGAAAAAATTGTCGCTTTTTTTTTGCAACTTTTTATGTTGTATTGGGTCTGGAGTCGCTTAAACTACCACCCGGCTTCGTTTTCGGTAGCAGTCTTGATATACCCTGTATATTTTAAAGAAACTAAGATATTTGTTATGTGACTAGTAATTATTCTAATAGGGTGGTTATTAAACATTGCGCAGCAAAAAATACCATCAAATGACTGAAAATTGTGATGATAGAACCGAAAGATTTGGTACAGGGTGTCGATTTTCGTCCATTTGAGAAATATGACAGTTGTGCCTTAACCATGAGTTGTAGATTTTTTCCTTATTTTTATTGGAGCTGGTATAGACTGGTACTTTACCTAGTTCCTGCTTGACGTTAAGTTTCGGGACACCCAGTATATTTTTGTGAGATAGATTAATTAAATAAATAATAATATAAATGATCATCTGCGGTTGTTTGGCGCATGATTGCGTTGTTGACAATATATTAGGAACAGCTTTTCTCTTAACAAATTTTATTATATTGAATATGTTCATATTATTATATTTGGAGGGAGAATACTTGACTTTTATACTAAGAAACATCCACAAAACTTCTCTCAAACAATGTGTTAAATATATGTCTTTTAAATTCTATTTATAGTTCCAAATTTCGCCACAAGCCAATAAAAAATTGATGAATTGTACATTTGTTTTAGGTTTACTTCTAGGAACTGAGGAAAAAATATTTTATTACTACTACGATGTTTAAATATTAAGGTAAGTTCTAATAATCTCTAAAATATTGTTTTCCTTAAACATTTGAGTCACTGTACGGTACAGAGCATCATATATCGTAGCCATGTGTATGAAACTTCCAAAAGTAATATTGATACCAGATTTTAAGGGCCAGGGTATACTGCATTTCTTCATGATATTACGTTATTTTCATTCAGAACAGTGTATGAACTGCACTTTTCTGTATTGTGGCATAAAATTTCGTGAAAAATCCCGCGTGCTTCAGTTCTACTTAGAACATCCACTATCGACAAATCTATTTACTAACCACGCATACAAAAAAATTATATATATTTAGCGATTTATAAAAATTTCTATGGTATGTAAGTCCGCCAACCCGCACTAGGCCAGCGTGGTGGACTATATGGCCTAACCACTCTCAATCGTATTCTCGATTGTAGAGTAGGCACGTGCCCTGCAGTGGGACGTATATGGGCTGATACAGATACAAAAAATGTGTATGCAGAGCTAACTCAAACGACTGAACATATTAAAATCGCTTACAGCTACTGCGTATTCCTATTTATCTTTGTTCTTTGTAAATAAAATCCATTACCATAACGCGAACTTAAAAGGCAAGCAGATGTAAAATTACCTAGTTTTATATTATTATCTACTCTATTATAACTTCAGAAAAGTATAATTTATTATATATGTATTTTTTGACAATGTTTTTTGTAACATTTGTGTATTTATTTATACACTTTATTGTACATCTCAAGTTACATAGTGAACACATATATCAAGTAAAATAAATAGTACAATGAACAATGGGTGACCATATAGCATTGAGCGATTTCTTCCGGGCAACCTTTGGATGATGTGATGATGTAATAGTTTATATTGTTTTTTATTTTATTTTAATTGAGCATATGCGCTTGTATAGTTTTTTTTTATTATTGCTATTAATAGCGAGACGAGCATGACATTCGCCTGATGGTAAGCGATACAACTCAAGGGCTATTGCCCTTGGGTATTCAGCATTACCTATTGGCAATGCTTAGCATGCCACTGGGTTCACTATCCTGAGACATAAGATGTTAAGTCTCAATATGTCCAGTAGTTACTCTGGATATAATGCCCTTGAAGGGCACCAGAACGTAACAGTGCGTTTACACTGCTGTTTGGCGGGAGAAAAAGACATTGCGGTGGTACCTACCCAAGCGGCCTCTCACATTAAATATGGGTCGTTCGCGATTGAACGGGTCAAATAAACCGGCTCGCAAGAACCACGCGATCGATTCGATCTTTACGTACAATAAAATTCGTTCATTCGATCGATCACGATTGGAGAATTGCGTCGGTTCAAGCGAACCGAGAACTGAGAGCCGAGAGCCGAGAGCCGAGAGCCGAGAGCCGAGAGCCAAGAGCCGAGAGCCGAGAACCATAACCCGCGAACAACGGTTCGCGAGCCGGAAGTGCGCCTGACCCGTCACCCGAGTCGAGCCGAATCAAGCCAAAAAAACGTTCGGATATCATCGGTTTTAGAGACGAATACAGACACTAAATAATTCGACTGTAAATGACAAGGTTAATATATGCTTTGATTGGTAAGCTTTAAAGTTTGTTTTACGTTACAATTTTATGGTTTTGACTTTTTGAGTGAGTTGAAGTTAGTTACGTCTTGATTTATGATTACTTGCGAGTTAATATTGTCATTAAGTAATAACACGTATTTGTTCGTATTTCGTAATCAGTATCTCGTTGTCTTAAGATTTTGTCTATTACGTTTGTTGTAAAATTGTTTTTCGCGTGTTTCAGTTGTAAAAGTGTCATTTTTGTGTAAATTTAAAAGGTAATGCAAGGTAATGTGAACTTTAAAATGTGTTTACATACCTATAATTCTACTAAGGGCCTATTCATTTATATCAAAGAATTGAACGGAACCAATCGTTTGATTGATCGAGTCATTTGAACCGGTTCATTTTAAAGATGGATCAGTATTGATCCGGGTCCTAAAAATTGAATGAATTGCACATTGCTATCTCACATATAAAAGACCTACCACATTAAATAGTCGTTCTATTGTCTTTCATACAATAATTTAGGTTATGGACAAAGTGCAAGGTTTAAAGAAAACAATAACTAGACATACAAACAATGAAGCGAAACTTTAACCAGTACCTTTAGGGTTCGGTTCTGCTTTTGGTGAAGAACCCTAAAAATTATAAATAACATTTAAGAGCGAGCCGGACCATCATTGTTTTCGACGGTGCCGCGCGAATCCAACTTGCATTTGAAACATATTGTTTGCACCACGTATTTCACGATTGATTTTTTTATATTTATTCCTAACACAGCAGGCAGCTTGTCGAGATTCGTAACAGTAACAAACTATCAAATATACAGATTAAAACATATCAAACCCCATAACTGAATTTGATTAACTTCGATGGTTTTCAAAATGGAAAATAAAAATTCCAATATTTATCCAGTTGTTGGCATGACGAGAGGTCTGTGGTGCGTATCGTTATGTATCCGTTTTCAATTAGCGAAATTCCATATTGTTATTGTAATAGGATTCAAATAAGAATAAATTTCAGCAATATGTATTATGATTCTGTTACAAATCTGTGATATCCGGCTTGGTCAAATCTAATTGTTCACATGCTACGGCGTAGCGGCTACGGAAAGTCTACGCGTAGCTGTTGGATACAATGGATGTCGACAACCATTTTATAGTTTGTCTAATTAATTATAATTTCTTAAATTTACTTCTATGTTACACATTGGAATAAAACTATTCTTACGGAATGTTTTCATATTTTTTTAACTTCCCGACATTAGATTACTTGCTAATCTTACAGCTTTCGTGGTTACAAAGTGGAATTAGTTTGTTTTATTGTTTCAACTTCAACATGTCTAATACCTAATGTTCAGGTCGCATGTAAAACAAAACCTTCTTAAACACTCGCGCCAATTACCGATGAATACAAATAAAACAGACGATGTAGTGCAAGCAGATATCAAATGTACGGTGTTTATCTTTCCGTTCCTTTTACTAATTTCCTTTAGTTGTGTAAGTGCATTTACATATACATGTAAGTGTTGTGTGGGTGGAGGATAAGTGACGTCATCACACGATCGGTATTGGTTAAAAGGTTAAAAACTTCAAAGTCTATCAGTAAAATACAGGGTACATCAAGACTGCTACGGAAAACGACGCCGGGGGGTAGTTTAAGCGACTTCAGACACAATGCAACAGAAAATGTTGCAAAAAAGGGACATTTTTTCTTGTTTTTTTTTCCTATGGTTATATTTGAGTGGTAAATACATTTTTTCCTAAAATAATAGTGTTATCCTTTTATTTATAAATACTTTAAAGTATAAAAGAAATTAAATTAATATTTTAGCAAAAACTATGGATTTACCACCCAAAAATGATGATATTTAAAAAATCATTAAAAATAATTGTCGCGTTTTGTTGCGAAATTTCTAGTTGCATTGTGTTTTTTTTTTGTGTTTGTAGTTACTAAAACTACCACCCGGCTGCGTTTTCGATAGCAGTCTTGATAGGTATAATGATTTATTAGAATTAAAGGCTTATTTTTCCATCGGATAACTTTTAGCGAGAGAAAATCTTTGAAGTAGTTCTCGCAACGGATTTTTTTGATCTGCCTAAAAACTCATGTATTTGATAATGTTTACGCGTGAATAAAAACGATCACTTGCAAATTCGTGCCGCGAACATTAACCGCTATCATTTGAAACAAAATTACTAGTTTGTAACTTCGAAAGTGATTGTAATTTAAAATAAAAATTACAGGATATAAAGTTATTTCAAAGCTATTTATATAAAAACAGTTACGCCATTTTGTTGGTTGTATAAGTACTCGTATACGTAGGACCCATCGGTTTGATACTATAAGATATCCAATATGCTAATCGAATTGTCGATTCATTTAAATGTTTTACAAATGATTGATTGATTAATTTGATAATAAAATATTATACACCCAACAGTCACATACATAGTCCCGTCCTACACTAAAGTCGAGTTTTGAGTCGTATCAGAAACAAACTTTTTTGGTCTCAGAAACACTTGAAAGAAATACCTGTGGTTCACACAAATATTTATTTCGGTGCGGGAATCGAACCCGCAGCCTCTCATTTCACAGCGGGCGTCTTATCAACTGCGCCACGTAGGCTGCCAAAATGTATCAAATCACAATCAATCAATGTTGAATGTATCTAAAACTCATTCATGTAAGCCTCTCGGATAGTCGGTAAACTCATATCTACAAATAAATAAATTGAAATCTATTTATTAAAGTTGTTTATAAAACAAAAGCATATAATATTTTTCAATCAAGCGATTTCTAATTACATTTGATCTCGCTTGTGTAAAGAGTAAAAACATAGTGCATTGTAAAAGACAGCTGTATGAAAGGCACCGCACCCGCGGAGGTAAGATAAAAAGAAATATTTAATAATTGAGCGCATAAATGATTCTACTTTTTGCTGTTTCCCGACCAGAGCTTTCACTTATTGTAAAAACCACTTAGTACAGGACATATAGTGAAGACAAACGTTTTAATAAGTGAACAATTGGCGATCTTGTCACTATTACAACTTTTCGAGATAAAAGTGTAAAAGGGACTTTTTCAGATTTCAAAAAATATTCTCTATTTCTCTCTTTCTCTCTTCAGCCAAAGTTAGTCCAATTCTGAACAAAGGACATAGGATCGAAACAAATCCCCGCTAATGAGGCTCAATCAAAACAGAACTTCCAACTAATGGAATACATCGAATATTGCCGATATGCGACATACATTATATTTGTGGAGCGGCACGTCAAAGAGAAGGTAATAATCAGCGCCAGCCAATGTAAATAGAGACTTCATATTGAACAGCTCCAGTGCAATACTACTGACGTTACATCGCAACACAAAGTGAATGAGGGATTATAAATGTGTGGTTCATATATTATATACGATATGACTGAATGCAGATCACTTGTTTGTGTTTGTAAGGTCAATAGTAAGTTCTCTGTCTCACTAATATCTGTAGAATAGAAAGCGATGTGTAAATTCGCAGATGTATACAACTTAAGTATAAATCTATTAATATTTATTCAACTTAATTTTTGTGAATAGGTGTGAATCTTAAAAAAATAAATTTACATTTTCTGAATATTTGAACATTCGGCTTAATTCGGGTACCATGCGCACGCGTTAACTGGCGGAAAAGACTATTGGAACATTGCTTTAAATTAGGCGGCAAAAAATAGAATTAAGTGATATTTTAAAAACTAATGCACTGACTAGAGCAGTGGTCCTTAATGCCATATTTGAGACAATTTTATGCATGTTTTATTTACATATATAGAAAACCTCTTCATTTCCTTACATTTCGGTACTGTATTTATTAACCAATTGGGTGGTTAATGGCTGGATAGAAGTTTGTCAAATGGCTAAGCATAAGAGTTAGCAAGGGTTAGAATCCACTGTACTAGAGACTTGAGGAAACTAGTCCTTGGAATTGTTATTACTCTTTTTTCTATCAAAGTGGTCTCTCAAGTTATGATTTATTTCCCGAATTATTATTTTAATTTAAGATCAAATTATTCTGAATCAAATAGGTTTTAAATAGCTTTTTACAATTGTAGTGAATAAGGGTTACCGAAATTATATTTAGAGATAACTATGAAAATCAGATAGGTACTAAAACGGTGAAGGAAAACATCGTGTGGAAACCTGCATATCATAGCGATTTATAAAAATTTCTATGGTATGTAAGTCCGCCAACCCGCACTAGGCCAGCGTGATGGACTATATGGCCTAACCACTCTCAATCGTACTCTCGATTGTAGAGTAGGCCCGTGCCCTGCAGTGGGACGTATATGGGCTGATACAAAAAAAAAATATAAGTATAATGTAATATAATTATTTGTATATACCTATAATCGAAACTTGTGAGATTTTATTTTTAACTTCATTATTGAAACTTTATTAAATAACTGAAACAACTTCTTGGGCAAAACGTGAGGAAGTGAATGACGACGATAGAATATACGGCTCCGATAAGTTACTAAGTTTCCGGTATGTTTCACTAGTAGTAGATTATGATCTCATATTTGAAAGGCCGCATAGATAGATACCACCGCAATATATGTTTCGGTTTGAATGATATTGTAGCCGGAGTAACTTTTTTTTATTGCAGTGAATGGTGTGAATGGTGTGAGCATGCCGTTCGCCTGATGGTAAGCGATGCGACGGCTCATGAAGAGTAGGAAAACCAAACAACACCTTGAATTACAAAGCAATGCTTGGCATTCCACTGCGCTCGCCATAAGATGTTAAGTTTCAATATATCCAGTAGTTACTCTGGCTACAATTTCCTTCAATCCGAAACACAACAGTGCATTTAAACTGCTGTTTGACGGAAGAAATAGACATTGCGATAGTACCCACCCAGGCAGCCTCTCACATATGAGAAACCTACCATCAGTAACTACTGGACATATTGGGACTTAACATCCTATGTCCCACGATGGCAAGCGCAGTGGATTTCCTAAGCAATGCTTTGTAATTCATGGTGTTGTTTGGTTATGCTACTATCTATGAGCTTACCAGCAGGCAAATGACATTCTCATATCGCCATTCATATACAATAAAAAAGTTATGGAGTAGTTTCATTAAACCCTAACACCCGCTGCCAATAAACAATCCCAATCCAAAAATTGCCGTTTGAGATTGACAGCTCAATCTTTTTTCTAATATTATATTGCCAATAATCAATCTCAATAGTGAAAAAACTATGGCAACATGGTGATTGACAAATCGAAAAGTAGAAAACAATCAAATTATTGGCATCGGCCGTAACTCTGCAAAAATGTAGGCTGATTGCAACTTATGTTTAATTACTATGACGGTTTTAATCACTGATATACAGACTGCTACCGAAAACGAAGCCGTGTTGTAATCTTAGTGACTACAGGAACATACCACGTAAATTAAATGTTTTAAATATCATCCTATTAAGTCATAATAAGTTATTATTTTATAAAAAAATATATTTTAACCCTTGCGTACCATAGCGTCTGCAAAATAAATGGATGTACTTTATTATTTTAGGCAAAACTTGTATTTAGCAAACACGACGCAAAGAAAAAAAATAATTTCATTGTGTAATAAATAGTTTAAAAAAAATCTCAGACATTAAGGCCGGCACCGACCTCAAAAAAATATTGGCCCATTTATGTATTTTAGATGAAGGATAAAATTTATTTCTCACTTTATATGTATTACAATTTTGAAACCGTTGAAATAAAACTATCATTTACGGATTTTATCGCGGATTTGGTTTATTTTTTACATTTTTTGAGCTCCCGACGTTTCGATTACTTTACAGCTTTCGTGGTCACGAGGCGGACTGAAAATGTAAAAATTAAACCAAATCCGCGATAATATCCGTAAATAATAGTTTTATTTCAATGTGTAACATTCGCGTAAATCTAAGAAACCATAATTTTGAAACTGGTTTAATTTTATTAATTACTTTTTTTTCAGTTGTCGGAAGCAAAACTTATTACCCGACCCTATTTTTTTATTTATTTAAGTATTATATTTAAGAGGAAATAACAAAAAATATAATTAATCTGAAAACAAAGTATTATATTAAGTCCCACGCGTTGAGTAATCTAGGTTGGGATGCCGAGACAAAACAATCCGTGCTCTCAAAACTAAGTTGGACTACTTGAACGCAAAAAGAATTTTCGAAATCCGACTTAAAATTTTTGATATATGCGTGGCCAAACATATAAAAATAGACATAAAAAATATCCGCCATAATATCTCAAATAAATGAAACATACACCCACCAGTCACTCCCATATTCCCCACTCTAAGATCAAGTCTTGTGTCGTAGGCATAAGATTTTTTTGCCACATAAACACTCAGACCGGAAACAAATAAACCATGGCATCTAACCAACTCTGCCACGGGGACTGTCAATGTAGCATTTAAGCTACTCAAGAACCGACTACTACAAAGCCTAGTTTTTTGAATATTGCCTTCTTGAGTCGTGTTAACTACTATCTCTATTAATTCATTAATATTACCATACAATTAATAGCCTTACAATCGATATATTGCGATTGTATGGGTAAAAGTGCGTGGTGGCCTGTTGGTAAACGGACTAGACGCGACTGCCAACATGTTCACGGTGGTCGCGGGTTCGAATCCCAGGACACACCTCTGACTCTTCGGAGTCATGTGTGTATTGATAGTCAATCACCACGCACTAAAACGGTGAAGGAAAACATCGTGAGGAAACCTGCATACCATAGCGATTTATAAAATTTCTATGGTATGTAAGTCCGCCAACCCGCACTAGGCCAGCGTAGTGGTTTATATGGCCTAACCACTCTCAATCGTACTGTCGATTGTAGAGTAGGCCCGTGCCCTGCAGTGGGACGTATATGGGCTGATAAAGAATAGCCTTTGCGTTTGGGCGAAGGAGAAGACGCACATTTTCATATTTTTTTTGTAGCCACTGCTGTTACAATTGTTTTTATAATAACTTCATATACAAAGCGGGCTTAATGCTTGTAATATTTTCTCCCAGTCAATTATTTATGTGTTTTAAAGTGTGACACATTTTTCAAGACGCGATAATGACTTCAATAGCTCTCGCAATACTAGTATTAGCAAAAAATCACTTAATTATAAACTTAATGGAATGGATTATGGCATGCTTACACCAAAATGACTATCTCTTTATTTTAAAGAGAAATGAGCGCTTTTTGACAGCCTCTGTGGCGCCATTGGTTAGACGCCAGCTGTGCAACGAGAGGCCGCGGATTCGATCCCCGCACCGAAGCAAATATTTATGTGAACCACAGGTATTTCTATTGGGTCTCGGTATATGTACAGTTAAGACCAAAAAGTCTCTTGTAGTTCCTGATACCCACGACACAAGGCTCGATCTTAGTGTGTTTAGGACTATGTTTGTAACTGTTGGGTGTATTTATTTATCCTACCGATACCTTGAGGATGGTTGGGACGGGATAGGAGAGGACAGGGTGGAATTCTTTACGTAATTAGACTGAATGAGACGGGACAGAGCGGAACGGGGCGTGAAATAAAGCCGACGGCGCGCGCGAAATATAATTAGTACACGAAATATGTTGTTGATGTGGACTAGATTCAAAAACTATTTGCATCCGAGCGAAGCCGGGCTCGACCGCTAGTGGAATATAAATGAGAAAAAATAATATCGGGGATTATATTAACGGAATAGAACCCAAAACAATGATTGAACTAAAACTATTATTTACGGATTTTATCGCGAATTTAGTTTAATTTTTTACATTTTTGACTTCCCGACGTTTCGATTACTTTACAGCTTTCGTGGTCCGTAAATAATAGTTTTAGTTCAATGTGTAACATTCGCGTAAATCTAAGAAACCATTACCAAAACAATGATTTTTGGTATTTAGTCTGTCTTAGTGGTTGTGCGCGATGAACTCAGAAACAACTTAACGAATCTCGAAAAAATTAGGTGTGGAGTAAAATCTTTTTCCGCCGAATGAGAAATATATTTCCGATATATTTGTTACTTTTTTTATACTCAAAGTGATGAGATGGGACTATATTACATGCCTTCAAGGAGAATAAGACGGGACGGGGCGGGATATAACGGGACGGGCGGGATATAACGGAATGGGCGGGATATAACGGGACGGGGAGGGATATAACGGGACGGGACGGAACGCGTCGGAAAAATCACCGATAATTATAACGTCATTCGTGGTTTTAGGATTTTCTCTTTTTGAGGGGATATATGGAGGTGTAATAAAGTTTAGGGTAGTATTAATCGATTTTCAAGTATATAAAATATATTGTACAGTTAATCACGCAAAAGAAGTTGTGGGCAAACCTGTATTTAATATATTTGGATACATTTTGTATAAAGAGGAGAGGGTAGTGTGTGCGAAAGTTCTTGTAAATTATGATGACGAAAAAAAATTTTAGTTCTTGTCTTATTCATCAGAAATGTTTTTAAATGATACGTTGAATTAAAAAGTTGGGCTTTCGATCGTTCGTAGACCATAAAAAACTATTTAAATCCGCCTCTGTTAACGTAGATCAATTTGGTATTCGTATTTAAATATTCGTTAGGTACTTTCCATGCAGCCGTAAAACCAATTTAGCGATCACCAGATTAATTATTGTGAGCAGGTCGCCGCTATAGTAGATTTGATGTAACTGATTTGTCGTTATTATCGATTCGTCGTTCATCCTGTATTCAATTTTTAATACAGTTGTTGGAAATGTAAATTTTAATCGTCCATAATAGTTATCTCAATACTGAGAGTATACATTTTAAGTAATTGCAGTTTAATTGCTGAACATAATCAAAAGTATCAAAATATAATTATCATATTAATACTAATATCATTAATACTAATATAATAATTAATATCATAATAATTTAAATAGTTATGTAAGAAAAGGAGACACTTAAAAGACTTCCATTAAAAATTTATTGACAAAAAGATTTAAAATAATGCTAGTACTTTTAAAAAGTTGAAATTAATACCCGTATAAAGAAACTATAAAGACTTAAAACACAAACATACAAAAAAAAATAAACTTTAAACTTTTTTATTTAATTATTGATTACAAAAATAATACCAATAATAAAATATTAACTGTAAAAAATATGCCTTCTTATCTCACAAAAAAATAAAAAATACGAACCCTTCAGGACCAATTTTCTCACGTTAATTATCGCCAACACTACACACAAACTTTGCTCGCCACCCAGAGATGCGACCTATCACGGAAACCGCGCGCGGGCGGTTCGGGAGCGCGGCAGGACGCGTGTTGACTTCGAGGGCGGCGCATAGGGACTGACGCCGGGCGGAGGGGGCCGCATGCACTCACACCTGCCGCGGACAGCTAGGCACCCGCCCGGACGCGCATAGAGTTACTACAATATAGACCGGGCAGATAATATATCCTACTAGTACGAGTATTATAAAGGTGAAACTTTGCGTGTCCACGCTCAAACCGCTAGATCGATTTTGACGATATTTGGTATGGCTGATAAAAAATAGCATAAGTAATACTTTTTGTCTAGGTAAAATGTAGTGTTTCCAGTGTAAGGAATTGAAATATATTCGAGACTTTTTCTTAATCATACGAATGGAATGGGAAGATTAAAGATTGAGAATAAAATTTAGTTTAAATATTTAAATCAGTTAACACGCGAAATAGTTCATGCTTCTGAAGTGACTGAGAAATATACATTTAGAACGGTTATCATGCGAAATAGTTCCTGCTTCTAAAGTGGTCTAGACTCAAAAAGTAGTTATGCTTGTTAGAAGCCGAGCTAGACCGCTAGTAAATAAAAATCCAGACAGGGCTACTTATGACAACAAGTATAAGCTTATTATCTTGAAGACAGAGCATCTTAAAAAATAAAAAAATACAAATTAAGATTAGTTATAAATAAATACACTCGACTCGACTGCCTCGGTGGCGTAGTTGTACTACGGTACGGTTACAAAGCTGAGGTCTCGGGTTCGAATCCCGGGTTGGGCAAAGTGATATTGGATTTTTCTATTCAGTATCAGCCCAGAGTCAGGAATTTGTGCCCGATATGGCGATAGGCTCGCCACCTATCACATTGTGGGACGGAACATGCAAGGCGAAATGTGGGTGCCCTGGCACCTCTGCCTACCCCTTCTGGGAACAAGGCGTGAGTTTATGTATGTATGTATAAATAAATACACTTAACAAACACATGCACAGTCTAGACATACATCAAGATAAATTAAGTTTGGTACGTGGCCATCAGAAACTAAGAGAAACTTTAAATAGAGAGAAATCGAGAAATTTAAGCATTACGGCTTAATTACAAAGCAAGGTAGAAAAAAAGAAGGAATCAGGTAGTCTCAAGGGCAGGAAATAATGCCACTAGCATTATTTTCATTCATATCATTATACTTACACTGCTTTAGAAACATATGCAATATTGCGCAGGTTGTAAACTAAGGCGATAGACACGTCTCCTGTCAAATAATGGGGCGGAAAATACATAGTGAAACGTAATTGTCCTAATTGCACTCTGCCTACCCCTATTGGGAAAAAGACATGTGTTTATGTATAAATGTAGGTACAAATTAAAATTTTACGCACGTTTTTTCCTTCTTATCCATTATTTTATTTAATATCCTTAATTTGTTACGGCGGCCTGAAAGCTGTTCAACATTGTTATGTATAGAATGTTTGAGTACTAACATACACAACTAGCAACACTGAGGCCCACACATAACTTCAATGGGATAAACGAAACAATCACGAACTAATATATATTTTAGCTACCTATTATAGTTTTAAAACCTGTTATCGAATGTTTTTATCTTTCGACTTTTAAATTTAGTTTGAGCAAAGAACGACTAAAATACGGCCTAGCAGCCTTCAAAAAACGAGCGTATTCCCACCTTAAAGGCTGGCAAGCTGGGCTCCATGCCCTACGGTGTCGCAGATGTTTATGGGCGGCGGTGATCACTTACCAGGTTAACCGCATGCTTGTTTACCCCCTATTACATAAAAAAACACTCAATAACGAAATAGGTTCTAGGACTATCTAAGAACAACGCTGTAAATATTTGCGACTTCACACATTAAATTACTTAGAAAATGTCTACTTTCAATAGATCTGTATCTGTATCAGCCCATATACGTCCCACTGCAGGGCACGGGCCTACTCTACAATCGAGAGTACGATTGAGAGTGGTTAGGCCATATAGTCCACCACGCTGGCCTAGTGCGGGTTGGCGGACTTACATACCATAGAAATTCTTATAAATCGCTATGGTATGCAGGTTTCCTCACGATGTTTTCCTTCACCGTTTTAGTGCGTGGTGATTGACTATCAATACACACATGACTCCGAAAAGTCAGAGGTGTGCCCTGGGATTCGAACCCGCGACCACCGTGAACATATTGGCAGCCGCGTCTAGTCCGTTTACCAACAGGCCACCACGCACTTATCAATAGATCGGAAACCTTAAATTTAAATTAATCAATTCATACTATGCAGTGGCGTGCCTAGGGTTGTGGACTAGGGCAAGCCCAATATTGTTTTAGTAACAATATGTATTGGTACAGGAGCAAAATGGTATTAAGAAATAAGAAAGAAGAACGTGTTCATCATGCGATAGAGGGCGAGCCTATGCGATGTAATTAAATAAAAATAGACCCCAGATTCGAATCCTAGACCTCAACTTTGCGCCATCGAGGCAGTCCCAGACCTACCACACGATCTATATAAGATTAGGATAAAAACTAATAAAATAATAACTATCTTTATCACCGTTATGAAAAAATCTATTATAACAAGTTGTTTCGAAAAAATCTAATAGATGGCGCGATTTCCACGGCCATCTATTTAATATTGCCAAAATACTGAAGGGCCCATCATTACTTTTAAATAGATGAATAAAACAAATGTGTAAGTTAAATTACTTTTGGGCATGCATACGTAACTTTATATTGTAATTATTTTGTAAATTAATAAACGGCACTACAATAGCACAAGTACGGCGTCGTGTTTAACTTCGCGGCCACAAATTATTGTTAATATATTCATGTTATGTTTTTGTGTATGCATGTGATTTTTTGATTCATCATGAGCTCTGAAAGGAAGCTAAGGAATATCTGAAAAACACTACGATTACTGTCTACGCAAGCATAATGTTTTGAAATCTCATCACATATTATTTATATGACGCATAAAGAGGTTTCTAAACGCTGTTGTACCGGAATTATGAAAATATATTAATGCATTCACATGTTTTTGTCAATTACTATAAAAGTACCAGTTAAATTATTTAAATCACTATAGCCGGAACAATTCCAAAAATGTAAGTACATCGTTGGAAAAAAATATACAACACCGACAGTATAACTTATTAGTATGAGAACATCCAGCAATCTATGTAGTTATGTGCACTGATCTATAAAATTGTATTCTATAGTTTTCACTACTTTCAAGAAATACACAACAAATCAGGCGTAGGTTTTCGACCAGTACGAGTAGTTGTTTGTCTACGAAATGTAATGAATTTACCTTTTCCTCGCCGATCAACACTTGCGCACACTTCAAACCATCACAAGGCACATTTTCACCCATTATTATACATAATAAACGTAAAATACTATAATGAAACAAAAACTAAACGTATATGTTCAGTTGTTACTGGTTAATCGTCCGCTCGAAAGACATAATAATAAGCGTGAAGCTAGCCACAGGTCCTAAATTATGGACAATTCCAAATTAAGTATTCTAATTCTAATATATTAATAAAATATTTAAAACATCATAATACGGTCTCAAAAAATATCTATTTATTTTATATATTATCCAATATAACTTGTAGCAAAACATAAATATTTTTCGATAAATTTGGATCTTAATATGACATGTCAAGTGCACAACTTCACTCCGCGAAGCCGGGCATTTTGCTTGGTACAAATTGCATAAAAAAATAGCTATATGTATAGGTACGTAGTGTCATGGTAATAGCATTTCACCCAGAGGTGCGACTGAGAGGGCAATATACGCCAGAAGCCAGGTAAAAGCACACGAGAGAGAAAAAGATAGATAATACTTTGGTGTGTTCTATCTTTTTAAGATATTGCGTCATGCGTTGATTTTGAACAATTTTGAATGAAATAATTTTATATTAGTTTTAGACCGCGGCGCTCGCTTAGGCGAGTTGCCGGGCGCGGCGCGGGTGCTCCGTCGCAAGCGCGGCGTCCATTATGGCGCGGTAAATTTAAAAATGATAGACGTTTTGCATTAAACGAATATATTTTATTTAAAGTACTGATTTGTCTTTAGGATTGAGTATATGCGTATCAAGTAAGGCAAGCCGGGCTTTTGGGCTTATATGGAAGTACCGCCACTGATACTATGAACATTAATTTAAGGCTCTATTCATCCTTAAATTAATATCTTATGGGTGCTTTTTGACTGACTTCAAAAGAGGAGGTAATCAATTCGACTGATTTTTTTTTTGTATGTTTGTTACGCGATTACGCCGGCAATAGGCTATTTGACTGTATAAAAAATATTGACTTATTTGTTTCCATCCGTGTACATAATTTAATTTTAAAACATATTTTATTATCATACATTAAAAATATTGTAAATTTTGGCTAAAAAACACAATTATAATTTAATTTATTTTGAGTTCGCGCCACGTGATCGTAAACGATTTCGATTGGCTATGACGTCATGCGTTTGTATGAACTACTCACATACAGGAAATGAATGGGATTGATAACGGCATAGATGTAAATTAAATATTAAAAATACCTTTAAAACGAGTTATTTAACATTAATACCCGTGAATTAATAATATTATCATGTCCAATGTAATAAAATGTGAAGAAAGAAATATAATTCTATTTTTTTTGACCAAAACTCATTGAGATATACAACTGGAGGGGATCTAGACCAAATAATTTGGAATATTTGCAAGGGTACATGTACCCTTACGCTGACAGTCGGCTATGACAGTTGTCATTTATGCTATTTATTCTAATTGCTTTAAAAATACCGTACTCCCAACTGAAGACATGTAAAAACCATTCCAGTTCACGTGAAAAAAATATAGAATTTAATTCCATACGTAAATTAACGATAATTTGAATAAAGTAGCAAAAATATTAATAAATTAGATTATGTACCAAAGCCGTTTTGACAAATGTCATATTTTAACAAAATTATAGAATAAGATTAATGTTACGGACAAATAGGTAAATATTGAAAATTTCCTTTATTTATTTTATTTAATATATTTATTATCAGATACATTAGATATTGTAAATATATTTTTTCACTATCCATATTTTTTAACACAAAAGTATTTTTTAGTAGGATAACTCAATACGCTATTTGACTATTTTCTGAAAACCATACCACATTATGAAGTGGAGTCTATAGACTTTACAAATAAAGGTTATTTTTAATTACTATATCTATATCATTTAAAAATAAATTTACAAAATACACTGAATAATTACATTGTCAAAACACTCTGTCTGGCAATGTGGCGTTCAGTTCGTAAACATCCATTCCAGAGATTCGTTCGCATGTCACCCATTCTCTAATCAACCATAGATCAATCAATCAATCAATAGTCCGAATGAGGTTTTGTCAAAAAAATTAGATTTTTTTTTCTTTCTTCACATTTTATTACATTGGACATGATAATATTATTAATTCACGGGTACAAATGACAAATAACGCGTTTTAAAGGTATTTTTAATATTTAATTTGCATCTATGCCGTTATCAATCCCATTCATTTCCTGTACGTGAGTAGTTCATACTAATGCATGACGTCATAGCCAATCAAAATCGTTTACGATCACGTGGCGCGAACTCAAAATAAATTAAATTATTATTGTGGTTTTTAAACAAAATATACAATATTTTTAATGTATGATAATGAAATATGTTTAAAATTAAATTATTTACACGGATGGAATCAAATAAGTCAATATTTTTATACAGTCAAATAGCCTATTATAGGTTTTGTTGTTTTTAAAATCTATATAATAATGTAGCTTTATAAGTTATTAAAAATGTATGATTATATTGGCCTTTTATATTTCGTTTTACTTTATTCTGAAACATTAGGTAACAAATGTAACAAATATATGAAGTGTCGTATCTGCAGCAATGCCGACTTGATCTATAATATAATCCGCTTTAGTTGTAATACCTCAATGCAAAAACTCATTCGGACGATTGACTGATTGATTGATCTATGGATGATTTAAGAATGAGTGATATATGCGAACGAATCTGTGGAACGGATGTTTACGAACTAAACGCCACATTGTCAGACAGAGCGTTTTGACAATGTAATTTTTCAGTGTATTTTGTAAATTAATTTTCAAATGATATAGATATAGTAATTAAAAATAACCTTCATTTGGAAGGTCTATAGACCCCGCTTCATAATGTGGTATGGTTTTCAGAAATTAGTCAAATAGCCTATTGTGAACCGATTTTGAAAATTTCTTTTTTGTCAGAAAGCATTATATACAGGGTTGGTCCCATATAAAATTGGTGAAGACCTGATGAATATCTTAGGATCTGCTGACCAGAACTCCTCAAAATTAAACGATCCAGCATTAATTCTTTTTGCGTAAGATTAAGTAGAAGTACATTATTACAAAGGGTGAGTGAAAATTGGTAAAGGGTGGGGATGGGGGGGGTGAGGGGGTAGTAAATAGGTAAAATTGTTAATACTCAATATCTCCGGCAGTTCTTAACCGACTTAAAAATAACTTTTTTGCCAAAGAGTATTATATGATAAGTTACACCAACAAAAGTATTGTGAAGACCTGATGAATATCTTTGGACCTGAAGGACAGAACTCCTCAAAATTGAACAGTACAGCAATAATTCTTTTTACATTAGGTTCAGTATAAGTTTATTACTACAAGGGAGGGATGGAAAGGGGAAAGTAGAAAGGGGCGTGGGAAGGAGGGGGGGGGATATATACCAATATAAATACTAAATATCTGCGACAATAAAAAATGATTTTAAATAACTTTTCTTCGGCACGAATTATACATAATGTTGGTCACATAAAATATGGTAACAATCTGATGAATATGTACATATCTGGAGAGCAGACCTCCACAAAACTTTGCAGAAACGCTATGATTTTTCGTCCATTAGGTTAAGTATATGTGTTTTATTAAAAATAGGAAGTGAAAAAGGTGTAGAGGTGAGGGGGTAACGAATGATTACCACGCATAAGTGTACTCAATATCTCCAGCAGGTTGAACCGATTTTAGTATTTTCTTTATCATAAAAACAAAAAAAAAAAAACGAACAGTGTAGCTTCCTTAAATATCATAAAATATTAATTTTCATTTTTGAAATTATAAAGGATCACAATTTTTCATTTTTTATATAAATTGACAGGGCCCCCGTAAGGGCTAATGGCGCCTGTGTGCGAAAAAAAATTTTGGCGCCCATAAGGCATTTTGAATTATCTTTTTTTATGGTAGGCGGGTGCTTGAAATAAAGCAAAGAACTGAACTTTTAAAGTCATAATATGTATTTGTAGACTATAATATCAAAATGAAATAATAATAATAATGAATTCTTGTTCACACTCATTTAAAGCATTCACTAACTAATGGGGTACAAACACGTTGTTCATAATTACAAGAAAATTACCCAAAACTAAAAATCACATTTTTTTAGGAACAAATAACAGAAATATTGCCTCATTTCTACATGTTACTCATGTCTACGTGTTATTGAGAAACCGTAAAACCTAAAATTAGTTTGTTCATAATCGTGAGTAGAGTCGATTCCACTAATAAAAATATGGGTCAAATTTGAATCAAAATAATATTCGTAATTCTTTTATAATCAAAATAAGTTGACGTGTCTGAGGTTTTGCGCTTTTTCATTAACACATAAATAGTAGAAGTGATACTTCATAATTATTCTACAATACGCAGATACTTTAATAACAAATACCTAGGTAACTTCGTTATAAAATAAAAAAAGATATCCACGTACAGTAAAAAAATTAAAAAATAGCTGTTTTAGTAGAGTCGCTACTACAATACTCTTGCTATTGTAGCGATATTTTCCGAGACTATGCTGTTGCAAATTCGTTAATTATATCGCTGAAATTTATACCATAAAAATTTCTTGTTCAATGGCTAATATTGCTAGCGCAGACAATCTTTCTTGAAGCGTTGTTCACCTTAAATAATTTTTAACTTTGAAAATATCGCTCACCAGAAGCTACAGATACAGGCAATGTCAGAAGAATTCTTAGTGAAATGCATACATTTGGAAGGGTGGATGTTAAATTGTTTTCAAATATATATTGTAAAATACTAAAAGGGTCAGGGTGAGTATCATCAGGTAACGAAAAAACTCTAAAGGTTATTCTCATATATCTTCTATACACCAACATCGACCGGTTACGATTTTATTTTATGAATTGATATTTTTGTGTTTTTTTTTTTGTCCGAAGAATAGGGGAGGATACGATAACTCTGAAGTCTGGTAACCTGCTCTTCTACCGGGGGGACGACCAACAGTCCCGGGGAGGTGTCGGATTTCTTGTCCACAGGTTTCTCATTAACAACATCGTATCCATCAAAAGTGTGTCGAGCAGGGTAGTACACCTTATACTCAGAATATCAAAAACATATTCGTTAAAGGTCACACAGGTATACGCGCCGACCGCGACACACCCAGATTAAGAAGTAGAGGAGATGTATGAGGACATAAGTCGGGCCATACATACTTTCAAAACCTACTTCTTCAACGCAAAGTTGGGCAAGAGCAGCAATGCAGAGTTGAAAGTGGGGCAATTTGGACATGGGCAACGGAACCCCAGGGGTCAGCGGCTGGCCGACTTTCTGGAGAAAGAGGGATCCTTTTCGATGAACTCTTTTTACCAGAAACAGCCTCACAAGAAATATACCTGGCTGAGTCCTGACGGTTCTACGAGAATTGAGATAGATTTCATCTTGACGACGAATAGACGGATATTCAGAGATGTCTCTGTGATCAACAGGGTGAAAACCGGCAGTGACCACCGAATGGTTAGGGGCACACTGAATATCAATGTCCAATCAGAAAGGCGTCGCTTGATGAAATCTACGCTCCAACCTACTCGCGCCCATATCCAAAACCCCGAGAGCTTTCAACTCGAGCTGACCAATCGCTTTGATCATCTAGAAGAAAACCTTGCAGTGGACGAGCTAAACAGTGGTTTGGTAGAAGTTGTCCATACGGTGGGATCTAAGTATTTTAGACCTCGCCGTAGAGATAGACCACAAAAACTCTCGATCCACACTCTTGACCTCTATACTGTGAGCATTAATGATACAATTGAGCGGAACGGAGGCTCCAAAGTGTTTGCAAGAGACTTGTCTATTGGGCAAAGCCAGTTGTCTAGACTGAAGATGGACGTCGGCCGCGTGGTATCAACGAGGGCAGAGATATTAAGGGAGATCAAAAGGTTCTACGGACACTTTTACACCTCATTTGCAAGTTGTTTTCGAGGGTCATCACAAATCGTCTCGAACGCAGGTTTGATGACTTTCAGCCTCTCGAACAAGCCGGTTTCCGAAAAGGCTTTAGTACCATAGACCATATTCATACGCTACGGCAGGTTATACAAAAAACCGAGGAGTATAACTTGCCGCTTTGTTTAGCGTTTGTGGACTATGAGAAAGCCTTTGATTCGATCGAGACCTGGGCTGTGCTACAGTCTCTTCAGCGGTGCCACATAGACTATCGGTATATCGAAGTGTTGAGGTGTATATACAACAACGCCACCATAGTGTTGTAAAAATGAGCGCTGAGAGTCGAGCGTCGAGCGCTGAGTCGACGCTTTGGAGCGTTTTAGACTCGAGCGTTAAACGCTTGAGCGTTTAAGGCTTGCGAGCGTTGAGAGTTTAGACTTTCATGCTCGAGTTATGCGCTCGAGCGTTCAAGCGTTGTAGTTTTTAAATACGGATAGATGAAAAAATTTTGATAAATAAAAATGTTAGGAGTTGTGGGGGGCGGTAGGTACGGTGAGTATTACTTATCTTTTGACTTTGGTCGCATAAACTGGCCTTATCTATACATATAAATAAAATTGAAGTGTCTGTTTGTAAAGTGAAAATAAATAAAAATGTCCAAGTACATATCGTTATATACACGATACCTATAACGAAAATGTCTGTCTGTTTGTTCCGGCTAATCTCTGAAATGGCTGGACCGATTTTGACGGGACTTTTTTTTGTCAGGTAGCTGATATAATAAGGAGTAACTTAGGCTACATTTATTGTAGAAAATTTCATTTATTTAAAAAATAACTAAAAGAACTAATTAACTTTTTTGTTAAACTTCACGCGGACGAAGTCGCGGGCTCAGCTAGTCATAACTAAAAGAAGGAACAGACTTAGTAACGAAAATATACAGGCCAGTATGTGACTTTTCTCATGGTTAAAAAAATTATAGTGTTGCAAAGGTGTGTAATGATTTTAGGTAGGTATTTAATTTAACTTAGTTGCTAAGAAAAATCAGTAGGTAGTCAGGAATTGTACAGAAACTTCAGCTATTTTTTTTTTATTGCATTGAATGGCGAGACGAGCACGCCGTTCGCCTGATGGTAAGCGATGCGACCGCTCATGAACAGTAGCAAAACCAAACAACACCTTGATTTACAAAGCAATGCTTGGCATTCCACTGCGCTCGCCATCCTGGGACACAAGATGTTAAGTCTCAATATGTCCAGTAGTTACTCTGACTACAATGTCCTTCAATCCGAATCACAACAGTGCATTTAAACTGCTGTTTGACGGGAGAAATAGACATTGCGGTGGTACCCACCAAGACAGCCTCTCACATATTAGAGACTTACCACCAGTAAAACACAAAAACCAAAAACAAACAAAAAGCTAAACCACACTTGTAATGTAATTTGGGCCTTATGGCGTAGATCATATGGCATATTGTATACTAATAATAAATAAGTGTTTTTCTACTAATATGATATAAATATCGTTAAAAATAAAATTGAAATTGTCTTATTTCAATTATACTATCTTTTTTACGGTGGTCGCGGGTTCGAATCCCAGGGCACACCTGTGACTTTTCGGAGTCATGTGTGTATTGATAGTCAATCACCATGCACTAAAACGGTGAAGGAAAACATCATGAGGAAACCTGCATACCATAGCGATTTATAAAAAATTCTATGGTATGTAAGTCCGCCAACCCGCACTAGGCTAGTGTGGTGGACTATATGGCCTAAACACTCTCAATCGAACTCTCGATTGTATAGTAGGCCCGTGCCTTGCAGTGGGACGTATATGGGCTGATACAGATACAGATCTTTTTTACAGTTTCTCTAACTATGTAATCTAAGCGCGCTCTCAAGCTCGAGCCGAGCGCTCAAGCCACTGCTCGAGCGTCGAGCGCTTTAGTCGAGTCCCGACTCGAGCACGAGCAATCTGCTTGAGCGTCGACTCGAGCGTTTAAGCGCCGACTCGAGCTTTTTTACAACACTGCGCCACCATGTCGGTCCGAGTATAGGATCAGAGCACGAAGGCTATTCCACTACAGAGAGGCGTGAGACAAGGAGATGTCATATCTCCGAAACTGTTCACTGCCGCGCTGGAAAATGCCTTCAAGCTCTTGCAGTGGAAAGGATTCGGCATCAACATCAACGGCGAGTATATTAGGGTACTCACCTTCGATTTGCCGACGATATTGTAGTCTTGGCAGAATCGCTGGAAGACCTTAGCACTATGCTCGAAGACCTTAATCGAGTTTCCCAACAGGTGGGTCTTAAAATGAACATGGATAAAACGAAGATCATGTCTAATATCCATGTTGTGCCCACCCCCATTGGAGTTGGGGGCTCGACTCTCGAAGTTGTAGACGAATATTGTCCCGCCCTCACACCCACCACTGTAACTCCTGTGAGCCAGGATCAACAGTGGCACGCAAAGTAATGACACCGAGCATTGAAGCTCGGCGAGTCTCCGGGAATGTCTAACTTGTCTTTAACCCGCAACGAAATTAATCAGAAAGTTAAATTAATAGGAGGAGTTGGAAATAAATTATTGTCCACTTCCCTCCGTGCAAAGTGGGTGACAAAACATTGAACTGAGGAGGATATCGGATCAGAAATGAAGATATCCGTAGGAGAACTAAAATTACCGACATAACCCAGCGGATGGGCAAGTTGAAGTGGCAATGGGCAGGGCGCATAGCGCGGAGAACTGATGACCAATGGGGTCGAAAAGTGCTCGAATGGAGGCCACGTAGCGGAAAACGCAGTGTAGGTCCACCCACACGGTGCTCAGACGACCTGGTGTCGGTCGCGGGATGTCGCTGGATGCAGGCTGCCTCCAACAGGTCTCTGTGTAAATCATTGTGCACGACACGAAATAACTAGTTAAAAATAAATAATTATTCCTGAAGTGGTTTCATTTTCCCAAACCTCACACTATGTGCCTACTGCGCATGCGCGGTGCGGCTCCCGAGGGGGTGAGAGGGCTGGGGGGCGCCTCGGTCACGTGGTACAAGCGGGGCGGGGTGACGTCGAACAAAACTCTCCGCACCCAAAACCCAGCCGTATTCACGCCCCGGGAGTCCTTAGGGATGGGTGCATGGTGTGAGGGGTTGCGCGGGGATGAGCCCCACATTGTTGTGTGGAAATCGAGATGATTGTAAGGAAATTGTAAAAATAAGTGAGAAATAAAGATTATGACGGGTGCTGAAGGGTGAGGGGCTAGGGGGGGTGAGCGTGGACCGAGAAAGGATATAAAAGAGGGGCGGCTTGGCCGTATCGGCAGCTTCGCGCCGGGCCCCGCCAGAAGAGGACCTCTCCAAAGGAAGACAAGAAACGAACCGCTGCTCCACGCTCGCCCGCCCCTCGCTCGCTCGCCCGCAGGCCCGTCAGCCGTTGAAGAAAATTGGTGTTTTGAAAATTGAACCAAAATCCCTAGGAAATCTATCACGCACATTCGTTGGTCCTTCGCATCCGGATTATGAAGAAAAAGCAATCGTTGATCATTCGCAGACGAATTTGAAGAGGAAATATCAAGATCGAAGACTTGGAAATATTGAAGAAATTTCGACGAATCTGATTGGTCGAGAAGTCGTTCGAAGTCTCGGAACTTATGCCTGGTGCAAGATTCATTTGGAAGTTTCTAACAGTTTGAAGACTTGGTTCCTGGAAGATTGTTTGAACATTTTTAAGCCACAGCGCGGGATTTGTATTTTTTCAGAACAACCGCAAGAAAGAAAAAGATGCCTGTTACTCGCTCGAAGAAGGGAAGTGTGATCGACGCGTCCGAAAGATGAGCCCCGGCCTGCGCGTCAGCCACCGAACGTGGACGTCACCTCACTGGCGACAGCTCTCACCAAAGCCGTGAAGATGTCGAGAGACGCACCGAGATACCTGCAGGAGCTGCCCATGTTCGATGGGCGAAGCAGCGGCTGGCTCGCTTTCGAAGCTGCCTACTATGAGACTGAAGCTGTATTCTCAAGAACTGAAAACGTTTCACGATTGAGGAAGAGCGTCAGGGGGGCGGCGAGCGAAGCGATTAGCGGTTTACTGATTAGCCAACCGGAGCCGGAGACGATTATGAAAGCTTTGAAGAGAAGATTCGGTCGTCCCGACGCGCTAGCCATGCACGAGCTGCAAAAGATGAAGACACTTGGGAAGTTGACCGACAGCCCAAGAGATTTGTGTATATTTGCTGACAAAGTGGCAAATACTGTGGCCGCTATTGAAGCATTGAAGAGGATCCATTACTTGTATAATCCAGAAACAGTCAAGACGACTATAGAAAAGTTCACGCCCACGCTGAGAAGCAAATGGTACGATTACGCCGCCGCATGCAAGGAAGATGTACCCGACCTGAAGAGGCTGGCAACTTTTCTCAGCGAGGAGGCCGACAAGTGTGGAGCGTACGCACCACTCGAGGACGTCCCTGTGGAAAGGCGTGGAAGAAAGAACATCGAACGCACTTTCGTCGCGGACGACAACTTAGAAGAGTGCCCGCTGTGCAAGCAGAAGCATCAGTTACCTGAATGCAAGCAGTTCAGAGACGCCAATGTGGGGGACCGGTGGGAGATCGCGAAGCGGTTTCGAATATGCTTCCGATGCCTGAGGAGCACGCACCGACGAGGAAACTGCAGAGCCAAGAAGTGCGGCCGGGAGGGTTGCCTGATGGCTCACCACCGCTTCTTGCACAAGAACACGGGGAGGACGCCGTCAGCACCTCCCGGGCAGTCCGTGCAGGAGGAAGTGGTCACGTCCGCGGAGCTCGTCACACAGACGGATCGTGGAAGAAACCGGCAAGCATTTCTCAAGATCGCACCTGTCACACTCACCGGACAAGGCGGAGCACGCGTGCACACCTACGCGCTCATGGATGACGGCAGTACCGTCACGCTCGTCGAGGAAGGGCTGGCAGAATTGCTAGGCTTGCAAGGTCCGCGCGACGAAATGTGGGTGCAAGGTCTCAACGGAACGATGAAACACGCAGATAGCCGCAGAGTCGACGTCAAAATACGCGGGCGCTACAGTGACGAAGAATATATGATACGCAACGCACGCACTGTATCACACCTGATGTCCACCAGACAAAGCGTCGACAAGAGGGACATTCAACACTGTGCACACCTTCAGGATATACAAGAGCGACTGATCTATAAGAACGCCAATCCAAGGATACTGATTGGGCAAGACAACTGGGAGTTCTTGGTGGCGCTCGAGATGCGGACCGGGAGCAGAAGCCAGCCTGTCGCGTCTCGCACGAAGCTGGGATGGGTTCTGCACGGGTATAAGTCAGCACTTCAGAACATCAATGCCTTCTGCGGACACACAGTCACTTTGGATGAGCACATGGAAGAAATGATGAAAAGATTCTTCGACTTAGAGTCGCTTGGAGTGGAGCCTAGAAAGCCGAAAAGTGATCCCGAAGAGCGCGCTTTGCAAATCCTGCAAGAAAGAAGTCGAAGGATGCCAGATGGACGCTTCGAAACTGGACTCCTCTGGAAACGGGACGACTGCACGATTCCCAACAATTACGATTATGCCTACAATAGATTGAGAAATTTAGAAAAGAAGCTCGACCGTGATGAGGACCTGAAGATGAAGTATGAAGAGAGGATAAGTAACCTCCTCGTCTCAGGATACGCGGTCCCGACTACTTCGCCAGCACCACAAGGAAAAACCTGGTACCTTCCGCACTTTGCCGTGTGTAACTCAGCGAAGCCAAAGATAAGGGTGGTGCATGACGCAGCGGCAAGATCACACGGAGTCAGTCTGAACGACCTGCTCCTGTCGGGTCCTGACCTCCTGCAATCCCTGCCCGGAATCATGATGAGATTCCGACAACACCCCTTTGCAGTCTCGGCGGACATAAAAGAAATGTTCATGCAGATCAAAGTCAGACGCGAAGACAGAGACGCCCTGAGGTTCCTGTGGAGAGGGCGGGAGAGAGGAGACACGAAGCCTACAGAATATCAGATGACTTCGGTGATATTCGGAGCGACGTCGTCCCCATGCACGGCACTCTACATAAAGAACAGGAACGCGGAAGAGTTCCAGGAACAATTTCCCGAGGCAGTGGAGGAAATTAAGCGAAATCATTACATGGACGATTTTATCACCAGCTTCGTGAGCAAAGAAAAGGCCACGGAGGTGACAAAAATAGTGGACCATATTCACCGACAAGCAGGCTTTACCCTGAGAGGATGGGTGTCGAACGAGCCCATCGTAGTGATCCAGTTCAGCACGCGCGGGCAGGACGCCGCCGTGCGCATAGGAGGAACGGCCGAGGAGAAAACGCTGGGTCTGTTGTGGCGGTGGCAAGAGGACTGCATTGGGTTTCGCGTCAATGAAGGAAGAACCCCGCCGGAGGTGTTGCGCAATGAACGGCCACCAACGAAAAGGGAAGCCTTGAGCGTCATAATGTCGCTTTTCGACCCTCTCGGCTTGGTGTCACCAATAACGACCCCGGCGAAAAGGCTGATGCAGGAAACATGGCGACACGGGATCGGATGGGATGACCACATCCCAGAAGAACTACGAATTCGCTGGGTCGAATGGCTGAGCAACCTGCGCGCCTTAAAGAATCTGCGCATACCGCGATGTTACGACATAGGACCGCCGGTGGTGGAAAGAGAGCTACACACGTTCGTGGACGCCAGCGAAGAAGCATACTCGGCAGCGGTGTACATACGCATGCGGCGCGTGGACGACACAATTCACGTCGCGCTAGCCGCAGCCAAGAGCCGTGTGGCGCCGCTGAAGCCCACGTCTATTCCACGACTGGAACTACAAGGGGCCCTGCTCGGCGCGCGACTCGCGACCAAGACATGTGAAGAGCACAACTTCGAGTTCAAGAAAAAAATATACTGGAGCGATTCCCGAACAGTCCTCGCATGGATAAGGGCGGAACCGCGCGCTTTCAAGACTTTCGTCGCTCATCGTCTAGCCGAAATCGAAGAATTAACGAAAGTAAACGAGTGGCGCTGGGTGCCGTCGCGCGACAATGTGGCGGACGATGCCACAAGAGACACGCCGACAGGATTTGAAGCACATCACCGATGGTTCCGGGGACCGGAGTTCCTGCGCCAACCGGCGGGAGAGTGGCCGGTGGAAGTGAAAGTGCCGACCGACAAAACGAATGAAGAAAAGTGTCTAAGTGTCAGAGAAGAAAAGGCTTACACCTGTTTGCCCGATCTGTGTCGATTCGCGAAGTGGAGTAGTGCAGTGCGAACCGTGGCGCGAGTGTTGCAATTCCTGGACCTGTGCAGGCGGAAAACACACATTACGATGGCCGCAAGACGAAAGCGCACAAAAGGCAACACTCAGCAGGACCCCACGTGGAGCGCCTACCAGAAAAGTGATAGCAAATCGAGACCGGAGCTCAAGGTACAACAGAAAAAGTTCATGAGTCTAGACGCGTGTTACCTAAGGCGCGCCGAAGAATTGTGGCTAAGAAAAGTGCAAGATGACAGCTATGCGAGTGAAAGATTGCGCGTCATAAGCGGAAGCCCACCCTCGCCGACAGATCGACTCGCCTCCCTACGTGTGTTCGTGGGAGAGGACGGCTTATTGCATTTGCGCGGAAGAATAACAGCGGCGAAAAGTGTAAGCGAAGACACAACAAATCCAGTCCTGTTAGACGGACAACATGAATACACGAAGATGTACGTGCAACATGTGCACGAAAGGATGTTCCATGGAGGAGTGGAAATGGTGGTAAATGAACTAAGACAAAGGTTCTGGATAACTAGAATACGTCCGACCGTGAAAGGAGTATTGAAGAATTGCCCACCATGCAAAATAAGAAAAGCGAAGCCCACTATCCCAGCCACAGGAGATCTTCCCGCGGCGCGACTGGCGCACAACACACGGCCCTTCTCCTACACGGGACTAGACTACTTCGGTCCGCTGGAAGTGACCGTCGGAAGACATCGGGAGAAACGATGGGTTGCCCTATTCACCTGCATGACCATAAGGGCGGTGCATCTGGAAGTGGTCGCGTCACTGAGCGCGGACTCTGCCGTGTCAGCACTCAGGCGATTCATCGCGCGCAGAGGCCAACCGACGGAACTATGGTCAGACAACGCGACGTGTTTCAAGGCTGCGGATAAGGAATTGAAGGAGGCGTGGGAAGCAACAGGAAGAGAGGCAAATGCACGCTGTATCAACTGGCGTCGCATTCCCCCCGCCGCACCCTTCATGGGCGGAGCATGGGAAAGACTGATACGCAGCGTTAAACAATCCCTGCGAGTGTTACTAACAGAGAAATACCCTAGTGACGAGACATTGCACACACTGTTAGCGGAGATAGAAAACATTGTGAACTCACGACCACTCACTCATGTGGCCGTGACACCCGACGAACCGGAGGCGTTAACCCCCAACCACATACTGTTGGGGCCTAACTGTCACGTTGCAGCGCCAGGCGACTTCGCGGATGACGACACTTCTGCGCGCCGATGCTGGAAGCGCGCGCAGCGACTGGCCGACGAGTTCTGGCGGCGCTGGGTGAGGGAGTACCTGCCTTCGCTCCAACACCGGCGGGAGCCCCGCACCACCGGCGCACCCCCGAAAGTCGGGGACTTAGTCGTCGTGTGCGACGCCAACCTGCCGAGAAACGTCTGGCCGAGAGGCCGGGTGTCCAGAGTCTACCCCGGGGAAGACGGCGAGGTGCGAGTCGTCGACGTCACAACGAGCAACGGGCACATCCTGCGGCGGCCGTCCCGGAAGATCGTCGTGCTCCCAGTGGAAATCGCGAGCTGCGACGGCGGGAGAAATGTGCACGACACGAAATAACTAGTTAAAAATAAATAATTATTCCTGAAGTGGTTTCATTTTCCCAAACCTCACACTATGTATGTGCCTACTGCGCATGCGCGGTGCGGCTCCCGAGGGGGTGAGAGGGCTGGGGGGCGCCTCGGTCACGTGGTACAAGCGGGGCGGGGTGACGTCGAACAAAACTCTCCGCACCCAAAACCCAGCCGTATTCACGCCCCGGGAGTCCTTAGGGATGGGTGCATGGTGTGAGGGGTTGCGCGGGGATGAGCCCCACATTGTTGTGTGGAAATCGAGATGATTGTAAGGAAATTGTAAAAATAAGTGAGAAATAAAGATTATGACGGGTGCTGAAGGGTGAGGGGCTAGGGGGGGTGAGCGTGGACCGAGAAAGGATATAAAAGAGGGGCGGCTTGGCCGTATCGGCAGCTTCGCGCCGGGCCCCGCCAGAAGAGGACCTCTCCAAAGGAAGACAAGAAACGAACCGCTGCTCCACGCTCGCCCGCCCCTCGCTCGCTCGCCCGCAGGCCCGTCAGCCGTTGAAGAAAATTGGTGTTTTGAAAATTGAACCAAAATCCCTAGGAAATCTATCACGCACAATCATTGGGGGAGGCCTATGCTCAGCAGTGGACTTCCTTTGGCTAATGGATGGATGAACGACTTTTGTTTTTGTTTTTTTGGCAAACTTTTTTTTGGGTTTTGGATTTTGGCGCCCCTAAAGGATGGCGCCCGTGTTCATTGCACACTTCGCACATATGGTAGCGGGGGCCCTGTAAATTGATTCCAGTTTTCATTATATGATTACCTTTGGCATCATTACAATGCTTATGAAAACTAAAAAGTAATAAATAAAATAATTTAATTAAAAATTAAAAGACCGACTTCAATGTGCACTACAAAGTAATAAATAATATATATTTCATTGTGCTAGTACACATTGATTAATTTTCTTATTGACTAGACTAGCCAACAAATCTTAAATACGTAATATTTTGAAGGCGGGTCGCCAAGTGACGAACACGACGACCTACACTTAAATTTAATTTGTGTAAAACATCCTAGCGAAAAACACGCAATTTTACACGCAATAATAATTTGTCTTAATATATATTAATGAGCGTGAGCGTGAGTTTATATAGATAAACTCACGCCATTTTCCCAGAAGGGGTATGCAGAGATTCTTCTGGTATCAACCAGGACACCCACGTTACGCCTTGCGTGTTTTGTCCCTCGGTGTGATTGGGGGCGAGAGTCTATAGTCATATCGGGTGCAAATTCCAGTCCCTATCCAGGTAACTAATAGAAAAATCGCCCGTCCTTAATATAACAGCTCTTAATCAACATTGTGGAGCATCGGACTTATCTACAATCGAGGGAAACATACAAACTTAACAATCTTTCCCTTTCTTATACTTTCCTCACTATGATTCCTATCACTGTTAAAGTAATTGTATATAAATATGCAAGTGACTCCAATAAGTCAATGGTTTACCCTGGAGTTGAAACCCTTGACCACTGTCTCTTTGATCGTATGCAATACATTAAAATTAGACTACACATATGACACATATTAATTCTATTAAAATTTCAACAAATGTACACGTAGGATCAATATGTTAAATTAATTTGTTTCTAGTTTACATATGGACCTAACTAAGCGCCAACGATACATCTACAAGTAGGTAATATTCAACTGTGTTACATTACTTAAATTTGTTCTCGTTTGGCACTTGGCGACCCGCCTTCAAAATATTACGTATTTAAGATTTGTTTTTTTTTTGTTACTTTGTAGTGCACATTGAAGTCGGTCTTTTAATTTTCAATTAAATTATTTTATGTTTAAACAATATCTATTGATTTCCAGGACACACCATTACTGTACAAATTTTAAAATATTTTAAATTATTAAAACAAACGCTCATACCATCTTCTGCCATTTTATTTCTTCACCTATATCACAGAAATATAATACTTTTTTCACTACCAAAAAGCTTGAATGACCAATAAACATAGTCGATTTTCGCGAGGTCTGCTTTAAGCTTGGACACACTTTTGAGCAACTTGTGGTCCAGGAAAAGATTGAGGATACTAGGCAACAAATGAGATCGGCTATAAAGTGGACTGACCTGATAAAAGTGGCAGGAAATGGCTCATCATCACTACATGAACGCAAGAGTGCAGTATGCAAGAGTAGAGTACAAAAGTGGCGGCGTTTTATGAAGCTTGCCACCAAAACCTGAAGTGATGACCACGACCATTCTCTCACGAGTGCAACTGACAAGGAACAAGAAGAAGATAAAGACGCACTATGCCATAAACCAAGCCAACACTTGATTGTAGCGAAGGCCCTTGCCTCGCAATGGACTATAAACCGTTGCTGTAACATTCACGCGCATATTTACCTAACATACGCGTCTCAGATTAGGTCCGCGGTTAAACCACGCTTGGTCTCAGGCATAGTTCCGATCCAGAATTTATATCAACCAGATTGTGTTTGTTATATAATAAATGACATGCCATTTGCGTGATGGTAAGCGATATGACCGCTTATGGGCAGTAGTAAAACCATACACCACGAATTACAAAGCAATGCTTGACATTTTACTACGCACCCTATCCTGAGACATGAGATGATAAGTCTCAATATGTCCAGAAGTTAAAATGTCCTTTAAACCGGAGCACAACTGTAGGCGTCGCTGTTTGGCGGGAGAAATTAACATTGCGGTGGTACCTACCCAGGCAGCCTCCCACATATTAGCGACCTACCACCAATAAAAGGTGTTGTAGGATAAATGTATTTTTTTTATCTATTTGTACTGCAACAGGTATATACATCCGGAGGAATCCTATGTTCAGCAGAGGAGTTCCTAAGACTGAACAAAGGGAGAAAAAGAAATACAACAGACAGTCATATCAAGGCCTAATCTCCGCATAAATTATTTACCCCACCAAGCATAACTATCAGGTATATTTATAGCGATCATTCAGATACAGCTTATAAATTAACATTAAATTGTAATGACATAAATAAAATCACAGGATACCATTACAGCGCTTTTAAATTTCATAATTGGAATGCAATGTATTTGCCCCTTTAATAGAGTAATCGCACTGTGGGATAATTGACGGGTACTAATAGTTTTGACTAATCCCGTTGAAAAATATGATCGTATAGATTTTTACACGTTTTTTGCGGTTTAAGTTTTATCGAATGCATGGTGATAGTATTATCAATATATAATGCCTTATTATTGCAATATTAGTCCTATTTTATTTTATTAATTTTGACAGCCTCCGTGGCGCAGTTGGTAAGACGCCGATAATGAAACGAGAGGCTGTGGGTTCAATTCCCACATCGAAACAAATACTTATGTGAACCACAGGTGCTAATTTCGATTCTGGGTGTTTGTTTTGGTTTAACACCTATGTTGTATCATTAGAATTTATTTATTGTTTCGACACTGTTAATATATAATTTAGGTATCACCATTTTCAAAAATTAGAATATATTCTGATCTTTATCAGCCCCTATACGTCCCACTGCAGGGCACGGGCCTCCTCTATAATCGACTACCGATTTAGAGTTGTTAGGCCATATAGTCCGCCAAGCTGGCCTAGTGCGGGTTGGCGAACTTACCTGCATACCATAGGTTTTTATAAATCGCTATGGTATGCAGGTTTCCTCACGATATTTTCCTTCACGGTTTTAGTGCGTGGTGATTGACTGTAAAAACACACATGACTCCCGAAAAATCAGAGGTGTGCCCTGGGATTCGTACCCCCGACCACCGTGAACATGTCGGCAGTTGCGTCTAGTCCGTTTACCAACAGGCCACCACGAACTTATTATTACGCATATATTGTGATAAATAAATTATATTTAATAGTGCAAGGCAAGTGTCTTGGGAACAAGGATCAGGTTAAAGTATCCTAAACCGACGAGAATGCATGAAGAGGTTGATGAAAATGGATGAAGCAAATGCAGGATCGAGTAAAATGGCGGTCTATAGTCTCTGCCTACCTCTATGGTACACAGGCGTGACGATTATGTACGTATGTAAGTGTATAGGCCGACATAATAAAATAAATCATATAAAAAAGAACCTCTTGAATTCATAAACCTCGCGTGCATTATTAAAAATCGATATTCAAACATAAAAACCGTGAGTACAATGGACATGAAAATATTCGAATGAATACGAATTCAATTTTTTTTTACAAATGCATGGTATGTCGGACTGACGAGGGCTGCTCAAGACCAGGATGATTGGCGATTAGTTTTAGAAACTTTATTAGTCGTAGCCGATTAGTCTACCAACCTAGAACGTACCTACTAACCTACGTCTAGAAACCTAGTGAGCGACGACAGATTGTGAATTTAGGTGTTGGTAAAACTAGAGGGTACCGAGACTGAGGTCGCGGCTTCGAATCTAACGGCATTCCGAGCTTTCAGAGTACGCATTGATAAAATTACTACGCACTTTAATGGTGGATGAAAACAACTTGAGGAAACTTGCATTCTATAGATATTTTTATTGCAACGAATGGTGTGACAAGCGTTTCTGATGGTGAGCAATCAAACCGTTCAAGGATAGTATTAAAACCAAACAACACCATTAATTACAGAGCAATGCTTGGCATGCCACTGCGCTCGCCATCCTGAGACATAAGATGTAAACTCTCAAATGTCCAGTAGTTACTCTGGCTACAATGTCCTTCAATCCGAAACAAAACATTTAGACGTCGCGCGGGGAATCATTTGCTATAAGAAGTTCGGTTATAAAGACATTACTTAGTAACTACTTACGGTGAAGGGATGAACATAAGACAAGCACCAAAAGAAAAGTATTGAGTGAAATATTTCAGCAACATTAATAAAATCACGACGCGCCAACCCTACTTTGTTAGTGTAGGAATAGAAAATATCTAAAATACTCGCATCTAAACCGTTTGTTCATTGCGAACCTTTGATATAAATTTATGTTTTATTTGATCCTAGGAAACCAGGAATAATGTTTCAAGTGACGCTCATGCATATATGAACTCATTCGCTTCAGCAACAATATAGGACAGCATTCCTGGAAGTCATTCGCATGCGGCCGCTCATAGTCCAACATAAATCAATAAAATAAATTCGCACAATAATAAAACACAATACAAATAAACAGAGAAAAATATATTTTGTGAAATAGTTATGCGTCTAAACTATGACAAGTAAAAAAGAGATTTTCATAAATAGACTTTAAGGGCCAGTTGCATCAACCTATCTTGACCATAACTTAAAGTTTAAACTTTAAACCATGTTTCCTTCATGCATTTAAGTAGCCGTAAACATCATGTTGACATTCTCAAAGTTAAACTTAGACGCAATGATAGTTGATGCAATTAGGAATTAGTTAACAAAATATAGGTAATAAAAACAATAATGTACAAAGCGGTCGAAATTCATAGGTTCGCTCGTTCTTCCTTCCGTCCGGCCTGTCTTCCTGCTAGATCCCCACCACTTCAACCGATCTTTGGTATCTTCATCCTTACGATTCCGTGGCATGAATATCTTATGTTTGTCTCAAGAGGTGATAGAGAACAAACCTATCGTGATGGACACAAATTCAAGTTATACGTTATAAATATTGCTGAAATATTCTTTTAAATAAACATTGTTCAAATAAGCCCACGAAGCAACACCCAGTACAATTTACACGTAATCTCTTATTATTACTTTATTTCATAGCTTAAGAAAAGATTTTTGTAATACCACAGAAACATAATTATTCCAAATCATTTTATGGTTTTCGTATTATTTACATCCACGCTCAAAACGCTCTGTAATTGCTTTCACTAGAATTTACGATTATATTACCCGGGAATAAGTGGAACAAGAAAAACCGCGGTCGCAGTCAATGAGAGCGCTTAGTGGAACGCATCGATTGTAGGATTAATATGACGTGTTTGCAAAATGTCAAATTACCATTAAATTATAACCTCAAAATAGGTTATTAAATTATTTACTAAAAAATTCTCCGAACTATCCGTGGAATTTGTTTCATTTCAGTGGAATTCATATATTTTAAACAATGCAAAAAGTATTCGTTTCAGGTTGTTGATTTCCAGGTGAAAAGGTTGTGTCCATATGTGAGATGAACATTGTCCTCTGCAACGCGCTTGCCTCACGTCATTTATATACGTACCGTAAATAGTTACAGAAAAACGATGTCTCTCAAACCTACAAAAATCATTTAACCCGATTACCCCACCCATGAATTGAAAATGGATATAATTTATTGCATCCATTAAAATGTTCAATATCATTTAGATTCATTCTTTTTTTATCTACCAACCGGTTCGGAAAGCGGTTTTCACTAGAGGCAAATGGGAAAGACACTCTAGTGGTACTCTTTTCAAAACTAGTTTGCTATATAGTGATTATTACTATTATTAAATCCTGAATCTCTGGTTTCATAGCTTATACACACCGTCACAATTACGAGAAAGAACACAGTGAAATGCCGGAATACGCTTTAGCTTTATGCCTTCCGGGCGTTACCCTGTATTAGACAATACACACAGTATTACACTGGGATTAAAAAGAGTACAGAGTTGCAATCTGAAAAGTTTTTAAACGGTGTAACAAAAAATGGCTTTACGAATGCCTTGGCAATTAGAACAAAAAATGAGAGTGGACGCGACTTTTGTAATCAATTTGAATGCAAGCCGTGCAGTCGTGTTCACGACAAATCCAGTATGGAGTTTAACACTGCACAATATTGAGGGGTGCGGACTCAAAGTGACAATGCTGCATGAAACTTTTCCCTCACCTTTACAACATTTTCATACACCAAATTAACTCTATTTTGCTCGGACTTTATTACATGCAAGCTGTTTCGACTTCGCTCGAGTGATATTTATGCATCAATGCGCCGTGGATCAGGTGTTAGTCATCCCGTTTTTTGTTTTATAATGATTTGATGGTGCGACACATAAAAGAACTTGCGAATCTTTTGGTTCGTGCTAAGATGATTTGGACCATCAAACTATGGCTTCGCAAGCCAGCACGTGTGGTACTGTCTAGGAATGGAGAGGAGAGGATAAAATTTAACAATTCTTAGAGCATTCACCGTGATACAGACGGTAGAAAACGCTTAGAGAGGAGACATCCCTCCGCATTTGTAGCGACTCTAAGTTGCTCGTAACGTCTGCATCATTCACAATGCGGATGGCCCGCCGCTGCAATCCATCCAAGGCATCGAGCAGGTACTGACCGGATCCATCCCAGATGTGCAAGCAGTATTCCATACCCACAATTCACTAATTGAGCCTTTCATACTTGCATATTCTGTTGAATTATTAATTCAACATGCATTAATATCAAGAACAACTACAAGTTACAATTTTTATTAAACAGATTCTAGGGGAAGTGCATTATATAATATTTCCTTCAAACATATTTCGTTATATTTCATTAAGTTAATAAAAAGGTTTGAGACCTTGGTTTGTTTGTTTTTTTTATATATACATATTTTCTAAACATCTTTTTAATATTGTAGATAGATAATTTTATTGTAAAGAGACATAATTTTGATTTTGAAAACAATTGCAACTGCGTTAGAAGATTTTTGAATATTCCCATTTCTAAATCAAACCCACCGTATCGTAAAGTAAAATAAAAAAGTTAAATATCGCAATCACGATATTCAAAGTCAACTATAATTTAGAACATCGACACTAAGGATATCGATTTCATTTTGAGAAGAATCACATCAGTGAATATAAACTTGACCTTAGCAAAATCTATGATATACCTTTCCAACAATGCATAATTTTCAATGTACGTATTACAAATTTTTATGACCATCCAAGAATCGCTGCCGCGCTTCATTCATGCGAGCAATACAAACACCAAATAATAACAAAGTTGTCCTTAAACCCGTCTGTATTAGGGTGAACCGATCCAATCGCACTTGAGCGGGGTATTTGGGTCATTACCAATTCTACCCCGAGGTACCCGACTCGTCGTGCGGTGAACTTCCACACCCGCTCTTAAAAATACTTGTTGAACCGTGCGCGGCCAATGTCCTGTGGGACTGTGTGTTCGGATTTCGCGAAATATAGAAATATTTGGGGCTCATTGAATGAGTTTCTTCTAAAAGGACTAAGTGTCTATGTATGCAACATATTTATATTTTTTGTAAAAATACAAAACATTGTCAAGGGTTTTCGCTTAGGTCTAGTTTATTTGTAGCCTTAAAAATTAAAACCGCGATGTCAGAAAAAACATTCGTGTTAAGTCGAATGTTTTTATACACCCATTTTTCCCAGAAAAGAAAGACAGAGGAGCTACCCGGACACCTACATTTAGTGGCCAACCCATACACCTAATGTGTTCCGTTCCAAGATGTACATAATAGAGGACGGGCCTTTCACCATCAGGCATAAATTTCGGATTGCAGGCTAATACTAAATAGAAAAATCTAATATCACTTTTCCCGACCCGGAATTCGGAGGCCGTCACGCATAACACCGCGTTAACACGAGTCAAGCCTTCCGCTAGCACAAAGTTGACGCTTGACAAAATATTATTTTAAATGTTCTTTATTATTAGAACTAAAATTTAATGTTAAGTGAAAGTGCGCTTGTTTTTATTTCCTATATAGAAAACACGATTGAATCACACATCGTGATAATCTGTGCTCAACAGTGACAAATAACCTGAAATTGAGAGGGAAAAAACCCGTATTTTGAACTAAAACCAAGGATTTAATGTGTGAAGCGAGAAATAGCGCGAATTGGATAATCGCAACGAACGACGAGCAGTCAACAGGTTGCCTTTAAACCTTAGACAAAGTACTCTGTGCCGTACAATGAGTTTTCGAGCTTTTAAATTAATGCATTGTGTTGACCGACAAAGTTTTACCGACAAAACCAATATTAATACGAGGCAAACGACGAGCAAAACCTAAAAAATATAAAGTTTTTGAAATATTCCTACTAGTACGAGTAGAAAACAGTCCATAACCGGTACGCTGGTGACGACATCTTGTTAACACAGTAAAACGCAAAGACAAAGTGGCTGTGTAATAACATCTTTGTAAAACAATTTAACGTCACTCAACGCCTCTTGAGAATATTTCATGCTATTTATATCGGTTCGCGTAAACACTTGACTTAAGCTCATTATTACTCGCAGACTATGAGTGGGCTTGGCTTAGACTAGACTTTAGATTTACGCTCCAAGCCCAACATCCAAATATAATATCTTTATTTTGTTATTATTACAATTAATGGCGAGACGAGCAAGCCGTACTGATAATAACAAAAAAAAAGACGGGTTGCACTCCGGGAGTGCCAGCAGAAGTGAAAACTTAATTATTAACGTTGAGCATGTTTGATATTTTGGAATGGTTAGGGAATAATTTTGCACCAATTGCTTTATCAGTATAAAAGTACTATCATTTATGTGGTAGAATACAATATTCATTTATTGCGCTATCGTACACAAACATGACAATTTATATTACATTAAAAATTTAACACTTTAAAACTATTACAATTATTTTACATTAAAAAGTTTATCTCTCCGAAAAATCAACTTTCATCCATAATTTCAACGACTTTTTCACCATCATCATTACCAGAACTATCATCGCCAATCTCTAAAACTGATACGATAGGTTTATGGTAGCTGAAGTAAGAAACGAACAGTTTTGATTCGAACCTATTTAAATGTCTAATAAAGACCGCATCAATAGTAGTTTTGTATTTAGTTGTGCTAAGATTGCGATCATTCGACATAGTTAAACCAAATTCATTATTTAAAAATTCAATTAATAGTTGATTTTTATCGTCTGCGAAGTTTATGTTGAAATCTCCACTCAAAATCATTGGCAATTCATCAAAGCTTTATAAACTGACAGCTAACTGACAGCTGTCTACTCTCCATCCGTCTTACGCTTTTTCGATCAGGTCACGTGTCCTGACGCGAGTTTAAGATTTTATACCCATTACAGAAAAAGTGCTCAACGCCGCTAAAGAAGTTTTCACTTCAAAACCGCTGGACAGAAGCAAGACCAAACACTATGAATGACAAAGCAATGCGTGGCATATTGCACTGCGCTCGCCATTCTGAGACATCAGATGTTAAGTCTCAATATGTCCTGTAGTTACTCTGGCTACAAAATCCTTCAAATCGGAGCACAACCGTGAATATACGAGTAATGTATATATCTGGATTTAATCGGGCAACATCGTGGTATCCAAGAAGAAATGCCCTCATTTCTCTGTTGGACTGCACTGCACTCATCATTAGCTAAACTGTAGCCACTCTCGTTCTAATATTGAAGAAATAAATATATATATAAATATATATATAATATACATATTTATGTATATAATATATATACATATTTATATTCGTTCTTGATTTTTAACACATAATAATTTTTAATATTGCATTTCTACAATTCCTGGGGGTCAATGTTGAGCAATGGACTCCTGTGGCTGTAGAGAGGAATAATAAATGATTTTACCGACACATTTCGTTGTAATCGTTGAACGTTCTGTTGAGGTTGACCGCGAGGCTGCGCAGGTCCGCGTACTTGGTGATCGCCTGCCTGTTCATTTCCTCCAACAGATTGTAGTGATCCTGCAACAAAGTATATTCTTCAAATCATGTTGAATTTAGACTCAGATTTTACTCTTTACAATAGGGCTGGCAGAAGCAACTTTTTTATATGGTCTGTGTAGGCAGAAAAGCTAGTATTCGACGTAGTAGTATAAAAAACGCTGCCTACCGTAAAATTCACCCTATATCAAGTAAATACCACCTCCTTAACAAGAATGAGTTTTTACTGGTGCTAAGTAAAGTGAGAATATCCACCAACGAGATATAATCATATAAACTAATGAACTGCCTCATTTAAATGCATTATAATTCATTATAATTCATTATCATGCATTATAATTCATTATAATGCATTCATTATAATGGTAGGAATTATGAATAAAGGTAAAAGAGATTTTTTATTAAATATCCACTTCTATGACGCAAGCTACTGTAAACTCTATGTTTCTCATGAACCATTTCCTAACAGACCAATGTTGTTGAAGCACAAGCCCTTAAACCAATATCATAATTGCAGGATATAATTACAATATCTGCGAATAACAAGTTAAACGATAATTATCTATCAATTCCACCACTACGTGTATATGATATGAGGTCATATAAAATTTAGAGGCTTGTCAATGTCAATATGAAAGCCTAATGTAAATAGCAATAGGGTATATTTTAAAAATTGACATTTGACCGTTAACACCTGTCAACGTCCAGGTGGACGTGCAAGTACGGACGGACTTAATAGAACGCGAAACTCTGTTAGCGATAGTTGACGTGGCTTACGTGACAAGGTAATTTTGAAAACAATTTTTGTTCACGTATTTTTTAATTAAAGTTTGTTGTATATTTTAGTAAAATTATTCTTTTCGTGTTTACTACTACAAAATAAAAGCGTTTCCAAAAATGTGTCAACATCCCTATTGTTTGTATGATCCGGATTGGATAAACCAGAGCCACGTCGAGCGCCGGTTGATTTTACCATCAATTTGCAATAGACTCACGTGGACATTACATGTAAATGGATTGAGACAGCCCATTAACAATAGCCTACGGTGACTTTCAAACACATTAAGAGATTAATTAATTATATATCTGACTATGTCATTGTCGAGTGAAATTATTATACAACTACATCAATTCATTTTATCACCGCAGGGAGACAAACGTGTGTTCTACAAATATTTCATTCAGGTCCGAGTTTTTATGATACCGAAGTCTTGTTGATATGTATTTACATAAAATTAAAAGTAACTTAAATAAACTAAAACATCTTCAATATATTCTAATCAAATGTATAGAATTAATAATCAAGGAAAATACAGAAATACGAGTAAAGTTAATAGCTTAAAAAAATCAACCACGTAAATATAAAAGCAATGACAGTGTTGCAGACGTCCATAGGGTACGGTAACTGACTACCATCAGAAGAGCCGCATGCTTATATGAGTCCATAGTAATAAAACAAACATATATTATGCCAAGAATTTTTGAAGCTGGTGCCAGCTAGAATATATACCTTTAACTGTAAGTATAAACTATGTACATATATGTATAACGTGATAGAGGGTTACTCTACCAATTCTTTACTTAACTTTGAATATTCGGATGCTCGACGTCCGGAATAAGGTGCAAGTTTTCCACTTCTAAAAATCAAAACTATTCCCTATTATATATCAATTTCTCCGAACTTAGTCTGTGGTTACGACGTAGAAAAGAGAATTCCAACATTTTGTGGAGTATCTAGGCACATTAGTGAAGTTTTTCGTACGGCATCCGAACATTCGAAATTCGTGTCGTTTTTCACAGTCACCCCCTGATCACGCTGTTAACTACGTTGGTAAAGACGCGAGGTCCACTCCCTCCAAATATGAAGGCTGTGACCGAGTTCCAAAAATAAATGGCATTTGTAGATTTGAAGCCGATTGAAAATTATACAAAAAATCTCTGCGGCGCGTCCTTGATATTTCTCCTCAGAGTAGCGAGTATATCCCAACTCCAATTAAACTTTAATTCTTGTTGACAACTGCAATCTTCTTATTTTCCCACGGTTATAAATATAGAAGTAACTCGCTACAAAATATCTACTTTAGAACTAAATTTTTGAATATGATATTATTGACAGGACCGTGGAGATATTTTTGACCATCGTTTCGACCGCTACAATGGTTCCAGGTCACAGAAAACAGACATGTAAAAAATGAAGGTTTCGTTTTAATGGTAGGCGAACATTCTTCTTTTCCCAATTAAGGCATGTGTGATTCTTTATTATGACCCTTATAGGCGCAAAAAATCATTGCTATCAAGTTTCGCTTTCTTCGTTACCGGGCTAAGGTGATTTTTTTTAGATTTGTTGAAATTACAAATTTCACTACAGCCTTTAATTTCATAAGGCTTAAAACGCGTTTTGAGTTTGAAACTTTAAAAAGTTAAGATTTCCAACCAACGCAACGGTGAGTTTGAACTTCATTCATCATTTATCTTCGTTTCGTCACAACACTATATATTTTCCGCTGACCCACCTAATGGATGGATTAACGAGCAAGATATGGATTCTTACTGTTCCCTTTAGTATTCTTAATAAATAAAATAAAAATAAAAAAAAAACACCCAACAGTCACATACACTCACATACCCCACACTAAGATCGAGTCTTGTGTCGTGGGTATCAGGAACTACGAGAGACTTTTCGGGCTCACAAACACCCAGACCCGAAAGAAATATTACCCGCACAAATATTTCTCTCGGTGCGGGGATCGAACCCACGGCCTCTCGTTTCACAGGCGGCGTTCATTCTAACAGTATAATAATAATAATATAACCTGGCAACACTAAAGATCATCTCAGACAAAAATATATTTTTATGGATTTTTATTATTTATCTAAAGATTTACAGTTTTAATCTAATATCGGACCAAATTGTTTACTTTCTAATTACTATATAATGTTTTATTGAAGCGCTATAATTGAAAATATAAATAATTCATAACGAAGAACGAAAAAATTAATGAGTGACAATGTCAAACTTCAAGAAATTAGTTATTTTGCCTACAAATTGTGACAATACTCGAATAATACGATTCAAGAGATGATCAAGAGAAAGGCCAGTACGACACAAAACGCACGCATAAGATCTCCCAGCTCGTCGAGCTCCGCGTCGTGGGCGTCGGCTTCGGACGTGTTCGAGGTGACGCCGGACAACGACGCGTTGAGCCAACGCGACGAGCTGCAGTCGTCCCCGCCGCCACCAAGACCTGCGCGGCGAAGAGGACGACCCCCTCCAGCGGTGGGCTTGGGACCTGTGGGACCGAGTGTCCCACCTACGGTCCCCGCTACCGGTGGAGTAGTGCGCCGCATGAGATGGACTCGTGAAATCAATGAGAATGTCATGCGGGCCTACTTAGGGGCAACAAAGGGAGGAACTAACCTCACTGCGTATCGTGCTAAAATGCTGTCTCTGTTTCAGGCTTTAGAACCAACGATTGATGTATCGTCCCAACGACTATCGGATCAAGTGCGATTTATTCAGCGGCGTAAGTTGTTGGATGATGACACACTTGAGCGGTTGCGCACAGACTTGTGTGTTGTCCAAGACGACAATGTCTCGCCCGTCGGTGGTGATCAAGCAGTAGGTCCAACACCAACACCTGTTGCTGATTTCGAGCTGACGGACAATTTGGATGACAATGTAAGTCCCCAAGATAAACAGCATTTGAGAGGGGCTTTGGTGCGTGCGATTTCGGATTTTGTGTCCGTATCGGCGTCTTGTAGACCGCGTCTGCCGCGTTTGCCCACGCATAGAAGAAATTTGGCGCTGATGGGAGCTTTGGACTCCATGCTACCTACATATTTGGAGTCCAGTCGGGATCTTGTTGATACGCACTCGATCCTTTACTGCGCGGCCGTCGCAGCATGCCGAGTGGCTAATGTTCAATTCCCAAAAGAACATAGAGCTACTCGAGGTGTTGCGGCTGTGCCTGCCTGGCAGCTTAGGATTGAGGACCGTATCAACAGGGCCCGAACTCTCATCGGCAAGCTAATTTCCTTCTCAGAAGGAAATAGCAGACCAAGGATTATGCGTTTTGTGACGCAGGCTTTTTCGGGGACCAATATAAGTCCTCAGAATTATAGGCTTTGCGTCACAGAACGCATAGACTTCTATAAACAAAAAGTCTATGCGTGGGCGAACCGCATTCGTCGCTACAGGAGGCGATGGGATCGTTTCCAACAAAATCGTATGTTCCAAAGTGACCAAAAGAGGGTTTATAGATGTTGGGAAGATTCTTCTCAGGGTGTGGTGGATGGGCGGCTGCCTGGTGCTCACGAAATGCGTGAGTACTGGACGAATATCTGGTCGTCGCCTGTCTCTCACACTGAAGCCTCCTGGTTTAGTGTTGTTGATCGAGCTTGCGAGTCAATACCGGCTATGGAGACCATTTTAATCAGTTCGGAAGATGTGCAAACTGCAATTCGACGGACCCAAAACTGGAAGTCGCCGGGTCCGGATGGTCTGCACAACTTCTGGTTAAAATGGTTTCCAAGTTCGCATGCTCGATTGGCAGCGCAGTTTCAGGATGCGCTTGAGGCAGGATCCCTCCCAGCATTTATGACAAAAGGTGTCACTCACCTCCTCTTTAAGTCCGGTTGTACCACGGAACCAAAAAATTATAGACCCATTACATGCCTTCCAACTATTTATAAAATTTTGACCTCCATAATTAGATCCAAAATTACAGACCACATCACTTCTAACCAAATTCTTTTTCCCGGCCAAACAGGTTGCATGAATGGGTCCCGTGGTACTAAGGAACTCCTTCTCATTAACATGACCATTTGCCAACAGGCTCGTCACAACCGGAGGAATTTATCGGCTGCCTGGATAGATTACAAAAAGGCCTATGATTCGGTGCCCCATACATGGCTCATGAGGGTGTTGAATTTGTATAAAATTAATACAAATTTATGCAACTTCCTTGGGTCTTGTATGGGGCAGTGGACCACTGTCCTGAGATACCCAGGTGGTACGGCTCCTCCTTATTGTGATGAGCCGATTAGAATTAAGCGGGGTATATTCCAGGGCGACAGTCTGAGTCCACTGTGGTTTTGCATGGCCCTGAATCCCCTCAGCACTCTGTTGTTAGATTCAGGGTTAGGCTACCGTCTGCGGAGAGGGTCTGAGCCTATTTCTCACTTGCTCTACATGGATGACCTCAAGTTATTTGCATCAAAACAAACCGAATTGGTTGAGTTGTTAAAAATAACAGAAAGATTTAGCAATTCAATCAATATGGAGTTTGGTGTAGATAAATGTGCGGTTATCCATGTGAAGCGGGGGGAGGTTGCGGTCTCTGATGACATACAAGTCTCAGAGACTGTAAGACTCAGACCCCTCTCTGTGACGGAAACCTACAAATATTTGGGTATGCCTGAGGCTTTAGGTATCATGGGTGCAAATGTAAAACAATCGTTGAAAGAGCGTTTCTTTAGCCGCCTGACAAAAGTACTTAACAGTTTTTTGTCAGGTGGAAACAAGATTCGCGCTTTTAACGGTTGGGTTATGCCTGTACTCATGTACTCTTTCGGCATACTCAAATGGACTCAGACCGAATTGGACGCCCTGGATCGTAAAGTCCGAACTCTCCTGACTGCACATCGTATGCATCATCCACGATCATCAGTGATGAGATTGTACATCCCGCGGAGATGTGGGGGCCGAGGCATTCTTAATGCTAAGGACCTACATAATCGCGAGGTGTGCAATCTCAGGGATTATTTCCTTCAGAGTGACGTGGATATGCATGGGGTTGTAGTTATGGTAGATAAAGGATTTACCCCGCTCTCTTTGGCGATTGAGAACTGGCGGAAACCTCTAGTGGTAGGCACCAAGGATCGCGAGGACATATGGAAGAGCAAAGAGCTGCACGGTCGATTCTATCGAGCCCTTCATGGGCCTGATGTGGATCGGCTAGCGTCTGTGTCTTGGCTACGCTTCGGTAACCTCTTTGGGGAAACCGAGGGTTTTGTCTTTGCAATTATGGACGAAGTTATTAAGACGAACAACTATAGGAAATACATCCTGAAGGACGGTACGGTCGACATCTGTCGGGCATGCCACCGTCCTGGCGAGTCCATCAGGCATATTATTTCCGGTTGTTCGTATCTTGCTAACGGCGAGTATTTGCATAGACACAACCTAGTAGCCAAGATCATACATCAGCAAATTGCTCTTCGATATGGACTTGTGACTCCTGAAGTGCCATATTACCAATATGTGCCCCAACCAGTTCTCGAAAATGGTCATGCAACGCTGTATTGGGATCGATCTATTATCACAGACAGGACTATTCTAGCCAATAAGCCTGACATTGTGATAATAGATCGATTGGCGCGCCGGGCTATACTTGTTGACGTCACCATTCCGCATGACGATAACCTTGTCAAAGCCGAAAAAGACAAAATGTCTAAATATTTAGATTTGGCACACGAGGTTACCGACATGTGGGATGTCGACTCAACAATTATTGTCCCGATTGTCGTCTCTGCTCATGGGTTGATACCAAAGAGCCTCGACCAACATCTACAGAGGCTCTCAATCGGCGTTTGGGTCAGGAGTCAGATACAGAAGGCAGTATTGCTTGACACGGCACGTATAGTGAGGAGGTTCCTCACTTTGGGGTCCTAACCACCGGTGGCTTGGGTCTCGAGCCTCGCCATTGTTGGATGAATTTTTATATTTTTATATGTATTTTGTTTTTAGACTATATATATAAAAATGTAAAAAAAAAGATTTAAAATAAAGAGAATTAAATAATAATAATATCTTTATTTTCAAGCAAGTTTGTACATTATCCATTTTATGAATAGCTTATATGTAATACAATACTATAACAACAGATAGGATAAAAATTACACTCTAACATCCAAGGTAAGAGTTAACTTGAGTTTTGGATGTTAGCGCTTTACAACATGTTTCAAAGGAAGTTACATTGTAGTCGGAATGAACGTGATTCATGCTATTTAAAAACATTGAAAATTAAGACATAAAATATTAATAAAAAAAAAAACTAATGGTATACATAACAAAAAAAATTGGCAAAAATATAGCTAATATCAGCATGTTTTCAAATAATAGATAATTTGATTATGTCTTCTGTCTCATCGTAATTCAAGAACTGTAGCCATTGTTGTACTTTCATTTTGCAGGATTTTCTAGTAAGCGGAAATATATTACATATCCTATTGATTTTGTTATAGAGATAGCTCCCTATAATGTGGTAATGTCGCTGGGCAGTGGCGGTATTTGCCTTATAAGTAGTACAAACTTTATATGAGCGGCGCTTTTTCGTGCAATCTGCTTTAAATATGAGTGTGACATGTTTTCTGAGGATAGTGTGTAAGATAAAGAGTTGTCGAACCGTCAGGACTTTACAATCATTATACAGGTCTGAGGTAGGATATCTAAACGGCTTAAAGCACATAACTTTTAGAACCGCTCTTTGTGATCGTTCTAGTGATAGAAGATTCGTTTTGGAAGCTCCACCCCATACTGTTATGCAATATGTAAGCAGACTCTGGCATAGAGCACAGTAAACAGATTTTAGTAAACTAAAATCTGCAGAGTTTCTCAGTTTCCGAAAGATGGGCAAGAGCTTGCGGACTCGTGAAGTTAACTTTTGTAAATGTGGCTTCCAGCTCAATGTGGTATCGATGTCGACCCCAAGGTATCTAACTGAAGTTGCCTTTGACAATTGTGGGCAGTTGCACGGTGCACTAGAGGAATTTATAAGGCAATCATGGGCATGGGCTTTAATTGTATGGGAGTTGAGAGAATTTGTTGCGGAATATTTTAACGCAAAAGGCATATATACTGTTTTTGCAAGATTGAGTGTAAGAAGGTTTGCAGAGAGCCAACTCGTTACAATTTTTAGTGCCTTTTCGGCATACATATATGTCTCCGACCAGCTATGACCGTGTATAAGTAAAGCTGTATCATCAGCATATGTATAAATAGAGCAGTTTGTTAAAGAAAGTTTGCATAGTGAGTTTATATAAATCAAAAATAATGTTGGTCCCAGAATCGAACCCTGAGGAACACCGAATCTCACAGTTCGACTATCACTAACAGAGTCATTTATTTTAACACATTGAGTTCGATCCTTAAGGTAGTCTTGAAAAATGTTTAGACTATGTCCACGTATGCCGGCAGACTCTAATTTAGATAGAAGATGGGGCACAGACACAGTGTCGAACGCCTTGGTCAGGTCGAGAAATATCCCCAAGCATTTCATCCCTGAATCCAGTTTATCCACAACATGGTCAATCAATGATGAAACAGCATTTTCTGTGGATATACCACTTCTAAATCCGAATTGATTTCTGGCTAAGATATTGTATGTTTCTAAGTAAGATACTAGACGCTTATTGATTATGTTTTCTAAAACTTTAGAGATAGCAGGTAAAATAGATATTGGTCTGTAGTTATTAACACTGTGTCTGTCCCCACTCTTGAAAATAGGGTGAACAATTGCCTTTTTAAAAGGTTTTGGAAAACAGCCAGTAGATATGGAAAGGTTGCAGATATGTGTTATAACCGGGGCTAGAGCTGGAAGGCAGGACTTCAGTAACTTGGTGGAAATTCCATCCCAGCCAACTGCAGCATCCGCACGCATGCCCAAAATTACTTTCACCACCTCTCTTTCATCTGTTGGTAAGAGTACAAAGGAGTTAAGTGGCCCAGGATTACTTAAATTATTCAAAAATAACGAATTTGGAGAAAGGGATTCAGCCAGTCGCTTCCCCACATTGGCAAAGAATTCATTCACCTCATTAATTGAAGTGGATTTACAATACCCGTTCTCGAGAAGTTCTTTGGGGGAGAAAACATTACGTTGTGTAGATGTTATGTTCTTGATAACTTTCCAGGTGGCTTTAGGATCGTTTTTGGCTTTTTGAAGTTCTGACCTCTCATATTCTATCTTTAATTTAGTAACTTATTGCAAAAATTTCTGTATCTCGTGAACGTGATCTTGAGAATGTAGTTCGTAGGATCTTTTTTAAATTTTCTAGATAAGTTATCTCTGTGACGAATGCACCTCAGCAATCCGCTAGTTATCCAGGGCTTAATAATCCTGCGTTTAGATGTGATACGCACAGTTTTTGATCGGTTTTTAATGATAGAGCTAATAGTGGATATAAAGAGTTCTGCGGCAGCGTTTGCATCTTCAAGTCTAAAAATGGCAGTAAAATCAGTACCAAAAATGTCATTAGTGGCAGCAACATAATCAACAACAGTACAACTAGGTGTGGAAAGTTTGGGTAGTTGGGTCCACTCCATATTTATCATTGTTGGTTTATGGTCAGTGATGAAAGTGTCAAGAACTAAAGTAGTTGTATAAAGGTCTGTTTTCTGCATTACGTGATCCAAACAGGAGCCATCCCGAGTGGGAAATACGTGAGATGGTAGTAAACCATGTGAAGCAAGTAAATTGAGATACTCATGAGCTTGCTGAGTAAGGTTACTCGGCGTGATATCAATGTTGAAATCTCCCATAACTAATATATTTTTCACGGTTGATGTTGATATAAGAATATTATTTAACTCTGAATTAAAATTATCCAGATTTCGACTAGAGGGAGAACGGTAGACTGCTATTACTGATAGGTTATGCAGATTTAAGTTACATACCAAATAACTAGCGTCTTTCAAACGAGGTTCCGTTACATTATGTGTTAAGAACGATTTTACATACATAATGAGGCCATCATTTTGATTTTTGGGTTTACTTGTGTGATATGACAAATAACCATCCATAGTTGGTATATCTGAAGAAGAGTTCAACCAGCATTCGGATAGAATTATTATCTCACACGTGACATTTAGACTGTGCAGAAAAACTAAGAAATTGTCAAAATTGCAATTTACACTGCGAATATTAAGATGCATTATTGTTATGGACTTGCGAGTATTTTTGATTAAGGTTGTACATAACTCGGGCTTACAAAAGCTAGAGTTAATACTACCATACGTATCGATCTCGTCTAAAGCTCTAGAATCAATCATTCTTATATTGGTATAATTGCAGTCTTATATGATCTTCTGAAAATGTGTTTAGTGAAATGACAAATAGTCTGCAGCCCGGGTGTGTAAAATACGCAATATAAAAGACGTTAGATACATGAATTAATCTGTAATGAATTGATATGTAATGAGAATAACATTGGAAACAGAAAGCATCCTTAGTGTAAAAGATATAATTAATGGTTGATAAAATGAGGTACAACAAAGACAGAGATGAATAGCCAAAATATAATAAAATGATTTTAAACGAATCATGGTATCTTTGCTTCAATATCGATCAATGCCTCAATATCTATGCGATTTGTGTACACTTCAAGACTTCTGCTAACTCATTTACACGCTATAGCAACCAGTTACCATGTACATGATGGCAATTGCACCGAAATCTTTATTTATTTCGATGAATGGCAAAACGGGCATGCAATTCGCCTGATGGCAAGCCATACGTCCGTCCGCCCGTGAAAAGTAGCAAAACTAAACAGCACAGTAAATTACAAAGCAATGATTGGTATTCCACTGCGCTCGCCATTCTGAGACATATATTATGATCTTACGTCTCATTATGTTCAGTAGTTACTCTAGCTACAAAATCCTTCAAACCAGAACACAACAGTGCATTTACACTGCTGTTGAGCGGGACAAATAGACATTGCGGTGGTACCAACCCAAGCGGCTTACTACTACCATCTGGACTGCGCTGTGCTTACCACGAGGCGGAATGAGATCCCTCCGCAGTGCCAGTTTACAGAAAGAAAATACATTAAAATTAAATGTTCAAAGTATTATGAATTATTGCGCTTAATTCACTTTACGCACGCTTTATTCCGAAAATACAATAATACGAATATATTCCTTTGACAGAGTACATCAGTTTTAACCGTTTACCGTGTCAATATTTGTTAAGCCAGGTTTAATCTCGCACAACATATTTTCCGGTAACATTTTCATTTTGTAAACAAAAATGAAAAATAAAGCACATTCGCTCGTTTTAAAAATTGAACCGAACGGATGATGGGTAACTAATCTGCACGGATATTCCAAAACTCGATTATGATAAAACAATTTTTTTAGTACTGTAATTGCGCCACCTCTAATTAAATTTTGAGTACACGTATTAGAACCACGATGCTGGTGGTAGGTCTCTCATATGTGAGAGGCCGCTTGGATATGTGCCATCGCAATGTTTATTTCGTCCGCACAAATAGAATTGCACATGCACTGATGTGTTTCGGTTTGAAGGACATTGTAGCCAAAGTAACTACTGGACATATTGAGACTTAAAATCTTATGCCTCAGGATGGCAAGCGCAGGGGATTGCCAAACATTGTTTTGTAATTCAAGGTATTGTTTGGTTTTGCTACTGTTTATGAGCGGTCGAATCGCTTAGCATCAGGCTTACGGAATGATCGTCCAGCCATTAATTGCCACAACAACTAAAAGTAGACTGTGTTTTTTGACGTGACAACGTCTTAAATTAGGTTGCGGCTGGGAGTCACTTATGAAAAAGTGTAACGCCCGGTAACGTTACGATGAGTCACCGAACGAGAGAGAGGCCCGCCGAATGCCTTGCGTCTCTCTCCCACTCAATTTAATTATATTCATATCAATAAATATTCTACCGAGAAAAAGACGTTGTCACGTAAAATCTTCGCCCGTAAAACCGACTTTACAGGCAACCATTTTATTTTTTTATTGGTACGGTAACGAGCTAACTGGTGACCACCTAAGGACATCCACAACGCTTGGATTACCTATGTGTATAGATATTAGATACCATCAACTCGGGAGGGGAATGGGAAGGATAAACGATGGGAAGAGAAAAGATGAAAACTATTCTGAATATAAGTTGTGTAGTGATAGACGACCTACTTAATATTAAAAATGTAATGTATTCAAAGCACACACAATTAATCGATGTGGCCACCCTAGGTGGGTTAATTTTCATAACAGGTCCTGGATATTTTTAAATTCACCCAACAGCAGCATATATATTCTTGACCCCACACTAAGATCGAGTCTTGTCGTGGGTATCAGGAACTACGAGATTTTTCAGTCTCACAAGCACCCAGACCTAAAAGAAATATTTGTGGGCCGCACAAACATTTCTCTCGGTCCGGGGATCGAACCCGCGGCCTCTCGTTTCACAGGCGGCATCTATTCAACTGCGCCACGGAGGCTGTCTTCAATATCTAATAAATTGCTTATAATATCTAAATATATTTTTTTTATTTGTGTTTGATTCCTAATAATTACGCATTGACATTTACGCAATCATTACGCATTAATAATTACACACAAAATATAATTTTCAATATGCATAAAGTCATAACTGTAATGGCGTATAATTTTATCTGAATAACTTTGTGTTCACAAATACAGCGTTGACCACACATCCGCTTTGCCTTGCTCGTGCGATGAAATAAAACGATTGAAATAAAGTTCAGAAGTTGAGCCTTTGTCATTAAAAATGTCTTTTAGCTCATACGTTAATAAATTACAGCGGAAAATCCTTTGAAATCTGGATTTTGATCTATTTTTGTTTACGAATTTAAACAGCTAAAAAATAAGGCTACGATGAGTAGGTAGTTGTGAACAAAAATAAAATTTAAGGAGTAATGATAGAAATATTACTGTAAAATGGTATAAATTTAAATTTTAGTTACAAGTACCCAAGAGGGATATTTTTTTTTTGCAGACTTGACTTGTTTTGATTTGACTTGGTAGATATGTAATTACCAACGTTTTACAAACCATACATTAAAACTACTAGATTATAGAGTAGTAAGTTTTTTTTTATTGCAATGAATGGCGAGATGTGAATGCCAATCGCATGATGGTAAGCGATACGACCGCTCATGAACAGTAGCAAAACCAAACACGTTGAATTACAAAGCAATGCTTGGCATTCCACTGCGCTCGCCATCCTGAGACATAAGATGTAAAGTCTCAATATGTCCCGTAGTTACTCTGACTACAATATCCTTCAATCCGAAATAATATCAATAATATCCTTCAAATCGAAACACAACAGTGCATTTACACTGGTGTATGACGGGAGAAATAGAAATTACGGTGATCCCTACCCAGACGGCCTCTCACATATGAGAGTCATACCAGCATTATAAATATATGTATATATTTGTTTTTGCCTCCACTGTTCGCCAAAATTATTATGTTTCTAGCGTTTCTAGACAACAATATTCAATAACCTACCCAACCCGATGTGCCATCAAAGAGAACACGACGCATCGTACGCAGGCACGAGCCTGACTATCAATACGGTTGAGGTAGGAGATGTGTGCGAAACAGCTATCAATATTGTTGCTGGGGACGACCACCTGACGTTGCCTTTAAAGATAATCCGTGATTCCAAAATCAATCAGTTTGATCCAACTTTATCAATGTTTACTGGGTTATTTTATATTCTCTTCGTATTTTAATCAAGATATTTCAACCGTTTCGCAGTTGATTGTGCGAGCAACGAATGTACAAAACAAGACAAAATGATAAACAAAAATACTAACATGAGTATTGAGTAGGTAAGCCATTATGGATGCCAAGATTTTTCGAAGCAATCCACATAAGTACGCCTTGATAGGTATTATTTTTACATATATTTCCAATAAAAAATACAAGTTACAAATACTCATATCGAATCTTATTCAAATAATCTATCAGTTGTACTTGTAGATAGCGCCATGTTTTTGGGGGCAGATTTTAATATTATATCATGCTACGCACAAACAAATATCGAACCAAAAAGATGAAAGCGAACCAATTCGCCGTAAAAATGTAAAGTTTGCATTTCACAGGTCCAAAGCCGACACGTCGCCACTGACCGGATGAAACGTTATGCTACCCGCGACTGCATGAACAAACAGTCACCTGTCCCATTATTGGCATGAGAGGAGCTAGCTAACAACAATTTTCTCGCTCAAATAACGATTACTAGTGCAAAAAAGAAGAGCTGTATAATCCCTACGAACATAATATTATAAATGCGTATTTAATGACAGCCTCCCCGACGCAGTTGGTTAGAAGCCGACTGTGAAACGCGAGGCTGAGGGGTTCGATCCCCGCACCGACACAAATGTTTGTGTGGCCAACAAACATTTGTATCGAGTCTGGGTGTTTGTGAGACCGTCTCTTGTTTCTGTTTAGTTTCTGATACCCACGACACAAGACTTTATTGATCTTAAATTATGTATGTGACTATTGAGTTTATTTATATATTTATTTCATTATGTTTGTCTGTCAAAAGTCATTCGCAACAGCCTCCGTGGCGCAGGCGGTTAGACGCCGCTCAAAGTGAGTGTGTTAACGCTTCCCGGCTTTACTAGTCAACCGATCATTGCACACTTTCAGAACTGCAGAAAAATATATAGGATACTTTTCATATAGAAAACAACTATTATTTTCGTCGTTCGTCGGTTAAAAAAGAAATTCGATAAGTCACAAGTATGTCTTGGGATTCGGACTCGCGGAAAACATGGGCAGGCTTACCCGTCCGTCACCAAGAGTCAACAAACCACCTCGCACTATTCACCTACTGCAATCCGTAGCTCTGCTCACTTCTCGCATCGTCATTGGTGGGACTGTAACCCGTTTATTTGTAAACGGCAGTATACTGTGGATATTAATTATGCGCAATTCGCTTTGAGTCATTAATCAAACACCGGCGGGCACCATGTCCCTTTGACAAACCCCTCACACCAGTTTAAACATTGTCAATATGGAGGATTTTAATTAATAACAGTTTAAAAAACACGTTTTAGGAAATAATCCCAGCTAGAATGTAAACGATAGTTATTTGCCAGTTAAATAACTAAATGGATTGAATAATATTGATTTTAGTGTGAAATAAAATAGCGTACAAATTGTAAGCATACGCTCATTTAAAAAGAAAAGATGTTACGTTTTTAATTGTTCAAAAATCGATTGCTAACATTCCGGCAACATACAGACGAAGCTAATAAAAACGTGTTAAGAATACAAATTCAATATTTAGCAATAATTAATTTCTTAGTGAAAAGTTCTATACGAAGCCGGAAGAATGAAGATTAAATGACAGCCCACCGTACCCCCGCAGCTCGTTAAACATTTTTTTTTTGTTTCATTGGAAAAGCTATAAAGCTCTCTTTCCGATACCTCGGGGGAGGCAGAAAGGGGTAAGTCAGTGTCTCTGGCCTTCCAGCCCGGTACAAACGCGGAATTATAGCCGAGCTGGGTCCCTAGCAATATCTACGCCCGCATACCGACTAAAACCCCTCGACGGCACTCACACGTATTGTGGGCGATACCAGACATCCCAGGGCGACGGGCGCCCCGATTTACGTCCGCGTAACCCTCCCGTGCAAAACCCAAATGACCTCCACTGACGCCTACTTTTGGCTGTTTAAGTTTTTATGGGCGTCCATGACATGTGTCAACAACCTACATTAAACATGTTAACAACCTATTAATTCTATACACCATTGCCACAAAACAATTGGTCAATTGGACCGGCTAATATATTGGGTTTCAAGTAGGATTCAAGCAGAACACCTATCGCCGAGGGATACTCTTTACACTTATCAACAGATTACAAGCAATCCACTCTCCAAACTTATTACAAAGTTGCTAAGAAATCTAACCAGAAAAAAGTTTTAGTTTTGAACTTATTTACCGCCTCTTACAGCCTCAAATAACTAGGGATTTTCCGCCCTCAACACTCAGATGAATAATTAAAACGTCTCGGTGTGGGAATCGAACCCGTGTGCTGTTAGCCATTTACGCCACGGAGGCAACTTAATATACAGAGGTTAATAATGAAAAGATATTTTTACCTGGCCAGCAGCCATTTCTCCATGCAGATACTCATGGGTCACCTTGAAGAGCTGAGTGGCAAGGCGGCTTATGACCGGATCGTGAGGGTCCAGTACTTCGAAGCTAGAGCAGCTCGGCGACATGGGCAGATCTGTGGAGACAAAAATGTTTGTAATATTCATAGAAGTTGGCTAACGCCCGAATACTGGAACGCAACTTAAATATAAGTCGTGCTTAACTATATTAATCACGCTTAAATGTACTGGCTAAATGGGCCGTGCGCTGTTAAGAGCAACTTATTATTTAAATGGCGTTCCAGTATTCGGGCGTAAGTCTCTTACGTCTGTAGTAATGATAATCAAATATTCGCTCCAAAATCTGTTTTATTGCACGAGGTCCAACCATCCACGAATTATAATTGGTCAGTCGGTATTCAAATAAACCAATCGCAGGCCGCGACTCGAGAGAACCCCGAGCGACGGCGTATGACGCCTCCGCAGTCCGCCTCGTGGCGTTGCTAACGAACTTTTGTAATTCCTAAGTTTCAAGACTTCAGATTTAATAATTTGAACTGCAATATCGATCAACCACGATCAAGAATAGACGCTAAGATTGAAACGGCATCGAAGTACGAACAATTTAGAGATGAAACAAATATCTTCGATCCGAAACTAAATAAAGAAGGAAGTTAAACTGAATATGGAACATAATTTAATTGCATGTTGCCTAAATTATATACAGAATGACATTGAAAAATAGTATTTAATTTAATCTACATGTTTCTTATCTCCCCGTGAATTCGTGAATTCGAATACCAGATCACACCTAACACTTTAATCAATCCTATGGTTCGTTTCCCAAAAATATTTAACACAATTAGGAAATAATATTAAAGTAAAGCTTTTATCTTTACAAAGCCCTTTTTCATATTGAATATTTAATATCTACAAATACCTGAAACTGCAGCCCAATATATTCGAAAATATTCGAAATTAATCAGAAAAGTAATACTCTTCCATTAAGATTATTTTTCGACTGCTACAAAGCTTTATTAATACAAAGTAATGAATACGGGGGAAATCATGTTATCAAAATAAAGAAGCGACTTGCAGCAATATTGAGTGCACTATGAAATGAAATGAAATTGGTTTATTGATCATGTAGGAAATTAAATATTTCTTACGGCAATTCAATACATAGTACTCAATTTTACAAAATAATAGATAAATTTATTTGAGCAGCAATTAATTCTAGTTGTAAATAAGACATTTAGGCAAAGCTAGGCAAAATGCTTTGCTGCTAAGAACGGATTCTAACTGTAACATATGCACGGATTAATTACTGTCAAACAAAAAAAACTTGTGTGACCAATACTCGAGAGTCCCCTTTTTTTCAGGTAGCCTTTGTCTATCCAAACAACAAAGAGAAATTACCGTATAACTTCACAAAAGTGTTATTTTTAAATTTACAATCATATAACCACACCCTCTCAATCACAGGTTCTTTGAAATCGGCAGCAGAGTGAGAAAATAATTAGTTCTTGGTACAGTGTTTCGGTTTTAATTATAATTTCCCTGCGCAGTTTCGAGATCTATTGTCATGGACGTTCACAGACAAAACTAAGCATTATGAACATTAATTATGGAATATTAATTATCTTACTAATAAGACGGCTTGATTAAATTCCTCGACTATATTCTGTGAAATTGTATTTCTGTATACGTGTATTTTACCGGGTCCTCATCATGGCTATAAAACATAGCAAAGTTACATTTAAAAAGAACTAAACTGGTGGTACGATATTCATTTCCACCCGGATGGCGACCACCTTCCACAGATGGACGGCCCACCATGTATGTGTTCTTGGTTAGATTAATTTAAACTTTGAGTGATAATAAAGAGGAGTTAAGTAATTGCACCGCGCAAAACGAAGCGCCGGGCGTCCCCCTACCACAGGCTACAAGGAGTCACTGGGTGTAGGCCTCCTTGGAAGATAGGTATCTTATATACATTAGTTGAAAGGTCCTTGTTCAGAACTTTCGTGACGTGACTGCCAGGCGTTCAAGAGTATAGTTAAGTATGCGTGAATGGGTAGCATAGTTCCCCGATGTACCACTCAATATGTTGCTATTGCTTAGGTCGCCATCAGAAATGACAAAGAATTGGTGAATATTGGGACATTAGGATATCTCCGAACGGTAACGATGAATAACTAAGCCTGGAACACTGTGCAGCAGTCATGAAGGTTTTTTTTATTTTAACTCGCGAACCAACACACATGTCACGTGTTGGTAATTGATAATTTCAGCCTATGAACATCCTCGAGGAATCATGGATGTGTTGCCAGCCCATCAACAAACAAAGTTTTACCACCTAACCAAAAATATAATTTGTAGTAATTGGAGCTCAATATTATTTTTTAATTTAACTAAATATCATTTTGAATCATTTTCAAGCAAATCAGGTACCGAAAAAAATATAAAGTTACATTTTATTACACAACTTTGACCTGTATTCTGCGTAGTCAATCGATGCTTTCATCGAAAAGCTCCAAAACAAATATCAGGCTGAAATTCGGGGAACTACAGGCGAAACAAACATGACACTACAGTAAACACGAGTAGTAGCTCAGTATTGGTTATAAACAGAACAATTTACCAAATACGAATTCGCTGAAATTGAATTTTTGATGAGCCAGAAAATGTTACCTGCGAGAGAATCTGTATTCAGTAATTAGTGGCTAATACTAAATTATTTCTTTTTATATTACGTTATTTTTTATCAAAATATTCAAGTTTATTTGTTTGTTTCCGATGCGTGCCACCATTCATAATATTGCAATGGGACTGCTTATTTGTTCCCGCACCCCAGAGAGATTTCGTTCATACATTCATAATAATTATTATAATTAACGCCAATTAAAATCATATGACGACCGATCGAGAAAACAAATAAAAATAATAATATGGCAAATCTTTGTAAGACAAGTCACAAATATTTATTTTAGTAAATTGACCAAAACCAAGCCCACTGAGTTTGACTCGCTGGATCTACTCAGCAATGGGTCGCGCCGCGTAGTATCCAGTGGTAAAGTAAAGCCCGCTGAGTTTGTTCGCCGGGTCTTCTCAGTCAGGGCCGCGTTGGATCCGGCAGTAAGCCTAAACATACGGGACGTTTCGGAAATACTTATGGTCGTTGTCTTAAGTTGGACCCAAAACAAGCCCACTGAGTCTTATTCGCTGGATATACTCAGGACTGGGTCGCGTCGCGTGGTTACAGTGGTAGTGTAAGCCCACTGAGTTTGTTTCGCCGGGTCTTCTCAGGAAGGGCCGCGTTGGATCTAGTGGTAACAATAAACCGCTACGCACCGTTGTAATAATATTCATGGTCCACTAATAATTTAATTTGACTAAAGTAAATTATGTATTTCTTCGAAAAATAAATTACCATAAAGTAATAACTAATACTTTAAATAAAATATGAATAAAAACTAAATAAATAAATAAAACTAATTGTAAATGAAAATAAAATTAATTGAAAAATAAATAAATTAAAGCAATAAATTAAAATAAGTAATACTAAGTATAGAAAATATATTGTATATAGAGATTAAGTTCTATGTGCATTGACTTGTCATAAGAGCTCTTAAATTGCCTACGTGACCAATAAATATGTACATTACATTTCATTTCAACACCAAATCAATACACACATACCTAATGCCGAGGCGTAATCCTATGATGAACTTCATAATGAGAATGCAGATTTCGAAGGGGAAAGAACTGATATTACCTACATATGATTAATTTACCCTACCTACTGTAAGACAGCAACGAGGTATTACTTGCAAGCTTCGATCAAATATACACTGGATTATAAGTATCGGCCTAAAACACGGCAAGAGAAATAAGAGTACAATGCGTGTATTCTTATTTGATTTCAGTATAGTCCAAAAACATGATAAATCTTAATTTAAAGGAATAAGGTTTATTGTTACCTGCATTTGATTGTAATTTAAGATTTTTAAACGGTTTTATTTAACTCACCCCGTTTGTTTGGGTCAAATTTAGTAATTGAAATTTAACCCTCTTCCCGTTAACCGATTGATCTGAAATTTGGTATACGCCTTTGATTCTGGTGACAATACAATTATCCATATTCAATATTATTGTGAATCCAAGATGGCCGCCGCTACAAGATGGCGGACAACTTAGTTTTTTTCAATCCCATCAATATGGGTATCAAATGAAAGGGCTTGTCAAGTAAAATTCAGTGCACTATACAAAATCAAAATCAAAGATGGCCACTGCTAGAAAATGGCGGATAATGTATTTTTCACTCCCATCAATATTGGTATCAAAATAAAGGGCTTGGTTTTATTACCTTGCAATAATGAGGCACTCAACGAATTGAATAGAATGAGAAATAAAAACTAAAAACTTAAAAATAAAAAAAGTAAAAAATAATTTTATGATTTAATTTAATTTTACTTTAAATGAATTTTGGATGACCTTGGGATTAATTAAATTAAATGATTAAATTGTAAATATTGGACGTGCCCCACGATTTTATTTTAGTTTAATCAATGCATATATGTTTAAAATTTGTATATTTCAAAAATGACATCTTTTGTCATAGGTGTTTACATAAATGTATATTGTATTTTTAGGAATTTATGTGACCATAGATATTTCCAGAAAGTGAGTAGGTTACGAGTTACTTTATTTTGAAAATATAACAATGTATACATATTGGTACCCATGACTGTATCCATGAAATTATTTTTTAGCTTTTAGTACATTTATCTGCAATATAAAACCGTTTAACTTAAAAAATAAATTTACTTTTTTTTTTACTACTCGTATCGCAATTCGAAATTCAATTGTATAAGTGTAAGCAACCTCGGCCACTTTTGACGTGTGATTTTGTTCCGGACTTTTAATGTGTAACATTCGCGTAAATCTAAGAACCCATTATGAAAGAAGTTACAATTAAAATATTGCAGCCCAGATCGAGCCTTGAATAATTCAATTATTGTACCATCAAGTTAAATTTGAAGGTATTTTTGTACCCGAAATATAAATATATTTTACATCAAAATAAAATGAATCAACCGTATTAACTTTACCACCGGCGTGGTATAATACCTTATTCAAACAAATAACCTCTAATAACCCTAGTTTGTTTTCCAAAATAAACATAGCCAAGTTACTCCGGCAAAAAATAGCTGTCAGTGAAAGTCCAGTCATAATCGGTCCAGCCGTTCTCGAGACTAGTGGTAGCAAACAGAATCCCAAACAGAAAGACAAAAAAAATAATGATATGTAGTTGAAAAAAGAATGTTATTTTCACTCGTACAGACACCTCCAATTTTATTTTTATGTACATAGATGTATAGACTAGTTACTACAAATGCTTGATTTATAAGTACTGTATTTATAAGTATTTATTTATTTTAGTAAGAGTTGAGTTGATCGCAAACTCCCTTTGATCACAGACTTCAACGGCTATTGTATATGAGCTGTCTTGTATAGAATCCCTGGATTTTATTCACACCCGCCATGTCCAGTGCCGCGTATTTCATGTATCTTAATACTTTTGCAAAATCTGGAATTATATCAGATCTTGGTGGACTCACTTGTGATACTAACATACAGCTGTGAACGGCGATAGCCTTGGTACATATAATCGTTCATACAATTGGGCTCAGAACTATGTATGTGACTGTTGGGTGTATTTATTTTATTTATTAACTAACCTCTCTACATTTCGAAATCTATAGAAATTGAAAAATTGGGTATCATCAATTTAATATCAGCAACAGAACTGATCCTAAAGCGTTAACATAAAACGAATTATAACAATATTTCAATGAAGATAAGAATTAAAAACACAAACAACGCATGTAAATCAGGCATAATAACGTCGTAGTGAAACATGAAATCCAAAGGTACAATTAAATTAATATCGTTCCCGACTTTAAAATTTGGGATGTCCGTCGCCGGCGGGCACGTAGCACGGCTATGGAGAGTCGCATTTCACCTTGCATCAGTGTATTTGCACACTTACAGCGTTTTATAATGTTGCTCTCAATTTTTAATAAAGCATAATCACAGATATTATCTTGGTAAGGGAATTGTATTGTACTGTAAATGCTTGTAATCTTCTATTACTATTTACTAAGCATGAGGATTACGCATGAAAATTAAAAATCATCAACCGGAAGTTGTAGATTTATATTAAGAGTAGAATAATAGTCCATTACGCTACGCTATAACAGGACTTTACGCACCATCGCTTTTTTTACAAAGATCACTATGCACTTTCAGATATTTTTATTAATTACTATGAGTAGCGAGACGACCCTGCCATACAACTGATGGTAAGCGTTACGACCGCTCATGGATAATACTAAACTAAACAAAAATCTGAATTACAAAGCAATGCTTGGCATTCCACTGCGGTCGCCATCCTGAGATATACAAGACTCAAGACTGCTACCGAAAACGAAGCTGGGTGTTTTAGTCACTTCAGACACAATGCCACTAAATTTTGTTAAAAAAATTGTGACGATTTTTTTTATGTTTTTTCTTTCATAATAGCGTACACCCTTTTATTATTAAAGAGGCTATGGTGTGCAAAATTTGGAATTATCATTTTAGCAAAAACTATGGATTTACCACCTAAACTCGACGATATTTAAAAAGAATTAAAAAAAATGTTGCGTTTCTTAGCGAAATTTTTAGTTGCATTGTGTTTGTAGTCACTAAAACTACCACTCGTCTTCGTTTTCGGTAGCACTCTTGATATACCCGGCATTATATTAACCCTCAGTATATCCAATATTTACAATGTTTAGTTTAGTTAGGTACATGATAACTTCCCATAAATGAAGACTACGATATGATAGAGGTGGTGTGGACCACGTAACTACTATTTATACATATAGCATCTAGTTCTCAAGCAAATGTACGCTTAAGTCGAATACTATTATCATAATAAATATTACAATGCATAAGCTGTGGATTGAAATGGTGTTCAATCCATAGTGCACTTAGGATTTATGATGCAAATACAGATATTCGCGAAAGCACTCTGTAATGTCCATTACATTAACACCCCCCCTCCCCTTGTAGGCAGGTATTTAGGTATTAAGCCTCTTCTCACTCCGCGCACCCGGCACGCGGACACCCACTAATATCAGCCACAGGCCAGCAAATCAGTTGATTCCATAGTTCAATAGGAACAGGGGACCTACTCAGTAAATCCGAAACGAAGTTCGAAACTTCGGATGATCGAAGTTTATATATATTTACAGCTTATACAATACGAATGTACCTACATATACTTACTTATGGTCATTATTGACTTATGGTCGTAACCATAGACTTATGGTTACGATGTACGTTATACAAATTCGAACTTTTACAGAATAGCTACATTCGTATCGTATATAAACTTCGATCGTCCGAAGTTTCGAAATTCGTTTCGGATTTACAGAGTAGGGCCTCAGCGTGCTAACTCGACAATATTCAATTTAATAATTTAGTCTGGACGCGATTAGGACTTATTTCTGAGATTATTTTCTATCGAACCAATTATAATGATTTATGTTCTTAGTTTTATACATCCCTTGATTATACTCTTATTTATAATTAGGTATGCTATTATCTTAATATATATAATTCACGTGTCACGTTGTTTGTACGCGATGGGCTCCTAAACCACTCAACTGATTATAATGAAACTTTGTAGATATGTGTTATATGTTCCAACTTAAAAAATTAGATAGTTTTTATCTTGATTAAATTGACAAAAGTATAAAATAAAGGAAAAAACATTTTGCCATACAAAATGTTCATGGGCTTGTAACTGTCAAATATTTAATGTTCATGCCATCGATACGGTAAACTCTTCCCCCAAATTAAATATCTTATTTAAATAAAGGTTTCGAATCGACAACATATATCCACAACATTCGATTAATGGCGTATTTTATATTATAAAGATGTAAATTAATGACAGTAATGAAAAGTGATTGGCATTTAAATTATTTGTCAAACATTTATGCATGCGTTCAGAAATTTATTTTGTGTAAACTAAAGAGAATATATTATGAAGCTACATAATTATAGGACAATTAAATAAATAATATTCACACATAAGAAGTTTTACTTCTTTTGAAGAAAGATGTCAGTTAAAAATGAAAAATCTTTAATAAAATTACAATTATACATATTATGGGAATATTTCAGGGGTTCTCAAATAAGGCGTTGCCTGTGTCTTGAGAAACCAGTTAAATATAATTCTTATTACATTAATTGTGTATGTGTGTGTGTGCCTACAAGGTGGACGGACGATCTGACTAAGGTTGCAAGAAGTCGCTGGATGCAGGCCGCTTCCAACAGGTCATTGTGGAGATCCTTGGGGGAGGCCTATGTTCAGCAGTGGACTTCCTGTGGCTGATATGATGATGATGATGATGAGACAGTGCTAATACTGTATGTGTGTGTGTGTGTGTGTGTTTACTTTTATCACGAATTTTTACAGTGGCCTTTCCTTCGCTATAATTCACTGATATAAATATATATCATCTCTGAGTGAGATATATCACTACAAAGTATAAAACAAAGTCGCTTTCTCTGTCCCTATGTCCCTTTGTATATATCTTTAAAACTACGCAACGGATTTTGATGCGGTTTTTTTAATAGATAGAGTGATTCAAGAGGAAGGTTTATGTGTATAATACGTGCAAATTTATTTTTTGGGCGATAATCAAGTTCAACTGATGAAATGTACATATGCGTTTGTGACAAACATTTTCCGACCAGCAGTGTATAGTAAAATTATATAAATTATAACAGATGGTTTAGTATGAATAGCATGAAAACTATATCTAAAACCGTGAATAATAGAGTTGAGAAAAAGAATGAAAGATTTATTTCTTTATTATAATTATTGATGTCTATGAATAAGGGGTAGTTACAAATGACACCATTATTGTGTTATTAAGACTTTATTGGAATATATCATGAATACAATGACAATATAAAAATGGAGAGTAACTCCATTCCAAAGCTAGCGTAGGTACAAAAGCACTAGGTAATACATAGTTAAAAACCCATGCATTCGCGGAACAACGAAACGACGCGTGACTTTAAGCAAGTAATCTTTTCGTTTTCCGACAACTTGTGGCGCAAAGAACTAGTTTCCTTCGAAGGTGTTTCACCTCTTTATTTCATAATTTTGTCTCACGTTTTACAGAGGGGAGAATACAATATATTATTTTCACCTACCCCTATCCTTTTCACCACATAATGAATTTTGTCATAGATTAGTTTTATTGGACTTTCCCAGACTTTAGTACTCTATGTAAATAAAATGCGCGCCACGGTCGACCTATTTTTATTGCATAGTTCCGGCAAACGAGCACACAGGTCATCTGAGTGTTCACTGCCGCCCTTGAAGATCCACACTTGGATTCATGCTGAGTCATGAATGACAACAGCGTGGCTCTGCTACTTGAAAAAATATTCTTACAGGATGCGTTTAAGGGCGGCATAGTCTGTAGTATTTATTTTGGCGATATTAATAGTATGGAATGAAATGTAAAAAAAATGGAGCGTACAATGCCGAATTTCAAGTAAGTGAGATGATTTGTGTACCCACTTCTTCTATTTTAAATATACCAAAATACTGCTTTATTTTAAAACCTTTTTGAATTGTATTTTGATTTTACAGCAAATTACTTAAATAGTCCAATGAAACTACTCTATTGCTGTAGGAAAAATACATGGATTAATGATAAAATAGCAAAAATGGAATAAAGCAATGCTAATCTACAGGGAATGTTTCGCATCTGCGTACAATCGTATTTAAATTACTCATTGACATATCTTAGAAAAAAACACTAAGTACTTTTACAGTAGTACTGGTACATTGAATACTGCAATGATACGCAAAACACACACTTGTAAAACTATTTATGAAAATGTAGTATGGAAAAACCGTTTACAATGGTATAGAAGCAAAAATGTAACAATATTTTTCCATACGCAAAGTATCATTTCATTGCAAAACGAACAATTGGATAAACGAGGATATCCAGACTGCGTCTGAAAACCAGCCAGGTGGTAGCTTTAGTGATATCAGACACAATGCAAGAGAAGAAAAGAAATAAAGTTTTTTATTTCTAATTACTATTAGTTTTGACTAAATGCCAAACATGCCTTTAAAGATAAATGGTATCATATTTTTGGCAGGCAGTGTATGAATAATACCTACAATTATTATGCAATGAAATCGATACATATCTAATCTAATATCTTTTGACAAAACGTCGTCACAACCTACTTCTACAGATATCGAATAGAACACACATTGTCTTATTATTAATTATTTAAAGCTTTAAAGCGCACTACACACTAAAGCCGCCGAACCATGTCGGCCACTTAAGTCAGTGCGCAAGTTAGCGACTTCACTCATTCCAAGTCGGATAACTTTGTCAGCGGTATATCGGCGGCTCTACATGAGAAACATTCACATGCCTTTTTTGAGTGTCGCAGGGATATTTAGTACTAGCGCCGCCGACATGACGTCAACATGTCGACAGGCAACACGCGCGGGCGCTTGTTGCCGACATGGATCTTTTATATGCCGCTGGGTTGTGTCGGCGGACTGTGTCGCCGGGCCGGCAGCTTTGATGTGTAATGCACTTAAGCGACATTAAACACACGTAGACAGAGGTTCTACTACACCTTTTGGCAGTGTCACAGAGATCTTTATTTTTATTCCAATGAATAGCGAGACGAGCATGCTGTTCGCCTGATGGTAAGCGATACGACAGCTCTTAAACAGTAGCAGAACCAAACAACACCTCGAATCACAAAGCAATGCTTGGCATTCCACTGCGCTTGCCATCCTGAGATATAAGATGTTAAGTCTCAATATGTCCAGTAGTTACTCTGGCTACAATGTCCTCCAATCTGAAACACAACAGTGCCTCTACACTGGTGTTTGACGGGAGAAATAGATAATGCGGAAGAAATATAGATCACAGTTACACATAGACTAAGATCAGTTACACCCTTAATACCTACAATGTTTATAGTTGACATCAAAGATACCAACACAATTATTCAATGTATGCTGAGCATTTAAAAGTATACCTAAAATCTTACATTTCAAATGCAAAAAAAAGATATGTACGTTGATACATTGTGTGCAAATGTAGTGTTGCGTGTGCTGTGCAGTTTATTTTGTAATTTAAATTGTTTTTTTTTTGTTTTTAATTTATACAATAATTTAAATGTTATACATAATTGTTGTGTCCAATATAATTTCGTCACAAGAGTAATAGTATAATAGAGAGATAAGTTAAAATTATAAAATCACATCGAGAATAGGATACCGATTTTAAATCAGCATTTATTACAATAATAAACTTACATTAAAATATAAAATGAGTATATCAAGTATAAAATACAGAGCTATAAAAATAATATACGGTAGGATACAATTTTCAGGAACATTAAATAATACTATGAATTAAAATGAGATCTTAAAAAATATATCTTAAATTTTTGGACATGCGGCCCGATCTGCCGTAGGTCGAGCGAGATATATTTTTTACTTCACGTTACTCAACCACTCGTTGACGTCAAATTTTAAAATAAAAATTATCCAAAATATATTTATTTTCATACTTTCTTCTGTCATGGGCTAAATAGGATTTAAATTATTTCCGACATTTAGTCGTTTTGTGGACGAGTTCTAGTAAATGATATGCTCAGTTTAACACAAATAAAAGCATACCTCCCGCGGAATTGTCAACGTCATTTATTTTCTGCGGCTGTTAGCGTCCTTATAATCCGAGGTGTGTCGTGCCCCTTAAATCTGATTCCCAGACTAGGTTAGATTATAATAATCAGTCGATACGAAGTAAAAATATTTTTTTTACAAAACTTTTCCTTTGGGTCGTCACTCAGTCTTAACATTTTCTCCTTACTTGACTTGCTTGTAAGTAAAATATAAAGAAAAATATTTTAGTAATTGAGCAATACAAATAAATTAAATATAATGATATTTTTTACATTAGGTCATTAAAATTATCTTAATATAAATACAAAAAAAGAGATCGTTGACGTATCATTAACATTAAATTAAATTAAATTAATATAATTGAGTAATAACACAGCATCTATGTTATTGCCTTATTCACATTTTGTTTGTACACAAATATTTTCATATATAATTTTATGAGCATTAATATAACAATTTCAGCCTTTCTAAACCATGTTTATGTCGTGCACTTTTCTCTTGTTATAAATTAACTGAAAATACTTAAGTATTTTTTTATTACTTTTTGTGGGATAACTTTCGGTACGAGGCCTTTTGTTCCTTCATTGTTTTTTAAATAATAATCTAGGACACTTTTTATTTTTTTGTCCCACTGTTTCTATACTAATATCAGGAGAGCCATGTTGACTTGTTAAGTCGAGGTATTTAAATATACCTAATATTAAAATATTTGTGTCTTTTCATTTTTTAACCTAGGAATTTTCCTGTACTTCCAAAGCTCTGATTATTCTTTTTTGTTTTTGAAACATAATATAAAATCACTTAAAATAATCAAGTTGCTTATCCTACGTAAATTCTTTCAGATTTATTTTTAGAAATAAATAAAATTTATTTATAATCATTTTGCACCTCTCGGTAAGGTATTCCACATACTAAAAATACAATTAATATTAAAAATAAATATATAATCTAAATTTATTTTTGGTACGTTTTCTTTGGTTTGTAAATTGCAACCGAACCGTAACTTTCATTTGTTTTCTTTTCAGTTCCTTTACTTATATTTAAAGCAAAATTTAATAGATCAGACTTGTGTTAAAGTTAAAAAAATACTTTGGGATAGGTTGATAGATAATAATTAAATTCGTCAAATTCATTCTTGGACAACAAGATAAATATTTTACAAAATTGTGTCACAAAATAATTATTATGAAGTATATTTTAAAAATACTTTCTGTAGATCCCAACCGTGCAAAACACTATGGAACGTAAAAAAGAACTTCGTGCCATTCTCAAACCGAAGCGTCTTATCTAAACTAAACAATGAAAACTTTCAAAATATACTTTGAACTGCCTAACGCGACACAAGGTAGCTCCTTTAATTAATCATATTCTAAATCATGGAAGTTACTTTAGTCTCAGTCACAGAGTTGGAATATTTGAACGTCGTAGGAAAAACTATACGAATGTGCCTAGTTTCTCCACAAAATGTTCAAATCCTCTATCGTACGTCGTAACATACTACGTTCGAACTGAATGATAAGTTTCATACAGAATAGTATTGATTTTTAGAAGTGGAAATCATATTATCATTTCTGGCGTCTGACACTCGAACATTTCGAATGCTCGATTACTGTAGTGTAGTAGACTTCGTGTCGAGAATAGTGTAGGTCCCAGATTTCTTTCCTTACATAAAACATAAGTATTTCCAGAGTGTTCCATTAAATTAATTTTAGAATTTTATCAGAAGATTTTCTTAAGTTATCCGGATTGTTAAAATTTAAATATAATAATTTATGTTTCCTTTACTTTTATATAAAGGAATTATTGCATGCCCCATAAGAGTAACATATTTTATAATGATTGTTAAAATCCCAAATTCGTGTTCATATAATAGGCCATAATTTGTAAACTGAATTGTATCCGATCAATAAATATGTCACCCATAGGCCATATAGCTATTGATTGGAAATGATATGGTTTTTTACGAGTATTACATAAATAACTGTTACAATGTTAAAATGTTGAGTTTCTTATAGATGATTTAATATTTGAGGCCTGATGTAGAAGGCGCGTCAATATCGGATTCAGACTCAATGCACTTTGTCGGCTCGGCTCGTTTTGATGGTGATGGCTGCGGCGAGGGTGATGACGGTGCTAGCGGTGGTGGTACCTCCGTTTCCTTATCTGGAGTGTTTTGTGACGCAACCACTGGATTGTTATGATTCATGAAATCGAGTATCGATTCCAAAACTTGATCACTCAGCATTATTGGTCTTAGTTTACATTCACTCTCCTTAATATAGGGTTTTAACTTCCTTTCTGACGAAATGGGATCTTTCTCTGAGTAAATTATTAGAGACCCAACTTCTACTGCGGGTGGAATGAATAGCTCATCAGTCGACTCTTCGGTTTCCTCTGAGTCCCCTAAATCTGTAAGTTGAACCTGCTTCGCTGACTTTGATGGTACTATAGATTCAGTGCGTCCCTTGGATCTCAAGGGCATTTGATATGTTGAATCCGTTTCTGCCACTAGTTCCTTTAATTCCATTGGAGTGTCAACTTTCGAGATTTGCTTTTTTCGCCTTTTTGCTGCGAGAGCTAAGGATTCCTCTGTCGATGTCTCTATTTCTAAATCATCACTCAGCGCAGGAGGAGTTACAGCAGCAGCAGCCGATTTTACCGCTTTTATCGCTTTTTTACCATGCTTCAAACAAATTTCTTTCAGAGAGCGCTTTCGTGCTTCTTTTTTTTGTTTCCCTTGTTTTAATAATTCACGTTTCTCCTCTTCTTTTCGAGTCTCCTCCTCACGCTCTGCGGTAAATTCTTCTATCAGACGAGCGAGGTCCCAATCAGCGGGACTACGGATAGCTTTCTCTATTAACGCCTGGTTGGTACGTTCCTCTTTTTTGAATTTCGTTTTGAGATCTTTGCGGGTCCTGCCGGGGAACAACTCGCCCATCAAAGAAAAATCTGTACCTACAGTGGCAATAGCCCTGAAGAAACGCAAAGTCTCTGCGTTTGACCAATCAGCTGTGCGTCTGGCGCGGCGGTAAGGGTTGAACAATCCAGAGGAAGTGCCCTGACCAATCGAGGAAGGGCTTGCAAAGCTTGTAGAAGGGCGTTCTTCGTCATTTGATGAGTTTTGACCGCCAGTAACAGAACATTCGCCACCCTTGGACGTATCGCCGCTCTGCCCGTTAGTCTTGCGTAAGCTCGTCGGCTTTATTACAAAACTTTTTTCGTCAATCATAATCTCTCCATTCGGACCTACTTTGAGCTGCGGCACGGGCGCGGCATTCTCCGGTTCTGCATCTCCATTTTCATCAGTTTCTTCTTCCGGGACTAAATCATACACTTTTTCATCGTCTTCACACACCATAGGGTTATTCGGAGGATTATAGAATATAAGGTCGAACAGAGTGAGCTTTTTGGGATCTACAGTTTCATTTCTTCGTCGCATGGCAGCCATTTTACGACTCATTTGGTGGTTACGAGTGTTGCGATCTAAGGGGTGTACTCTGGCAATTAGATTTGGAGTTATCTTTCGAGACTGCCTCGGGATAGAATTTACGCCATCAGGCATCAAGTGTGCAGTTGAGGTGGAGGGTTGGGGTTCAAAATCTTCCTGAATTGCGGCGGGCGCAGAAGATCCAACATTTTGGGGTAATGCACGCCGTTTGTCTTTTTCTTCTTTTTTGCTTGCACTTCCCTGTATTCGAAAAATATACTACATTTAGATATATTATTCATAACTAAACGTCCAAAATAAAACAACAGAAATACTTTTTTTATTTTTTCGGACTTTCTGCTGATATACCTTGCGCTGCATTGTTGGCTAAGCGACGATAAGTGTGGAGTTGTGGAGCTTCTTTTTACTATACAGCTCACGAAACTACTAACGTCTTTGAAATCGATTGCTGCCTTAACATCAAAAACTATCAATACACTCATTTTTATGACCTTTAGGCTTAAAACAATCCACGATGAATTAATTGCGGTGTTTAATTAATTGTGGTTTACAGTCTGTATTTATAATCACTATCAAATCATCCACCTCATATTTCCAAATTTTCGGTGATGGGAGACAGACATTTACAAGCACATGTGGTCTTAATGATCATTGTTATGCCGCCCCAGGATAACCTAGGAACTCCGGAACATGCCATCGGTGGAATAAATACTTCAAATGGAGTACTTATATTGGCGATCTTCATGGGGCTTCATAATTTGTCTATATAGTTATTTGACACAGGTTTTCAGGGTAACAATAAGTATCATGGCGGTACCGTAGTATATAATTTCATAAGTATTATACAGTTTATCAGCACGCATAGCGCTGACGTTGATTCAGAAGATACTCAAGGTCATTATCATGGGTTTGCATTAGGCTTCGGTTGAATGGTACCATTGGTCCGACAAAGATTTTTTTTCCAAATTCATCATCTCCGATAATTTTATAAGGAACTAGCGGCCCGGTCCGGCTTCGCCTGGGTGCAAATACAGATTCCAGTCCATATTTTATTTAAAATCGTCATGACAGCCGTTGTCTAAACTGCTTATCCAATTCCAATCCCATCCTGTACCTATTCTTCTGTCCCATTTTATCCACCTTATATTCTATTCTATCCCATCTCTCGAGATTTAAATCATTATTTGCTACGAAGATAATTATAACACTGTTACTACTCCGACGACATTCATTGAAATCAATTAAAAGATACCATAGCTGACCCGACCACGGCGCTATGACTTAGATATTATATGATTAATGTTATATTCAATTATTTAGCATAGCAAAAAAGCCCGACCCAACTTTGCCAGGATGCAGATATTTTTTTATTTTACTTCACACAAAATACATTTTATTTTTCGTATAATCTCTTGTATACCTTAACATGACGTAACTATCCTACTGTCCTGCTCAATTCCCGATACGTCCCGTCTTTTCTCTTCATTATCCACCCCGTCTTATACCATGCATTTACATTTCGTCCTATCAAATCTGTCAGCTAACCCAGTCCTCTCCCGTACCTCCCACTCTATTATATCCCGTTTCTCCATATCCAAATAGAGTTCCTTATAAATTTTTGACATTAAACACTTCAGCCATTTTGATTATCCATGCAATATTCCATGCCTTATTTCACCCCCACTATGCTGTTCTTACCATAAATATTACTCCATTACTTTTTATTAGTAATAAAGAGATGAAATATTAATTTTCATAGAAATAATTTCAGTGGTTTCGATTTTCTTCGACATAACTTTTCAAAATATAACCTACCATATCTCACTCAGAGACGATATACATTTCTATCAGTGAATTATAGCGAAGAGAAGAAAGGCCACTGTAAAAATTCGTGATAAAAGCATGGATAAAAGTGAAATTCTCCCTTGAAAATAAGTTTTATTTCTTTCGTGTGAACATTATTCAATTGCTCTATATTTATGTACCTTGATAGATTCTCCTAAGTTTCTACAAAATAAATTTCTGAACGGATTATTTGACAACCAATTTAATTTAGGACTAAGATGACATACCACGCAATTTGTAGGACATTGTGGGTAGTAAACTATACAAATGTTAGCTAACCAATAAAAAAATCAGCTGGTTAGTAATTATTTTCCATGACCTTGTTTATGATACATGTTGGAGAGGGGGGAATCCCTAACAAAACCTTATATTTTGTAGGACAAATATTTTTTCACGTTATTTAGATAATTATCTCGATAATTAACAAAGAAAAATTGGGTTACTAATAAATTTTAAAAATTCGTCAAATCGACATGTTTTATCCTTGCTACCCTACTAAGCTACCATTTACCAAAGTTACTGTAAGGAAAAAGTTGGGCGTCTAGTCGAAAGGAAGCTACTCACGAAAAATCAACTTGTTAGTAATCAATTATGAAAATTGTTCTAGGGAACCTGTACCATAAATGTTTGACAGTTACGAACCCATGAACATTTTGTATGAGAAAATGTTAATAAGCTAATAGAAACTCAGGTCAGGGATGCTCCTATCTAGTGGTCATGGCCTGTCCTAGTATAGGTGCTACGAGTACGCGACCTCGGCCCCCGAGCTACTGCAGTCACCTTAACTTCCCGTCCGTGACTGCAGTATCCACTCCCTCAGGCCATACTCTCCTTTCCTATAACATCCTCTACCCACAAATCCTATTTCCTTTCCCCGGTTAATGGCGGGCAGCAGCGTCATTAACGCCAGTCCCCTACTGCGCTCGCCAACCCGCCTGCCAAGCGTGGCGAGTAACGGCAAATACCCCCACAATGGCGACACAAATAGAGACCAGGCCCCCAGTCCCCGGCAGCCCCACTATTCCTGGCTATGGTAGCAGTCATGGTTACGGTGGGGCAGGGGGTGCTAAGAATCCCCGGGTTGGCCCCGGCTACCACCCCCGACGACGACTGGCCCTGGTAACACACAACGTACGCACATTGAGGACAGACGAGAAGATTGTCGAACTGGAAGAAGAATTGAGCAGGTTACACTGGGACATTCTGGGGTTATCGGAAGTCCGAAGAATCGGGGAGGATACGATAACCCTGAAGTCTGGTAACCTGCTCTTCTACCGGGGGGACGACCAACAGTCCCGAGGAGGTGTCGGATTTCTCGTCCACAAGTCTCTCATCAACAACATCGTATCCATCGAAAGTGTGTCGAGCAGGGTAGTATACCTTATACTCAGAATATCTAAAAGATATTCGTTGAAGGTCATACAGGTATACGCGCCGACCTCGACACACCCAGATGAAGAAGTAGAGGAAATGTATGAGGACATAAGTCGGGCCATACATACTTCCAAAACCTACTTCAATGTTGTTATGGGAGACTTCAACGCAAAGTTGGGCAAGGGAAGCGATGCAGAGTTGAAAGTGGGGCAATTTGGACATGGGCAACGAAACCCCAGGGGTCAGAGGCTGGCCGACTTTCTGGAGAAAGAGGGACTCTTTGCGATGAACTCTTACTTCCAGAAGCCGCCTCACAGGAAATGGACCTGGCTGAGCCCTGACGGTTCTACGAGAAACGAGATAGATTTCATCTTGACGACGAATAGACGGATATTCAGAGATGTCTCTGTGATCAACAGGGTGAAAACCGGCAGTGATCACCGAATGGTTAGGGGCACCCTGAATATCAATGTCCAATCGGAAAGGCGTCGCTTGATGAAATCTACGCTCCGACCTACTCGCGCCCATATCCAAAACCCCGAGAGCTTTCAACTCGAGCTGACAAATCGCTTTGTTTGTCTAGGAGAAAACCTTGCAGTGGACGAGCTAAACAGCGGTTTGGTAGAAGCTGTCCATACGGTGGGATCTAAGTATTTTAGACCTCGCCGTAGATATAGACCACAAAAACTCTCGATCCACACTCTTGACCTCATGGCCGAACGTCGATCTTTAGCGCTGCAGTCTTCCGTTGACGCCGAAGCATATCGGCGGCTCAATAGACAGATCTGGAAGTCCTTGCGACACGATGTCCGTGCTCACAATACTGTGAGCATTAAGGAGACAATCGAGCGGAACGGAGGCTCCAAAGTGTTTGCAAGAGACATGTCTATTGGGCAAAGCCAGTTGTCTAGGCTGAAGACGGAGGACGGCCGCGTAGTATCGACGAGGGCAGAGGTATTAAGGGAGATCGAGAGGTTCTACGGACAGCTTTACACCTCGGTTGCCAAACCTGCTGTTAGCTCGGCCGAAGACCCGAGAGCCGAGTTGATCCGACACTTTAGCGATGATATCCCGGACATCAGCCTGTGTGAGATTGAGATGGCCCTGAAGCAACTTAAAAACAACAAGGCGCCGGGCGAGGACGGAATAACTTCAGAGCTTCTGAAAGCGGGCGGAACGCCGATACTGAAAGTCCTTCAGAGGCTCTTCAATTCCGTTCTCCTCGAGGGCTCAACGCCAGAGGCATGGAGCAGGAGTGTGGTGGTACTGTTCTTCAAAAAAGGTGATAACACTTTGCTGAAGAATTACAGGCCCATCTCGCTCCTGAGCCATGTCTATAAGTTGTTTTCGAGGGTCATCACAAATCGTCTCGAACGCAGGTTTGATGACTTCCAGCCTCCCGAACAAGCCGGTTTCCGAAAAGGCTTTAGTACCATAGACCACATCCATACGCTTCGGCAAGTTATACAAAAAACCGAGGAATATAACTTGCCGCTTTGTTTAGCGTTTGTGGACTATGAGAAAGCCTTTGATTCGATCGAGACTTGGGCTGTGCTACAGTCTCTCCAGCGGTGCCATATCGACTATCGGTATATCGAAGTGTTGAAGTGTATATACAACAACGCCACCATGTCGGTCCGAGTACAAGATCAGAGTACGAAGGCTATTCCACTACAGAGAGGCGTGAGACAGGGAGATGTCATATCTCCGAAACTGTTCACTGCCGCGCTGGAAAACGCCTTCAAGCTCTTGGAATGGAAAGGATTCGGCATCAACATCAACGGCGAGTATATCACTCACCTTCGGTTTGCCGACGATATTGTAGTCTTGGCAGAATCGCTGGAAGACCTTAGCACTATGCTCGAAGACCTCAATCGAGTCTCCCAACAGGTGGGTCTTAAAATGAACATGGACAAAACGAAGATCATGTCGAATGTCCATGTTGTGCCCACCCCCATCGGTGTTGGGGGCTCGACTCTTGAAGTTGTAGACGAATATGTCTATTTAGGACAAGTGGTCCGGTTAGGCAGGTCCAACTTCGAGAGAGAGGTCAATCGTCGAATCCAACTCGGTTGGGCGGCGTTCGGGAAACTGCGCGACGTCTTCTCGTCCAAAATACCTCAGTGCCTTAAATCGAAAGTCTTCGATAGTTGTGTGTTGCCAGTGATGACTTACGGCACCGAGACGTGGCCTCTCACTATGGGCCTTATTAGGAAGCTCAAAGTCACTCAACGAGCTATGGAGAGGGCTATGCTCGGGGTTTCCCTACGAGATCGAATCAGAAATGAGGAGATCCGTAGGAGAACTAAAATAACCGACATAGCCCAACGGATTAGCAAGTTGAAGTGGCAATGGGCGGGGCACATAGCGCGGAGATCTGATGACCGATGGGGTCGGAAAGTGCTCGAATGGAGGCCGCGTATCGGAAAGCGCAGCGTAGGACGTCCACCCACAAGATGGTCCGACGACCTGGTAAAGGTCGCGGGACGTCGCTGGATGCAGGCTGCCTCCAACAGGTATCTGTGGAAATCATTGGGGGAGGCCTATGTTCAGCAGTGGACTTCCTTTGGCTGATGGATGGATGGATGGAATAGAAACTCGGGAAACCGGGAACGTGATAAAAAGTATCCTATATCCTTCTCCTGGCTCTAAGCTACTTCCCCACCAATTTTCAGCCAAGTCAGTTCAGCCGTTCTTGAGTTATAAGTGGAGTAACTAACACGACTTTCTTTTATATACTGGGTATATCAAGACTGCTACCGAAAACGAAGCCGGGTGGTAGTTTGAGTGACTACAAACACAATGCAACTAAAAATTTCGCATAGAAAAGCGACAATTATTTTTAATGATTTTTTAAAAATCATCATTTTTGGGTGGTAAATCCATAGTTTTTGCTAAAATAATAATTTAAACTCTTTTATACCTTAGAGTCTTTATAAATAAAATTGTATACACTATTATTTTTGGATAAAAATGTATGTACCACCCAAATACGACAATAGGAAAAAAATCCCAAAAAATAATTGACGCTTTTTTTGCAACATGTTCTAATGCAATTTTCTGAAGTCGCTTAAACTACTACCCGGCTTCATGTTCGGTAACAGTCTTGATATGTCCTGTGTATTTAGTTAACCTATTCAATGAGGCTGGCACATGCCTTAATTCGTTACGATATGCAACATTCACAAAGCATTTGTAGCATTATGTATAATTAAGACAGAAAATGAGATATAATTTGATATTGTACCTTGAAAAATCCGTCATTGCAAAAAACCTTTTAATTTAAAATATTTTTACTCGCTCTAAAAAAAAAACAAAGTAAAGGTATATAAAAAGAAAAACACAAAAGTGGTAAGGAAAAATAAAATAATACGTGCTATACACTGAAAATTAAAAACAAAACATTATAAAACAAAGTGCATAAAACAAAACAATAAAATAAAAAAAACTACTTACCATGACATGAATACAAATTTCGTAAATTATAAACAGCAGAAAAAGCACTAAAAAAATAAAATAAATCCACATTTTTTATAGTTTGTAAATTATCGTTTACACTGCTCGATTACAAAGTACATATTATTGACAAGCAATCATCGCATACGCTCTATTAGGGATAAGGCTTTTTGCACACGCGTCGTAAGATGGTTTACGTATCGGAATGGGACGCAAAAGTGTAAAATTCAACCTTACACTCTTTCGATAAAGCGTTTTCGTGACCATCGTAAAAACACACTAGACGCATAGTATTGCAGTGCCAGACTGAAATTTCACCAAAAGCAGAGATTACGGATGCGCCCAATGCATTTTCTCTCGGGTGTGCCAGAAACCTTACACGAAAAATTTAAAGAAAACATAAACATAATCAACTACAAAAAAAAAACTTAATAAAAAATATCAAGACAACAGTCGTAAGCTTAAAAAATAAACGCACAGCACCGATAAATACATATAATAGTTAAAAATAAAATTATATAATGAAGTAAAACGGAGCCTTTCTCATCGATATGTTTCTGATAGATTTTTGTAAAAAACTTTGTAAATTGTAAAACATAAAACAAGAATTTCATAAAAACAAATGTACTAAATATTCTATAAAGATGTGCCTATCATCTAAATTACTTTCTCATTTACTCCTTTCAGTACATATTCATTATGCCACTGATATCAAATAAATAAAAGTGATGAGTTTTCGTGAGTTACTCCCCAAATGTAGATGGACAGTTACGCGGACGTAATTCGGGGTACTTTTTACCCTGGGACGCCCACAATGCGTGTGTCGGTAATCCAGGGGTTTTCAATCAGTATGCTGGCGTAGGTATTCGGCTAGCTCAGCCACACCAACCGTATTGTACCGGACTGGAAGGCCAGTGACACTGAGGTAAACCTATTGGCTTCCGCCGGGGTACCGAAAAAGGAGCCTAACTTTTCCTCTTGACTAAAAAAAATGGTGTATATGGGAAAAATAATATACCATTTGCACGCAGCAATATACCAATGATAAAATTTATGTTCGTACAATTTTTTTTTAAGTATTCCTGTTCAATGATCTGTCTACTGAGGCACGCAATAGACTTATTGAGCTCAAAGCGGGAATCACTATTTTGAGTCAAATGCAACTCTTGAGATATTTAAAGGTTCAGTATATTATGAAAGATTTTAAATATGAAGAAAAACTTCGCGGTTGAAATCGCCGGACCTATTATAAGCTACCGGCAATATACAAGCTCGACAAGGATCTTGTATATTGCCGGTCTAACCCATCTCATTATCCAGGCGACCAGTGCCAAACAGATGGTGATATATGTGATGGGTGAGCAATAGATATTCGCCATATATGGGCCAGCCTGGCTCCGGCCGAATCGTACACTTTTTCTAGTGAATCGAGTCCCCATAAGCAACACCTTATTTGATTTATATTTAAACTCAATGTGACTGACGTCCTCCTAACCGTTCCGTTGTATCCCGCCCTATCCCGTTTCATTGTGTCCCACGACTGAATGATTATCTTATTACCCTCTTCTGCCCCATCCTATCTCTTTCAAGTTTCAAAAGAAACAGATGTAGTTGAATTCCTTGAAACAAATGTAATTGAAATCCTTGGTTATCCCACGGGAACACCACAGTTTTCGGGATAAAAAGTGGCCTATGTATTAATCCAGAGTGTCAGGTACCTCTGTACCATATTTAATCAGCTTCTAAAATTAGCAGACGTAATTGCACAGTAGTCCATTGAAATGTTACAATTTAAGGACCGAATGTTGCATTTCTTAGAGGACTTTTTTACTGGTGGTAGGTCTCTCATATGTGAGAGGCCATCTGGGTAGGTCCCACCGCAATGTCTATTCCTCCCGTGTAACAACACTGTTTAAATGCACTGTTGTGTTTCGGATTGAAGGACATTGTAGCCAGAACAACTACTGGACATATTGAGACTTAACAACATCTTATGTCTCAGGATGGCGAGCGCAGTGGAATGTTGCTACTGTTTATGAGCAGTCGTATCGCTTACCATCAGGAGAAGGGCTTACTCGTCTCGCCATTCACTGCAATAAAAAAAGGACGCAATTTTATTTTTGGGGCATGTTTAGACGGTCATTAGAAGCTTAACCTCAAGTTTGTGGGGTCGCCACCCTTGTGCCCCGGCCGCCATCTTGGAAAAAGGGGTGAAAACACTTTTTTCGCGGTAACTCGGAAACTAGGCGTCTTACAAAAAATTTGTAAGGACATAATTTGTAGCAAATTGTTTTGCCTACAAATATGTTTATTTAACTTTTTGCCTTTAATTAAAAATTAAAGATGTTATAAGCAAAAAAATGAAGAAGAAATTCTTTAGGGAAATCTTCCCATTTCTCTTAAAAGTAGACTCTTTGATTTGTATCTTACCAATTCTCACATACAGTGCTCAATCCTGGTCTTTGACCGAACTTCAGAGGTCCAGGCCCGGGTTTGTCAAAGAGCTTTGGAGCGCAGGATGCTAGGCGTAACACGCATGGACAGAGTGCCCACTAACACCTTGCGCTCCATACCCAGAGTCAAGAATGTTGCACAGAAATCGGCTAAACTAAACTGGGATTGGGCGGGCCACGTCACCCCGATTCACCCGAAGACGTGGGCAAAGATTGCCAATTAATGGATGCCTAAGGATGGCGAGAGGCCACGCGGCAGGCTTCGGAAAAGATGGCGCGACGATCTCGACCAATTTAGCAGCACTTGGATGGCATCAACAACTGATAGGGATAAGTAGAAGGAGTTGAGGGACAACTTTGCCCATCACCATCACCAGTCGAGACAGAATAGGTTAACAAAAATAAAAAAAGGAAAAAAGTGAGATTTTTTTTTATAAAAAGTTATAGAGCAAAATAAGATTTTTTTTTATAAAAACTTACTCACTATTTTGCTTATAACTTCTTTAATTTTTAATTTAGGGCAAAAAGTAATATAAACATATTTATAGGCAAAACAATTAGCTACAAATTATCTCTTTACAAATTTTTCGTAAGACGCATAGTTTCCGAGGTAACGCGAAAAAAGTGTTTTCACCCCTTTTTCCAAGATGGAGGCCGGGGGACAAGGGTGGTGACCCCACAAACTTGAGGTTAAGTTCTATTGACCCCCACACATATCCCAGAAATAAAATTGCGTCCTCTAAAAAATGCAAAGCTCATGTAATATTTCAATGGACTACAGACAAACAGACAAACATTCTTTGTTCTATTTACGTTAATACAGTTAGCTCATAAAAGTCCTTTTCATATATGATTCTTGTATACGCTTCGATCAGTTAAAACTTCATTATATGTCTAGAGATATCTATTTTGCCTCGAATTCTCAAGTAGTGTAACATATTTGCCTCGGCGTTTTGTATGATGAGTAAAGTTAACAAAGGCTTTAAACATCTTAGTTCAGAAGACGCCAACCTATCTACAATACATCTTAACTTAAATGAGCATCCCACTAGATGCATCGCTCGTTGATGCTTCATAGTTATTTAAAAAATATGAAAATACCACTTGCAAATCTGTTAACTCGTTACCTTAGTCTTTAATATACCACAATAACGTTGCTCGTTGGACATACACTATGATAAGTATTTTATTTTATTTTTATTTACTTACTTATTAGAGTCTCCAACGAGGATAACACAATATATTTATATTTAAGAACATATGAAGACTTGAGAGTACAGCTCGCACCGTGGAGTAATTATATGTGCTTTTATGATAAATCTATTGAAATCTATACTCAGCTACTTTCGACTAATTTTGACCATAACTTAGACATTAAACATGTTTTCTCCGTACACATGACTTCTTTCTCAAACTTTAAGTCATGAGATAATGGAACCTTCAATATACCAGGTGCCTAACGGCTTGTCTGTGTCCCTAGCACAGAACAGATGAATATGGTTAGAAGGGAAACATAAGCGTTTGACGCGTCGCAAGGTGGTGCATAAAAAGCATCACCTGCCGCGGAACGAATGATTTGTCAAATCAGTCGTTGTCGAAATGCCTTGGAGCATGTTGCTCCTGTGAAATAAGGTTAAAATATAGATTTGGGCTATTTGATCTTGCAGTTCCAATACTAAAGTGTCAAATATCAACAGAGGAATAATTATATACCACTATGAAACCCGATTTAATTGATTTTCACATTTCCAAAAAATGCGGTTGGTAATTACGACATTTTGAAGAATTCGATAATATGATAGACGACATATCAAAAATATACATTGATGTTTACGCGTCGATACAATGCACGCGAAAGCCAAGTTCCTACGCAATGCATACGACTCATTTTTGTTATGTGAACTTCAAAATTTTTCACATGTCACACAGTGTTGTAGTCATGTACATAGTAACTATATCGACGTAGTTATAAATTTCGTATACTCGTAAATCAGTTTTCATAGGCATTAAAGAAAAAAAATTAAATCAAATCCTTTAGTAATTTTAAATTGTAGTACTCGTAACGTTGGATAACGTTGACGACCTATCCTTATGTTCTAATGTCATAACTCCGCCAGCTTAAGAACAACATATATTTGTGTCTGAATATACTTTATAATATTAATTCATTCGTTTATAGGTTTCCGAGAGTGAGTCGATAAAGACAACAGGTAGAGACAACTGGATTCCTACAAAATTTGTACCATTTTTTTAAATATTCAATTTCGTGAAACAGAAGACGATAAAAAATCTGTGTCATAAGTAATATACAAACCAAAAATAATTAGGAGCAACGCTTATTGAAAAACAGTATCCTGGGGGTGAAATAATGAATTATTGTATGGAAAATCCCAACCACTATAATCAAAGCTATTGACGTAAAGAAATCATAATTTTATTGTAACTAGTGGTCGCCTAGTGGTCGAAATTCGACCAAATCAAGAAGAGAAAAAGTTTTTACCTGTACGATGATGTTGTTATTCAGATAATTCGTGCACATTTAAATGTAGTGTATCTCTCAAAATCACTTATTTCCCCTGAAGTATATGCAATTACTAAAATCGCAAACTACAATAATTGCTTTGAACCAGCAATAGTAAATTAAATATATTTTTTGTACCTGAATGTTGTTATTGCAGATTGCTGCTACAAAACTTTCTTTATGCATATAATGATAGTCCGTGTACATTTAAATGTATCTTACTGCTACACAATTTGTAGCGCTCAGTATTTCACGTAGTATTCATCAAATAAATATTTTCTGTTTGACATTCAAAAAAACCACATTATACAATTTTTTCTGATTGACATTCAACTACGTCTATAATAAACCAAATAAACAATTTGACCAGAGTATGTATACGTGTACAAATTCTTGTGTATGCGTGTGTCAAATGCATGCTGGTTTATTTATTGATTTAATGTACTTTTTATGCATTATTATTAAAATCTTTTTTTATATATTCAATTTAATATTAGGCCTAATATTAATATTATTGCCTCATTCAAAATTAATATTCTCTTTTAATATTAATATTATTACCTCATTAGGCAAATAAAACTTTTTGTTAGATATGTCAGAAGAACAAAATGAAAAAGAAAAGATACAATTTGACACCAGAGTATGTATGCGTGTACAAATACTTGTGTATGGATGTATGTGTGAAATGCATGGCAGTGTGTGTAATGTTTTATTTTTTGATTTAATGTACTTTATAAGCATTATTATTGAAAAATATTAGCATTCTCCACTTCTCCTACACATAAACTATAAGTGTGCCAAATTTTATGCTCCTGCGTCCGCGCAATTTTCGTAAAAAGGAATCCAAAGTTTTTGCATCACGTATTAATATATAGATAATTATGTATATATGTGTTTTTCCAATAATATTTTTTTTATATCTCACACACAGCTGAAAACTTAAAAAACCTGTATATATATATAGATTTGTAAAATAGTAATTATTAATTAAAATTAACTTTCTATATTAGATCTTGTAGTCTCATTTATTTTCCGTCTATCATTTTATCGGTGCTTTAAATCGACTATTGCAAGCTTTCTGTATTGGAGACTTTGAGGTTTTGTGTTTCGAAAACGACGACACTGGTTTTCATACAATTTGACGGCTATTGCCTTTCTAACCATATTCAACTGTGGTCCCTAGTATTGTAGAATCCACGAGCAGCGGTAGCCGCTTACCGTAAGGCGGGCCGCCCGCATACGACGGCATTAAAAAAAATTACCATGAATTCGGCGACGCAAGCGCTCAATTTAGTTGTCGAGCGACACTTAACGACATAAAAAAAGTTCCTAATGTTTTATCGACAGCTTCGGTATGAAGTGCCCTTGTATGATTATCTTCTCTATTGACATGTCCATACAATAATTAAAATTATTTAATGATAGTTCATAAAAATAGTATTTATAATAAAAATATAAAAGGTGGCAGTTACAATCAAAATCGCGTGTTGTCCGTTTATACAGTCCATATTTCAAAGAGTTTATTCTTCATTACAGTAAAACCCATTGCGAAAATAACGAATTTTAAAACTTGGATTTTTTTATGGCTTAACATCCAAGCTAGGATACGATTTGTGTGATTTTCATTATGAGATACTGAACATAATAGAGAAAAATGTATGCAAGACTTCAATTTAAGCTTGACGCTATAGTAAATTCTTCTTTGAATACCGGCACTAAAAAGTTAGAAAGTTAAGTGTAGGGCACTTAGCATACTCAACAAACTATGCTGGGGGGGTTACTCTATCGAAACGATACGAACTTCGCATGTTCAGACGTCGTACGTAAAACTTGACTAATGTGCCTAGATACTCCACAAAATGTTGGATTCCTCTATTGTTCCATCGTAACCATAGCCAACTAAGTTTGGAGAAAATGATAAGTAAAGTTGAAAGTAGTATTGATCTTACTCCGGACGTCGAATATCCGAAAATTCGAAGTTCGCATGGTTTTTATAGTGTAACCCCCCTGTTCAGGCTGTTCGATATTGTTCGAAGTTTCGAGAAAAAGTGCGACATTGCGCTCCCATCATCACAGAGCTCATTTTTAATTTAAAATTTAAAAGTAGTGAATCGTTTGATGCTACCATATTAATTTAATATTGTCAATTTTTATACAGCCTAGCCGGCTTACATATAGGGCAGAGGACTGTTAGTGTAAGTTTGGAATAAATTACCATTTTTATGTTTCATAGTGAGCGATAGAAGGGAAAACAAGATTCTCCAGTGACCAAACATATTATTTTTCATTATAAATATCAAAATTGCTATTTAATTGCTAAAGGAATAATTTGTTAGCACACCTTTGTTTAAGTTAATATGTGTATTCACTACTGGAGCTTTGGAGATTTTAAAACATTCGATAAAGTTCTCAAATTCTTGTTTCGTATCTGATCATAGAGTAACCACTCTAATTAGCATAACAAAAGTGTGAATACTAAAAATACTAATTAATAAAATTAAATAAATCAAAACATGTCAATGCGAATCGAATGTGCCTACCACGTACGCAGCGTCATTCGTGGTTCCACCCGCCGCCGGATCGATGCGATATGTACCGAACCCTACCCGAACCTAACCCTCTCAATTAGCCACTAAACTATAACTATTATATTGTACATAAATTGATATTTGTATCTCGCTAGGGCTGGCAGAGATTACAAAGTTCTTAGTTACTTCCCCATGTTAAAATTGAATTTCAATTTGTTCAATACTCTTTACTCAATAAATAATAGTAAATAGGTACTAATAAGCGCTTGTATAGAACGATGACAACAAAATCAAATGAAACGATAACAGATGCTTCGGAGCGTAGTATAAAATTGCAAGTCAAGAGGTACAAATTACAACTCGGATGGCGAGTTTTCCGCTTGGCTTATTTCCGTAGACAGAATATCTAATAGACTGCTGGATATTTTCCTTTGCTTTCATCCAATAACGAGATCTACATTGATATAACGCAAGCAAAAAAAGATACAAAATATATTTATTGACCTCACCGCGTGTCGATCCATATCGACCTAATAAACTTGACTTATAATTAATGCGCGAATAGTTCATTTCTCAGAACATCTAATAGTCTTTAAAAACCAAATGATAAAAGAAAAAAAGTCTATATACTTAATTCTCTATTTATAATACTTTCTATTACTATACTTACTTTTATAAAAAAAACATGGCCTACAATAAAACGTCCCACCTAATCCTTTACAACTTTGGTTATTTGAAATAGCCATACGCTATATCCTTCACAAACTTTATATCAATGTTGGGTGAAACATAAATTAATAATCAAAATGATTAACACCCGAATACTCAAAGGCCTTCAGAATATTAAGTCACACTTAACTGCCCACGTCACACTTATTACATTTATGCGGGACTTTGAAGTTAAGTCCAACATAATATTTATGTAGCGTTGGAGTATTCGGGCGTTAAGTAAGTACATCCGTTGCAGAATGAAAATGAATGAAGTGTATTAAGAAAAAATATTTTATAAACTGTAAACCATAAATAATTATTGCTATTGTAAATTCGCGCGACTGTGTGCCTATCGTCACCTGTCCACAAGCATAAGGTTACATCATTGCAACAAATAAAATCCGAAATAGTAAAAAAAACATTCGCAGTTGTGCAGATACTTATTGTAATGTCAGTCAACTGTCGTGGCTGTCATGAGCGTTGTATTGAAATTTAACCCCAATGTAATTTTATTTAAACAAAAAGTAACTTTTTTTCCTACAACCACCTGTATTTTGTATTTAACCACTATACTCCATCGGTTAAGTACTTAACTAAATGTAAACAAACCATAAAAAAGGTTATTTAAGATTGCCATTTCTCATTTCTAAATTAATTGAAGACAAAAGAATGTTTACGTAAATGTAAAACTATATTGCATGTTCAAATTTATTATAATGATTATAATTATGAATGTGTGAGCTTGGAAACAATTAAATTATGTAAGATCATAATTAAATTATCTAAATTAAATTATCTAATTTTACATAATGCAATCTGTCTATAAAAAAGACCCAAACAGTCAGGCATCCAAAACATTTTCATAAAAGTTACAAGAAATATTATGCTACAAAATCTAGAAGTACGACTTTACCGTAATGCGACCATTTAAATGAAAGATAATGCGTTAGGTCGGATAACTAAGTATCATCATATGTTATCTATGGCAACCAATTATTATTCATTGCGTTAATGTAGTACTTACTGTTTTCGTGAAGTGGTGAAGTGTTTGGAAGTGTTCATCATTGTTCTTAACTTAACTCTGTTTTTGTTATTATTTGTTATAAGCTGCTGTTAATTGTTGTTAATACTCGTTACTTGGTTGACTAAGAAAATATTCGTAAATTGGACATTACAATAAAATGTTGAACAACCATGCGTCACATATTCTGTTTTTTTTACATTTAGTTAAGTACCTAAACCGATGGAGTATAGATAGTTAGAAGTATTGTAGTAAGACTGTGAAATTGTAAATCCCTAACATTTGCAACCTCAAATATGTCTTAAATGTATGGCGATGATATGGTCAAAATTAAAGTTATAGTTAAAGTAAATTTAAGCAACTTGTAACCTGCAGGATCCTTAGTAAGAAGAATTTTTGCTTGGTAAGCGAGCTTATTTCTTTGGCAGTAAAAAAAGTTCCTGAAAAGCACCTTCTTTGATGGGTATCCTCCACTGGTAGACACAAGTAGGCAAGCCTGATCAAAACTGTGCATACACATGCTGAACCCAAAATGCAACATTTACCCAGCAAATACTACTATGAGTTGTATCCCCATATCAAATTCATCGCTTGTATAAGCCTTCTAACTATATGCAACTATTCTGTTCATCCCCTCATCAAGAAGAAATTTTATATTCAATATACTTCAAATACAAATTTTCATTGTATTTGTTCAACAACCTGCCAGTTATACTACAGTACAGCGCATGTAACCAAATTTATTATTTCTAATTGCTTATTTCATGTTCCCAGAATTGATGTCTTCAGACAATAAGACATTAATAGTGACAGGCCACATGCTGTTGCCAGTCATGACTCAGTGTGCATGGGCCAGCTTGTCCGGAGGAGTACCACTGTCACACAGGAGATTGATGTGAAACAACAGCCTGCCATTCCATTTCATTTGGTGAATGAGACTTCCCGATGCCAAATACCCATTTTCTCTTCCTTTCCTTTTTCCTTCCTAAAGCCCTCCCAATTAGATGGGCCAGCATCACCTCTATGATTCAAGCAGGTGACCTGTTTGCTCATTTCTTTTTGCTAAAGTCTATGTACCGCAAGTAATTATTGAAAACGATTGTAAAGGTCCAATCTTGAAAATGCTGACAATAAACTAACCAACCCAATCTGTATACTTATAGGAATATAATATGCATTAATGAATTTTATTTATGCTACTTTAGACCCCTCAGTAGCTGACTCTTAATAAAATTAGTACCAACATAATATGTAATTGGAACTGTCCTAGCCGCCACCACTTCAAGTAAGGTACATGATTTTAAGCTAGAATAAGCTTCAAAGACAACACATGTATATTTTTTTACTATTGGAAATGAATTGGATTTGGATTCTTACTCATAACAGCACAATGCCATATTAATATACAGTGGTGAGTATTTGTTGTTAAAAGAACATTTGCTATAGAGCCCCAAACAATCTTAAGTGTTTCTTAGCTGGCATCTCACTTTCTCAGACACACACGCACTATTCAAATAGATTTGTCAAAGTAGTAACCCGGTAGCTTCTATTGCAAGACTATATGAAATATTGTAAGGCTAGGTACACTGTACACAGAGGTATAGGTATACAGAAAAGATGTAGGAAAACAAATTATTTATATCCTAATTTGCCACCCAAAATTGTATTAAAACCCTTAAAATGTTGCAGATGTGCTATCTATTATAGATATATGTATCTATGATAACAAGATGGATCCCAATACAACGGCCATGACGCTAGCATCACAAAAGGTTTGGGCATAAAATCAATACTGCATTGAAACATAAGTATACTTATTTACATATACACAACCAGACGAAACTGGGAAAATTCGTTTAAATTAATGCAAATTCTTGCCGAAAGTTTATTCTAATGTTAATATAGTCTTTATTTATCTGTTTCTAATACACAATTTACTATGTTTCAATACAAATCGATTAAAATCATAAATACACATACGCACCTTTGCCGCGTCCTTCTCGGTTCCATTTTTCTTGTTCTCCGTCGGACATTGTCCTGACATGTGTTTAGCAAACTGGTATACTAAACACGAAGGCCGCACCGAAACACGAAGCAGTTATTTGCTGGATATTAGCTCACAAACGTAGAAAAACGCGAAACCAAGATTCGCGACGGTGCTACCACGGAGGAAGCTGGGACAATACTTTGACAAATGACACTTGACAGTTGCTGTTGTTTGACGGACAGGCAAAGGTTCAAGCTATACAGCCTAGTCTGGCAACAGCAAGATGTAGAATACCATATTTTTTTTTTCACAAAATGAATAGAGAATGAATAATGTTAGTTTTAAGCGTAGTTCTACACAAAGATCTTTATATACTCTAACAAGGCGCTTTCACAAACGTATTTTTATCGGAGGTTTCATATTTTAAATACAGTCGTAAACAAGAAGCTTATACCCAAAACTTCTCGAGTAGATCCAATGGTTAAAGAAGAAAGAAAAGATAAAAAATAGAAATAACCGAAGTTTTATGAGATCATATAAAAGTGTTAAAAAGAAATAATAAATATCAAATGAGTTGGAAACTTGGAATCACCTTGGCACGGCTTGAAATGTTGAATTGAAGTTCGTCATTTCAAAATAAACATATGGAACACAAGTTTTAAATAATTTTGATCACGCCTGCTTATTTCAAGAAGTGCGTGATAAAACATAATAGTTTTATTGAATTAAAATAAAATGAAAAAAATATTTCTTATTTGGGACGACATATATCGTTCTGTATTATTTTTAAAATGATATAAATGCTTTTAATAATTATTTAAGTAATAAAAAACTTTCGGTGTTCGATTATTTTACTAATGTTGGAGTGGGGTTTTACTCGAGGTAGGTTTTTCATTTGGAGAGGCCGTCTGAGTTGGTACCACAGCAATGTCTATTTCTCCCGTCAAACAGAAATGTAATTGCTCTGTTGCGTTTCGATTTTAAGGATATTGTAGCCAGTCTAACTACTGGACATATTGAGACTTAACACCTTATATCTCAGGGTAGTGAGAGCAGAAAACCAAGCATTGCTTTGTAATTCAAGGTGCTGTTTGGTTTTGCTCCATCAGGCGAATGGCATGTTCGTCTTGCCATTCACAGCAATAAAAAGAAAAAAGATTTGAGAAACGAACGGCTTGCTCGTCTCGTCATTCCTTGCAATAAAAAAAAAACATGCAATGTTTGTAACAAAAATGAAAACCATCTTCACAAAACACTATAGGTAAAGAAAAAAATAAAAAATAATAAAGTGAAAAAATATTTCTATTGTATTGTAGGTACTTGCACATGCTAATGAATGAATTTGCCAAAAAAATAAATTTTCAAATCGGTTCATACATAAAAAAAGATTCCGAACAATTAAGAACTTCCTTCTTTTGAAGTTGGTTAAAGAACGGTATCCTCCTACCATTCCTTCTATTTTGATCTTCGTCACGCCTACGCAGTAACAATGATGTTACTTTCTGCTTAATGCTTTCGCTTCACTGGGTTCCCATTCCTCTAGATCCCCGAGTATACCTACGGGAATCCTGTACCAACATGAAACGCAGGGATTTAGTTCCCGATGTCCGCTCTGGTACCTGTATTAGGTCAATGTCAAGAAAGGAATAGAAATTAAAGTATTTCATGAATATTTATAATATAGAGAGAGTGCTGTCATACATTTGCGTCTTGAAAAACGTACATATTTTCTTTGTTGGTAGCGCTCCTTTATTAGTGAAAATTGAATTAATTATTAGCAATAAATTCCATTAAGTTCCTTTGATAACCAAAATTATATTTCGCTATTATCGTTTTAAAACGAGTTTAAGAGGAATTAAATAGCCCAAAACTATTTATATTTACTTTTTTCTCCAATTAATTCATGTTTCAAATATCAGCCAATAGGAGGGCAGAAAAAGGTGGCCCGGCCCCACCATTAATATCTACGTTTTTGAAGTACCAGCACTCCCTTTATATTTTAGATACTTTAAGGAATAGAAATAGGGAATGGTTAGTTTCCCCGACTTCGGGAAATAGTGTGGTGGCCACACAGGTGGCCAGAAATAGAAGGAAGGGAAACCAGAATTTCAGAAAGAGAAAAAAACATTGAATGTTGAAAATGCTAGCTTATGGTACTTATTCTGTTTGTCATTTTGATATAATGAAGAAAAGTTGCCAATGCAAAATATATTATTTTTTACCGGACGCAAGCCAGCTAGGAAAAACTTTAAAATTATCACTTGATTCGTCCGTCATCTAGTTAAATGACGTTCGCTAGTGGTGGCTAAAAAAATAATTGTTCATTAATTATTATTTTATATTGTGTCAAAAAATGGATCGTTTACGTGTGGTAGTGAGGTTCAAATCGCTCTCAAGTTTATTTTTGGTTCTGCTTTTAGTGAGCCAATGCAGTGAAGGTAAGTACCGTTTTCTTAGCATAATCTTGACGAATTCATAAGCATTTGTCCAAAGATGTGCAAGCGGATGACGTACTGTAAACTGGAGTCGATCCGGACAGTTTCTCGAAGGCTAGAACGGTGGAGCGGGTGTCTGGTGCACCGAGAACAAAAGATTTTTCTAGGTCATACCTTTAATTTCGTGACGTAAAATGAATAACGTCTTGGTTGTTTGTTAGCGAGCGTGTTTTTTACTGTTAGTTCGTATGTACGTAATAGCCCGTGACTAATACAGAAATGTTATGTAGTCAATATCGTATTTTTTGCATTATTTTGGGGTTTATGCTTCGCCCAATTTGTACAACTTTTAGTATTTACATTATACTTCGGTTTGTTTGAGCTTCAATCACGGCTGAGCGCTCGTGCGTACATCGTCGACACTCAACACTTTCACTGGCGGATAAGTGCAGCCTTTGCTTGCATTTAAAAATAAAATAACGTAAAAATATTCGTCGTAATGTACCACACAATTTTAGGGAACAAATATTAGTTACGAGGTTTTTTAATCATTTTGGAATTCCGGTACTTAATAGTATATGGGGTATTATTTGAACAATATTTATAGGTGTTAATACAATTATAATTAAATAAAAATAAATAAAAGTTGTTAAATATACTTACCTATATTTTAATTAATTATTCTATTAATCAGAGGATGTGATATTGATACTTATTGCCTTTTAAAAGTGCACCTAAATTTAATGTAAATTGCACAAATCGGATTGGATAACCCATAAAAATATATTAATTTTATTACATACATACATACATACATACAATCCGGGATTCGAACCCGAGACCTCAGCTTTGTAACCGTACTGTAGTACAACTATGCCACCAAGGCAGTCAGTTAATTTTATTAATATAGCTTTATAGGTACTGGTCCACTAACTAAAGGTACCAGTTATGTAAATTATATTTATGTGCATAATGTATTTTCTCAAATAGAGATTCTATGCCCAAATAAATCAACACACTTGATACAGAATCTGTTTGGTACCATATTCAATAGCCCACAAGAAATTTGTAATCCCCAAATGTTGCAGATGTTTATAAGTAACCACTTGTTTATTTATACAAAATGAAAACCAAACTTACAACACAATACATTTGCAATAGGTATCCATCCATCCATCCATCAGCCAAAGGAAGTCCACTGCTGAACATAGGCCACCCCCAATGATTTCCACAGAGACCTGTTGGAGGCAGCGATGTCCCGCGACCTTTACCAGGTCGTCTGACCACCTTGTGGGTGGACGTCCTACGCTGCGCTTTCCGCTACGTGGCCTCCATTCGAGCACTTTCCGACCCCATCAATCATCAGTTCTCCGCGCTATGTGCCCTGCCCATTGCTACTTCAACTTGCTAATCCGGTGGGCTATGTCGGTTATTTTAGTTCTACGGATCTCCTCATTTCTGATTCGATCTCGTAGGGAAACCCCGAGCATAGCCCTCTCCATAGCTCGTTGAGTGACTGAGCTTCCTAATAAGGCTCATAGTGAGAGGCCACGTCTCGGTGCCGTAAGTCATCACTGGCAACACAACTATCGAAGACTTTCGATTTAAGGCACTGAGGTATTTTGGACGAGCAGACGTCGCGTAGTTTCCCGAACGCTGCCCAACCGAGTTGGATTCGACGATTGACCTCTCTCTCGAAGTTGGACCTGCCTAATCGGACCACTTGTCCTAAATAGACATATTCGTCAACAACTTCGAGAGTCGAGCCCCTAACACCAATGGGGGTGAGCAAAACATGGACATTCGACATGATCTTCGTTTTGTCCATGTTCATTTTAAGACCCACCTGTTGGGAGACTCGATTGAGGTCTTCGAGCATAGTGCTAAGGTCTTCCAGCGATTCTGCCAAGACTACAATATCGTCGGCAAACCGAAGGTGAGTGATATACTCGCCGTTGATGTTGATGCCGAATCCTTTCCACTGCAAGAGCTTGAAGGCATTTTCCAGCGCGGCAGTGAACAGTTTCGGAGATATGACATCTTCCTGTCTCACGCCTCTCTGTAGTGGAATAGCCTTCGTACTCTGATCTTGTACTCGGACCGACATGGTGGCGTTGTTGTATATACATTTCAACACTTCGATGTACCGATAGTCGATATAGCACCGGTGGAGAGACTATAGCACAGCCCAAGTATCGATCGAATCAAAGGCTTTCTCATAGACCACAATAGGTATGCCCTATCAGAATTATTCTTTTGGAAATTTGATCCTTTACCGTTGCCATTGCCATTTTGATTTCAAGAGATAGATTGGATTAAATGCCCTGTGGCTGCATTATAATATCTAATAACTTGTTTTGTTAATAAAATTGGCAAAACAGCAAAACTTTGGTCATTGTGACTGTCTCATTTCTTAAACCCTAAATTTACATTAACATATTTTGTAAGTCAAAATACTATCTAAACAGACTACATAATATTGCAAACAATCTTAGTTAAAAAACTGTCTCACTTATTATTTTAATATTAGGTTCATGTCAACACTTTATAAGATAAGACCCAGGTAACATATTTGAAATGTCTCTTCTCAGAGGTATAATAACTGAAAACCATTATTAATTAGACCCATAATAACTTGCAATATCAATATTTCTACAAGCTTAGATTCTTATAATTATTTGTAAAAAATCATACAAATTATATATAATAAAATTAAGCATTAACTAATCAAATTTGTAAAATGATTTCTTGGAAAGATCAATTCACAGGTATTCACTTCAGAACATGAATTGATTCTCAATATTATATACCAAAAGATCTATGGATTTTGAAAAAAAAAAAACATTTAAATCCAGACAGACATCTATAATATACATAAAATTAACTTAGTATCATTTACAATTATTATAATTAAACACAACAAAAAAATCATCGTCCACTTACAAAATCAAGACAATTATAACATAATATACAAAAACAATTATGTACTTAAATTATACAATAGTCATTGTGATCTTATTCATATGTATGATGGTAACAGCAGTATTTAGAGCCTCATTACAGTATGGCCCAGAGGCCACACATTTCTTATTTATACTAAGCAATATATTTAAAAGCTTGAACAACATTTTAATTCACACATTAAGTATTGGAAATATTTTACTAAAGTCAGCTGTCAAAAAACCTATATGCTCTTTTGTTTGAAAAATGATTTTGGCTTCTGAGACTTGCTGAATGCTGTTATATAAGACAATATAATATAATACAAGGTTTTTTATTATCTTTGTTATACAAAACAAAGTGTGTGTTGCCTGTTGGTAAACGGACTATACGCGGCTGCCCACACGTTCACGGCGGTCGCGGGTTCGAATCCCAGGGCACACCTCTAAGTTTTCGGAGTCATGTGTGTATTGATAGTCAATTACCACGCACTAAAACGGTGAAGGAAAACATCGTGAGGAAACCTGTATACCATAACGATTTATAAGAATTTCTATGGTATGTAAGTCTGCCAACCCGCACTGGGCCAGTGTGGTGGATTATATGGGCTAACCACTCTCAATCGTATTCTTGATTGTAGAGTAGGCCCGTGCCCTGCAGTGGGACGTATATGGGCTGATACAGATACAGATACAGATACAAACTTTCTTAATGATCATATTAATGTGTGAGTTAGTTTATGCCTATACCAGAGCTTTGAAGCCCTTTACACTAGAATTTTTGAGGGCCTTCATTTAATGTCTTTCCATAACTCTTGAATAGACAAATGAATAGCACTTTGGAATTTATGATTGTATAGTAATGAAGCATTTTTACTAATATAATTTTGTTGATAACATAACAACCCATAGAATCAAGCAGTTTCTGAATGCTTCATGGCCATAAAATGATGATCATCATGATTAAACTGAACCACTAGGAATGCTGATTTTAAATTCAACCTAATCTATCAACAAAATATCCACTAGAAAACGCATGGGTAGGTGAGAGGCTGCTTCAGTAGGTATCACTGCTATGTCTGTTTCTTACGCCAAACAGCAGTGTTAATGCACTGTTATGTTCTGGTTTGAAGGACACAGCCAGAGTAGCTATATCTTATGTATGTAGTATCTTATGTCTCTAGATGGCGGGTGCTGTGCAATGCCAAGCATTGCTTTGTAATTAATAGTGTAGTTTGGTTTTGCCACTGTTCATGAGCGGTCTTATTGCTTACCATCATGGCATACTAGTCTTGCCATTCAATGTAATAGAAAGAAATGAAAATTGACCAGCATACTACAATTTATATATTTTTAATACTGGTAAAGTAATACTTGTATCGAAGTGTCGTAATTATGATGTGTATTACTAAATAAATATTTGCAAGATAGTATGCTGTGCTGGTAACCTTGTTAAATATTAAGGACAGTGTTATTATACAAAAAATTACTTAATACGCATTTTGTGTGATGTTTGCTCTTGATATTTGTGTATTCACTTAGTTAACAATTTTTCAATGGTGATTGCTATGTGCATAATAGTAAGTTTATTCAAAGTTTTAAAATATATTATAGTTATCAAATGTTTTGTCTTTAAATACCGTTTAAGCTCAGTTTGAGCAAAGACAACTAAATATTCAATAGAGAGATGTTTTCAAGAATATTAATGTCTTGACCGTAGCTAGTCAATATATTTATGACAATATAATGCATATCAGGCATAATATTCATTTATTTAAGAAAAAAAGCGAGATACATTCTTTCAATACTAGAACTAAAAATAAATTGTGTACGCAATTCCATCGTTTGCAAAAAGTACATTCTTCTTTTGTGGGGTTGGGTATTCGCTTCTTTAATAAGATACCTCTGCACTTGCAAGAATTACCATTAGAAAAATTCAAACATGAAATCAAAATACAGTTAATACAAAAAGCTTATTACAATGTCACCGAATACATTAATGATAAACATGCCTGGTCGCCATGTCAGAAATACGCTGGTACCCTATAATATTGTTTTCCGACTATTGTAACTTAATAATAATTTTAATGATTAATATATTTATAATGTATGTAATGAATTTAAAAATGATGACGTGTAAAAGTGCCCCTAGTGGCCTATTTACAAAAACTAAATAAATAAATAACAATAGAATACAATAAATAATAACGACACTCAACAGTCACATATATAATAAGGCCGTAAGTGACTATTAGCGCAAAGGAGATGGGCCAGAAATGTATGGGCCTTGGGCCGTTTGTAGTACATTACACCAAATTTACTTAGTGAAATTGGCATTCGATTTCTGTATGAAATACTATTACACGTTACATATTAGCTTTATACAAAAATAAATACCAAGCCAAGAACAGCAACACTACAAGGGGACAATATGGCGTCTGAAACGGCATGTTTGACAACCGATGTCAAAACTTGACATTTATGAAATATGAAGTCGTAATTCGTTTTCCTATAAATCAAATATTATTTTTAGTCGTCTGTGCTATAAATTACTGTACTCTATATAACTCGTAAATGTTTTTACGTCAACGGAATTAGTATCATACTTTATTGATCATCTTATATAATATAACATAATGTCTATACAATAAATTGCAACAAGTCTGTCAGAATCTCGTCATGTTTATAGTTATTTAATATTAAGAAAGTGTACCTATATCTGGCCGTAAGTGCGGTGCATAATACCTGCTAAACAACCTATTTCAATAATCCACAATAAAAATCTGCTAGGCATGAGATACAGCACGGCACAGACTGATCACTTGTCCCGACTGCTAGCATCTATATCAACCCATATACGTCCCACTGCAGGGCACGGGCCTACTCTACAATCAAGAATACGATTGAGAGTGATTAGGCCATATAGTCCACCACGCTGGCCTAGTGCGGGTTGGCGGACTTACATACCATAGAAATTCTTATGAATCGCTATGGTAAGCAGGTTTCCTCACGATGTTTTCCTTCACCGTTTTAGTGCGTGGTGATTGACTATCAATACACACATGACTCCGAAAAGTCAGAGGTGTGCCCTATGTGCATATGAATAAATAATCATTTTATTATTAGGCATATGCACTTAATAAGCTCTTAGTTATTATAGTCCATACAAATGAATACGCTATAAAAATGGAATAGAATCTGATAGCAGCCATGTTTATTTCTATACCTTAATGTCTAGTAAAAGAACATACTAGCAATCATTTCTGTGCAAGCTAACATTTCAAACATTATATTTAGTCTACCCCTAGAAGTCTAATATACTTTGGTATATTAGACTTCTGTATACTTAACAATAATATTACACTAAGGTTTAAGATATTATTTTTCAAATAATGTATTTGACATTAATTCTAACTGGTTATTTCTGAGCACACATAAGGAAAAAGTACGATTAATTGATGAAAGAAAACTAAAATCAAACAAAACTTAAGGACAATAAAGTACAACCAGATCTTGCTTTATATTTTTTATTTATATTCACATAAAAATAATCTCCAGTCAAAACATCTAGGAACAATGCCGGTGCTCCTATATTGTACTATTGGTAGCCCAACCTAAAGGCTTAATACCACAGTATGATCATGGTATGAGTACAGCAACCCACTGTCCAATATCCAGCTATGTTCCTTTCAACATGAAGCACTTGTGGGTGTTAAGTATGTCCAAAAGAATCGAGATTGATACAATCTTCTTACGGCGGAGATGGAATAAAATCTTGCTCATTGTCTACAGCTTGATTTATTTGCAGCCAGCAGTTTGTACAGATAATTGCTTGTCCTGATAACTAAAACAAAATAAAAAAGATTTAATATTGAAGATATCGAAGAATTATGATGAATAAATAACTCTTTGCAGTCACATGTGTATGATCCCAGGTCTTCTTCTTTAAACAATAGCGGACTATTGTTTAAAGAAGCATCTTAGCAGGCCGGCCGGATAATTGTATGAAATGTCTTGGGACAGTCATCTGATTTATTTTATTTTATTTTATTTTATTTATTAAATGACACACCAACAGTTAATAAACTAAACATGCATTTTAAAACATTGTACAATTTATGGACTAGTCTACTCACTAATTACAGGTATGAAACAGCATTTGTATTACAATTGAATTAAATACAATAACAAAAAATCAGAGAATAACAAACAAATTTCAGAACTACACATAAAATAACTGCACAATATAGAATATAATGAAAAAAATAATAATTATACAATTATAAAAATTAAAGTCATGAATTAGATGATGATGCCATTAGATATTCCGCCTGGATGGCATTTGTGCTTACCATCAGACATAGTGTTCATGGGCGTAGCCAGCCATGGGCTCAGGGTGGGGCAGAAGTCTAAAATAATATTTAAGTAGCAAACTATACCCGTTGTTTCCCCGGTTATTTTTTTCATACAAAATGCACCATGTATCGACAAGGTATATCCAGTGTGCTAAAACGAAGCCGAGTAGCGGATTAAGTAACTTCAGACACAATGCTACTAAAAATTTTGCGAAATTAAATTATAGTTTAAAAAGAAACCAAAAATATACGCTTTTTATACGATACAACTAAAAATAGACCAGGGTAGAAGCCTTTAAAAATAATAAAAAGTGAAAAAAAATTATAGTAGGATGAAACCCATTAGAAAAGGAGGGGGATAGTATAAAAATGAAAGGAAAAATAATTTACGGGCGATCTGAGGTCGGGAAGGGGATGGGGGTGGGTTTTTAAGGGTAAAAAACGGTTTTTCTCGATTTCAATATATATATTCAATATATTCATAATATATTTTTTATACATTTTGATATTTATTTCTTTAATATATTTTTTTTCATGGGTATATACTCACCATAACATAGTGAAGGCATTATTACTTCGATTTTGTGTTTCAGATTATCAGTATGGATGAATCTGTTTGTATCATCTGCAATAAGGCAGATGATAAGCAAGTGTATGAAATAAAATAGCAGCTTTGCTTTGCATTTTCTGAGAAGATTTACTATAGTAACATACATATATTTTTTCATCATCGGAAAGTAGAGATTTCAACGAACAGAAAACATACCAATTTTTTGAAAAAATCTGATATTTTGACAGGTGAATTTTCGATTGAAAATTAGGGTGCTTTTTCGATAATAATTCAAAATAAAGCGAAAAAATAAATATTTTTAATCAAATAAATTACAACGTATTTGGGACATAAAAAGGTAAGTTTTCACCAAATTTCGTTAAAAATATATTTTTTTTGTAAAAGATAAAAATAAAAAACCAAAAACTTGGTTTTTTGAATTTTTCACATAAACTTTGAGGTTTTGTGAAAAAAGTGTAAATACAAAAGTTTTAGATCTTTTTATTACCTACAACTTTGCCATTTGACTTTTTTCGATAGGACTTTTAGTTTTGCCGGAAATCGAGAAAAACCGTTTTTACCCTTAAAAACCCACCCCCATCCCCTTCCCGGCCTCAGATCGCCCGTAAATTATTTTTCCTTTCATTTTTATACTATCCCCCTCCTTTTCTAATGGGTTTCATCCTACTATTATTTTTATTGGTTTTAAAAATTATCGACTCTGGTCTAAAAGCAAAAAAATGATAATGAGTTTAATATTAGAAAATGGAGTAAAATACATTCATTTTATTGTTACAAAGCGTGGGGTGCTTACACCCTTTACTACTCATATCAATCGAAAGTGTGTCGAGCAGGGTAGCTTACCTTATACTTAGAATATCAAAAATATATTCGTTGTAGGTCATACAGGTATACGCGCCGACCTCGACATGTCCAGATGAAGAAATAGAAGATATGTAATTGGAGCCCTACATACTTTCAAACCCTTCTTCAATGTTGTTATAGGGTATTTAAACGCAGAGTTGAAAGTGGGACAATTTGGACATGGGCAACAGAACCCCAGGGGTAAGAGGCCGGCCGTCTTTCTGGAGAAATAGAGGCTCTTTACGATGAACTCTTTTTTCCAGAAGCCGCCTCACACGAAATTGACCTGGCTGAGTTCTGACGGTTCTACGAGAAACGATATAGATTTCATCTTGATGACGAATAGACGGATGTTCAGTCACAGTTCAGATGTATCTGTGATTAACAGGGTGAAAACTGGCAGTGATCACCGAATGGATAGGGGCACATTGAATATTAATGTCCAATTAGAAATGAAGTCTGATGAAGGATGAAGTCTTCGCTCCGACCTACTCGCGCCCATATCCAAAACTCCGACATCTTTCAACTTGAACTAACAAATCACTTTGATTGTCAAAAGTGAAGTGATTTGGTAAAAGCTGTCCATACGGTGGGATTTAAGTATTTTAGACCTCGCCGTAGAGAAAAACTCTCGACCCACACTCTTGACCTCATGGCCGAACGTCGGCCTATGGCGCTGCAGTCTTCCGATGACGCCGAAGCATATCGGCTGCTCAATAGACCGATCTGAAAGTCCTTGCTCACAATACTGTGAGCATTAAAGAAACAATGGAGCGGAGCGGAGGCTTCAAAGTGTTTGCAAGAGACTTGTCATTTGGGCAAAGCCAATTTTCTAGGCTGAAGACGGACGGAGGCCGCGTAGTGTCGACGAAGGCAGAGGTATTAAGGGTGATCGAGAGGTTCTACGGACAGTTTTACACCTCGGTTGCCGAATCTACTGTTAGCTCGGACGAAGTTGATCCGACACATTTTTTTTTTTTATTGCAGTGAATGGCTAGACGAGCATGCCGTTTGCCTGATGGTAAGCGTTGCGACCGCTCATGAACAGAAGCAAAACCAAACAACACCTTGATTTACAAAGCAATGCTTGTCATTCCACTGCGCTCGCCATCCTGAGACATAAGATGTTAAGTCTCAATATGTCCAGTAGTTACTCTGGCTACAATGTCCTTCAATCCGAAACACAACAGTGCATTTAAACTGCTGTTTGACGGGAGAAATAGACATTGCGGTGGTACCCACCCAGGCAGCCTCTCACATATGAGAGACCTACCACCAGTAAACTTTAGTGATGATATCCCGGACGTCAGACTATATGAGATTGAGACGGCCCTGAAGCAACATAAGAACAACAAGGCGCCGGGACTGGACGGAATCATTTCAGAGCTTCTGAAAACGGGCGGTACGTCCTTCAGAATGTCCTTCAGAGGCTCTTCAATTCCGTTTTCCTCGAGAGCTCAACGCCAGAGGCATGGAGTAGGAGCATTGTGGTATTGTTCTTCAAAAAAGGTGATAATACTTTACTGAAGAACTACAGGCCCATCTCGCTTCTGAGCCATGTCTCTAAGTTAATTCGAGGGCATCACAAATCGTCTCGAACGCAAGTTTCATGACTTCTAGCCTCCCGAACAAGCCGGTTTCCGAAAAAACTTTTGTACCATAGACCACATCCATACGCTTCGGCAGGTTATAAAAAAAACCGAAGAATATAACTTGCCGCTTTGTTTAGCGTTTGTGGACTATGAGAAAGCCTTTGATTCGATCGAGACCTGGGCTGTGCTACAGTCTCTTCAGCGGTACCACATCGACTATCGGTACATAGAAGTGTTGAAGTGTATATACAACAACAGCGAAATTTCCTAACAGGAGCAAATGTTTGCTTAAAAGGAGACTTCTTACCCTGGACTGTAAAATCACATAGAATTGAAATAAATAAATTAACTTATTATAAATTAGAAACGACGCCACCATGTCAGTCCGAGTACAAGATCAGAGCACGAAGGATATTCCGAGACGTAATATCTCTGAAACTGTTCACTGCCACGCTAGAAAATGCCTTCAAGCTCTTGCAGTGGAAAGGATTCGGCATCAACATCAACGGCGAGTATATCACTCACCTTCGATTTGCCAACGATATTGTAGTCTTGGCAGAATCGCTGGAATACCTTAGCACTAAGCTCGAAGACCTCAATCGAGTCTCCCAACAGGTGTGTCTTAAAATGTACTTGGACAAAACGAAGACAATGTTGAATGCCCATGTTGTGACAACCCCACCCACCCGGGCTCGAATCTTGAAGTTGTAGACGAATATGTCTATTTAGGACAAGTGGTCCGGTTAAGCAGGTCCAAGTTCGAGAGAGAGGTCAATCGTCGAATCCAACTCGGTTGAGCAGCGTTCGGAAAACTACGCAACGTCTTCTCGTCCAAAATACCTCAGTACCTTAAATCGAAAGTATCCGATAGTTGTGATACGGCACCGAGACGTCCTCTCACTATAGTCCTTATTAGGAAGCTCAAAGTCACTCAACGAGCTATGGAGGCTATGCTCGGGGTTTCCCTATAAGATCGTATTAGAAATGAGGAGATCCGTAGAAGAACTAAAGTAACCGACATACCCCAGCGGAGTAGTAAGAAGAAGTGGCAATGGACGAAGCACATAGAGCGAAGAACTGATGGTCGCAGGCTCGAAAAAGTTCTCGAATGGAGGCCACGTAGCGGAAAACGCAGCGTAGGACGTTCACCCACAAGGTCAGACAACCTGGTTAAAGGTCGTGGGACGTCTATGTTCAGCAGTGGACTTCCTTTAGCTGATGGATGATGGATGTGTTTATAGTCACTAAAACTAGCGCCCGGCTTCGATTTCGGTCGCTACCTTGATATACGCTGTTATTTATAATTCGAATGGACCAAAACATTTTCTCATTGCTCACCTTCCTACACCTAAAATTCCTAAAAAAATGTCCTTAACTTCAGCCGTTTGAGGTGTGGGAGCCAATTTGTTAAACAGTTAATTTAAAGGTTTACCCATAGATAGTACTTAATTATTTTTTTTGGTTTGGTTATATACCTTAGAGACCAGAGCCAGGGTGGGGCAAGTGCCCCACCCTGCCCCACCGTGGCTACGCCCCTGATAGTGTTGTTATTATGGAAATAATAATAATATAATATATTATACATAACACAAGATCATCTGAGTGTCCAGAGGGAAATAAAAGAAAATGTAATTCATTTAACAATTTAAACAACAATATATAAAATATCACTTCTTACATATTTATGTACTAGTAGACTTGTCCTGTGGACACAATGCAATTCAGCTCTAACATGAATACTTTTGTAATACTCCATACTTTGTATTGACCTTGATTAATTGGCATAAAACATACATTTCCCAAGTTAATGAAGAAAATAGAATACTTACTTCTTATTCTGCCATTTCAGCAATAAAACGTTTTGAAATACTCTACACGAGAGTGAATTGGCAGCCCATGTAGTTACTAAGATTCTGTTGAATGATAGAATCCATTTCAATTTTTGATTGCAGAAGTGCAATTCAACCATTTCACAACAATTGCAGAAGTGTAATTGAAGCAAAGCGCCACTTTTGATGTGCTGAAAAGCAGAATTGTGGGTTAGAAGAGAAATATGAACATAGAAAAACATAACAGTATTACTTACATGTGGCATTCTAAACAATATATAATATGTTTACTCACCAAAATACGAACTAGTTATTGCGTTTAAAACGTCAAGATATATTATCTGCGAGAATCAGAATCCATAAAACAAAGCCAGGTATACAGAGAAGCAAATACACATTTGCGAAACGTATGCGAATAATAAAAAATAATACGAATTACGGCCACAGACGTAGACAGATAACACAGAGTTTTGCAATTGCTGTCAAGTTAAACATTTTCGTTCTTAAACTAAAATCATGTAATATAAATAAAATAATAAAAGTGACTTCTTCAACAACATATATCGTCTTTTAAAAAGCGAAGAATATAGAAAAAGAAATATAGACAATAATTATAATTTGTAGGGGGGTTTTAAAAATAAGACATATTCAAGTTAAAGATAATGGGTTCGCGTATTTTTGAACGAAATGACAATTAGGCATCATGGAGGACAGACTAAAGAAGAAAATATTGCTTCTGTATTAAAACAATCGCATTTTTGTATAAAGCCCCCTATTGTCCAAGAAATCTAAATGTATTTTATTTGAATTCCACATTTTTCTCTAGAATTTGTATTAGACGTACACAAAACGGCCCAAGATAGCACATCTCCTTTTATACATTTTGCAACCAACACACATCTAGTATGTTATTTTGATACTTAGTTGTATTATGTCCAAACTGCACTGGTGGACAGTTCATTATTTTACAGACAATTTGCTAATCTGTATCTTACTTGCTATTTTTCGAACAGAGGTAAGCCTGGTGGATATTTAGAATATATAATTTAGGCCTCATTCTTTTTCTTTTTTATTTTTTTTTGTCTACTATTTTTATATTCTGTATTTTTGTAAATGAGCGTTATGTTGAATTGACCTTAAATAAGTAATTGTTTTGTTTCTGTACTTTCTTATTTGTTTCCAAATTTTAGTATTTTGTAGTAATTAGGTATAGTGATGATTTGTTATATTTTATTAATGTTGTATATGTCTTTAAGAGCGTTTATACCCTGCACGCGCTTTTTGGCGTAAAAACAGGACTTTTCAAATGAGTTAATAGCCACCAGTAAACAATTTAAAGGAAAAATAATTATTACTAATTTTAGAAAAGGTTGTCATCTAGGGATTTTGGTGGAAAACATTATAGATTGATGGATAATTTGTGAGTACTATACGGATTACTGAACACAAGTTTCGTTATTTAGGCTTTAAATAGCAATTTAGAAGCTTAAGATATTCGAAACCACTAAATATAAGATGAAAATAAAAATATTATCAGACTAATAAGACCCTTATGGAGGGATTTTGCTGAGAAAAATAATCTTTTTGTGTTTAGTTCCTGAAAAATAAAAATTTTAACAATGCAAAATTATTCAGAAACTCTCGTCAAGAACATATTTTTTTTCACCAACTTATTGTACATAATTTTTTATAGCAATTGCATATTACAATAGAAGAACATCTTATCTATAAATTACCATTTTTATATTTCAACAAAATTAGTTTTCATGTTTTCTACAAATATTTTAAAAACCGCTATAAAACACGCTGTCCGACGTGGATCAAATCAGACCGCCGCAAGGCCTTCTAGAGGGAGGACGTATCGCTCGTCGCTCCGGCCTGGCTGCAGTCGATTATGCCGCGCGTAGTAAAAATAGCCACGCGCGGAATGCGATTACCACATCTTAGTACTTTGGTAGTAAAATATTTAATTATTTTTATTACCTACACTGATTTTGTAGTGAGTATAAATTATGTTTCAGGTAATATAATGGGATGTAATTCCGAGGCTAAATTATGTTATGTATTGTAATATAAAATTAAATATATTTCGTAATTGTAAGGGGTTGTTAGGCTCCTAACACTATTTATGTGTTCGAACACGAAATGATTAATAAAACGTCCGTAGTGTCTACTGATTGAACACTGATTTGAATGCAACTTAACAATGTAATAATAACGAAAATATGATTAGTATCCAAAATTTGTATTATTCTTTGCTTGCACAGTAATATTTGTCTACTTATAATTCAAATAAAATATTTTTATGATATTATATTACAGTTACATTTCAATTGAATATTTGAAGCGCACGGATCAAAGTTGTTTGAGCCGATTGTATAGCGAGCCGACGCGGCAGCTCTACGCACACAGCTTTGGTCGCTTATGTGTGCGTGAAATTAACGAAGAAATACCTATAGTTGACTTTGCGCGCAAGGTGTATACGCTCTTAATTGGTATTCATATCAGTGATTTTATATGCTTTGCCTTATATATCTGTAATGCTATTGATGTGTTTGCTATTGACGTACCTATTTTAAATAAAATAAAAAATGTGACACACAGCAGCTTCGGAAAGATATATTTTCTCTCATACTGCCACAGTCAAAGACATTTGATTTCAATCAAATCATTACTTAATATAGATTTTGCAACGAGAATTTACACTAAGGAACAATTTAATTGATTTTAAAAATATCTGACTTAGTTAGACAATTAATAGAAGATTAAACTATGGGGTGCGTGGTGGCCTGTAGGTGCGTGGTGGCCTGTTGGTAAACGGACTAGATGCGGCTGCCAACATATTCACGGTGGTCGCGGGTTCAAATCCCAGGGCACACCTCTGACTTTTCGGAGTCATGTGTGTATTAATAGTCAATCACCACGCTCTAAAACGGTGAAGGAAAACATCGTGAGGAAACCTGCATACTATAGCGATTTATAAGAATTTCTATGGTATGTAAGTCCGCCTTACAACGCGCTAACAGCGCTTGGGTATATTTGTGTATGAATAGAATTGATTATTATCAGTCCTATAAAGTGAGCGCATGTTGTTTCATATCTCCTGTTATGATTTTTTTTTTACACTTGCACAGCATAGTATCCTCATATATATATCAATATGCTCCTCAAGTAAGTGCAAATATCAAATGATTGCCAATTTGACAAACTTAACTACTTTGTTCATTCTATCTGGTTTTTATTTTACTGTTAAGAGAATTACTCTTTAAATTATTAATTCTAATGTTCCAAAAACATAATTAGTTTGTTCATCCTACTGGGTTTTTAATTTATAATAGATTTTCTCTTACATTTTTACAGTCTATATTGTCTGTTTTCCTCATTTCCACTGCTTTGTCAAATCTCTATTGCCAATATTTTCTGAAATGATCTAAATAAAATATGTATATTGTATGATTTTCTCTCATATACAGAAATTATTTTCATTTTTTGCTTAAAGTATATTAGCAAAATATCATAATATGTTAATGTTAGAATATCTCTTAAAATACTTATATCTTGTCTATATGTATCAGCCCATATACAACGTTGATGCGACCGATGGGCATTAAATTACACTATGTATACTATACGTCCTTGTTATTAATTCGGCACGGCACAAAAAATAATAATACCAAAAATGAGATTTTGTTTGTTTCAAACAAACTAAATAGCTTCCAAAAAGGAGTAAAACGCAACCATCCTGTGTAAATAAATTTCACTGACCTGTAGATAACAAATTGGCAACGTCGCGTGTTATTGTCGCGCCGCGCCGCCGCCGCTGCGTGTGCGCGTGTAGTTGTACTTATTATTATGTGACTTGTGTAAGAGCGGCAACAACGCGCAGATTTTAGTACAATCTATCGTTTTAAGGTGAATGACCATGCATTAGACGTAATCAGCTGTTAGAAAAGCTACATCGTGTTCAAATGGGGCAAAAACTTAAAAATTCATTTATGACTAAACTACTGCTCCTATTTAAATGATTTTTAGCACAGAGCTTCAAAATAGTACCTACTATATGCAGTTTAAAGAAACGCCCATCGGTCGTATCAACGTTGTATATCCCACTGCAGGGGACGGGCCCCCTCTACAATGAGAGAGAGTACATTTGAGAGTGGTTAGGACATATAGTCCACCATTACATATGATTACATTGACGGTCCTATTTATACTACATTTCCAACATTGCCAGTGGATCCATAAGCCACGTCATACAAATTATTTTAGTTAAAAGCATTGACCGCGGAATTGTATGGTCGTATGTATTAATGGACGGTTTGCCGCATATAACCTATTAGTGCTCACAAGTATATTAATGGCCATAAATGATTTAAAAGCTGGCCCCCATATTAATGCAGTCCATAAGGTTTATATATAGTCGTGTTATTACATTGCCGCATTAATGAGAGTGATGTGGGTGCTAATTATAGACAATGTACGCAATGGAACCAGTCCACGTTTTTTGTAACAAAAAATCATGCCTTAAGTGAAAATTAAGAAGAATATTCGTACATGCTCTGTTAAAGTTCATTTACAAGCCGTCAGACTGAGACCCAGTTGCATCAATTTATAAACAGTATTTTTAACAATATCATAACTATATATTTGAGTTGGCAAATGTGGCGTCGACATTGTTAAAGTCAAACGTCCTTAATCTAACTGGCCAAGTAAAGGTTCAAGTTAGTGAATATAAGGAACAAAATTGTCTTAAATGTAAACTTAGTCATTTTATATCTTCGATATATTTTAAAATTTCGTTCTTTACCTACTACCTTTTGGCTTGTAGGAAATAATCTCTTCTTAAAGGTTCGTGCGTGGTGGCCTGTTAGTTACGGACCTGAAGCATCTGCCATCATATTCACGGTGATCGCGGGTTCAAATCCCAGGGTACACCTCGGATTTTTCGGTGTCATATGTGTATTGATAGTCAGCAACCACGCACTAAAACCGTGAAGGAAAACACCGTGAGGAAACCTGCACACCATAACAATTTATATGAATTTCTGTGGTATGTAAAAGTTCGCCAAGCTGAACTAGGCTAGCGTGGTGGACTATATGGCCTGACCATTGTCAATCTTATTCTTGATCTTAGAGTAGGCCCGTGCCCTGCAGTGGGACGTATATGGGCTGATACAAAACAATAAAAGTTCGAACTGTTATCATCAAAGTTTTAATTATGTTTTGGGCTGGCAACTTACCTTGTATTATAGAAGCATGGTATGAAATTTCTATTCAAAGCACATGTATCAGGTAAATATGCTCACCCCATTTAAGGTTCGTTGTATTCTTTACATCGTATTAAAAGAAATTGATTTACAAACTGGTATTCTGTCAAACATGGCACTAATAAAATAAACAAGATTACTATATCGCGATACATTATTTTCATTGTTTTAAAAATATTATTTTTATAGGTATAATAATAATGATGGATATGAATAACTAAAAATAGTTGATAAAACTGGACCTGTTTGTAAACTTGGTGTGACACCATGTTGCTCAACTCGTTCTCGCAGATGCTTCTATGGTAAACAACTTGAAACAACTATCAAATTGATATGCGTCATCGTGCGAACGTACGAATATGCTCGAATACATAATATTACCGTATAGCATCTTCTATCTATTCCATATCTTGTATCGGCCTTAAGCATAGACAGTTAAAAGCTACTTCAATTTTTTTTCGGTCGACTTTTAAATTCAGTCACGACCGAAGACGAGAAAACATGCTTTAACTAAAATAGGTTGAAACAATAGAAACGGCTGAAACAATTGAGCTTAAATTTGGCATGAAGATAGCTGACATCCTTGATAAACACGTAGCTACTTTTAATCCCGAAACATGAAGAGTTATCGTGGGATGTGCAAGAAATTCATATTTATTTGATACTGATTTTATTTGATGGGATGGGACAGGAGAAGACTTAATCTCTTATGTCATGTGTCGAATGAGACATCCGAGTGAAGCCGGGCCTGGTTACTTGTTCAATAAGTTAGTTGAAGGAAAATTAAAAACCGGTTTTTAGGATTACAACCGCGGTATCGCAGTTTAGATCTTTATTTTCCTCATGAAAGTGCAGTCCAACAAGTCTTCACCGATGAGATATCACATCGACACATTTATGTCATTCTGTTCGAAACTGGGTTTGCATGGGATGAATCGGGATCGCGACATAATAGCGTCGATATTCATAAAGCACCACGTTCTAAATGATGTTTCCTTATCAAAAAGCATTGTTTCTATTCATCGGTTCGAAAGCGGTTTTCATTGAGTCATAAAATGTAGTGATTTGCCTCACACCAAAAGACATTAACAGTAGGAGTTGAATGTGGCATAATATGTTATTTACACAGAGATTTATTCCTTTTCTACTATTGATGGATATTACCCTCGAGCTGAGAATTACCAGATAAAGTATTATTGCAACTGAAAAGGAAGTTAGACAATTCTTTAAATACCTCACATATGATAGACATGTCTGGCATTAGGATCAGGATTTTGTGTATTTATACAGGTGATTTGACATATGGTATATAGTTTAAACCTCACTTTCCTAACCACACCAAGTAACCAAGGTTATAACAAGTTATTTATTTATTTATTAATAATCACGTTTTTTTTGCAAGGCTTTTTATCAACCCAAAATCCGTTACGTCCAAATTACGTCGCGTTAGCCACCTAAATTCTAAATCTAACAAATAACCTCACACTAACAAAGAAAAAACATATTAATACCTATTTATAAATCAACTTAAACTTCACTACAATTAAACTATTATTATTACTGTAAATAATTAAAAAGTTTTAAAAAGAAGAATACCAATAAAGTAAAACCAGATGACGTGACGTATTTATTCGATACACGTTTATTTGCTGCGTCCTCGCACGCAAGTGCCTCGATAAATAAGGAAATAAACGGTACTCGTTTATCGTGTGAACTAACCAAATTATAAAGACACTTGTCTGTCTATTCGCTGCCACACATCATTAGTGAAAAATGTCATTTACTGCATTAAAATTGGATAGATACCTGCACAATGAAAATTATTATAATGTTCCAATTTTCAATTAAATTCAGGATAATTTATATGTATTATCATTTATTACATACTAAGGAAGAAACACAATTTAAAAATATAAAAAAAAATACAGACCACCTTTGGGTGGACATAACAAAATGAAAGGAGAGGGCAGTCTAGAATATAAAGGATACAAGTTCCAATAATTGTGTGATAAAATAATTATTTATAATTAATATGTATATATACATATGTACGTATATTCGACACTAATAGATATACCTACATATATAAATACTTCAATAGATTGGTAGATAAATATATATGTATATGTTTACATATTAAAGTAAATATTTACAGGACCGTTTTGAAATATGTTTTCTATTACATCTTTCCCGCCCTGCTAATGGTTACGCTACTCAATAACCTGCTGTTTCTGTACAAAACCTCCGAGTTCCCGGTCGGTGATAACACGAGGGAGTCAAGAATAAATCATCCATGTTGCATGACAAGGGCGCGTGGCTTCCCAAGCTGACCATTAGAAGTATCAACAGATGTCACCTTTGACGAGGCTGAATCAATGTTCCAATTGCGGCCTGTTATCGCTGTTTCCAATCATTTACATAGAATTGTTTTATCAATGTTCAATTGCATGCATTATAGGCGAGAACAACGAATAAACGCGGTAATAAGCGCCAATGAACGTCGAATAAATGCGTTGACCCGTGGTCCTTGTTACGTTAATTTATTAAACTGCACACTGATACGCGTGAATTGTAGGAGGCACATCGATTCTCCGCTCTATTTGTATTCGTCCCATATATTTTAAAAGGTAACGTGCCTACGATTCACGCATAATTTAGTGTTTAATAATTATCTAAATAATTTACTGGTAGGTCTCTCAAGTGTGAGAGGCCGTCCAGGTATCACCGCAATGTTTATTTCTCCCGTCAAACAGTAGAGTAAATACATTGTTGTGTTTTGTTATGAAGGACTATCCAGAGTAACTACTGGATTTATTGAGACTTGACATCTTATATCTCAGGATGGCGAGCGCAGTGGAATGCCGAGCATTGCTTTGTAATTCAAGGGGTTGTTTGGTTTTGCTACTGTTAATGAGCGATCGTATCGCTTACCATCAGGTGAACAGCATGCTCGTCTCGGCATTCATTGCATGTAAAAGTAAAATTTACATAATCAGGAAATTGACTTGTTTATGGAACTTTTGGAACGTAATGGAATAGAACAACGTAGTGGTGGACACGCTTAACCATATTTCCGGATGATAGTCTATTTCGTTGACATTGCATTGATCAGGGATATCGCAATCACTTTGTCCTATTCGAATTAAAATGACATGATGTAGTTTGTTAATTGTCGAAGGGATTTTAAAAGGATAATAAGCTGTCCTCAGTTTAAGTAGTGAAACTGCCAGTATTATGAGAATCTATATGTAAATAAAAAAATAACACCCAACAGTCGCATAAATAGTCCTGGCCCCACACTAAGATCGAATTTTGTGTCGTGGGTATTAGGAACTACGAGAGATTTTTGGGTCTCACAAACACCCAGATCCGTAAGAAATATTTGTGGGCCGCACAAACATACATATCTCTCGGTACGGGGATCAAACCTGCGGCCCCTCGTTTCAGAACCGCCGTCTTACCTGCGCGACCTAGGTTGTATATGCGACGCAATTAAAAAAACAGCTATAGTAATTACTTTAATATGATGCATAAGTTTGTTTCGTTTTGTGAAAATAGCACGGAATATGTTTTTATCAGACAGTGTTTCTTCTTATCATATAGTACTCACTTTTATGTTTATCTTGTAGACAGACGTATTAATTTTAGCTTTTGTACGCGTTTTGTAAACACAATGTTACACAAACGAGCAAGGCCACAATTGCGGTGAAAATAGGAGGTACAGTTGCGCAATACAAAATTGCAATGCATTGCGAAGAATCTTCAAGTGCAAGGCAATAGGAATAGCGTTGGACCAGCAATGAGACGCAATGCAGGAGGGGAATCACAGTTGGCTAAAACGAAAGGATACGAGTTCGGATCTCAGACCGTGTAAAGTGTCTGACAAAGGCCGACAAATGTTTGGTGCACTTAAACAAGGCAAAATAATAAAAAAATAAAATTCATAATTATTCTGCTGTTTAATGCTACTAAAATATCTATAGTATAGGCCCGAAATAAAGTTATCTCAAATTGCTTTGAGATAATCAGAATTATAGAAAAATAATAGCATGAACTACCACCAGAGCACTAGACTGGCTCCAAGAAAATAGTGACGTTTTGTGACGTCATAACAAGCTCCGTGGCACAGTTGGTTAGATGCCGGTTTGTGAAACGGGAGGCCCCGGGTTCGATCCCCGCACCGAGACAAATATTTGTCTCGGATTGGTGTTTGTGAGACCGAAAAGTCTCATAGTTCCTGACACATGACTCGATCTTAGTGTGGGGTCAAGACTATGTTTGTGACTGTTGGGTGTATTTATTATAAAAGACTCAACGGTCTCAACCGGCTTAACCGTGTCCCGCATGCGTTAATTGTCCACGCGAACAGCAATGTTTGGTAAGTAAATTGTTTCATCCTGGTGTTTCAATTAAAACCAATAATGTGTAAACGCGCAGCTCTATTTGACAATTGAGTCGGCCACCGACGCCCACCGCCGTCTGGGTGTAAGGGCGTGGACACAAACTTTGTCACAGATAAAACGACATTTTATTCAGCTTTGCTGTATAGGAAACACTGGTAGTAGTGGCGTTTAGGTGACTGAGAAGTACCTTTCTTTCTCTTTCTCTCTTCAGTCCCAGGAATTCTACTGCTGGACGTGGGCCTCTCACAAGAGGTACCTTTATTGACTGAGTAATATTTATCTTTTTCCTGCAATGATGTTTTAATAAAGATGACGCATATCCATACTGGGTGACGTTTAAAAACTGTACTGCTATGCATATACATACTCATTTGTTAATAGTTTATAACAATTTTAGTGAATGAAACAGATTATACAGAACGGGCGAGATGAAAAGAGATAGCATTGCGCTATCCAAACATAGAATCAAAGCGATAGAAACAGAAGGGTGACGATAAATAAAACTACCTATTTGGTTTTATAAGTATTTAATATATTAACTTTGTGGTTGCTACATGAGTCTACCTGTGGTACGCCATCCTGAAACAAATATATGTTTATTTGCTTACAACCTTGATAAAATAAAAAATTAAATTCGTTGCCGTTTTTTATATTAGTTTATGGTAAGCATGCACTGAAAAATCGATTTCTTATTCATATTTTTTTTATTGTAATAATGACAAGTCATACGACCGCTCGTGGACACAAGCGAAACCAAGACACCTTACCGTACCTACACATGGTAGTAACGTATGAGCGATCTGCCACTAGTAAACAATCGATACTTCAACCGATGGTGCAGAGTTTTTTTTAGGTGGATATATATATTTTCGTAATTGTATATTTTTATCTATAATTAAATGTGCCAAACCAATATTAATCAGTTTTAAAGGCATCCAGTCACGATCCCCTCTTTTGGTCCGAGCTGTGCTTAGTGCATATCCATTTACATGTCAAAAGCTTATCGCGTAGAAATCTGGAAACATTCTGGAATGATATATGTAAATATAATTATTCAAAATATATGGGGAAGCTAATGTAATTTGTAATGTTCGTGGTTGGATTAAGTTATTTATTATGAAAATAATTCATAACAAATAACTTAATCGTTTTAGATATGATTGAATTAGAAAAAAATATACAACTATCCAAATCCATTCAAACTTCCATCGTCAATTTTCTGTGTGATCGGTTTCGCTTCTGACTTGTTAATCTATGACGTACGCTTTTTGTCCCTATCGCACTTCACAATCTTTGTGTTAGGCGATCCTTCTTACACAATTGAAGGAGGTGTTTTCTAATTTAAAATAAAAATTAAATTTCGTGTGGTTTTTATATACTTACGTATGGTGTGTAGGTCCAATTTAGTTTCATATTTTTGCACCATTGTTTTAACCCTTTTAAAACATACAATTCGAGACTTTAGACAATATTTTCGAAATAAATTATGTTGACAGCACTGAGGTCTTCCCTCTGTCGCCGTTGCTATGCGACTAAATGAAATTATAGTACAGTCAACGAAGCATTTTTTCCTGCATAATTTGCCAGGAGTTTTTTGTTTTCATGAAGAGGTGGCATATGACCCCACTAAGTTAAAAACCCAAAATACTTACAAAAATGGCGTCCGCTAGAGCCGCCATTTTGGAAAACGCGTTTGAAGCCATATCTCCGGAACCGTCCACTTTAGGCCCATCATGCTAAGGACCTTTTTTGTAGATAATTAAATTTCTAATCTTTTTTGTTCAATATTTTTTTTGTACCATTTACCGTTCGCGATTTACAAGGTTATTAATATTCGTTTCTTGCCTTTTTGCCCATATCTCTGTTAATAATTGTTTAAACAAAAAACTGTTAATGACTAAACTTTTAAATCAATAAATTCTTAACAACTTTTCACCCATACTTTTTTCTCTAAAATCAATATTTTAGAAGTTATCGCGCGTTGAATGGTGTACTACCGAATCAAGGTCAATGGAAACGAAGGATGCATAGCGTAATTATGAAATCCAATGATTTCTCCATGATTATCACGTAATTAATTAAATACTGATGGCATAAGGGAACAAAGTAATGAGGAAATAGTAAATTTTGTTAAAAATCCATGTAAAATTTATTGTAAAAAAGGTATAAAATGAAAATTAATAACATTGTAAATCGCGAACGGTTAATGGTACAAAAAAAAATATTGAACAAAAAAGATGGGAAATTTAATTATCTACAAGAAAGGTCCTTAGCATGATGGGCCTAAAGTGGACGGTTCCGGAGATATGGCTTCAAACGCGTTTTCCAAAATGGCGGCTCTAGCGGACGCCATTTTTGTAAGTATTTTGGGTTTTTAACTTAGTGGGGTCATATGCCACCTATTCATGAAAACAAAAAACTCCTGGCAAATTATGCATTGCGGACAAGAGTAAACCGTTGCTTCGTTGCCTGTACTATTACACCAATTGCCCGAATTTGAACGCCTCACTTTTGAAGTGCTAGTGCGATATCTACGTCGTATTTGTATAATATATCATTGTTTTCCTGCTGTTTTAATTGTGCCAGTATTCTTTTTTTATATTACGTCACATGCACCTCACTCGGTGAAGTCATAATGGACTTTCCACCAATCAGATATTATCTCTCTCTGGGCTAAACCGATTAAACTTAGATTCAACTAGACCTGCGTGGGAGTCATTATCGCGGGTTTTCCAGTAGTGTGTACTGTGGTCGCTTTCGTGTTATAATTTTAATAAGAAATATAACCAATATAAGACCTTCCTTTCTTAGTTGTAGGTATAGTTGGCATGTATTCTATTGTAAATTGTGAGCCTTCGGGGGAGGTATCTGTACCAAGACGAATGTAAGACTGATTATTTTTAACCCATTTCCCTAGAACAATGGGTTTTTGTTTTATATGAACATCATGGACTAAGCAATAAACTTCACAATTTGCAGCCAATGTACGCAGAATCTGAGAACGCTCCTAAAGATAATGCAAAGTGGACATCGCGAGTGGATTACAAATATCCATATGTTTTCTACGTATGTAGGCGTTGACATGTTACACGAGAATACAGATGTACATGGTTTGATCGACGAATATTGATTCCGAATTGCTTCCGTGGAAGCTGATGGGCGATAACTAAACGTGTTTATTTCAATGTGATAACACGATGCCAGCATGGCTCTGATACTATACTTTATTGGTACGTTTTTTACGTTCAATGCTAAACGTATTATTGATAGGGTTTCTGTAAACTATAACATATATCAAAATGGTGCTATAAACGCATAAAAGAGAAAATATTAACTTAAGAATATTTTCAAACATTAATAAAATGTAATTTTGCCAGCGTTATAATTATTATTATAAAAGCTGAATTTCATAAATGTTATTAAAGCGACTATCAAAAGTTGTTTACTTCGTAGCCAGATAACATTGATAGTTCTTTCATCTCGCCAGACATATTAAAGCAGATAACTTCCAAAGCAACCAAGATCGAAATTTATGATTTATGAATAATAGCTGATCGTGTGATACCTATGTTCGAGGCATGAGCTGACAAACATTCAGCTTTTATAAAATTTATAAAATTCTGGCGGCCACGGGCTCTTGGTCTATAAGATAAAATGCTTTGGATTATTTTCTATGGATTATGGAACTCTGCTCACTAGCACGTTCTGTCACCGGCTCGTAAAGTTTCATAATAGTATTTTTTTGCCATCAGGTATCAGGCCTATTTTCAACATTAGCTTGTTAAAAGGGAATATTATCATTATATCAAAAGAATAAAAGAAAGAGAAAACGAGTGTCCCCACCGCACTATTAAAAATATTAATATCTCTCATTTTATAACAAAGATGTTTATAAATTCATGTTTTTAATTAGCGATACTTTTTAGGAATCGTTACATACTGTTCAAAATAAAACCTTGGACATAACCCTATTGGAAGAAATTATGTGTAATCACTCGTACTTTGTAGGTTCACATTACTAATTAGGAATTGTTTTGAATCGGTACTGTGCTTAATACTTCACACGATTAAACCGTTTAACTTCTCGTTATTTCTATTTTTACGAAGTTGGTTAAACATTTCATTATTATCAAATTCTAAGGATTATGTTCAGCAGTGGCATTTCTATGGACTGTAAAGACAAGAAATAGGAATATTAATATTTTGTTCTTATTTATTTCTTCCGTTATCTAACATGTCATTATTTCTATACAAATAACTGACATTTTATGGTGGGCTGGGTTGTAGCATATTTGTTTTCGCGTCCCTGAGTATTTCTCCACAATGGCTCGTGTCAGATGCACGTACAATTATGTGAATTACGCTAGAGCCATTAGCGGCCACACAGCGAATTCTAAAATTATTTACAAGTCGTTGACCCCAGTTATTTATGGGTGTAATTGGTTCAGTCCTGGAATCGAGTATTTCCTTGGGGATAACCCTATTACCGCTGTTTTCATTGTACCCATAAGGGTAGATTTTTAGTCCGACGTTTTGTACTAAAAATTACCGTCTCATAAGTATGAGTATTTTGACAGGACGTTGGTTCAATGCACATAACTAAATCGAAAACGAGTTTCGATGCATTATAACAGCCATAACAGTTCTATTGGTGTGGTTTTTTGGTTGTTTGTACAAATTACCATCGACCTCTTTAGGTAGTCCATCTCGCAAGCATTTTATGAGTATCGAATATTCTAGGAGTGGAGTTACAAACCGTCAATTGAGGTTTGAGACCCTTACAAAGGCAAGTGGCGCGCATACGCCTACCATTTATTGTCAGCCGCCGCCCAACAACGCACCGACTGCGCTTTCATCCTTAACACTCTGTTATGTTGTGATGAAGTCCGCTGCAGCTCATTTATGTCTGTATTGGTTAACAAAGGCATTGTGCGTCTCGTAATAAAGTCACGGACCAATGCACTCTTCATAAACATACCACGCTTTTACAGCTAATCCGATGTGACGAATCAACATTATTGTTGCTCATTTCGTCGGAATTATGCACTCATTGCGTCATTACTGTTAGGGAATTTTATTTGTAAATTGGTTATTTTAGTTCTGTTCGCGTTAATTGGTTTTGTATAAACATGGGGTATTTTGGTGTACGTTATGCTTTTGATTCATTTTAGACGGCTGGGTTAATAAAAAATGACAAAATCATCATCATTAAAAATCTATAGGCTAGCAAAATCGAGTTTCAAATACACTTTGTTTGAATCATTTGAAGAACCGACTGACGTATAAGGCAGTTAATTTTTATTCATCATACACGAACTAACGTTGCCGGTTCGTAAACAATATAAAATTATCTTAAAAACGATTACTTATAACATTGATTTAAATTAGATACATTTTTTATCGAAATTCTTAAGGCCTTATTTATTATTCATAGACAGATTTAAAATCTATTTTAGTTATCATATATTAATGTTTTGTTTCTTCGCTCAAACTGAATTCAAAAGTCTTTCGAGGGAACATTCTATGAATAAGGACATAATAATGTACATATTTACGATAGTTATACCGGGTATCTCAAGACTGCTACCGAAAACGAAGCCGGGTGGTAGTTTTAGTGACTACAAACACAATGCAACTAAAAATTTCGCAAAGAAACGCGACAATAATTTTTAATGATTTTTTAAATATCGTCATTTTTGGGTGGTAAATCCATAGTTTTTGCTAAAATAATAGTTAAAACTTTTTTATACCCTAGATTATTTATAAATAAAAGGGTATACACTATTATTTTAGTAAAAAATGTATTTACCACCCAAATATGGTCATAGGAAAAAAATAACCAAAAAAAATTTGTCGCTTTTTTTTGCAACTTTTTCTGTTGCATTGTGTCTGAAGGCGCTTAAACTACCACCCGGCTTCGTTTTCGGTAGCAGTCTTGATATACCCTGTATTTAGCTAGATCTAATTTAAAAATAATTTCGAATACAAATTCGATATTAATCTTAACAGGCCGTTATAAGATATTTTATAGATTTGTTCTTTTACGTTATTACGCCCATAATCAACATTATGTAATTAGAGTGGCCTTGTACGCATGTGTAATAATGTGTGTTAGTAATGAGACCTCTGTAGCGCAGTTGGTTAAGATATCGACCGAGGATAATAGGCCGTGGGTTCGATTTCCGCACCTTAATGAAATAATTAGTGAGATTAGCATATAGGTAGTAATTTCGGGCATCGTTTTTTAAACTAAAGTCCTTATTTAAACTCCAAAATACTTAATTGATCTGACTGTGGGCAGGCCTATGTACGTGACTGTTTATTATTATTATGCTTTCTCATTTCCTACATCAAAGAAAAAAATAATACAGAAAAGATATAAATCAGTTAGTAAAACATTCGTTTTTTGTGAATGCATATTTAAGACGAAATAAATGAGCAACGACACGTCGACATAATTAATTTATGTTATTATCCCCCAGCCACCAATTATCCTCTTTAATTATTCTTTAATTAATAAAAAAATAACAGTAGTAAAATCCGGTTGAGGATATTGACCTCATCAGTTAAGTTCAGGAATGTTCTAGATCAGTGATTCTCAACCTTTTTTTGTTGCGTCACATATTTAACGATTTAAAAATTTGGCGGCACACAAAGAATAAGATAAAAATTATTTACTTACTACAACACACTGCATAAATAGTTTATGACAAAAATTTTAAATATACGAAATAAACTAATATATACTACAATAATAACTAAACGTTTATTAAGGGATTAATTACAAGTTAATAATAACAATATTTTTAATGCTAAATTTGAGCTTGTAGTTTTTTGATAATTTCATTTATATTTGGTCGTAAAAATGACAATGCTACTCTCATATCGTAACGAAAAATTGCAGTAACTACTATGCAACACCTTGTGATTTGTGAATCCCAACTATCACTAAAACAACACGTTTTGTTCGCAGAAGTGGCAAGTGTGCGCTGCCTTGAGACATATTCCTATTGCTATGCACGCCGCGACGCTTCATCATAATTTGGCACTAAGAAAAAACGCGTTGCAAAGCAAATAATAAAATAATTAACTTTTTTGTGGATATTAATATATTCATGTTAAAAATAATTTCTTTTTAAATGATATAATTTAATAATATTAACATTATTATATATTTGCAAAATTTGGCGGCACACTTTTGAAATTTGGCGGCACACAAAAGTGCCGCGGCACAGTGGTTGAGAATCACTGTTCTAGATTATACTCATATACTTGCTGGTAGATGGGTGGTACACGGTGGTTAGAGAACCATCATAATGATGTATTTAAGCGAGTCGTGTTTCGAGATCACCCTGTGTATGTCGGAATATTATATTTTTATTGAACTCTCCAAATAATAATATTTACAAATAATAAAAATATTTCCATATTTTTTATTGCAATGAATGACGAGACGAGCATGCCGTTCGCCCGATGGTAAGTGATACGATCGCTCATCAACAGTAGCAAAACCAAACAAGCCTTGAATTTCAAAGCAATGCTTGGTATTCCACTGCGCTCGCCATCCTGAGACTTAAGATTTTAAGTCTCAATATGTCCAGTAGTTACTCTGGCTACAATGACTTTCAATCCGAAACACAACAGTGCATTTATACTGCTGTCTAAACATTTTATTCAACGTTTAATTTGTACTTATCTACTAAAAACTCTGTTGTCGATCTTTTTTTTTTACACGCTTTATATTAGCTTCACTTGTATGTTTGTAATTTTATACAAAGATGCGCGCGCGTGTTGCGTTTATGTATAGGCTTAAGGTCGTGCGTATATCTAATTATTTCTAAGTGTTATATTTTGTGAGGATAACAATAATGGAAAAATTTGGATAATAAATCTCTAATGGAATGGACTAAATTCATGATTTTAAAAATGTAAAAAAATGAACACTTCATTGAAAATAACTCTGTACATTCAGTACGGCTACTCAAAAATCCAATAGATAATTGCGCACGCTATAGAACTTTCTGGAATAAAATCGTGTGGTGAAAACCACGTTTCAAGGTCGCGCGATCAAGGTCTTCCGATATTGGTAGTGACAGTAAAGTAAAACAAAAAACTTGCCGAGAGCCTTGCCGTGCTGCCGTCATACTGCACATCTGTTTTTGCTATACATTTATAAATTATACCTTGCATGTATAAAATATATATTTTAAAACTCCGTATTTTACTGACCATGTTTTATGCTATGCCTCCTGCTGTATTGAAGTAGAGATTCTGATTAATTTCCGTCTTTACGAATAGAATGAATGGTCGGGGAATAGCCCTCAAATAATGCATAAATTGCAATATCAACAAAGAATAAACTCAATAAGGAATTTAATACGAAACAGTCGGTACAAAAACTGTATTGGTTATTTTTATTATGTTAATTATTTCCATTCACAATGGTATCGACACGTAATCAAGTTTTAACAAGTATTTGTATGAATGTATTAATCGTTCTCCTGGTTGGAAACCTTAAATATCGTTGAATACAATGAAATTAAATATAATTGATTAATGTTTTGATGTTCCGGACGCAATAATGTATGCACTCCATTTTATGTATAATCTTCCACCTAACCACAGCCATCTGGCTATACATTGCTATAGTTCCCAATTTTCTTGGCAGCATGGAACGATGAGTACCTGGTGCAAGGCAGCAGCCTGAACTTCCGTGCACATGACATAGTGACGCTGGACAGGGAGCGGCGCGACGCCCCTGTGCCCGCTGCTCCCCCCGCCTCCTCCACCGCAGCGCCCGCGACGGTGGTCGTCAACACCACCGCCGCCGCCGTGACGCCCACGCCAGCGGCGCCAGTGCTGGTCAACGTCACCACCAATGCTACCATCGACGCTAACAACACCGGAAATGCTACAGACAGTGAGTATATCAACATTATTTTATGATTATCCTGCATAATAGAGATGTCGACTAATTTTGGGAATTGGTTTTATTTTATAGACTGACTATTACCACGAAAAATGATTTACGAAAGGTTAGGACAATTTTTCAAAATTCCGATTAAAACACTCCAAACTGTCACGTGACTATAATCTACGTCACAGATCGGTAAAAGAAACTCGCGTCCTATCAAAATGACGACTTGCCGCCCGAGCCGTGACGTCAGAGCGCTCCTATCGTTGTGTGGCAGTCACGTGATAATTGGTAATTAATTATACGATCTAAAATGTTTTATTTAATTTATGACCAACGATTAGGTTCTCGGAATATTATACAGGGTATATCAAGACTGCTACCGAAAACGAAGCCGGGTGGTAGTTTAAGCGACATCAGACACAATGCAACAGAAAAAGTTGCAAAAAAAAGGGTCAATTTTTTTTTGTTATTTTTTTCCTACGGCCAGGTTTGGGTGGTAAATACATTTTTTTCTAAACTAATAGTGTATACCCTTTTATTTATAAATACTCTAAGGTATAAATGAGTTTCAACTATTATTTTAGCAAAAACTATGGATTTACCACCCAAAAATGACGATATTTATACACTCATGCGCGATCTCTTAGATCAACAGAGAATTTAACGCTAGAGATTCCCAAGCACAGCACATCATTTCTTGACAAGTCCTTTACCATCCATGCTGCTCGCTTGTGGAACGTATTACCACTGTCAATTAGACAAGCCAAGACACTGCCAAGTTTTAAAAGACTTGTTAAGGAACATTACTTATCACTACAGTAATCTTTATTCCTGTCATAATTGTATATATGTATGTATATGTGTATATATATATGTGTATGTGTATTGTCATCTTCACTGTTTACTTAATATATATAGTATATTAGTATATATATATATGTATGTATTTATATTTTGGGTATATAAGTAGGTTATATTTAAAACATAATATATAACCTGTACATCTAGTATAATTTTCTTTTATCCCGTCCTCTGTACTGCCCCATTAGATCTTTATTATATTAATCCAGTCCATCCAAAGGTTGCCTGGAAGAGATCGCAGCTAGCGATAAGGCCGCCAATTGTTACCATGTCTTTAGTTTTAAGTATTTAATCTGTTATCTTTCCTATTTTATGGTGTACAATAAAGTATATATAAATAAATAAAAATAAATATTTAAAAAATCATAAAAAATAATTGTCGCGTTTCTTTGCGAAATTTTTAGTTGCATTGTGTTTGTAGTCACTAAAACTACCACCCGGCTTCGTTTTCGGTAGCAGTCTTGAGATACCCAGTATTAGGTTTTAAAATACATACTGTCTGTGATGTGTAAAAAATAAAACGCGAATTTGTAAAATGAGTCAACATGCCTATTGTGTAATGACATTTGGAGGGTTGGGGGAATAGATTTAAGACTTTAGCAATTTATTTTTTTATTTGATGAGGTGAATGGTCCTATGTAATTGCCAAACGGTAAAGTAAGTTCTTTTTCCACAATACCGACTTGCAAAAGGGCCATTCAACTCAGCGTGTCTGGCTGTGCGTTACTGTTAGAATTTTATTAAGTGAAATTGTAATCTGATGTATATTACCCATGCTGATTGCGTTGTTATTGTGATGTAATTTATAAACCTATTAGGCACGTTCAAAATATCTGAAGATAATTGTACAGCTTTGTTTAATCAACAGCTAGATCTTATCTCATTATTTCGCTGTATTCTATCTCTGTCTTCAAGGAATTTCTTATACTAACATTCGAAGCACTATGCACAAAAAAAGATATTACCAGAAGTACAAATGTTCTGTATAAATTTGTTTTTAGGGTTCCTTACCCCAAAGGTAAAACGAAACCTTATTACTAAGCATCCGCTGTCTGTCTGTGCGTCTATCTGTCAGTATGTCACCAGGCTGTAGCTCATAAACCGTGGTAGCTGGAAAGCTGAAATTTTCACAAATTATGTCTTTCCGCTACCAATATAACAACAAATGGTCAAAATTAAAAAAAAAACATATTAAGGGGGGTCTCCATTCAATAAACGTGTATTTTCGTATTTTTTTTATGAATTTATTAATGACATGAATAACGATAACAGGTAGAACGCTTTAAATTTTCACCGAATATTTAGGTGTATATTATCTTTCAATATAAATAATTAAATAAAAATAAAGTAAATATTAAAGGGTGGCTCCCATACAACAAACGTAATTTTTATTTAGATATTGATGTAGCTCGGAGACTGTATATTCCACCTGCATTCTCCCTCAAAGGTTTTATATTCAAGATGCAAGTTTAAACGAAACATTAAACTCGTGATGGTAAATAATATACCCAAAAACAAAATAAAGGAAATAACCTTTAAAGCACTTCCGCAAAGTGTCACAACTAACATCATTGTACGTATCACTGACCGATAGTACATTTGATCGGTGGTAGCCATACAAGAGAGAGGGGAGTTTCTAATTGATAATTTAGTCAACAATGAGGCCCACTTGCGTCAAGTATTTTTGTATTTGTATTTATTTTTTATTTGACACCAAAAGTATTAGAGTACATACCTTATAATTATGTTATGCATACAATGTATAACTCATTATGTAAGTGAGTGAATATGTTTATTTTTTAGTATATAAAACTATGTGGGGTTTGTACACTTACATATAAGTCGAGAACGGCAAATAAAAAATGAAAACATTGGAAAATACGTATAAAATAATTAATGAAGGAAAACCATTTTCTCATATTAAATGCTCATGGGTTTTTTTAACAAAACTATTTATTACATATGCAAAATCGATGGCGTTGTCAAAGAGTTATGGTCAAAGTGACTCTTAGCAATTAATAATATGATTATACCTCATACATATAGAGTCGAAAATGGAACATTATACCCACTGGTGTGTTAATTATACGGTCAGGGTTGCGCTGTGACGTCAAAGCCTTGGAGGAGTGATCGCGTGTCGTGGCGAGTAAATATTAAATGGTCCATTCATGAGGTCACGTGGGGGGTGGCAGGCGATGCGAGTAAACATGAGCCTCCTTGGTGCTCGGCCTATTTAACGATAACGATGTTGACTAAGGTGTGGCCGAGGTAGAAATTAAGTTGCATGGTATAGTTTGAGTTATCAACATTCTCTATATTTATGATGGTACGTAATTGGAGCTTCTACGACCGAGTACTCAAACGCCATTCAAATAATAAGTTGCTCTTAACAGCGCACCACTTAGACAGTGCGTTTAACCCCGCCGCACATGCTTACACTCGCATTGGCTGCCATTCGCACGCGGCTCGTGACGGTCAATGCGAGTGTGAACATGTGCGGCGGGGTTTAAGGGCGATTTGCGTAGTTAACTGCAACCATAGTATTTGAGTTGCGTTTGAGTATTCGGGCGCAAGATTTTTTTAAATATTTTCTAGGGGGCAAATGAACTTAAACTTATGGTTTATTTGATGCTAAGTGATCACCCCCGCCCATGCACATCTGCAACAGCATAGTTTTGAAATGCGTTGCTAGTCTTTAAGGTAAGAATTCCCTTTTTTTAAGGTTGTACTGTCTTGTAGAAATAACGTGTAGCGTTTGGGGTATATGAGAGTAGCCGACGACGGATTTCGATGGCGTTCTCTTGAAAAAAACCTGTCACCATCAGTAGAATCGTATGCGATGATCAAGTACAGACATCAGTCTGTAAGCTGGTGGTGGTGATTGGATTTGGATTAATACTAAAAAATACAAAATATTAAGATGTCGATATCTCCATATAGGTCTGAATGATCACGTCAAAATATTTAACACGATATACTTTTAAAGGATAAATCATGGGATATCCCGTAATAAGCTCGCGCCACCCAACGACGACGCGGGCGATCTGATAAGTTTCGTAACTTAAATGCGATAAGATAAGCACAGATTTATATGATGATTACACGTGTTTTGTATACGGTGATGGGAGCAATCACTGTTGCGTCATATAAACACGGACGCCATAGAATAAGCTCGGCAGTTGGGTATAAAGCACCTGTTTGCCAATAAAGAAATGAGCTTACACATATAATGATTAACTTATAAATAATAATGCGAATGCAAAATATCAGTTTATATTATAATGAAAATTCTAACATAACTTTATAAGAAAACTAAAGTACCGGCCTCACTTATACAGTAATACAGATTATTGACGGGAAACCGCTTTAGATCTTCAAATTCATTTGCATTCTTCATGAGAGCACCGATCCTTATACAGCTGTTATAAAGGTGCTTAAGCTTTCGTCGATAAACGCTATTCACAATCAAAAGAAATTTTAACTTCGAATCAATAGTTCCTAACGTGAGCACATTCCAACAAACACTTAATTATTATATCAATATAGATATAGATTCGATATTAAAAATATTAAAGGAAATAATCAATTACTTTTACGATAGTCCCAGAGATGACGACCAAAACCATGTATCATAGCAATACGATCGAAACTGTATAAAATCGTTAGATTATGTAATTCTAAACCCGACTAGGTAGGTAGTAACGGTCAAAAGTGTAGCAATTGCATGTGAGGCTATTTCTGCTGTGTCAAAAAAAAAGGCAGTCGGTATCATAGCAATACGTCTGATATTGGAAATGTACATATATTTTATAATTTTATGACGAATAAGTTGGTTTTCAGACATTTTGCGTGTAGTATATAGCTGAAGCGAATTTTTGAAAATGTCAACAAATTTAGCCGACCTGTATCATAGCAATCCGAATGAATTTTTTTTCTACTGTTCGTAAATAAGACAAGATTGCAAAAAAAATGTTTTCAGACATTTTAGATGTCGCATGTACTCCCAAAAGAGAAAAGAACGTTTTGGAGTCGCTTGACCGATGCCTGAGCGCTTCTTACGTTTCTGCTGCGGTGGGAATGGTTTTTTCGCATATTATACTCCTGCCACTCTCTTACTATACATAGTCACTCACCAGCTGTCCTAACCGTTGAAATAACGTTCACTTAAAGTGACAACAAACTATGAGTAGCTCAGGCGGACGTGGGTGTGTCGCTGGTTGTCCGAGGGCTCGCGGACGTTTTTTTTCTTCTATTCCCAATGATAAGGCATAGTTTGCTCATCTCCCATTGACGAAGTTTTCGGGGATGGAAGAGTAGTATTTTAAGAATTCAAAATTATCAATTATAATAGACGTTTTTATAGCATAGATACGTTGTCCGCGCTCTATTTTGGCAAGACAAAAGCAAGGTGATTGCCCAACTTGCAATCAGTCACGCTTTAATACGGTCGATATCGAAAAGTTGTCTGATAAGGGAGGTGCTACACTGAATTCTTCTGATATATTTTTTTTTTACATCTTGTTAATTCATTTCATCAATTTAAACAATTTTCAGACAGATTGCTATGATACCGATCGGTAAAATTCCTTAACATATTTAGAATGGTCTCAAAATTTGTTGCCTCCGAATTTTCTTCTGAAAATATTTTTTTTCGTATTAACTAGTCCTAATTTACCCGTAAAGAACATTTTCAGACGGATTGCTATCATCATATGTTTTTGTCTCATTTTTAATTTTTCTATACAGTAAAAGCTCTTTATTCGCGGGGTATGTGTTCCGTAATTATGCCGCGAATACAGAAACCGTGTATATGGAATGGTATTTTATATGGGATTATAGGGGATACGTTCCTAGGTGACAAAATAAAAAAAACCATCATTAAAAAAACAATTTAATTGAAGTTTTTGACCATACTTATTGATTATTATCTTCAGGCTTAGGCAACGGTTTAAAGAATTTTGTAATTTTTTCTTACTTGGCAGTTTTTAAATGCTCTTTTAGTTCAAACTGATATTCAGCAGTGGCATTAACAATTTTCCTCTTAAAAATAAGACTCGTTCGATAGCATGATTTCAATGTGTATGGCTTCAGTTCTACCAATGATTCTTTTATGTTTACAAAGGATTTTTGGTTGGATACATATTGGAAATATTTTTACTAATATGCATGTACTATGTACCGATTAGATCCGCGAATAAAGAAATCTCTAGCCGCGAATATAGGAATTGGGTCACAATTTTTTAATCCGCGAATAGTGAAAACGCGAATGAAGGAAGCGCGAATAAAGAGCTTTTACTGTATTATTTTTTGGGTTCGCGCTACACTATTAACTTCTGAAAAATATGTTTTCGGTATCTTATGGCTATTATATAACTACAGTCAGAAAATCAGACAGATTGCTATGATACAGTCCGGTAAAATTTGTTGACATTTTTGAAAATTCAGTGCGGTCAAACGCTACGCGAAAAATGTCTGAAATTGGTATTTTCGAGTTCGAAATAATCAAATCTATCAATTTGATGCGGTTGTGGCCGTATTGCTATGAGACAAAAATGTTGGTTGTTATCTCTCGTACTACGAGAATTAGCAACGTCTGCTAAAGGGATATGGGAAGGCAAATCGTCGATATTAAGATACCAAGGTGGCACGTCGCCTGTCGGACAATTTTATTATTTTACTATGTAAATAATGTTTCTTCACAAATAATGCTAAATGTTTTTAAACTGTATTTTCCTTAAAGTTAACTTCATACATATTTTCTTATAATATGTCTCTGTAAGTGCCATTGAATTTTTTGCATGACTCATCTTTTTAACCTGCGAGAATAAAACGCTAATGATTTAAAAGATAATTAAAAACCTACAATATTTAGATTTTTAAAACCTTGACCTATTGCTGTCGTTTTCCTCAATGGGAGCTATAAAAAGATTTTTTTTTTTTTAACAAAAATTTGCTTTGCCAGTGACTAATGTTTGGCTTAATGTAATTCTCATGTGACAGTCTGTCGTGGTAATAATCCTGTAGAATTAAACATAAAAATATTCAGTCGAAATATTCTCGCATTGTAAAAAAAACTAGTTTGTTTATTTTAATATTTAGGCTACTCTTCTTTTGGGAAGCGTCAACCCTGCCCATTAATAGACTTACGCCCGAATACTGGAACGCAGCTTAAATATTATGTTGCACTTAACTACTTAAATCCCGCTTAACAGCACTGGCTAAGTGGGCCGTGCGCTGTTAAGAACAATTTATTATTTGAATGGCGTTCGAGTATTCGGGCGTCAGTACTTATAATTACTAAGCTTTGCATAAGACGATATTGGGTCTTGAGTATCTAAATAGTTAAAGGTTTTATACCGGAACATGAAACTGCTGTAAATTACGTGTATGGTGGCAGATATAGAAAGCGGAGGCGCCAACCCAGGAGGCTTTTCCGAAATACCTATATTTTGAACTACCACATATCTAACACGTCTTATTACGGGTAATTTTTAGAAAAAAGAAAATTTGGATTCCTTATGAAGAAAGTTGATTCGCCGAATTGTGATGTGTGTGGGATTCTGGACGATGTCTATCATCTCTTGATGGATTGTACCAAATACAAGGATAAAAGATGTGATTTAATGAAAGATGTGATGAAATTGCAATTAAATATGCTTGACATGGGAGTTTTCGCCAACATTTTATCGAGGCCAGCTTCTGTAGAGGCTGGCGCGTTGTTTGAAATGTTTATACATCAATAGAATCTTGCTGATTGTTATTGTTTAGAGTACGATGGGACTGACGTACCTTGGTTGGGCAAAAGTCACTAAATAAAGAAAGATAATAAAAAAAACACCTCTTGATATGTTGTTCGTTCCACAAGTCTTTGTTTGTGGCTTATTCGCTTATTTTTTTTTAAATAACTTATGGACGGGCCGGAAATCGCTTAGTGTTGCGACTTAAGTGGTGCGCGCGCTCCAGTACATTTCTAGAGCGTTAGTGAAATTAGCCGTCGCTCAAAACGATTTTAAATGCATGCTTGTATTATCACAGAATGTTTATAAAAAAGAAGATGGCCTACTCTTTTTTTAACCATTGGCTATCAGTGTGTTTATTTAATATTTATAGCTATTCTATCTTCACTCAACATCGCATTGCTTAAGGGTTTCTTCGAATTACGAAAGTTACGCATCGAAATAAAACTATTATTTACGGATTTTATCGCAGATTCAGTTTAATTTCATTGCTTATAGACTATAGTGCCGTCAAACTCCGCCCGTATTCAAATATCGAAATACATGTGTTATCGATATAGGAGCTCAGTACACACATTATCGATGTTACAAGTTAATTTTATACCATTATTAGTGATTACACAGCTGGTCTGCGATCTAACATTACCACTCGGCCACTGTACACATATTCCGATAATGTCAATATCGCTGATACCATATGACACATTCGTGCTCTGTTTACAATAAGCACTTGCTATTTGAAAGATTTTATTGAGGTCTCCCAAGCGTTGTGGCCTGTTTGTAAACGGACCAGATGCGGTTGCCAACATGTTCACGATGGTCGCGGGTTGAATGCCAGGGCATTTCTGACTTTTCGGATTGATGTATGTATTGATAGTCAATCATCAGGAAAACATCGTGAGGAAACCTTTATAGCATAGCGATTTTTAATTTCTATCGTATGTAAAGTCCACCCATCCGCAATAGACCAGCTTGGTGGACTATATGGCATAATCTCTCTCGATCTTACTTTCGATTGCAGAGACGTCATGCCGTCTCAGTTTTTCAGCGTATTATAATATATGTAATACCAAGCATTGCTTTTGCATTGATTCAAGGTGTTTGGTTATTCTATTATTAATGAGAGTCGTAACGCTTACCATCAGACGGCACGCTAGTGCAGTGCAGTGTCGCCAAAAAACGGGTTTTTTTTTATTATCAAGAAGGAAACGGGATCCACCCATTAAACTGTTGTTGAAGTAACGCAAATTAAATTTAAATACGGCGCACCGCAAAAGTTATATCTTATGGCATTACTTATCAAAATATTATCGAAAAACAGTTATTCATATCCATCCGGCTATGACAATAAATTATTTTAGCATTAATTGTGTGCCATGGTGTTTGTAGTTTTTATAAAACAAAAATGTTTAAAAATTGGCAATGATATCACAGTCTCCGTGGCGCGGTTGGTTGGACGTTGTGAAACGCAAGATAGCGGGTTTGGTCCCCGCACCGAGACCATGTTTTTGTGATCCATATAGGCGTTTGGTTTGGCCTCTCGTCGTTTCTGATATCCACGACACAAGACTCGATCTTAATGTGGGGTCATTACTATGTATGACTATGATCGTAGTATTCTTTGTATACAAATTCATACAAGTGCGTCCACTGATCTGCATTGTATAGAACGCACTAATCTATGATTTTCTATACAAAAAATAGTATGCTACGTGCCCGATACGTACGATGCGAAAATGTGGACGCCTGCCTTTATTCTGACAACAATTATTATATCGCTTCAGCCTGATTGTCTTAATTATCCGTTGCTTCTGTTTTCATAAACTTGAAGATCCAATTCAAATTAGTCAATTTATGCTGTAGTCAAAGCGAATTGTGGAAACAAGGTTCTCTACCTTATGACCTACCCAAAATTGGAGAAAGTAGCTGCATGACATATGCTCCCAAATAGAAGAAATCTGTAGAAACCCTAGCAAAGGTCCATTAGACTCTCGTTGGATGTTAAGAGAAAACTTATGAAAATCCGTTTGTTAATAACAATGTGAGGAATTTTCCAAGTACAATACTCGCATGTAAAGGCTTTAATACGTCATTTCAACAGAACTTGCTTGTTGTCTTTCGCTCGCATCACATTGTAAACGTGCTCGCGCCGCCATTATCTTGGCTAACTATAAATAAACACTAATTATAACCTAACTAGTTGCAATTATCTCGCCATCGCAGCGGTAATGTCAAATGAACAAGGTCTTTGGTAGGTGTTTGTTTGATGGCTTATAAGACGTTTTAGTGCTGAATGGCACGATTGATATTTAATGGGTTTGGATTGTAGATTGAGGTGAAGTGGCTTATGTTCCGTAATGGTTACCGCCAGCAGTCGGTACTCTTGATTGTTTATTTATTTTATAAACACTTTATAGCAGACGAAACCGAGAAACAAATACAATTCGACATTCAGCAGGCCTTCGTGGCACAGTTGGTTAATCGGTGGCTGTGAAACGAGAGACCATGGGTTCGATCTCCGGGAGACAAATGTTTGTGTAAACTATAAGCGTTTGTTTCGAGTCTGAGCGTTTTTGAGACCGAAAAATCGTAGTTCCTGATGCCCACAACACAGGACTCGGATCTTAGTTTGGAGTAAGGAATATGTATGTGGCTGTTGAATGTAACTATTATTAATTTGAAACCACATGCAAAAAGTACAATTGGGGGTATTGTCGCTCAAAGGCAGCGTTTTACAGACAACCATGGGATGGATTTGAGAAAGAAATAAACAGAAGGCAGTGTAAAGTGTTAAGGATAGAAGCCAAGGAGCAAAAGTATAGTAAATAAATATAATGGATGTAAAGATGAAGACTACGGATAAAACTAAGAATACAACTCAACCACAATTCCACCTGATGGTAGGAGGTCGCACCGTTACTCGTAACCGCCAATAAACTTTAAACTATGGAGCTTAATTATTACGTCTTCCATTTATGCCGTATGTGCCAGTACTAATAAACCTACACCTTACTTAAATAAATATAATTTACTGGTGGTAGGTCTCTCATATTTGAGGTCGCCTGGGTGGGTACCACTGCAATGTCTATTTCCCCCGCCAACAACAGCAGTCTAAATTCCCTATTTTGTTTCGGATTGAAGGACATTGTAGCCAAAGTAACTACTGGACATATTGAGACATAACATATTATGTCTCAGGAGTGCGAGCACAGTGGAATGCCAAGCATTGATTTGTAATTCAAGGCGTTGTTTGGTTCTGATACTGTTCATGAGCGGCCGTATCGCTTACCATCAGGCGAACGGCATGCTCGTCTCGCCATACACTGCAACAAAATAAAAAGCAAATTTCAAGAATATTTTATTAAACTGACGAATACAGCCATATAGCTTTCCAATATAGAATCCAATTGGAATCTCACTTCGGCGGATGTATCAAATAACATGCTCCTAAGCACACAATGGGCTTGGATGCTGATTGCGCCTTCACTGCACTGTATGTATGCGGGGTTTGCCCTCCATGTGCCTACATATTCAGATCTCGCAGACGAGGAATCTGTAATTGGATCTCGTGAAATCTCATGCACCCGGACTTCGTAGTTTAGCTGATGTGCTATATATAAATATTAATTTGATGTGGCAGGAATGGATACTTTCTTTTATTTTGTTATTTTACTTGATAAATGGTAGGCGAAACTGCTCCCAGGACAATCAAATTTCAAATTGTGTGTTCCATCTCACGATGTGATAGAGGGTGAGACTATCGCTGCATCGTCCACTTTTTGACTCCGGTGTAATTATGAATAGAAATATCCAATATCACTGTCCGACCCGGGCTTCGAACCTGAGGTCTCGGCTTTCGGGATCTATTCACTCTCGAGCCAGCGTTTTACCAACTGCTTCAGGGAGGCTGCCATATATGTATTATGTATATGTAGAGATATAGACCGAACCCGCTGACACGCATCTTGCAACGTGGGTGTCAGAAATTGCGGATCCGTGTCGGCTTTATAACACCCACGAAATGCAGAAATGTTTGCAACACGCAAACATTGGTCGCAGTGGGAATCTTCCTTTAAATTTGAACGTGAATTAATTACTTTTGTATGATAAACTTCGCGGGGGATAGAACATTGGAATCCGCCTGATAGCAACATCCGAATGCAGACTGGAAAACCTTTTATGTAATCTATTCCAGTGCAACTTATATATTTTAGATCATGATTTTCGACGGATGGCTTCATTAATTGAAATATCGATTATTCGCTACATTTTATTTTTTATCGGATTTCATTTAAATATCAAGTACATGTAAAAATAAAAAAATAATAAAAAAAAGTAGATCCCAGGAACTATGCAAAAAAAAATAAAATTAGACTCAAAACCTCATATTTCACAATCCAAATCCGCTATTACTTATGATGTGATGTAAAATCAGCAAAATTATTATTATAAATGCAATATCGCGAATACAAAATAAGGCATAGGTTTCGTATCGGGTATTCCCCGCGCATCACATAGGCGCGTACTAGGAAAAGTAACTTTGCCTTATACATTACTTGTAACAGTAGTTTATACTCAATGATTTTGTTTCTTTATTGGTATAACGTGTTGTTGTTTGTAACATTAATATTGCGTCATATAAAAACTTGGGTGGTATTAAAAAAACCAAGACAAATTCACTCTTGAATGGGACTTTTTTTATACGTTCTCGAGATGCGATCAGTGTTTGGAGATCTTTTCTATTTCATAGCCAGAGTGAAAGTTCACATTGAAAGCACATAACAGGGGTAAGTAGTTAACCCTTACATACATGCACGGCACATACATGCATGTCATTTGGTTAACTAGGGTATATTTAGGGCGGTAATTACATTGTGACGGATTCCCGCTATCGCTTATAAAAGGCAAGATTATAGCGCCTGGGATTCGGGAATAATCGAAGTAGGACTAAAGTTACAATATAAGGGACATATCGACACGGTTGTAGCTCTATCTCATGATAAATCGATGTGAAATAGCAGTGTGTGAGTGTGAGTTAGTGAGAAAGAAATCGAACACTGTTTCTCCGTCTCGAGACGATTCGAGTGAGTCCAAACGTTATCGTGAATGTTGGTCACATCGCGGGTTCAGTAAACTTTTTTATTCGCCGACCTTCCGATAACACCCGTTATCGTGTATTAAACTAGGTGTAAACACGACCTAATGAGTCGACACGAGGTCGCATTCTTACAATTTATTTATCCAATGTTTTTTTGTCTCGTTATATGACCCCGAAGTGACCAAAAGCAGACCATTGTTCCTCTTTTACTAATCGAAAATAAATTGGATATCGCAGTCAAATTTCTAAACCGTACAATAAATTAAGCGAATATAATTAGTTTTGGGTAGGTATTGTGTTTTCTGACCGTTATATATAATTTGTATTGTTTTATGAGTAGTTGATTGATTATTTTTAAAATTGCCCTAAATAGAAATTTATTTATTTAAAAATTTTATAAACAAATAAAAACGTTACATAAAAAAGGTTAAATAGAGTACAATTTCGTCCTTATCGCTCGACGCGATCTCTTCCAGACAACCTACCATAGAATGGATAAGACAGGACGACAATTTGGGAGTATCATGAAGTGCCGTTATGTCTAGAAGTTTAAACAGTAAAATAAATAAAAGTTAAATATAATCTCCACTCTGTAGGGAGCTCCATTCGGTCTAATGTGCTATAAAACCTGCCAAATCAGGCGTTACAGCAACGTGTCATTCCATTGCCTTCCTGCCGTCACATCATATACAGGGTATATCACCACTGCTACCGAAAACGAAGCCGTGTAGTAGTTTTAGTGACTTCAGACACAATGCAATAAAAAATTTGCAATAAAAGCAACGATTCTTTTTGGTATATTGAACGTTTTCGTATTTGGATATTCAATAAATAGTTTTTTTGATATACCAGTTTACATCATTTTATTTTTAAAGATGCTGTGGTGCGAAAGGGCTTAAATTTTAATTTTAACAGAAATCTGAAATCTGAAATATTTGAAATCGCAAAAAATTATTAACGCATTTGTTGCATTGTGTTTGTAGTCACAAAAACTACCACCCGGCTTTATTTTCGGTAGCAGTCTTGATACTGTATATGTTGAATATATAGTAACAAAGCAGTTGGTTGTCGAACGCTGACCGACAGGCGAGTAACCGAATAGCTTTGCATGCCTCGCCCGTACAACAAAGGAGTCGCTCATTAGTATGCTAGGATTGTGTTTCGTATGATTAGTTAATGTACTGACGCGGCACGCTATACTTCCACTAAACACGTCAAGGACGATGTCGGGAGTAATGGAGGCGCACATTACAATTTTTTAATGAATTTCTTACTGCGTGTATTGCTTACAACCGAGAGTAAAGCATCGGCACATGAATCCGGGCCAAACCACGAGTAGGTATAATAAATAAATATACCCAACAGTCACATACACAGTTCTGACCCCATTAAGATCATTCAAGTCTTGTGTCGCGGGTATCTGAAGCTACGAGAGACTTCGCGGTCTCACAAACACCTAGACCCGACAAAATTATTTGTGGGCAACACAAACTTTTGTGCGGACGGGGGAACGAACCCGCGATCTCTCGTTTCATAGGCGGCGTGTAACCAACTGCGTCACAGAGACTGTCAATATACAATGTAAAACCACGTCATAATACATAAGTCACTTTGAAATTCGTCAATATATAGTCATTCCTATGTCATTTTGTGGTCACATTGGTTAAGGACTACATACTGTCGATAGTGGTTTCGGTGACTACATACTCGTATTGTCATACTAGAACGTCATTGTGTACTCATCATTATTTGCTCGATTTGGGAATATTCATTTATATTATTTATTATTTGACATTATTGAGTTATTATTTGACAGCAACTTATAATTTAATGGCGTTTCAGTATTTGGGCGTTAGTGTTGGAAAAGAATTGGGGAAATATGACTACGTAACTGGCGTCTTATTTGGAATTATATAATCATTCTGGGGCACACATGCTTCTTTAATTTGATTTTAATTGATTGTAAAGTCATTTGTGTTTGCATCAATTATGAACCAGCGTCACCATTCGTCATCGATTTAGAAACAAATGTACTCGGCGTTCACAGGCTTTCTCTGCCCGAGCAAACTAAGACAAGTCACCAATGTTGTGATAAAGAGTGTTATTTCAACATTTGTGAGCGTCATTGTGTTTTCATTCCCACGACGAATGCGCGATTCGGTTGCGCTCGCTCGGGTGACCGAATCATGCGAAAAACTAACTCTCGCGATAACAAGTACTGCTGTGACGGTACGACACGTGGGATAGTTATGCGTTACTTATTAGTTATTACTGCTGTACTCAAACGCGTGTGATGTCAATTATATAGTTCTTTAGTCAAGATGTTCATACCAACATCTATTTTTAGACATTCGCGGCCTTATTACAAAACGTGAACTATCTAAAGTACTGAGTTTTGTACCAGGTTTAGACTACGGACCAAATGAAACGTTATTACAAAACCGGATTTAAGGCGAGTGCGAGCATTATCCTTGGTACCAAAAGTTAAACCACCGAGACCCCTAGTTTAACACCTGTACTAACCTGGAAACGTAATATTTTTAAGTTGATTTGTGCGTCGCAATTGTGTTCTTATCACATTTAACATCAACAAGAATAGAAAAATCACAAATTCGTTCAACATTAATGGATTTAGAAGATTTGGAATACATGTACCCAAACATTTCGATAATATGCAAGTATACACGCCGCACATTTCAACCACGAACAATGTTTATTTATATAACTTAAAGTACTGTTAAATAGAATCAATAATAAACCGATATGTAAACATTTCGCTATTATTCAAGTAAGCGCGCCACACAATTCATTCCTTTGTACGCTAGTTATACTGGGTATATCAAGACTGCTACCGAAAACGAAGCCGGGTGGTAGTTTTAGTGAGTACAAACACAATGCAACTAAAATTTTTGCAAAAAAACGCGACAATTTTTTTAAATGATTTTTTAAATATCGTAATTTTTGGGTGGTAAATCCATAGTTTTAGCTAAAATAATAATTAAAACTCTTTTATACCTTAGAGTCCTTATAAATAAAAGGGTATACACTATTATTTTAGGAAAAAATGAATTTACCATCCAAATACGACCATAGGAAAAAAATAACAATAAAAAATTATTGCTTTTTTTTTTCAATATTTTCTGTTGCAATGTGTCTGAAGTCACTAAAACTACCACCCGGCTTCGTTTTCGGTAGCAGTCTTGAGATACCCTGTATAAACAACTCAACAGTAAAACAAAAACAAAATTGACGCCATTTCAAATTAATCTGATTAGGGATATATGTATATATATATGTTCGAATAGTAAAATAGTTCATAATTAGCGTCATGATCTTCATGAAAATTACATTTTATTTCCATTTTACCGATCTATATAAACAAGTTTATGTTAAATGGAACGGTAAATAAATCGGCGAGTGAATGAAATAATGGATCACTTTAATTTTTTGCTTGTAAATTGTAATCTGTGGTAATCAAGAACTATGAGCGGTACTATAGAGTTCTCGGTTGGTCTTGGATTTGTAATAAGAATGAATTTTAGTCCAAGAACTGACTTTAATACCGTAACAATCTTAGACTTTTTAATTTTGGTTTAAACCCATTACTAAGCTATCTTTTTGTAATAAGGCGGTCGTAGTTTAACATCAATTGGTGCTTTGGGGTACTGAATTCAGATGCATTTTTTCTTTGCGTAAATCCGTTAAAGGTAGAGAAAGTTTTCCAACGTCGTATGATATACAAAAAATTATTTAAATTTGCAAATATCATAAAAAACCATATCTTTATGATGGTAGAGATACAATTAAGAAAAACATATATATGTTTAAACCACTCTCCCTTCATATTTTTTTTTATTCTCGCAAAAACCAATAGGTCGTAGTCAATAAAAATCTCTACCGCTGTATTGAGCGGAGTATACACCGGCCTCATTCTATTTCGTGTTTATGTAATATGAAATATTTCCTGCACCCTGCATGTGGGCCCCAATCATCAGTCAAAATGAGATTTCTGATATAGACAATTCGATTAACGTTCCAATAAGTAAAAAATATCCAGTTGGTAAAAACATGGAAATAACAACATATTATTAAATCCCTCCACTAGTTTATACCGACTCGTAAATTTTGTAATAACTGTATAGTACATTGGTTTTGAAAAGAACAACATTAGAGTTTCTGGCTCGTCTTTCTCTAGAGACAACCGCTTTCGGAACCGGGTGGTAGAACAATGACTGAATCTGAATGATGTTGGACATTTTTCATTGAACTGAGGAAATGATATTATCCCCCAATATGTAGTTTGTACCTGCTGTTGTCATGTGACTTCGATATTCATCGCCGTTTTTGTTACGCCGCGATATACATGTCCGACTACATAACAGTAAACAAATAGGTGTGTGAGTAACAGATTGAGCCATCTTTTGTTTGAGGTTTTTCTAATCAAAGTGATTCACCAGTGAATGATTTATTAATTGATTTGCTCGATGTTTTGTAAAACCCGCCTAATACCCTTCGAAGAAAGACAATTCATCAAAATGCATACGTTATTTATTATTTTAGGACTACTGTTAACATAATTTGCGGTGCCAATATCCGTATAGGTAGAATTTAGTGTCTTACTACCGAATAAAGATTGTTGAATCCAAAGTATAGCTCGTATATATTTTAATTTACGATTTGAAGTAAAGCTACAACCAATAATTTAATAACGAAAAAAAATCCATGATGTGTTACATTGTAGGCACGGCAAATTGATGAATTAAAGCTGTTGCAAAAGTAAAAATGCGCACTTACCTTGTAAATAGAAATGATGTATTGAATCCATGTTCAACATAATTTACATTCAGTATACTTTTTGTATTACAACTCGGTTCGGTCTGTAGTTTTCACTAGAAAAGGACGAGCAAGAAACTCGAGTGTTGCTCTTTTCAAAACCATATAAAATACAGTGATTCTTCTTATAGTTATAAATTGGTTTAAATCGGAGCAAAGTACTAACTAAAGTACATAACTCATCCCAAAGCACATCAAAAGATAGAAGCTCAATGTCTTGTTTGTGAATCCCGTCCATCGTGACAGCAGGCGAGGTAGCAAACGGCAAGCAAGTCCTTATCAATGAATGGAAAATTCGCTATTTGCGTATGCGTTGATTCAATAACTCAAATACCTTGTATCAAAAATTAATATGCTTTAGTGTGAGTTAATAATAATAATAATAATATGCTTTATTGTACACAATGACAACATACAGTTTTAAGATCACACACTATAACGGTTATGTACAATGGGCGGCCTTATCACTAATAGCGATTTCTTCCAGGCAACCTTTGGATGGACAGGAGTTATATGTAGATTATTCAGTGTGCAGCAAAAGCATACGACGAAAGAATATTAAAAAGTTGTGTAATAAATAAATGTAACACATTCCATAAACATACAATAAACATTATATATATGTATACATAGTACGTACATATATCATAAACACATAATACCATAATAATAGATAGATATCAATATATAGGTATATAAATTTGTATATAATACATATATACACAACGATAGTATATTAACTACACAATGACAGATAATGATTTTTTGTAAATTTTTTAAAGGAACCTAAAGTTTGTGCACTTCTTATTTGAAAGGGAAGGGCATTCCATAGTCTAACAGCTTGCACCGTAAAAGATTTGTCCAGAAAGTTAGTAGTATGCTTCGGAGTACGAAGCTTTAAATTCTCCGACGACCTCAGGGACACCGAATGCGATACACTAAGGAACTCAAAGCGTTCTTTAAGGTAACGAGGAGAGGATGGGTCAAACAAAATATTATGGAGCAAAGAAAGTATGTGAGCATTCCGGCGTAGTCGAATTGGTAACCACTTGAGCTTAACACGAAAAGCGGAGACATGATCATATTTGCGCAGGCCAAATATGAACCTTATACAAACATTTTGAAGTCGCTCAAGCTTATCTAGTTGGTCTTCTCTGAGATCGAGATAGCTGGAATCGGCATAATCGAGAACTGATAGAAGAAGAGATTGCGCCAGCGCAATTTTGGTAGTAATCGGTAAAAAGTTGCGTAACCGTCGCAAACTCCCCGCTGAAGCAAAGATTTTGCGACTGACAGCGTTTATCTGAGGATTCCAAGAGAGGGTATTATCAATAATAACCCCCAAGTTTTTGACACTCTCGACAAGCGGTATTATGGATCCATCAAAAATAACTTGAGGAAGCTGATTCCACTGTACTTTCGAGATCATTCTGGGGCTGCCAACAACAATCGCCTGAGATTTTATGGGGTTAACCTTAAGTCCATACGCTTTGCTCCACTCTTCAATTTGACATAAGTCCCTATTTATTGTAGCGACTACTTCGGGCAACCTTATTAATGATCCATGAGAGTAAATTTGGAGATCATCTGCATAAAGGTGGTAGGATGATGAAAGTTTAAAAGAGATAGAACTAATAAATATAGCAAAAAGCAATGGAGATAAAACGCCACCCTGCGGTACACCGACACTTGTATTACACCATGACGAAAATAAGGTGTTGTCAATACTTATTCGTCGTCGACGACCAGACAGGTAACCACGAAACCAGTCAATTGAGTTACTTATATACTAGCACAATATATTCTGTATTTAGTCTTTGAGCCTCGTCGCTGTCCATCGCCATGATTGGTACATTAACTAGATTAAAATATCGTGTACGCGTGATTCTATTAACTCCGTGCCTTCCTCGTATCGTCCGCGGGATCGACGGATGTGCGTTGTGCCTATACCGGACAGGTCAACGAAATACCCTTAATTTCCCTTTACCTCACAGTTTAATCCAGTTTAGTCCTTTAGCTTTTTGGTACAAACGTCCTTACACATAATACATTACGTAATAGAGCCGCTTGCAAAAATAGAGCGAAACTAAGCGCGACTATTCTCTTTTTTTTTTATTAATAAAGTAATATATTGAGCACTTTCTGTTCTGTTTACGCTTTTCCTCAGCAGGTCCGTCTGAAGTATGCCTTTGTCCTTGGATGGATATATTTCATACACAAATATGGTTGCACGTATTTCAATTGTCCACGATTGTGCCAGTTATCCAATACACACGAAATGAACTCGCTTCCAACGCAGCGTTTCGCGACACCCATCAATTTACGGTCACAGTGTCAGCAATGTAAAATTCCACGTGCGAATGAATTAATAATATAGCCGTTTGATTATAATTAATTAACTTGTTTTTGTTGAAAATAAATTATGTAAATTAATTAATTAATTTTCCGATAAAACTGTTTTGCTCTGTTAATTCGCGGGGAACACCGCCTCTGCCGTCCTTCTGCCTAATACTCTGTAGTCTGTACCCTATTTCCTACTCACGGCTGGCGATTTAATACGGCCAATAAATCGAGATATAATCGATTAAAAAAGTAGAATTCAATAATAATTATACAGTATACATGCAGTCATGAGTCACACACATTTATCTGAACTAAAATGTCGTACAATCTGAACTCGACCTGAGAATTGAACCATTGACGCCACGCTTTCAACACTCTTAGGTTAGACCAATAAGAGAGGCCCACATAATTTGTAACTTGTGCGTTTTATATTAATAAAATAATCCATAGTTAAAATGAACGGCAGTAAGTCACGGCATGGCCTTCAAATTGTCTAATTGGGTAAAGCTAGGTGTTGTCATAGAGTATTGTTAAATCGAGTTTTTACCAAATTTAATGGCGACGTGCACGGGCAGTGAACTGTGACGAGGTTTTGTTAGCTGACCGATAAATATTTGTAATGCTCTATTCGACAGCTAGCCAGCTAGCTTAACTAGAATTTTATTTGATACATGCGCATGGCTCCTATCTGTATGCCTAAAATCAAACTAGGGCCGTGAACTGCCTGAAGTGTAAATTTTAATACCCAAAGGCGTATATCAATTGTGTGGATTGTTTGGGTTGACAATTTCATATGGGTAGTCCAGAATTGATATTTCTGTTCGGTTTAGCGATAGTTTCGGGGCTCTAGGCGTGAAGTTATGTGTGCAAGATATAATCCCGGATAATAATAACTCCACTCTAGGCATGTAGGCCCCAACGGCCATTAGTTTGCCGCACTATGTGCCCGGCTTACTGCCACTTCAACTATTATACTCCCCAATTCATTGTGACCATGACTTCACGGTAGCTTTGGATGTACCCCATAAACAAAGGATCCTCGACCATCGGGAGTTTGATTGAATAGGCTATAATCACCATCAATAGATTTACATCTCGTTTAAAATTAAGACTTAAATACCATATTATAAAGTATATTGTTACTCGCATCATATGTACTTCGGAATATCGATATATACGTATGTTTGTATAGCATAAGGACAAGCGGTCGGTGCAATCGCCAACCTTGTACCAGACGTCCCTAACGGTAACATGCACTGGAATTGTGAGGGACGGTGTGTTAACGCTAAAATCATGTGCAAATGTGCAAACAACTAAGTGTGCTTGAAGATTTGGTAGAAACATTTTTTTTTTCTTCAGATTTTTTATTTGCCTTTTGTCTGTAGTCACTAAAACTACAACCTGGCTTCGTTTTCGGTCGCAGTTTGGATATACCCAATAGGGTATATTTATTTTCATCCGTACGAAAATAATAAAAATACAAGTTATTCATTTCATGTGAGCATTGTGATTTGTTGGCAGTGTTGTGACACTTTGACAGGAGAATATTAATGTGTATTTTTTACCCGGAACATGATAAGATTAATCAAAACAACTCCGATCAATCAATCATTTTTCCTTATACTTACGAGTATTTTTAATTATTCCACGTATGACGCAAAGCACACTATACATATTTATGTGTTAAGTATAGTTAATTGTTCAAGATATCTGCTTAGTGGGCTAAAATCAACTGGTGATAAAGAAGATCTGTGCATGTTTATTTCGGATCTATAGGTTGTGATATTCTTATTCATTCTTAATAAGTGTTTCCCATTTGGTACAGTTATATTATCTGCCTTATTCATAGATCGTTTATAAACCTACTAGCGGCCCGGCCCAGCTTCGCCCGGGTACAAATAGATTTCTGTACAATAATATGTACGTATTATACATATAAACCTTCCTCTTGAATCACTCTATCTATTAAAAAAACCGCATCAAAATCCGTTGCGTAGTTTTAAAGATTTAATCATACAAGGGGACATACGGACAGAGAAAGCGACTTTGTTTTATACTATGTAGTGATTATAGTTATCGAATGTTCTGTCTCTCTCTGAGTGTTTCATATAATGTGGTAGCAGAAAAGGACGATTCAAAAGATCTTGTGAAAGACTATTTGAATAAAGAATATTTTGATTTGATTTGATTTGATTTGATTTGATTTGATTTGATTTGATTTGATTTGATTTGATTTGATTTGATTTGATTTGTCCTTTTCGAACTACTTTTGAATTAAGATGACAAAACATTCCAAGACTATAACAGATTTAAAACTGTATGTAAATAGTCGTTATAGCCGTAAGTGCATATTGTTTTAGGATACATATTTATATATGTATCCTGTTTATAGTCTCATACTTTCTCCGAATCGTTAAGATTTCCAGAATAATTCGCTCAAAGCGATTGAGCTTCATACATAACACTATTGTTAAGACTATTGTGTTTTATTTGGATGTGTCCGGTAAAAAACTACTTTGTCTTGAGTAGCAGTAAAATATGCAATTGTAATGAGTTTGTTATCTCATGCTTGGCGCTGCTAATGCTTATGTTTGTAACATAATCGCGAGTCGTGGCGAATGTCTTTATCTTGCGAGCTTTCTGAAACTGCTGGCGAATTGATTACGTTGTGTGGTGTCAACAGCGACTGTGGAATATTTTGTTATTTATTTATATATGGTATACCAGCAGCTTACACACTTAACTTTCATAATGATAACAGAAATTATAATACAGGATGTATCAAAATAAGTAAAAGACTCTAGAAACTATTGTGATTTGATAATAATCAATGTTTTGTTTGAGCGAATTGTGTTGTATAAAATATATTGCTGTGCGCATAATACAGATAATTTACTGTACTTATTTTGGTCACTTTATAATGTTCTCTTCACCTTAAAGTTTGTGAAAAGAAATGTTCGTTACATTTTTCTTACCTGCCATGTACTCAGATAATGACAGACTGTCTCAATGGCGCAGTTGTACTACGCTACGATATCAACGCTAAGGTCTCGGGTTCGAATCCCGTGTCGGGCAAATTGATATTGAGATTTTCTATTCGGTACTGGCCCGGAGTCGGGATCTTGTGCCCGATATGACAACAGGCTCGCCCTCTGTCACATCGTGGGACGGAACATACCAAGCGAAACGTGGTTGGTCACCCTTCTGGGAAAAAGGCATGAGTTTATGTATGTTTATCCCCAGATGCTACTATGTCTGATACAAAAAGACTTTAACAAGTAAAATTTACTGTAGGTAGAGTCTTCGCAGTGCCAAGGGTGTTATCGACCGCGGTACCTACGATTAAGCTGGCATTGGCAATTTGCCTACAAACAAAATGAGTAAAAAATCTATATTTTATAAAAATTCTTTAATCAACTATCCCGCTAGTAATCAACAACGATTTATAACAAATTATCAAAGATTCTGCCAGGTGCAAGGCTTTGTATCTTGTCATCTGTTTCGTGGAGGTCACCAAGACAACATCATGGGTTAAAGTCTCGAGCGCATCGCAGTATGTCAAGACTCCATCTCGTTCGTGCGTAAATGGCAGTGGTCGTTAAGCCAAGGGCATCGGTACCACGATAAGGAAAATATTGCGTTGCTTGCTGTTTTTCCACTTTTTTTACTATCACGAGTCGATCAACTGACTCCACATTCCTCAAGATCGTTAGTAATATTAAAATATTGATAGCAAATTTTGAGCCAGTTAGTAGCTTATATGGTGGTCCAAATGCACTTATACGTAATTGGAGACAGGCAGATATATGTTCTGAGTATTTCTTCGAACGCAACATCAACGTTTCGCTCTTGATGTCGCCCCATCATTTTCCCAGGGACAATTCCTAGAACCTTCGTAATGAATATTATGTGCGCGCTTTGTCATTTGCAAACGACACCGACCAAAGCTTCGTTTACGCTGGTCGGTCGATCTCGATGCGGTTAAATGGTGGTTAAAATCGATTTCATTTGTGATTACATATAGCCGTAGCGGCTGTGCGATCGTCGAAATTAATCGCTTTTCAAGTTGTGTAGGTTGGCGACAGGTCGCGTGTGGTTGGCACGACCGGTTGATAATAATAATTATTATTATGTCTGTCCACTAGGTCATTCGTTCACATTTAATAGCGATGCGGCAACGACCTTTTTCTTTTATTTGCTTTGTCGCAAAAATTAAACATAATTATCTAAAAATAAAACACTTAAAACTAATTGAATAATCAAACGCGACGTAAATATTATGTTGCACTAAAGTACACTAATTCCGCTTAAATGTACTGGCTAGTGACTGTAGTCTAAAACCTACAAAATCAAATAACAGGTTGGAAAAATGATATAATTTAGCACATCATTGCTATACCCTTGGATAAAGTCACTTATTCAATGTTCTGTCACTGGCGAAGTCATAGCAATCGAAGATAATTTTATTGGTTTAATATGAAAATGTTCCCGTTGCTTGAATATTTATCGACTGAATATGGCTGTGCGACAATATGTGTCAAAATTATGGCGACTGCGAGGTGGAATTTAATATCCGACGCACAATGCTCTGCGAAACTAAATATATCATTATTTCCTTCACAAAACCTATTACATTTATGCGATCTCAACAAAACGTACGTTTTTATATTATGGACACAATTACTGTCAAACACATTTGGTGTGCATTCACATATGACAATAATTTTACAATGAATATTGTAATAGTTTCTTTATTGCCTCTGTCGTTACCACGTGAGATCATTCTTAAGCTGGCGCCTTAGTCTCGGGACACCACATGTAGTGTGTGCACGATGACGGCCTGGGTTCGATTCCCAGGTGGAGTCAATTTTGTGAATTGTATGGTGTATAAAATATGAATTGCGTGAGCCTGGAATTTATACCCGGCATAGCGATAGAATCACTTTTATATGTAATGACATGTATATGCTTGGTGAATGGAAGCATTTTTCCATTTCCATTTGGTGTAAGGAATACATAAATTATGTATAGTTATTACTTATGTGTTCTAAATGATTACTATGTATGTATAAGTCTAAAAAAAATGTATCCAAATCTTCAGAGACGCAGATGCACTCGGCAGCGGCGGCGGTGGCTAAGATATCGCTCCTGGGTAACCTGGGCGAAAACGGAGCTGGACAGAGACAAGACATCACCACAAAGGTCAGCGACCCCATCGACCCCGATGACAGTGAGTATCAGTACCAAGTCGTCTTTACAACCCGATTCCTACAGCTTCCCTCAAACATACGAGGAAAATATACTTGGCTTTATTCATTGACAATTTAAAAATCAATTTTAGTTATATTTTATTTCCTTTCCTTTGGAACAACTTTTGAATTCAGTTTGATTGGAGAAACCAAAAACTCGATAACTAAAATAGGTTTATGAATGAGGCCAATTATTGCTAACGTTATATTTTCGTACAAGACTTTAGCATCCTTTTTAAATAAATTAGCCCGTTGCCAGTTATCCTATTTTGCATAACTATAACCAAGTAATAGCTTATACTTTTTCAACGGCCGACTACTTGATATTTTAAACTGTGTATAAGTGAAACGTATACTGGCAACAAAACAAATACGAAAGTATACTGGCCGTCTAGTTATTATCAATAACACCAAAATACCCATAGCACCAGAGATTTTGGCGGCGAATGCAAATTCGTGACTGCTTCTCTACATAAACTTCAAGTGTCAGACCCTTCCATAAGTGCAATACGCTTGAAAATGTTATAATTTGATGGAAATCGGCAAAACCAAACAATACAATACAAACAAAGAAATGCTTGGCATCCCACTGCGCTGGCTATCCTGAGACATAAGATGTTAAGTCTCAATATGTCCAGTAGTTACACTAGCTACAATGTCCTTCAAATCGGGACACTAGTGCACCTACACTGCTGTTTGGCCGGAGAAATAGACATTGCGATGGTCCCATGGGACCTATCACAAGACTCACAAATTGGGCCTTTTGATGCCCTCTATTTAAAGTTCATTTGACGTTATTGTTTAGATTGGGTCTATAAATCTAAATAATTTATTTAAGTTTATTTAATGAAACATTTTGTTTCCAGTACCCGAGGTTTTCAACGAGACGCCAGAGAGAATAAAGTCTGAACACAATTTAACCAATCTGACTATTGTAAGTATATATATGTAATACTAATGCACTAAGTGCAGTTACGGGTTCGAATCCTTTGACCACACCTTTGAGTTATCAGTCATGTTTGTATTGATAGTCAATCACCACGCATTATAAGGGTGAACCAAAAATTTCACGAAGAGACCTGCATACCATAGCGATTTCTAAGATTTTATGTGGTGTATAAAGCCCGCAATTAGATCAGCATGGTGGACTATATGGCCCACAATATGGCCTAACCACTCTTAATCGTACTCTCGATTGTAGAGGAGGCATGTGCCCTGCCAATGGGACGTATGTGGGCTAATACAATACATTATGAAGTTAGTTACTATAGCTTAGTCTGTTCGAGGTAATTACCTATTCTATGCCTTTAGATTTTTTTTGCAACAATTAGCAGACAGGATGTTTTGCATGGTAGGGAGAGTTGGCTCAAATAACCCCTGTGTTGTAAACGTCAAATCAACAAATATGGCAGATTTGTCAGCGCCATCTTGTGCAATTTTGCAAATTTTAACGCCGGTCAGTTTTAAGTCTTTTTTCAAGTTTTTTTGTATGCAATGTTATTTAATGTGTGTATATATTTGCCTCAGGATAAAATTTACTAACCTCTCAACGACCCGCACTTAGAGCCACTTGCTTTATTCGACAGTAAATACAAAGAAAATGATTCATTTTTCGTAAGGTATTCTTTCAATATTTTTTTTCTTAAATAAATTGAATCTTTTTGTGCTATTTTTTGGTTTTATTTAATAAACAATTAGTAAAGCCATAAGGTAAAATAAACTTACACATGTTGCTTCTCAAGTATTTATTACAAAGTGATTGAACTCACTTGTGACCCTTAAAAAATCTCAGTCATCCAAAAACAACTTTAAATGGTTCCATTTCTACCATCTGTTAACCATTGTAGAAAGTTGAAATGTTCAGATATTTTAATATTAAAAGGATGATAGGTTCATAAACTAAACATAATTAGCCTAAAATTTGCAATAAAAACTATTACAATTTTGATATATAGAGATTATTGCAGGACTATATGAAATCCAAAGCATTCGAAAAACACGCTTTAAAAGTTACTTACAGTTATACCACATGTAAGACTTACATTATTATAAAATATATTACATATAGATTCACACAAATGATAAAACAAGTAGAAATAAGATTTACAAACTAAAAAAAAGTTCATCAAAAATGACAAAAATTCTTAGAATAAATCGGTATCTTCGACTAGGTAAACATGGATAAGACTGTTAGGTACAACGTATGGAATATAAAGTACCTGCCAGCATTCACATTTAAATATAACTGATCATTATAAATAATTTATAAAACAGCAATAACAAAGGGGCTTCAGCCCACAAATAGCCACTTTGAGATTCGCAAATCTCATACGATTGTATTCCTACTCCTGCCGTCTTGCTGGGTCAGCGCCGGGTCTTTATTCTATATTTTTTGACCCCTGTCTGACTATATTTTTATCTTTATCATCATCATTATTTTTGGCAACCAGACGCCTGATGACAAAGGCCTTTGGGAAAGAACGCCGTTTTACCACCATGTTAAACATTTTTACACGATTTATATTAGCTTCACTCGTATGTAGCTTCACTATTGAGGGTTAATGTCACTCGCGTCCGTAGGCTTTGACTCTAGTTTCACTTCACGTGACCCTGGGTAGTGCTAAATGAGTGACACAGTTCGTGGTGGTAGGACTTAAGTGACAGCCCGGGTAGCGACCACCGCCCACGGGGCGTAAAAACATATTGATACCCGTAAGAGAACCACGTTCCGGGATCACCCCGTGTTATTCCGGTTTTTCGAAGGGCTTGAGTCCGGGCATGAGGTTGTACCGTGGGGGTATTTTTTTCCCCTGTCGAAGGGAGGAGTGTTAACCCGGCGGCCAAGGAGACCCGTAGAAACGATTGTCCGCTGGACTCTCGCGGTACAGTACAGGGACGCAATCGTGGCTAAACACAACGAGAGGCTGCCTCACCATGCCACGCATAATCTTGGGTGAGTCCGTTGTAGCGGTTGGGGACCGGATGTCCTGGCGGCCCATCCCGGGAGAGTACGGGGGCCGTTCCGTCCGGCGGATCAATTCGCCACCTGCCGACTCTCGTGCCGGTGCCCATTCGGTCTTCTTAATGCCCGGACTTGCCTCCTCGATGCCTGATGATTGTACTCGGTATTTTCCTGGACATATCGAGTGCTTTCGATAACGCTTAGTGGCCGATGCTGCTTCTTAAGTTGAAATTACGAGGTTGCTGAGAATGGGAGATATCTTTAAAGGGACAACATCTATATCAATATTTTCCTTGCGTACGTGATTGTGACTGCCTCGGTGGCGTAGTTGTACTACGGTACGGTTACAAAGCTGAGGTCTCGGGTTCGAGTCCCGGGTTGGGCAAAGTGATATTGGATTTTTCTATTCAGTATCAGCCCAGAGTCAGGAATTTGTGCCCGATATGGCGATAGGCTCGCCACCTATCACATTGTGGGACGGAACATACAAGGCGAAATGTGGGTGCCTTGGCACCTCTGCCTACCCCTTCTGGGAACAAGGCGTGAGTTTATGTATGTATGTATGTACGTGATTGTTTAACAAAGACATGGCATCACAATTTCTCACAGGCCATGGTAACTTTAAGTCTAAACTATACTCTTTTAATCTTGTTGCGTCGTCTGCGTGTCCTCATACTCATCATGTGCTCATTTTCGCAATTAGGTGTTCAACACCTAATTGCGAGTATGAACAGTCCGCGCATCATATACTTTGGGAGTGTAGTCTTTAGCAGAATCAGCGTAAAACCATACTAGATAGTATGCAAATATAATCTGAAGTTGTATACTACATGGACCTTGTACAAACTAGTCTCTAGAAAGAACTTCCGTGCTTTCCGGCGTTTTTGCCAAACCTATTACTGAAATCAAGCATAACAGTTCACATAATAGGTCCCATTTAAATGTAATAACGATATGATCCGTGGTGCCTTACAGCTGGCTTTCCCGGCTGTAAAAGTCTTTTTGCGAGGTTATTTACCTCTTCAGTTCAATGTTTTGTCACCCGCTTTGCACGGAGGGAAGTGGACAATAATTTATTTCCAACTCTTCCTATTAATTTGACTTTCTGATTAATTTCGTTGCAGCTTCAATGCTCGGTGTCATTACTTTGCGTGCCACTGTTGATCCTGGCTCACAGGAGTTACAGTGGTGGGTGTAAGGGCGGGACAGTCTCCTCCTCGATGCTTCTTTACCAAACCCATCCCTTCAACCTCATGACAATGCAATTAAACAGAGCAGGTCCTGCAGCGGTGCATAACCCCATCATCACGTTCACTATGGAGTTAACCATCATCCGCAGACTCCATACGAACCCTAACGCCGCCCACCACCATCTTGAGGGCCCAGCCTGCTTTGCTCTTCTTGACCGAGACGCTGTCTTGTTGTCCGGCCGATAAAATTACTACCTGCTGTTATTCGCTTGACGAAAACTTCAGGCCTAAAGTGGTTGTATGTTCGGTCGGACGTCTGTTGTCGCCGTTTGCGATGTATGGAGGGCCCCTCCTTCTGTAGAGAAGTCCTTCTTTTACTTTTTTACCCACAGAGCGGTCTGTGGGTACACGTGGGTCTTCCTCAGCCGCATCTACGTGTGCCTTTACAGGTCTCACAATGAAGACTCAGCTGTCCGGTATCATAGCCAGGCGGCTGATGACGCGCGGGCGCAGTTCCAAAACTGTAGCTGGGCTCCTACAAGACTGATCATGCTGAGACCCTACTATATTCATTCGAAACGAAGTTCGAAACTTCGGACGATCGAAGTTTTTTTATACGATACGGATGTATTTACTCTGTAAAAGTTCGAAATTGAATAACGTACATCGCAATTATAAGTCTATCGTTACAACCATAAGTCAATAACGACCATAAGTTTTAGTAGGTACATTCATATCGTATATAAACTTTGATCATCCGAAGTTTCGAACTTCGTTTCGGATAAATATAGTAGGGCCCCAGGTTCCTCTGGCCTCTGCGATCAGTGCCAGGTTGGGTCAGCAGTACCATTCGCATCACCTCCACATCTCGTGCAGGATAAGCGGTGGGTCTGGCATTACTCCTCGGCAGATTGGGATGGTATTCCATTATTTCTCATTCATCTCTTTGAGGCAATGCTGCTTTGAGGGTGCTTTGCGAGTGCCAACGCTATAGCTGACGAGATCAGACTTGGGATGGAATATTACATTCGTTCCTCTGAGATCGCCAGTAAGAATCGTGGACGTTCCTGGTTCAATCGTGTATACGCCGATGCTGTCGGTGACAAACAGGCGGCGTATCGCGCTTGGATCAGGGGTTGCGCCATGAAGGATCCTAATATCAGTTCCCTCAAAGAAGCCGGTTGTACCGAGCCATCAAGCCGTTAGAGCGGATGCCCAGCGGGTTAGCAGGATGGCGTGCGTTAGCCAATCACCCAACTAGCAATTGTGCTTATTGTAGTTTGGCCAGGGCCGTTCAGTCTTCTGCCGGCCAGTGTTGCCACCGCTGAGGTATTCAATTCAAGCCGCTAGAGAAGACTGTCTTACTGGAAAATTTCTTTGCGGCTAATTCCTGCCTCGAGGGCCGTGGTTTCCAGACTTGTAGGCACACGTACATGTGCGGCGTGAGCTACGGTCTTTCGGTGTGAAAAGCCAGTGGCCCGGATGGAATACCGGCGGTGGTTTTAAGAGCTTGTATAATCAAGTTGTCTCCTGCACTGACTCGCCTTTACAGAGCGTCCTACCGCACAGGTGTTATTATGCCGGAATCTTGGGGGGACACCAGTGTGCAACCGATCCCCAAAAAGGGTGATCGGTCAGACCCTACCAATTACCGCCCTACAGCTATTACCTCATGGAGCGGATCATAAACGCTCAATTGGTCCGCTACCTGGAGGATCACTTGTTAATCAGAAACAAACAATACGGATTCCGTCAAAATCCATCAACGGGTGATCTTCTAGCGTCTGTCCTGCATCGCTGGGGCTAGTTGATTGGCTGGCGTAGCTAGGCTCTTGATGTGAGCCTTGACATAGCCAAGGCTTTTGATACGGTCTGGCACCGTGGTCTTCTATTCAAATTTCCGGCACTCGGTCTGCCTGACAACCTATGTTCGTGGGTGTCCGGCTTTCCGCATAGGCGTAGACTACGTGTGGTCGTCGAAGGACACACATGTTGTCACTAGGCAATATTCATTGCTATGCAGATGACAGCAAATCAACAAACGCACTAGTAAAAGCAAATCACTACAATTATGATAGAAACTCAGTAATAAAATAGCATGCATGTTATTTTCTTTGGGCTTAGCATAAGGCCAAGCAATGGTTTGGAACGGGCTTATAATTAAAAATAAATTAAATTCATTAAAAATAAAACCAATAATCTGAATATCAAACATGCTAATTTGTGTCTGGGAAATATCCACAATATTATTTCGTATCAAATTTCAACACAAAATGGCTGTATGGAGCTGTCAAAATTGACGCGACCGTTGGCGCCCTCGCTCATTGAAAATCAAAATTATGTTGCATTTGGCTATCTACACAGACTTTTTATACCCCAAAATGACAAATATTTAAGAAACTATAATTTTAATTCAAATTAAAGCAATAATAATCACATTTCAATACAAAAACTTAAATGTGTTTGTTAAGGTTTGAAAATTTTCAAAACCAAGCGGACACTTAAACAAAAAATATATCACTCTTAAACATTACACACTATATATTATGTATTAATAAGTTTTATTACATACCTATCCATGTTTTAATTAGCACTTTGGCGTAAAATCAGTATGGGAACCATTTTTAAACGGATAGTTCAGGCACGCTTCTGAACACCAACTTGCGATCGCATAAACTGACGTTTATTTAAAGTTTTTAATATGAAACGACTAGCGGAACTATATACACACAGCAAGCTTTATTTTTTAAGGTACTTTTACAGTCATTAGAATTAATACAGAGCACGCAATAATTGAATTAAACTCAAAAAATAGAGAGCATATTCAAACACCCACTACGTGGGTGCCGACTCATGACGGGGCACCTGTCAACGACCGCGAGGTGGGTGCTAGCACTTTGGGTAATAACGCAAGAAACGCCACATGTGTGTACGCTTTTTAAACCTTGATGGTAACCACCTCTAGACGCTGGCCAACGAACTAGCCACGTTATTTGAAGAGACCACAACGTTTCTCTCTCTTTTTCACTCTTTAGGGAGTCACTAATGCCAATGGATGTCTCTGGTTGCAAGACACTTCCATGAAAATCCATAGAAGAGCCTAAATTGAATATGTTTACATCTCACAAACTTATTCCCAATACGATTGACTTCTCCATCTCTTTCCAATCCAGCTTGTCTTTGTCCTACGCTATGATGAGACATTTGTTACAGGACAACCACGAGTTCTACAACAGCACGTTCATCGGCAACGTGACGTACTTCAACGAGTACTGGGCAAACATCTCCAAGCCGGAGACGAATGTGCACGAACTGCTCAGCAATTCCTACAGACGCGCCAACGTGAGTACATACATGTAGATTTTCTTTTATTGCAATGAATGGTGAGACGAGTATGCTATTCGTTTGATGGTAAGCGATACGAACCAAACAACAGCATGAGTTACGCAATAGTGCTTGACATTCCACTGCGCTCGCCATCGTGAGGCATAGGATGTGTTTCCATATGTCCAGTAGTTACTCTGCCTACAATGTCCTTCAATCCGGAACACAATAGTGCATTTATCCTGCCGTTTGGGGGAGAAATAGAATAGCTTAGTTTGGTTGCAAGAGCTGGAGTCAAGGGGTTCTAGTCTTTAAAGGAGGCTGAGAGGGGTATGCTGCGATTTCAGTACTTTCAACCACACCTCTGGATATTGTGAAACTTAAACCAGGATGTATGCTGATCAGCAAGCAGTCTAAAACCCCCCAGGGAAAGGTCACTCGCATTATTGACCGCACTAGATACCTCGGCACCAGAAGCGCCCCAATATTATTGACCTCCTCATCTTCACTTGATTGCTCGTTCTCTTACCAGATTCAATCACAGCTTAATACATACGTTTTTTAAGACATCCAAATAAATATCTCAGGCTAATTACAAATGTGTACATTATACATTTGCATAGCATTAAAGTAAGATATTTTAATCGTATTCCTTGGCCTGCCAATGTCCCGCCCTGGTGTCGGGTTAGCATATCAAACTTATTTTATTGCATATCCATAAAGCATCCATTCAAAGACAAATCCTATAATTATACACCCGTTATTTCCATCATCCAATAAGAAAGAATTATTAGAATGATAAATTGAAACGGAGTGCGTATGCGGTCTAGGGCAAAAGTAGCCTGGTTTTAGGAAGCATCAAGGTCTTAGTGGCGAGTAATTTTCCATGATAGAGCCTACAACTTATAACAACTAATAGTGAAACAGCGCACTCTTCCCAAATCAAAACCACCAGGTTTCTCTCAGATTGCATCTTTAGTTAACTTTGTGATTTTCTACGGTTGTAACTTTGCAAGTTGGTAAAGATAATCCCCCTTCATAAAAAACCGCTACCAACCACATCAACGTAAATTAGTTAAATCACGCCAGGAGAAGATAAAACGCTCATTAATTTTTGATATTCATAATGATTTACATATAATTTTAACTAATATTGCCACTTTACGAAAAACCAAGTTATTTTATTCACTTGACAGTACTTAATATCAAACGTCAAGCTGACAGACATCCGCTATTTTGCTGCTTAAAATTTGCATACAAAATAAGTCTCGGCCATTACAAATTTAATGGGCTGTTAAATAGCTGATTAGTGATTTTGACGTCTATTAATAACATCTCTAAGAAACTTTTAAACGGTATTTGTGAACTGTGGGCACATAGCTCGTAGTACCGATGGCCGTTGGGGCCGAAAGATTCTAGAGAGCAGGCCACGTACAGGCAAGCGAAATGTCAGACGCCTGCCTGCAAGGTGGACGGATGATCTGGCTAAGGTTGCAGGAAGTCGCTGGATGCAGGCCGCTTCTAACATATCGATGTGGAGATCCTTGGGGGAGACCTAAGTTCAGCAGTGGATTTCCTTGGGCTGAGATGATGATTTTTTATTATTTTTTTATTCAAGGAAAGAAAACAAACAGTAGAAAGTATAAAAACAAAATAAAGAGAAATAATATACCTAACTTAGACCAATAAAGTTTCCAATATCTATATTATAACTGAGGCACTTGACGGCAGCACATTATATAACAAAAAAAGTAAAAACCTTAAGCTAACAGAAAAATAATTAAACAACAAAAATATCTTAATTTACTAGTAATATTATAGTCTAAGATCCCGCCATACATCGACCTTCACCGAGATGTTTATTTGATGAAACGTATTTTATATGCAATTTAATATGTCAATAAATATATTGTATAGGGGTTGCCTAGCAAATTTCAGTCCAGAATACGATTAATTAATAATTAAAAAAAAAAATTTTAAACATTTCACCTGTTTGATTATTAAACAAATTCTATACCAATCGAAAGTATGAAGCCCATAGAATATGCAAACGTTAGGTTGCCTATTTTTTTCCGGTCACAACCCTCAGGTTGCCAGGTATAAACAGGTAAATCGCTACAAGCATTTTGCACCGGTCTGATTATTGAATGGAAATTAAATGAAAATAAAGATCATTTTATTACGTTATTACTACAGGGTATGGATATACAGGGTATATCAAGAATGCTACCGAAAACGAAGCGAAGTGGTAGTTTAAGCAACTTCAGATACAGTGCAACAGAAAACGTTGCAAAAAAAAGCGACAATTTTATTTTGTTATTTTTTTTTTCCTATAGTATTGGGGTGGTAAATACATTTTTTTTCTAAAATAATAGCGTATACCCTTTTATTTTCAAATACTCTAAAGTATAATAGAGTTTAAAATATTATTTTAGCAAAAACTATGTATTTACCACGCAATAATGATATTAAAAAAAAAACATTAAAAATAATTGTCGCATATCTTTGCGAAATTTTTAATTGCTTTGTGTTTTTAGTCACTAAAATTACCACCCGGCTTCGTTTTCGGTAGCAGTCTTGATATACTCAGTATGATGATGATGATGATGAAACTGCGTTAAGTCCATATAAATAAGGGTGACTATATTTCCAGACTATATGACTGATTCGATGGCGTAGTTGTGCTAAGGTACGATTACAAAGCTGAGGTCTCTGCTTAGAATCCCGGGGTGGGCAAAGTGATATTGGATGTTTCTATTCACTATCAGCCCAGAGTTAGGAATTTGTGCCCGATATGGCGATAGGCTCGTCACCTATCACATTGTGGGACGGAACATACAAGGCGAAATGTGGGTGTCCTGGCACCTTTGCCTACCCCTTCTGGGATATATAGGCGTGAGTTTATGTATATATGTATATTTCCAGACAATCCACCTATCGTTCCCGTTCCCGTACTACGGTCACTACATCCGCAACGTGACGTTGGCGACGGGCGGGTTTATGTTCACCGGCGAACATGTTCACAACTGGATCGCGGCCACGCAGTACATCGCACCGCTCATGGGCAACTTCGACACGTCGCTATCGAACGATAGTCTCGTCAAGCTTTATGATGATGGTGAGATATTTATAAGCTATAATTGGCTAAATAACTGTTATTGGCTTTCTGTTAATAGGATAATTTAATCCAATTGTTTTATTATATTTATCAAATATAACGAACAAAGAAATTTTTAAAACATTCAGAATGAAACAAGTTAGAAACGGTTTAAATCTTGTAGTGGGAGTAACAGACTCTAATTTGAAATTTTAATATTTGCCTTAAGTTACAAGCTACTTTAATACTTTTTTGACAGCAAGGCTTTATTTTTAGCGTATTTATGTTTGTAAGCGAAATAATACCAAAAATCGATAATAGTCAAATACCCTATTATATTATTTAATTATTTAACGCCCGAATACTCAAACTCGACTTAAATATTTATATTAAACTCTACGGAAATCCCACTTAAATCTACTTGCTAAATGGCCGTGCGCACTTAAGATCAATTTAATACTAGAATAGCGTTTGAGTGTTCGTGCGTTAATGTATTTAGCTGTAAGTCTTCCATGCATAAAATTAAATTAAATAAAAGTGAAATAAAATATAATTAAAATAAAATCAAGATAATAGAGTTGGGAGTAAAACACAATATAAGTCCCCAAACCAGATGTCCGTTGTGTACTCTGTTTAATATAAATGAAATAATTATTCTCGCTTATTGCATCGTAGTTGTAGGCAATTTGTGTACGTCATCCTCGTTTAAATGTCTGTGCTTGCGACGGCGTCGTGTGCTGGGTCGCTCACTTCCCTGTAACATGGTTGAGGAGTATTGACGCCTGAGTATTGACACAAATATGTATTGACGCACTAAAATAAAAGTGGTTAGGCTTATTAAGAGCGCAGACCGAGACGCCGCGGCATGGCAAGCCATTAAATTTTTTTACTAAAGGATATTCAAACTTACCTGGTCTAAATACGTCATAAATGCCAAGAATTTACCGTGTGTATTGTATGCCGTGGCATCAAAAGGCATTTCTGGATGCCGCGACATCAATTTAAAACAATTGAATTTATGTCGTAGTCCTCACAGATAAGATTGAATATCCTTAATATCCTTTAGTAAAAAATGTAATCTCGAACCATTCGCACCCGGTATGCGCTGGCCTAAACTCGGCATGCGTCATAAAAGTTAGTACGGAATGAACCACGAATAGTTTCACTTTTCCTTTACCTATATACGTATATAATTATTAAATGACGTCACGGTACGAAAAAACCTGCCAATAATTTGGTAATTGGTTGAGTAAATATAGTTTTAAAGCGTTACAATTCACAAACAACACATATTCGGTAATGTTAGTAAGGATTTGCTATTGTTTTCAATGGAATTTCCGTCGTGTGTTGTCTTATCATCCGACATTCTCTGATAAATTTCCGATGACGCGTTATGAATAAAACTGTTAGTTAATATTTATTTATTTAATCCTTTATTGCACATAATATTAAAATATATACAATTAAGAAGAAACAACATAATAATAATAGTACAAAAGGCGCTTTTAGAACCTAATTAAGACTTAGAACCTAGCTTAAAATTTAAGGTTTTTAGAACCTAATTAAAGACTACTAATAGTTGGCAGGAAGAAATCGCACAAGGCTGGCCGCCAATTGTACTATATTTTGATTAGGTATATTCTGTTATAACAAATAAGATATGCAATAGAGAGTATGAATAAGTAAATAAATAAATAAGACTAATATACCTATCTCAAAGTTAATAGCCATTATTATTTATTTTATTAATTCATCGAAACAAATAAACTGTGCTACACTGAAGAGTAGGTTTTTCATTAATTTTAATACCATAAATCAATATCTAGTCAAAAAATTAAAAAAAAATCTACTCAGAATATTCAAAATAATAAAATATTTTTAGTAAATTAAACCGACTTCGAAATTGTAATAAAGAGAGAAATAAAATTAATCTTTTAATAGATCTAAAATACCTAAATATTCCCAACAAAATGTTGAGGTCGGTGACAGCTAGTTTATCAAGCTTAATGTCCTTTGTTTAAAGTTTAAAATACAATGTTACAGGCGAAAAATTCACCGTTTTCTGGGAGAATGTGGCACTAAGAGAGGACAAAACGAAGAAGTTCACGTTCGCATGCACGTTGTATAAAAACGGAGACATCGTGTTCGCGTACAAGACTATGCCGATGGACGTGCAAGACATTATCGATCAGAACCATCCCGTCAAAGTTGGCATCAGCGACGCGTACGTCGGCGAGAAGAACTTGTTCAGTAAGTACTTTGATTTAAGGTCGATTTTTCTATAAAAAATACTCGGCAGGTAGAGTAATGTACTTAGTCAGCAAGATTTTTAAAGTTAGTGCAACTAAGCGTCTAAAATTATAATAAATAAATAAAAAATACACCAGTCACATACATAGTCCTCCATACTCCATATTAAGATCAATAAAGCCTTGTCAAGGCATCGGAAACTACAAGAAACTTTTCGATTTCACAAACACCCAACTCGAGGCAAATACTTGTAGGCCTCATAAATATTTGTCTTTGTGCGTGTATCGAACCCGCGGCCTCTTGTGTCACAAGAAGCGTCTAACCAACTACACCCAAGGAGGCAAATGCAATACAGATGGAGCAATCACGCAAAGTGCGTGGTGGCCTGTTGGTAAACGGACTAGACGCTGCTGCCAACATGTTCACGGTGGTCGCGGGTTCGAATCCCAGGGCACACCTCTGACTTTTCGGAGTCATGTGTGTATTGATAATCAATCACCACGCACTAAAAACGGTGAAGGAAAACATCGTGAGGAAACCTGCATACCATAGCGATTCATAAGAATTTCTATGGTATGTAAGTCCGCCAACCCGCACTAGGCCAGCGTGGTGGACTATATGGCCTAACCACTCTCAATAGTATTCTCGATTGTAGAGTAGGCCCGTGCCCTGCAGTGGGACGTATATGGGCTGATACAGAATCACGCATTGCTGTTAATATCTCCCCGGTCGATAAAAATATGCCCGCCTGATTGTATGCTGATAGGTATAGGTGAATCCAAATGATTTATTGTGCGAGTCACGCTCCTTAAGCAATATATACAATGTTTTCTTTTAAGTTCTGAATACAACGATCGCTATATGGACGAATAAAAACATCAAATCACCAGCATATAAGCTCATTTCTGACCACGAATCTCTACAAGCGAGGATTGAAGAATATGTATAATGTTAAAATAATTACTTTATTTTATAAAAATATGTCGGCTGGGATATAAACGTTCAAGGACAAACAATAAAACAAAAGTTATACTGAATTTTATGCAGTATCGGAATCAACGATATATTTTACCGATATTATATGTATGGGCGTTCTCCTTATCTTACAACATTTACCTTCGACAAATTGTAAATTGGTTTTGAAAAGAGCAACACTATTTCATGCCCGTTCTTCTCTAACGAAAACCGCTTTCCAAACCGAGTGGTAGGTCAAAAGAAGACTGAATCTAAATGATGTAGAACATCTTAATGGATTCAATATATTATTTTCATCTTATTAAACTACATGGTAATGTTACATCATATTTGTTCCAGACGTGAGAAGCAAGACGATATACGAATACCACCGCGTCTCGTTCAAGAACCACGCTATCGCCAACAATACGATACTGCGATTGACCGCGCTGCCCACCTGCCTTCAGTACAACTCGTGCGACGCCTGCCTAAACCACAACACTGGGTTCAATGTGAGTGTTTACTTAGTCTTTAGTATTGTGAATGTTTTGATGCATGGTGCTATGGGGTATAAACCGTAATACAAGAAAGGATGGGGTAAGAATGTAAACTACTATCTAGACTATATATGTCAAAACCTTAGTATAAGAATACTATATTTTGCTAGGGACGACACATTCGTCCTCAAAGCTTTGAATAGTAAAGTTCTATTTAGCTATTTTATATTGTATTTGTATAAGGCTTTGGTGTATAAAACCGAATATTTGTTTGTTTGTTTATTACCTATAATCTCAGGAACTACTGGTGATAATTAAAAAAAAAAACTTTGTAACTTGTTGGATAGGTTGTTTATCGAGGAATGCTATAGGCTATATATAATCACACTATGACCTATAAGAAGGAAAGCAATAGTAAAAAATATAGCAAATACGAGGAAATATTATTTGTTTTTCGTGGTCCGATTGGACCATAGACTAAATTGATAGTAGAAATTGAACATTTTGGCCGCCATTTTGATAAGTGTATCTGCACCCGGGCTGAACCGCTAGTATTTTATATGAGTACGTTCTTACCCCACCAGCACTACTATTACGGTGTTAGTTGTTACCTCAACGCACCTTTTGGATATTTGTTATTCTTTCCTGCAAAAACGGCTAGACCGATTTTGATGATTTTTGTTATAACAATACACATTGCGGTGGTACCTACTCAGGCTCTCACATATGAGAGACCTACCACCAGTCACTAACCAGTTTCTAACTTGTTTAATTCTGAATGGATTTATAAAATTCTTTGATTTTTAGTTTTTTAATTGCGCTGAATGGCGAGACGAGCATGCTGTTCAACTGATGATAAAGCCTCACGACCGCTCAAAAACTGTAGCAATTACAAAGCATTACTTGGCATTCCACTGCACACGCCATCCTGAGACCAGTCTCAATATGTCTAGTAGTTACTCTGGCTACAATCTCCTTCAATACGAACAACAGCATTACATTTACATTGCTGTTTGGCGGGAGAAATCATTTTTGGATAAGAATATTATTGGTTGGATAAATACAATAATACAATTTTAGTTAAATACCCTATTACTTAGGTCATCAGGCTTCTTGGCAGTGACGAATGTGTAAGAAGATGTGTGTACGATGGTGATAATGTTGTGTAGTGATACAGTATAATTTAACAATGCTTTTCGTTGCAGTGTACATGGTGTCCACAAATGAACAAGTGTTCCAGCGGCACAGATATCAACAAACAGAACTGGAAGATAAGACGTGAGTCTAACATTACACTTTAAGCAAATCATATAATGTATTTCAGAATAGAAATTCCATAGAATGTTAGTGACACTATTAATTATTTGAGCTACTTTTTTTAGCAATTAAATAAAATACTATGTTTCATTCCTATAACTCGTTCCTCTGCATCTTCTGTAGAGGTCCGCAATAATTTTAATGCATTTCGCTTCACAGTTAACATGCTATACATAGAATGCGGTGCGTAATGTCGACTTATATTAGCGTGTAGTATAAGTTTTAGTGGATATTAAGCTACAATAACACATACATCCATTTATAACCACTAAGGCTTCGACGCGGAGCTCTTTGAGTATTGTATTTTTCGAACAAGATCATATTTTAACGTGGCTTTAAATTAACTTTACTATATTGGATTGTATTAAGCTTTAGGTATTCCACGTAATAAATAAATTTATTAATTCTGCATAGACGTTATTCCGGCCGGTGCCAGGGTCCGTCTTCATAACTAAACCAATAAAATAAATAAATCAGCTGAACGGTAATATCAATTAATATAATCACCAATCAGTAAATTTTACAAATGGTAAAAATTCGTTCTTTACTCACAGCGTTTCGTACTTATATTATTGACGAGAGCTTTATCACACGTTGTATAAAAGACCTATTCTTGTTTGATAAATAATATAATCGGTTATACACAAATATTGCGAAGAGTTGTATAAGGCAAGAAGTCCTAATAAATCGTTCTTTCGTTATCCGTGAAAAAGAACGAAAAATGCTACTATTCTACTGTAGTCAGTAGGACAGTGGAACATAAATTGTTTTTTTTTATACATTGTAGTATATTTTAACTGCGATTAGGTTTGTTGCTTAACCATACATCGTTGGATATTTAATGAGTGCGAATAATACCAACATGTTTGATATCTCGACAGCCTCCGTGGCGCTGGCGGTTAGGCGCCGCCTGTGAAACGAGAGGCCGCGGGTTCGATCCCCGCACCGAGAGAAATGTTTGTGCGGCCCACAAATAATTCTTTCTGGTCTGGGTGTTTGTGAGACCAAAAGGTCTCTCGTAGTTCCTGATACCCACGACACAAGACTCGATGTTGGTAAGGAGGTCAGGATTAAGTGTGTGATGGTTGGGTGTTATTTATTTATCACAGAGTGTCCAGAGACGTCCGTGTCCGAGGCGAGTGCGTGCGCGCCCGTCACCAAGGTGGAGGGCGGCGGCGCGCGAGACATCAGCGACAGCACAGCGTACACCACCGACGACGACGACCGCCACGCTCAGAACACAGGTCTGTCTCTCTCTCTTTCTCTCACACACACTCTCTCCCTCCATCCCTCTCTCTACCTCACTCCATCCCACCCTTCTCTCTTCCCCCCGCTGTCTACTTTCTCTCTCTCTCCTCAGCCACAGGAACTCCCTGCTGAACATAAGCCTTTCTCAATGATCTCCACATCTGCCTGTTAGAAGAGAGTTGCATCTTGTCTAAATAGAGATATAATGCTTTGTTACAATGTCCAACGACTGCCTCGGTGGCTTAATTGTACTAGAGTACGGTTACAAAGCTGAGGTTTCGGGTTCCATGTTGAGCAAAGTGATATTGTATTTTCTTTTCATTATCAGACCAAAATCAAGAATTTGTGCCCGATATGGCGCTGGACTCGCCACCTATCACATCGTGGAACGAAACATACAAGTCCTCGCACCTTAGTTTACCCCTCTGTGAAAAAGTCACGACTTTATATGTGTATGTAACGTTCAATATGAATACATATATTACATATTTATACATAACTCACGCCATTCTCCGTAAGTGCTAGGCAGAGGTGCTACCAAATTGTATAAATAAAAAAGTCCTAGGAATATGTATTTTATCAATACATTCTAGGCGCAGTAACGCCCACTCATGGCACGGCGAGCGCTAGCCCAGCGGTGGGCACGACTGCCCAACAACAGTCGCCGATAGGTGGCGCCGTGGCGGCGTTCGTGGCCATCGCGCTCGTGTGCAGCCTTGGTGCATGGATACTGTACGCATTCAAGAATCCGCACACGCGCAGCGGACAATTACTCATCAAGGTAATGTACTGCCAGAATATTAAGCGACATTTGACATATTCATTTATTTATTATTTATTTAATTCTTTATTTTACACATTTAAAATAAACACAATAAAAAGAAATAAGAATAAAAAAAATAAAATAATGTACAAATGCGGATCTTATTGCTTAAAAGTTCAGGTCACTGCGTCATTTACGCCTTAATTAAGGATATATTGTTATTGATTTTTTTTCCTTGCAGTACCGACCATCCCAATGGAACTGGCGACGCGGCGAGGCTCGCTACACCGCCGCCACTATACACATGTAATGTAGCACGCAACACGCAACGCAACGCGCACTGCAACGCACCCTGCAACGTGCAACGCAACGTGCGCGTTCGTAGTGCAACAGTGCAACGGGAGGTCATCAATGACGTCACCAATACGGACGGTCTCACCCTCCAGCCATCCCCAACGCTGTAGGATAGATACCTCAGTTCCATAATATAACTAATAATAATAAAACTAACGATCACACCCGACTGCTTATAGTTAAGAACTTATACATCTCCACTTATTTATAATATGTCGACTCTGGGAAGAAATAATTTTTGTACAATATACTCATATAAGTAAATTTTGAGAGTTAAATTTTGGAATTTAGGTGTCGATAGGACTGCTCCGTAGGACGCCATTTTGTATTTTATCTGTAGGGTATCCTGGACAAGGTAAATTCGGGACCTGGGATAGTTCCCCCATCGCCATTATAAAGGGAAGGGCCTTTATAAGTGTAATTAAGTATGTTTATCCCTTTCCTGAGCTCTCCTACAGCCTCCCCGGAGTATAAAGCCGCGTCATACAAGTGTATATGTTGTCCGGGACCCATATCACCGGTAACAAGTGCCTTCAGAGTTCCGTAAGGTTCGTATCCGTCCCATACATATCGCCGCCCTAGCTTCTATACCTGTATAATGTAAGTATTGTTTTATCTTGACCCTATTATAAATTTACAAATACATGAATATACACTTAAGTTAATATTGCACGCGTGCACGCTAGTCGCCTCCTGCTTGCGGGAAGGGGTGTTGAAATAAATTAGATATTTCATATATTAAACTACCTTCCAATATTAGATTTAGTAAAGATTTTATATATACAGAAAATATGACTTTTCTATACCGAATTTACAAGATCTGAATGACAATAAATTTACCTAATTAGAAACATGCAACAATATTTACAATTTTATTCGTAAAGTTAGGACAAGAACATGTAATTTTTTCGTTTTGAAAATTCCCCCCTTGCTCCGCACATAACGCAGGAGGTGACATCACCGCGGGAACATTTTGCTAAATACGTAAATATATTTGATACGACTTTATCGACAATGTATAGATGCCATGTATTTAATCGTTAATTGTGAGGTGTTGTTACTCAAACATTTAATGAAAATTCAGAACAAACCTACGTATAATATTAATATTCAAATGATCTGTTACAATTTGACGTAATCTCGTTATTAAGATCGACTTTTATAATTTATAAGTGCATGAGAAATATACATAGTTTATATAATGTTGAACTAGTTTTTGACTGTCACACAGTTATAAAAATCACCTTTTGAAAAGTTTGGTTATTTTGAACACAAATTTATTGTAAAATGTTAAGATATCGAGACGTACACGGTTTGTATTAAATGCCAATAATATGGTACTTTTTACACACAAATTATATATCATGAAAATCTTATTCACAGCATTTGCCGTATTAATGCACTGCGTGTAAGAATTTTTAAAAATATATACATTTTAATTATTCGATATATTGGAATTTTGTATGAATTTCTAATGTGCACAAATTAGGTAATCGTTGGACTTCGCAAGCTACTTAGAAATTTAATTTGTTTAAAATATAGATACGATATTAATAAAATAAATTTGAGTGTATGTAATTAGTTTAAAGAAATGTTATTTTCTAAATTTATATCTATTCTAAATTTTGTTATTGTATTTTTATTCTATTCACATTCGGCCAAAGAACTGTAACATCTGGCTCAGGAGAAATAATACGGTTGGTCAATCTATGCTGTTTCTTATATTTTCTGTATTTTAATATAAATGTAAGAATTGTCTTGTATTCATTTTCTCCGCTCAATTATTTTAACTTCCACACAACTGTGTTGATTGAACTTTTTAATATAATGTATGTGAATCTCTTTATGGCCAGTGCCGACCGGGACGGAATGCCAAGGGATTCAATTTTTTACCGAAGGATATTCAAACTTATCTGGTCGGAATACGACATAAATTTCAATGTATAAATTGATGTCGCGGAGTCGAGATATCCCTTACCATGTCGTTCCGATTTGCGCTGGCCCTTACGGATCTCGAATTTGTCGTAATAGGGTAGTTTCAGTTCGTATTTGATTTTAAGCAATAGAGCAAATAACTTAAAACAGCTGTCAAAGCGCCATTCAAATAGGTTGTAAAAGAGGCGGCTATTTTAAACATTATATTAATGAGTGCGAATATATCGCTATCCTTATCTAACACGGATAATACAGTGACGTCACAATTCACATTATGTAACCTTTTTCAGTTACTTGATGAGTTACCGTCGTTGACAAGTTTAAAATGTGAAACATAATTCTAAACAGATTTCTAATAATCTTTGTATTTTAATAATTGTAATCGCTTGCGAATTCTTAAACAAATGAATCAACTACCCTATTTTTCCTATCTATGCTAATAAAGTCTTCGACGATATATGTCATAGTTTACTATCAATTTCTTCAGCGCACTTTATACTCTAAGATATCTCACTACACTATAATATAATTATGTAATGATTAATTCCACTTTTACATATCGTTTTTATAAATTTTATGCGTGAAATGTATTGAATCGAGTCTCTTTGACTTCAAATGCACTGTAATGGTGACGAGCGACTTAATTATGATTTAAAATTGTTTATTGTATCGAATTGGCGGTGTATTTAATGAAAAAGGTGCTTGAATTTTAATAAAATACGGCGAAATGTGAAATTTAATTTGTTGTATGAGATATATGATGTTTTTGGAATGTGTACATGTATTTTAAGTGAACTTGCGGAACTCATCGTGTAACAGGAGTGCGCGACACAGGCCGCCATCGGCCCCAGCGTAGGTTAAATGTTAGTGATATCCATTGTATAAATATATGAAATTATATTATGTTTTTATTTCATTCTTTTAGTACGGTAAGGTTAGTGATACAGTGCCGTGGGGGATATATACATGATATCGGTGTGTATAAATTTATATTTTATCCGTTGACTGCGGCGCACACACACGTTGTGTAAAAAGCGTGAATTGTACACCATAATGTTCCAAATTGCACTATTCATTCGAATATTTTGTTGCAGTCGTATTTTTTGTCTGAATTTACCAAGGCTGTACCTCCGATACCATTCCTCTACGGCGCTGTTCACGACACCCGTTGTACAAATATCAGTTGTGGCCACGCTCATACCATTTCCATACTATCGGGGACCATAACGTTACAAATAAAACCTTGCCCTTAACCGACTTTTTCTTTAAAATCCTAAAATATACTTGGTATTTGTATATTTAATGCACAGAGTTTCTTCAGACTGCGACCAGAAACAAATCAAGGTGGTATTTTTATTACTGACATTGTTCAACTAAAAATTTAGTAAAAAAAAAAGAAAGACGATATTTTTTATATTTTTTTAATATCATCGTGTTTAGAGTGCTAAACACATAGTTTATGCTTAATACCCAACACGACGATAGTTAAAAAGTTACAAAAAATAATCGTTGCAATTTTTTGCGAAATGTTTTATGCATTGTGTTTGAACTTTGAAGACACCACCAGATTCGTTCTTGGTCGCTATCTGGATATACCCCGTGTTTATAAACATAGACAAAATGAACACAAAATGCGACATTCAAGAGATTAAAAGAATAATACCTTATACATGTAACAAATCACACACGTATAATATAGAAGAAAGAAGAATTTATTGTTGGACAGTGACACAGAAATACAAACAAAATAGATAACACAAGTGAGACACAAACACTAAAAATAATTATCACTGCCAACAATGGACCTCGCATTCAGCTAAATGCTTCGGTAATGCATGAGCAGTACCGCAGCGCTGATTTTCAATGCGAGGACCAACAATATACGTACAATATGAGACTAAAAATTAAATCTTGGCAACTACACAGTCACCTTTCGTGGAGCAACGTACTACAATGTCATCATTATTACCACATGTTAGGCAGCGTATACGATCTTCAGCCCGTTGCAATCCACCGCTGGACATAGGCCACGCCCAAGGTATGCCACAAAGCCCGGCCTACTGCTTGATACATCCTATCGCTGCTGAGTGTATTGTGCAAATTGTCACTATCTACCCAGAGGACGCTCACGCTGAAAAACAATAATGAAAGTAAACAGACGCTGCATCTGAAACTTTTATCATCTACTTTAAGTGAAAACATACGTATTTAAAAATAATTATATGACCTAGTTTTAAAAAGTAACAATATTGTACATTTATCATTTAAAAAAAAACTTATTTTCTGATGGTACGCTTTAATACCTATCTCCTGTGATCTCGCTACCTTAATTTTTTTATACCTTAGGTCTGGCAAGCAAGCAAACAGGTTAGATGGTAAGTGATCACTGCGCCCATCCACAACATTTGAATCATTTATCATAAGTAGATGTTTTAGCGCAATGGAATGCCATGCAATTTGTAGTTCAGTGTTATTTCGTTTTACTACTGTTCATGAGTGGTCCGTGGTCGTATCGCTTACCATCAGGCCAACCGCATGCTCGTCTCGCCATTCACTGCAATTTAAAATACAATTCATAAAGTATTTGTAGAATTCCCTCCTTGAGATGGCAATGCTTAATTTCTGCATCGCAGTATGGTTTTATCACCGTCTGCGGCTAAGAGTAGACCACTAGGTCTGCAGTATAAAAGGCGAACGAATAATTCTCATCCAAAAGCCGGTTGGCTTAGACAGGGACACCACTACTTAACAATTTTTGCATGCGCTGTATAAACAACACTTGCAAATTTTTAAAAGCTCTGAACGATATACAATATGTCTCCAAAAAATAAGAACTCAGAAGTATGCCCTGGGTTTGGAACTAGCGAACATCGTCTCCGCACCCGCATGGCGAATTACCAGCAGGGTATCACACTATACCGACCAGTAACGGGAGATAGACCAAACTATGACGACACAGCAACAAAAAATAGTCCTATCCCAAAAAGTTTTCAAGAAACAGCCATTCTAGTAAACATAAAAAAAAATAGTAAAAGAACTTAAAATAACCTGACTTTACATTTGGTTGTAGTATTAAAAGAACCTGCAGTTTGTCTCTGTGAGAAACAGAGTTTGAATAGAGTTTTTGAGTAGGTACCATTACGTAAATAGTTTGATAACCGATGTTGTTATATTATTTTGGGTCCAAAAGCAACAAATGTATAAAGTTTTTTTATTGTTATGAATGGCGAGACGAACGTGCCATTCGCCTGATGGTTAGCGACCTCTCATGGACATTAGCAATGCTTGGCATTCCACTGCGCTCGTCATCCTGAAACATAAAAGTTAAGTCTCAATATATCCAGCAGTTACTCGGCTAGACTGCCATTTGGGCGAGGAATAGTCATTGCGGTGGTACCTACCCAGGGAGCCCCTCACATATGAGAGACCTACCACCGTAAAAACAAGAATACAAATTCTACCGTCCATTTTCACGTGTAAAATCTTCCAATTTCCCTTTTCACAGCTTTGCAACCCCGTGCTTGTTATCGATCGGCGGCGGGCGGAGGGTTAGTATAGTGTACGGACGGTAGTCAAAGGGAACGGTCGTCGAAATAACTATTTTTACAATGACTTCCTTATATATACAATGACGTCCGGCCTGCCATTTTAATAACCGGTAATTATCACGTAATTATTGCAACAATTAGATCGTGATTACGTCAATGAACGTTCAAAGAAGCAAATGTGGCTGACTTCAGGACAATGAAGGAGATGAAAGCAAGATGTTCCAGGAGTTCTTATCACACTAATGTGAAGTGAGTAACAATTGTAATTTAAGCATTTAGATTGCAGTGGCGAATTTTATTAATGTGGTTTGCTCAAGGCGAGAGCGTGTAAAAAAGTATTTATTTAAAAATACTTGCTGGTGTATGCTTAGCGCTACAAAGTTTAGTGATGAATCTTTTTGCAAATTTCGCAACATTCCATATTATTATACATAAAATATATAATTTAACATGGACTATTACAAGTGCTATTTTTAAAAAATTGCATTATGTTTTTGCATTGAGATATAAAATTAAGATCATGCAATCATTGCGCAAATTGGCGATAGCATTGTAAATTTCAAAATGGCGACGCGCTTTAATCGATACCCTAGGCTCAAAGCGGCATAGGCTTCGGCTGGCTTCGGCACGGCTCTAGGTAGAGAGAGCGGGGAGAGGGGGGAACATCGAGACGACTTCACAAAGAGGTTTTAACCAAAAAGTTTGAATAGCACAAGAAGAGTTCTATCCCAATGTGGTATAGTTTCGGTATTATGTAAGTATGTACGAACGTTAGCAGTCCTCCTACATACATACATAGTATCAGCGCTATTCATGAGGGGCGACAGAAACGGCCAATATGAACGTGGGAGCAACAGTGATATGGTTCTAATATTTTGTTTTGCTGTAAAAATATTTTTAGTCAACTCTAGATAGATACAGTTTGTGTTAATGTTTTCGTTCCTCCGACACAATTGTCAATCCTCTCAACCCCTGCTCACCCCTGCTACTCTAAACTATGTTGACCGATCTAATAACCATTAAAGGTTTACGATGTATTCTTTTGTACATAGGAAAATTCATACTAAAATGTAACGCAAAGGTAAAAAATATCGAAACATTATCTAAAATAAATATAAGACTTCTGTTTTAAAAGACTGAAACTAAAATATAATGGTGCAAGTTAACGAAATTCAATTTATTATAAGGGTAATAAAAATACAACAAAAGATAATTGAACAATTCTACCTATTTATATGCTTCTTGTTACTAACACTCACATTTTCCAATAACATACAAGTGCATACAAATATAAGCCCAAAATGCTGTCATTATCCTTTGTTACATGAAAACTACATCCACGTTGTACTGCAAATCTTAACCTCCCCCACCTCCCCTTCTACACACACGCTGTATTGCACATACCTGAGTCTCCCCCTCCCTTGCATGTTGCACTGCGGCCATGCGCAGCCGGGTCTCTCCCGAGTCCCGAGTACGGCGAGCCGCGACTCACTCCCGGTTGTACAGGGGTGCCCGCAGGACGCGCGGTACCCTGTAGATCCGGGCGTTGAAAACTATTGGACAACCTGTATACATATACAACTCAGTTGTATAACTCAGGGCTATTGTATGTGGACCATAAAACGATATAGAAATAGAGAAAGATCTCATAGAACAATACCACTCATATTTTTTTTTTTTTAATTTATTTAAGGACATTACAGTTACATTGTTTCTTATATCTAACACACTTACGATTTGGTAACATACTAAATACACTACCTGCAAGCGTCACAACATGCAATAAATATTAAATACCTGCTAAGTAATACTAGAATCAAATTTAAAATAAAAACATAAAGAAATCTACAATCATAAAATTAAACAAAACCAAATATTAACAATATTACAAATTAAAAGAAATAACAAAAGGAATTAAAAAAATTAACAACAGAACAACATAATATGAAAATAATTAATATGTCTACAATTTCTTATCACTAATTAGTTTCTTTACTTCAGTCTTAAAAGTACCTACTGAGTCATTTAACACATCAACGCTTTGGCCGAGAGTGTTATAGGATCTAGATAACCTGGCTATTGTAGAATTTTGTTTTAGATTAGTCTTCGATGAAGGTGGACACAGTAACCCCATGGCTTTTCCTGGTAATTGACTAGGAACACGTATTTTCATTAAGTCTAATAAGGGTGAACAATGTACTTGATTACTAAAAGATTTGTACAAAAAATTCAAAACCCTTTTCAAGTTTGTTTTTTCTAAGGATTATCAGAAAAATGTGCATATTCAGGAATATATTATGTCAAATTTCGATTAATTTTACCAGTGAATAAAATGAGGTTTTCAAATCCTAATGTTGATGTTATAAATTCAAATTTTATACAAGTGTTTCTGATAGTTCTTACAAAACATAAACTTGCAAGATATTTCGATTTTTCTGATTATAAGTATATTTAATTTCTACATGGTACAGGATTGCAGTAATCATAAATTCAAAGTATAAAGATTTTTTAATTAAAATATCAATATACACATACAATAAACTTACGTCAATTTCCAAAAGGGGGGAGCTACCAGATGGATGCTACCAGTACAGCCACGCTTCACCTTGCATGTTCCGTCCCACGATGTGATAGGGGGCGAGCCCATAGTCATATCGAGCACACATTCCCGACTACGGGCTGATAATAATAGATAGATAGATAGATAGATAGATAGATAGATAACACTTTATTGTTCCCCACATATTACATACAAGTTAACAGTTTACATTTTTTGAAATAGTGTAACAACTGGCGGTCTTATCGCTGTTAGCGATCTCTTCCAGACAACCAAACGTACGATGGATCACGGTTATATAAGATTATATGTAATGTGGGGGAGTTTGAAAACCTAAGAGATAAGAATATATATACATTATAAATACAAGATAAGAATATATATAATATAAAAATAAAACATCACTTTGCCCGACCAGGGACTCAATCCCGAAACTTAAGTATTGTAATCGTCCCGTTTTACAACTGCGCCACCGATGCACATTTATTAAAGATAAACTGTTTCAAATTAATATTACCTATTCTGCATTAAAAAAAGAAATGGCAGTCCGGCTTATAACGTCAATTAGAGCGTATGTTATGTGAGTATTAACTGTCACTTTTAAAGTCTTTCATTTGCTAAAAGCCAATAAACATGTCCACTTTCAAAGATTCTATTATTATTTATAGTAGACCCGCCTGACCTGACTAACCAGGCTGGTCTTTGGCAATAAACCATACGAAATGGTACTAGCAGCAAAATCCGACTTCGCCTTGATGAAGATATTTCTATACTCCACTTAAGAATCATCAAGCATTTCAAGGTTTCTAAGACAGGTTCAAGTTTGTATTTTGTAGGGATTTTGTTTTCCTTAGGTACTAAGAACATTAAAAAACCTGTAGGTATTTATACAATAACTTATTTATTTATTTATTTATTTAATGATATTATATATATATATATATATATATATATATATATATATATACAGGGTATATCAAGACTGCTACCGAAAACGAAGCCGGGTGGTAGTTTAAGCGACTTCAGACACAATGCAACAGAAAAAGTTGCAAAAAAAAGCGACAATTTTTTTTTGTTATTTTTTTCCTATGACCATATTTGGGTGGTAAATTATTTTTTTCCTAAAATAATAGTGAATACCCTTTTATTTATAAATAATTGAAGGTATAAAACTGTTTAAATTATTATTTTAGCAAAATCTATGGATTTACCACCCAAAAATGACGATTTTTAAAAAATCATAAAAAATAATTGTCACGTTTCTATGCGAAATTTTTAGTTGCATTGTGTTTGTAGTCACTAAAACTACCACCCGGCTTCGTTTTCGGTAGCAGTCTTGAGATACCCGGTATATATATATATATATATATATATATATATATATATATATATATATATATATATATATATAAATGATTATTTTTACGTCAATGTTTCCATACATTTATCCCTTTTAATATGGATAATATTCCAATATTCTTCTCATAGTGAATAGCTACGATATAAATTATGCCTCATGTCAATATTTGAAGCTAATAGCTGCAGCGTTTTAGGTTTAGAGGTTCAAACAGTCTAAATCAGTCTGTAGAAGAAATTCATAAAGAGTTTCTAGCTTGTTTCCAATAATAATTGTTAACGAAATGAAACACCAGCCTAAAAACACGAATTCTTACGACTACTCTCATCTCATCTTTACAGCCGGTAACTTATTACAACAATCATGGCAATGTGACTACAATGCCCCTGATAATTAATTGGTCAGTGCCCAGCTTGCGTAGTTATGATAGGTTTTCCCCAGCGCTAATGACTCATGACTGTGGCTGTCTGGAATGATATGCGTTTATTTTACGTACCGCTTTGCTGCCGAGGGAAGCGGACAATTATTTGTTTCCAACTCCTCCTATTGTTGTATGTTTTTATTTCTGATTAATTTCGATGTGGGTTAAATACAAGCTAGGGACCTGAGAGACTCACCGAGATCCGGAGCTCGATGTCAATTCTTTTCTTGGCTGAAAGGAGTTGCAGTGGTGGGTGTAAGGGCAGGAAAGCCTCAATATACCTACCACCAATTGTCGATTACTACGTACAGTCAGCAACATAAGTCGCTGAACACTTCACATTTTTTGATAACCTTTTTATGAATTAAAATTTGTACGTACTACTCTGTAGTCATAAAATATAACCAAGTAAAGTCATCTATGCCGAGAAGTGCCATACGATATTGAAAATAATTATTATTTTGGATGATAAGACAATTCCAAATCTCGTGAATGTGTAGCGACTTATGTTGCTGACTGTACATACATATGTCAACGCGAAAACAATGAAATAACTTCTCAGATAAGTATGAAGTTTTTTTGGCCTCAACATAAAAGCAATGGCTGATAGGTTCTATCACATTATCAGGAAATATAACATTGCTCTCGTTTTAATCCACCCCAACTTTATGCATTCAACTTTAAATAAATAAGTAATAACACCTAACAGTCACATTGTCCTGACCCCACACTAAGATCGGGTCCTGTGTCGCGTTTATCAGGAACTACAAGAAACTTTTCGGTCTCACAACCACCCAATGAAAATGAAAATGTACAAAACAACGGCCATCATTCCAACGCAATCCAATAAAGAAAATGACCACCAAAAAAGTTATTATCAACCCGAAACAATCAGACAGAACATGCCATTTGAACTCCGGGAATCACTCGATGTAATTCAATCGATTGATTCAATCACCAATTTCGTACAATTCACCTGCATGTATCCATGCATTTGTGGCAATACATTGCACTCCCCCCTTGCGTCGTCCCCCTCCCCCTATGCTTCTTCCTTCCTCCCCCTCCCCCTTGCAGGGTGCACGCCCCCATGCGCAACGGCGCGACGCGGCGAGCTGGCGGTGCTGTCGCGACGCGGCACTCCTGGTCCTACAGGGGTACCCGCCGGTTGGGCGGTACCCTGTAGTTCCAGGCGTAGAAAATTCACTGACGAAGTACGTGTACATGTGTATACATAAATATGCACTTAAGTGTCTATGCACTTTAAGTATGCATGTGCAAAAAAAATATTTATTAATAATTTAGTTATTTATCAATTAATTACAAATTAACTAAACTCAACAATAAGTACAATAATAACTGCGTCACGCAAAATATATAATTTAAAATTTTGGTAATTACTAAACTTATTAATTATTTTATCATTCATGTTAATAAGACAACACAATATATAAACAGTAATTTTATAATTCTACACATTTATATTTATAACGTATCCATATCTTAATTAGTGGTAGGCATTTCTTCACATTTCATACAGCAATATTCAATGCTGTACGAATCCGTAAAACACAAACTTATTTTTTTACCGCAATGTCTATTTCTCCCGTCAAACACCTGTGTAGAGGCACTGTTGTGTTTCGGATTGAAGGACCAGCATTGTAGCCAGAGTAACACCTGGACATATTGAGACTTAACATCTTATGTCTCAGGATGGCAAGCGCAGTGGAATGCCAAGCATTGCTTTGTGATTCGAGGTGTTGTTTGGTTCTGCTACTGTTTATGAGCTGTCGTATCGCTTACCATCAGGTGAACGGCTTGCTCGTCTCGCTATTCAGTGGATAAAAATAAAAATAAAATTACAAGTAATTAAAGCATCGGAAATTAAACCAGCACTACGTCTGGAAAATGATTGCTCTCGTAAAGAATTGAGCAACTAGTAAGTAGTACAAGAGTTTGTCATAAACATCCCTTATTAGTTATCGAATCGACTGGTATTTTTCATCCATCCATCATCATCCATCCATCAGCCAAAGGAAGTCCACTGCTGTCTGCTGAACATAGGCCTCACCCAATGATTTCCACAGAGACCTGTTGGAGGCAGCCTGCATCTGGTATTTTTAAACACCTTTAAATATTATACAAAAGTTACAACCATAACTTTTAGAATTAAAAGGATAGTGACTATGGCTGGCGGATACATAAACCACTTGTCAAGTTGTCAGTTCCCAATTAATAAAGTGCTTATAACCACAATGGCTTATAGCGAGAGCAACATTATGTTCACAGCATAGATGTTTATACTAAATCTATGGTTCACAGCGATTTTATTTTGTTTTTACTTTACCTTTATAAAAAAAAGCAATACACAGAAAGAAAACAAAGTCGCTTTCTCTGTCCCTATGTCACTTTGTATGCTTAAATATTTAAAACTACGCAACGGATTTTGATGCGGTTTTAATAAGATAGAGTGTATTTTTTAATAGATAGAGTGGTTCAAGAGGAAGGTATATATATAATACGTACATATTATTGCACAAAAATCTATTTGTACCCGGGCGAAGCTGGGCCGGGCCGCTAGTATAATAATAAAAAAGAAAATTATAAGTGACTCCATGGCGCAGTCGGTTTGACGCCAGCATCGGACGGCAGTCCCATGCCAATGGAAACAATTATGCCGACCTGCTAAGGTGCCTCTTCACACCACCGCGGAAGGACCCAGGATTGTAGGAAGGAGGGAACACGTGAGACGGCAAACAATTCCACAGCCTGACGGTGCGGCACAAAAACGAATTCGGGAACCTAAAGTGTAATTTTTAAAAAATGTCGAAGTGAAGTCGGTTTGTGATTAAGAAAAGTAATTGTAAGCCCAATGGTCCCCTTCTTAAGAGACAGTGGCAATAAATAATAAAATACTATAATAGTAATACAAACGTCCCTAAGTTTCGCTGACAATATAGTTTTAATCGCTGAAAGTGCTGCGACAGATGCTGGACAGCCTGGCTTCAGCTTCACAGTGAATAGGTCTTAAAATTGACTTCGACAAAACCAAAGTAATGATTAACCACCACCTTGATCCAAGACTTGTCGCTGTATGTGACTGTTAGCGTAAAGTTGTATCCATACACCTATATGGCAGACCCCTTAACTAGGTAGAAACAACTTTGAGAAGGATGCTACGAAGAGGATCCAGCTGACCTGGGTAGCATTTGGTAAACTACGTCGAGTATTCTCGTCATCTCTACTACAAAGCTTGAAGACGAAAATTTTCGACCAGTGCATCCTACCTGTCATAACCTACGGTGCTAAGACTTGGACACTCACAGTACGACTGGTCCACCAGTTCAAGGTCACTTGGCGAGCTATGGAGCGTGCTATGATCGCTGTCTCTTTGAAGGAGAAGTTCCGTAATGTGCTTATCCGACGGAGAACCAAAATTATAGACATAGCAAGCAGGATTAGGAAGATGAAATGGCGGTGGGCTGGTCACATTTATCGAATAATTGATAACCGTTGGAGTAAAGGAGTTCTTGAGTGGGGACCGCGTCTTGGCTATGACCATGCGACAAACCAAATACAGGGTAAAAAGTCGCAATTTCGAGGAGGTCTATGTCCAACAGTAGACAACAAAAAGCTGATGATGAATAAACAAAATATTTGAGTTGAAGCTTATGACGACTGGAAAATTGTAGACGAAAAAGACACGAAACATCGAAAATTCACTTGGGATCGTGTCTTTTGTATGAACAATGGTGGTCAGACTGGACTTTAGATGAGGGGCAACAATCCTTATAAAAATATAATTAAAATTTTGTTGGCGGAAATAGCTGCAATAAAGTAACGTTTTTAAATATTAGTGAGTTCCTAAGAAAATGTAATCCTGATTCAGAGAAATTGTTAAATAAATCAAGAGGCCAAATAAAATACTTAAGTCCGAAAATATTTTTAATAGACACAGTATTCAGAGATGGAATAGATTAAATAGTTTTATATTTATAAGAAAGATAAAATTTATATATTAAGAAAACTATCTTTTTAATTCCTGTAAAATTAAAAACACTTAATTTCAACTAGATGAGAAGGACGTTATGATGGCATTCTTGCTTTAAAAGTCCAAAAAGCACTAACGTAAAATATTTTATTATGCTAAAAAACCGATGAGAAATATGAAGTCATGTCATAAAAAAATATTATGTACTGCACTGTATCAGCCCATACACGCCTTACTGCAGAGCACGGGCCTCCCCTAAAGTCGAAAGTACGATTGAGAGTGGTTAGACCATAATATAGTCCACCATGCTGACCTAGTGCGGACTAGCGGACATAACATACCATCGAAATTCTTACAAATCACTATAGTATTCAGGTTTCCTCTTCAGATCAGGTGTCATAGTGCGTGGTGATTGACTGTCAATATATACATGACTCCGAAAAATCAGAGGTGTTCTCTGGGATTCGAACCTGCACCCACTGTGAACAATGTTGGCCGCCGCGTCTGGTCCGATTACCATTAGGCCATCGCGTATCTTAGAAAAGGTCCATAAAAACGAATTAATCTTTTTTCCATCCATCAGTGAAGTTGCGTAATTGACACAGTGACAGCCTCCGTGGCGCAGTTGTTTAGACGCTATGGAATGAGAGGCCGCGTGTTCGATCCCCGCACCGAGACAAATGTTTGTGAAGCCCACAATTATTTGTCTCGGATCTGGGTGTTTGAGACCGAAATGTTTCTCCTTACTGATTCCTACGTCACAAGAATTATTTTAAGAATTTGTGTGTATATAAGCTAGCACTTAACTGATCAAATGGTACCAAAATAGATGATAATGTTGAATGTAACGTTACCAAACTATCCCGAACCCCACTGCATGAAAACCCATTCGCACGAGCGTTTAAAAAGCGTCAACTTTCACGGTTTTTTACTGTTCCTAATATTTAAGATTACATGAAATGAAAGTTTAAAGCCCATCGTTCAACGTCGAAAATTCGACAGTGCTCGATAAAAAGCGTCGCATTTTAAAATGGCCTTCTTGTGAACAACCTAATGGATTTACATTTGTTTCATTGCAACGATTTTTTATCGCGCGTTGAAATAGCGCCCGTGCGAATGGAGCCTTATCTGTGAAAAATATGTAACGCAACAAATAATTGTGAAATGATTTATAACTTAATTAATACCTAGATTTGTAATCGTATGTTATCCAGTGTAGTAATGATATTTTAAAATTTGCAACATTGTGAAAAAAAATTTCATAATGGCGGACGTCGCATCTAGCTTTATCAATATGGCCGCGCAGCCGCAGCTGAGCTGTTCCCGGGAAGGGCAGGGGGAAATGAAGGGGGGAGACACTGGAACAGAAGACAATTGATCCCAGATGCCCCTCGAACTTTTAAACAATGATTTTACAGAACAAAACAAAGAAATACCTAATTAAAATGAAGAGAAAATTCGAAACAGTCGTGATATTATGTAAGTAAGTATCGATATTAGTAAATTATCATAAATACGTACATAGTATTAGCGCTTGTTTCCTCCCACGAATATCACCGAACCATCGCATTGAGAAGGGATTACACTATGCGAAGAATTAGCATGGCACCGGTAATACAGAAGTATATTATCAGCATGGAAGACATCAAGAGACACATTCACCTAATCGGAGTAATAGATTGACATTGTTATTAGCAGCTATGAAAATATTGAAGAATACAGTTTAAGATTAAATATTCCTTCAACACTTTGAAGACATAGCAGTTCTATGGTGTTCAAGTTTGATTAGATTTACTTTGTTATCTTCTTTTTTGTTTAATATTTCTTGAATGGTTTTCTTTCTTTTTTTTACACTGACTGTACTTAGTAATTTAAGGATGGATGACCAAGACACGGGCCTATTTTTGAACCCACATATTGTATTGCTACATAATAAATATTTGTTAAATTTTTGTTACACTGCATTGTCATTGAGTTGTTTCACAATTATTGTCATAATAATTCTTCCGAGAGTTAAAACGCCAATATTAATTGCAGAACGTAAATGGAGATTTCTCAAAATCATTTTTACTTTCACATTTCTTTTCTTACAGCTTTTCCCACAATAAACTTAAATTTAAAAAAAATATTTAGTTATATAATAAAACAACGCATAATATGTAATTATGCATAGCATTTAGCCCCCCAATCCCGACTGAGTCCACCCCTCCCATTCCGCGAGCATTGCATTTCATTCCGTAATCCCGGCTGGCCCTACCTCCCCCTAAATGCACCCCGCCCGTCGAGCGCCGCTCCAGCGGAGTCCCGACTCCCGGCGCGTCAGTCCTGGCTTTACAGGGGGACCCGCAGGACGTGCGTTACCCTGTAGTCCCAGGACTCAGAAAAAATTATATCAGCTGTGACTCAGCGACTTAGAACATGGACTACTTATCTGAGTTCTGTGTGACCAGTGGTTAAGAATGTGTCTATGCTACATGTTATTAATGTATTTGAGTGGATTTTTGTGAATGTATTTACATTATATACTAATTAATAATTATTTATTGGACTTAATGAATCATGCTGATTATTAATTTTATTGTGTATTGAAGGTATGGCAGACGTTTTTGCATTTATTTAGAAATATATTTAGCAAGTATTTCCTTTGCTTGCTTTTTTATATTGGGTGCAAATATTGAATGTAATTACATTTATTTTTTAACTTAACGTGTACAAATATACAGTTTGTGAAAGCAATAGCGAAGAATATTAACACTTACACCTCGAATTGAAGTTTCCTGGAAGGCCTTAATTAAAAATAATATTTCGTTACGAAATATTTTAATTAATTTAAAGGCAAATAATGTTAATTTAATGATTGATAAAAAATCCTGCTACAAAATTGATTTTACTAAGAATTCCCTAATTATTTTAACTGATTTAACTTACGTATTATATTACGTATCCTATACTTATCTGATAATAAATGGTAGGGACTGCTGCAGTTAGAATTGGTATTTTGGTACGAATTACTAGGCTCAACCTGGTTGGTACTACTATTTTACCGAAAACCGACCTGAATCAATGTTTCGCGTCTGATAAATCATTTATTATTCGTGACATACCTTATTCTATGCATAATTCTCCGTAAACGACAACGATTTGAACTCCCCTAACCCACTTACATTTTGAATTACTAAGCCGTTGCAATATTTCTGTACATAAAGGAGAATACCCATTTATAAAAATATCATTGACCCCGATACTGATACTGCATACAATTAAATATACCATTTTATGTAGTTTGTCCTTAAACGTAATCCTGTTTTGTCTCGGGCGACAAATATAATTATCATCAAACTTTACATTTTGTTCACAGAACAATATACAAAAAAAAACATTACCTCTTTTTGCTTCATGCTGTTTATTCTTTTTGCTTTAAATTTTCTTTAGTATAGGGCACATCAAATTGTAAATTGTATGGGAAGGGACTGCTCTTCTAATACACAAGTATTTCTTAGTTTAAGAGACAGGGCTGCGGTGAATTGTTTCTAATTTTTTTTGTGAGTAACAAATATATTATATTAGTACCGTGGTTCCTAACCTTTTTAGATCCGTTACCCCTATGATCTAAGGGTGACTGATTTTACCCCTCCCTCCCCTCTAGGGTGACTGATTTACCCCTCCTCCCAAGGATGATCTGAAACAACATGTATTAATACTTATACATAGACTTTATTAAACTTAAAACAATTAACTTAGAATGCTTTTGAAATTTCTATAAGTTTAAAAATTTTATAGGTACCACCACAGTATCACGAGGTACTGCTTAGCTTTTACAAGTTTGGTAATATTAGGTTTTGTTTCGCATAAGACGATAACTAGCTCATTGTTACCTCCGCAAAATACAAGTTTTACCCCCGCGGGGGTAATTACCCCCAGGTAAGAACCCACGGTATTAGTATATTATATACTTCAAGTTCATTTCTCCACGAACTCCGGTTTAGGTATAACAATCTTTGCACCGATACTAACTCCCAAATACTGGAACGCAACTTAACTATAAATGGCGCTTAACTACGTTAATTCCGATTAAATGTACTGGCTAAGTGGGCCGTGCGCTGTTAAGAGCAACTTATTATTTGAAAGGCGTTCCAGTATTCGAGCGTAAGTGTCATAGTTAAATGGGCATTCTCCTTTAACAAACAATTTAGTTACACTAAAAGGCAAATATGACAAATATTTTTTTCTGTTTAAAGCTACTTCATTCGCAGCGGTTCCTGTTTCGAATGCATACATTCGACATGAAGGTGCTTCGAACTGAGCCTAGGACATCTCAACATATCTTCAAGCCGTTAAAATCTAACACAAGAAGCGTAAAAAACTTGTAAGTATTTTAACTTTATGTTGAAAAATATTTACGTTTAACTATTGCCTCCGTGGCGCAGTTCGCTACACGCCGCCGCGCCGCCTATGAAACAAGAGCCGCGGGTTCGATCCTCGCACTGAAAGAAATGTTTAGCTCAGCACACTCTTTCGGAGTGATCAGCCTGGGGTGATGTCGCACAATACTCCTTGCAGCCATCGGAGTGGACCTCTCTCTCCCGGCCATTATTCCCTTCTTGGTCGAAATTACTATCTCGCAGAAAGAGAGCGCGGACCGGGATCATAAGCGAAACGACCCCGTTCGGCGCCTGCAAAAAAGAAGGCGCCGGGTAATAAACGGCTGAACCGGCGCCTTTACCCTGTGGGTCGGAGGTGCAAGAATTCTGCCACGGTATCCTCTGCCCATCGTAACACACGACCTAAAAAGGTCATCGGAGTCATTGGGCACACGGCGGAGCCTCTTCTCTGCCATGGACGCCCATAACAACTTAATTGGGCGGCCAAAAGTAGGCTTAAGTGGGGGTCATCTAGGCCCTCACAATAATTATGGTAGGACCAGCAATGGTTTTACGCAGGGAGGATACGCGGACTTAAATCGGGGCGCCCTTCGCCCAGGAATGTCTGGTGCCGCCCACAATGCGTGTGACTGCCATCGAGGGGTTAGTCAGTATGCTGGCGTAGGCTAGGGACCCAGCTCGGCCACAATATCCTTCCTTATCCTTTGGGCGTTTTACCGGGCTGAAAGGCCAGAGACACTGACAATCCTTTTCTACCGGGGTACCGAAATGGGAGGTTAATAATGATTTATGAAAATGATTAGTGATAGGAGCTATAAAATAAAAAATTAAAATAATAAAATTAAATTCCTGTTTGTCTAACATAGTTTTTAAGTAAATCTTTTGTTACTAACACACATATGGACATGTTTAGGGGAAATAAATGTTATTATTATTATTAGATAATAGTTTCTCTTATCTAATAATAATAACAACATTTCTCTCATCTCTAGAACAAAAAAGGGTACATCAATATATTTCGCAAAGAAACGCATCAATTTTCTAGAATGCATTTTTATTCCTATCGATTATAGTGAAGCCACTATTTAGGTACTCATGAAACAAAACCATAAAAAATGTATTATAACTACACCTTATGCTTTGCAGGTATCAGAGAAGAATAATGGTGTTGTCAAGAACCTCAGTACGAGTGTGATAATACTTTGGGAGTCTCGTGAATAAAAGAAGAAAAATGAAGTGATTCCATGTGGTTGCCTGTTTCTTTAAGTTATGGTAGCAAAGCTTGATAATTTGAAATTGGAATATCTAAATAGTAAATTATACACACATCTCAAAAGTCTCACTTATTAATTGTTAAACTATCGATCTAAAATAACAACTTCAGTAAAATTATTAACTTCTAATCTTAAAAGATTATTCTTTATAATTATACGGAGAAGTCTCAAATATTTGGCATAAATGTTGGTAATTATTCTAAGGTAATTATATACTTATAGGTAATAATAGTGTGTAAAAAAGTTTATGCTAATTTTTTTCCATGGAGTTTTTATTATCTTATTTTATATTTTAATTATAATTATTTACACAAAAATAAATAATAAACAATATAATGATATGTAATTTCTATTTTATTTCTTCACGCTAGCTTACCTGGATTAATACATTGCCCAATCAAGACGAGAGCCATTTGACATGATGTGCAATCTGCTGTGGTGAAGTATGGCTGTATGGTCTAGTAATATATCTAACAAGAAAGAACAAAAGGTTCCAAGAATATACATGCTAATATAATTACAGAGGCACTTAAGATTGTAATGTTTTTATCTGTTAAAATATGGACACACCTCGTAAGTCGTGCAAATGGAAGTGGCCCTGCGACTTTCATAACATATTATGCAAGTCAATAATTCAATGAAAATTAATAAAAAAATAAAAACCGACTTCAAAACAAAAATCCACTAAAAACCAAAAAATAATAACTACCACTGCAAAGCAAAAAAATAATATTTATTTCATGGAACTCGTGCATGTTGATTAATTTGCTTAATGAATTGACTAGTCAACAAATCAAAATATATGCGTAACATATTGAAGGCGGGTCGCCCAGTACCAAACATATAGATATTTAAATTAATATAAGGCATAGGTCCTACATGTTCCCTCCCTCACTGTAGCTTAACTTTAATAATAAACCTAATGCAAAAAGAACCATTGGAATCCTACTAAATTTTGAAGAGTTCTACTCTCCAGGTCCGAACATAATCATCAGATCTTCATGTTGTATTCCTGGGATCAACCTGTCAACACGTTTTTCCAATGAAAAAGAAATCACTAAAATCGGTTAAAAGCTGCCGAAGATATTAGAATTTACGTGTATTTTAATTTTATCACCCCCCCCCCCCTCACCCCCACCCCTTTTTCCCTCTCTCACTGTAACTTAACTTTTCCAATGAACGTAATGCAAAAAGAATCCTTGCAATTATCTTTAATTTTAAGGAGTTCTCTCCAGGGCCGAAGATATTCATCAAATCATATTTTTATGGGACCAAACGACAAGCACCAGCTTTCAATCGTAGAAAGAATGATCAAAATCGGTTCACACAGTACAGAGAAACGAGGTAACAAACATAAAAAAGCAACATACAGTCGAATTGAGAACCTCCTCCTTTTTTTGAAGTCGGTTAAAAGATAAATATTTTTATTTGTTCTATAACTATGTTTTGTGTCTATTATCGACAGAGCGATGAGCTATTTTATGTTAAGTTTAGAAAACCATTTAATCTAATTTTAAAACATATAATATAATGATAATTCAAACTACTTTCATTCCTTACTGTTAATTTACAATTAAAGTTAGAAAATTTTAAGCCATGAAGTAGCCACGATATATTCAATAAATAATACTATTAAAATGCATTAAACCTAATTTGAAAGAACACACATCCCTAACCCGATTAGGAGCAACTTATCTCAGCATTGTGTTTGTACAATGGACGCAGGTGTGCCATTACACAACCTACTGCTTCAATTCACTGCTCGACCACCTGTCGCGCTAACAACATGATAATCGCGACTTTATTCAACATAGCTACTTTGTTAGCTGTGGAGTCTAGAATATTCTGCGAGGTGACCAAAATGCCGCTCGAGGTTGGAATTTGGAAGAGCAACCTCAGGCACATGGACTCGGCAGTGGTGGAAAACACTCCAGTGTCGATCAGCGAAGGTCAAGTCTACGTGTACGAGAATTATTTCCCAGGACACACCATCAAGTACATTCACGTGGATAACCTGGCAACCAGGACATGCGGTGCCAGTGCGACTATCAGGGACGGTGGGATTGGATCCCCCTCGGTGCTTATAGTCCTTCACGCCGACACCAACCAAGAGATCAGGTCTATTATAGATATTTGGGGCGAGAAGAAGTTCTCAAAGACCACCAGGCAGCCGCTCCTCAATGAGGACATGAAGAACTTAACCTCTTTGTATCTGTTCAAGGATTTTAGAGCCGTTAATCATAATAGGGGGTTTTGATATCTTCAATGTTCTCAGCGATTCAAATTGTTAGCATCGATAGATTTGTTCGTTATTTCTCCTACCCTCCATATTTAAAGTAAGTATTTTGTAATTAGGTAAGAACATTTTGTACGAATTTTGTAATCAATAAACTTTTTTATTTTTCATTATAAATAAATAAATAATATTTTGTTTTATTTATCCACTACAATAAGCAGAAGCAATCAATCTCATTACCACGAAATTAGTGAACTCTGTGTCAATCCCTATATTAGATACAATTTTGAGTATTCATTGTACTTACAGAATGGTTTAGCTTAAAATTTTACGACTAAATGCCTCTCTAAATCAATATTTTAGAATATTAATGACACATATTCCACGCAGTCATCAATATATTTAGTGGTTACCTACATTTTATCCAGTTAATCGAGATAAAATTTAAATCGTGGCTTTACTTATTATTTTAAAATATTGTTCCTTTGTAAGTTGTAAATGAGAGAATTTTATATGTTATACAATAGTTTATCGCATTAAGTAGGTAACATAATTATGTATGTTGAATAAAACAGTTGAATATTATATTTTTTCCTATCCCAAATAATTTTTTCGTCAACATTTTTATAACTATTACATCAATGCAAGAAAATATAATGCTTTAAACAGCATCAAAGTCGCCAGTCTGTCAGCGAACGTGCCAGAAAATTGCATTATAAAGGCTCAGAAAACCTGAGATATCCTAAAAATATTATTATCTTGAAATACCTTGTATTATTATCCATCATCATTTTGACAATTGGCTTTTAAACAGCATGATTTCAGCCTCACAACATCGAACGAATCGGCGGGCCTCCTATGTCGCTACTGGCCACACTTCTATGCCCCACCGATCGGCGTTCACAGATTCACACTCAAAATCTACACCAATACAAAAGATTATGTCAAAAACTATCTGTAGGGAACATGAGTGATAAATAAAACAATTCGTTACAAAATGAGAGATTTATTTAAACGATAATAAAAATATTTTTATATCCATTGATCATAACATCAATTCTTTTCCTATCGATAACTTCAAGTTTATTGTATAAACCTACTACAAATAGAGAAATCATCACATTTACCCCCTGAGCCACCGTCTCAGACACAATCTTAGCTTCACATTTATACATTAACTTAACGCCAATGACGATCATATTTGTCATAATCAGTACATTACTAGCGCTTCTGACGGATAATTACGTTTCGACATCGTCTTGTATAAAACCATGACGTGTTAACGCGTCACCAACATTTTCTGTTAGAAAATTAATAAAGGCCTCTTTAAGATGAATTGTATTCATTAAAATATGCGCAGTGCGACGTAGAACTTTGTTTATCCTTAAATAACAAAAATATATCAAATTGTGAGCAAATGTTTAAAAGATATTTTCTTAATTATTTTTTGTAAAATTTCTCCAAATTTTTGAAAAATTTCTAAACAGTACATAATTGTCCAGAAATTCATATTACATTCTGAGGCATTTTACACAAATTCTACAGAATGGTAAATTAACTGAAATCACATACAAATTTCCGCGTTAGCAGTTCTTACAACAAAATCAATACATTTAAAAACAGTTTGGATAAGGGATATCTTTTGAGAGACGGATTGTTGAAATGCGAAGCCAGCCGATACCACTCGACGCATCTTATTAAGACAAATGAATTATCAAATCGTAACTTTTTCATCACCACGCTACGATTTACATAATGAAATACGCCAATTTACATAATGTCGCGTCGGGTCGCTTCTTTCAATAGTATATTTAAGTTTTTTTTTGTTTATTTATTAGTATGTTATGTTTACATGAAAATATTGATATTTGAATTTCTTAGTAAGCTATTTTACAATAGGTAGTAAAGTTGACTACATTTCTCGACCACACTGTAATTTATTTAATGTACGATTACTCAGTTCTACGTCAAAATCCCATCTTATACAAAAATATTAATCAGAAGATGCTAAAATACATTGTGCAAAACAACATTAGATATTGATAACAATATGACTTACTTTTCCAATCATAAACATAATAGAGTAAGATCCCAGGCCCACCAGACGTTACTTATTTTCTCATAAAAAATATAAATGGGATAAAGTAGTGTTAGTACGTACTTTGAGTGTGTGCATACCTGCTAGCTTGTGTCGACGGCCAATTCATAGGTACCAGGTGCTAAAGGTAGATAAATACAGTACTGATTTTTCTTAAATTCTCAGTGCTGATTTTTACATATGTTTTAGATAATTTTGTTAAAAATTAATAATAATTATTGCCAGACACTTTTCATCGGCGCTTATCCTTAACAGACGCTTTAAAGCTTCAAAAAAAATAACATATTTTTACTTATAATCTCACTCTTGATTTTTATATATGATACTTAGGGAACTATTTGAACACCCCTGGTCAGCAGCCAGACCAATTGGAGGGGTCAAACATCCCCCAGACACACATAAAGTGTCGCTATGTGTATGAGCGTGAGGTCATTATTTGTACGCTTGAGTGTGAGAGAGATATCTATTTATCGATATCTTTCTTACTTAAAAATGCAGAGTACCAGATAGCATTTATGAAACTCGGCGATATTCAGTGACTTAGAACTAGAGCAAAATGTGTTCAACACTATACAAAAATTTGTTTGTGAACTGTACAACGTGGCCGGAATAATTGACGTAGATGCTGCCCGACTCCAACTCTTCATCAACACTTATATTGTATGATGTAATTAGCTCGCCCAAACTGCTGTAAAAGCTCACTTTTGCATGGTGGTAAGTTACTTGCATCAAAGTTTTTCACATTTTTGCGATTGAACTCTTCATTCGCTAATACACATAGCGACACTTTATGTGTGTCTGGGGGGATGTTTGACCCCTCCAATTGGTCTGGCTGCTGACCAGGGGTGTTCAAATAGTTCCCTAAGTATCATATATAAAAATCAAGAGTGAGATTATAAGTAAAAATATGTTATTTTTTTTTGAAGCTTTAAAGCGTCTGTTAAGGATAAGCGCCGATGGAAAGTGTCTGGCAATAATTATTATTAATTTTTAACAAAATTATCTAAAACATATGTAAAAATCAGCACTGAGAATTTAAGAAAAATCAGTACTGTATTTATCTACCTTTAGCACCTGGTACCTATGAATTGGCCGTCGACACAAGCTAGCAGGTATGCACACATTCAAAGTACGTACTAACACTACTTTATCCCATTTATATTTTTTATGAGAAAATAAGTAACGTCTGGGGGCCCTGGGATCTTGGACCATAAGACCCAAACTGTTTAAAACCATTGCGCCATTAGTAGCATCCATATTTGTTAAATTCTTTCGAACTTATTCATAGAGAGTTTAAAAACTATTTCAATTAATGAATATTTTGTCCTTTTCGAACAACTATTGAATTCAGTTTGAGCGAAGAATACAAAACATTTGATTACTAAAATAGATTTATAAACTATCATTTAACAAGGCCATAAGGCTTTTATAAAATCACACTACATGCATTATGTACACTAGGGATGTTGCGAATGTTCGCATCCGCATCCGCGAATGCGGAGCTTCCGCATAAATTTTGACATCTGCATCCGCATCCGCATCCGCAATAATCGATGCGGATATTTATGCGGATGCGGATGTAATACAAAATGAGACAAGCTTAGAGTAATTACCTCTAGAGAGATTCACGCTGTAACCGCACATGAGACATCAAAAGCTATATCTAGCAACACAACGAAATAAGCGCCATATTGTGGCCTTGAATTAAAATAGACCCTATTTCAATAACATTAGGTTTCTTTATTGCTTGAACGACGTCGCTTTGTCTGGCGAAATTATTTTTTCGCTTAAAAACAAAAAGCGGCACTTCACATGAAATAGAACATTATTTTGCATCTCATTCTGACATAAAGAAATTCGCATCGGTGTGTCTCATTTTTGCGATGTACAGTACATTTCGGCTCTCTCTAGAGGTAATTACTCTAAGGAGACAAGACAGAAATTTGGCGGTGCCGGCGAATGGCGCGTGCCGTTCGCACGTGACATTGACCAATGGGAGCGAAATAAATAGTGACATGATCCGACGCGTTTGTTGTTGCTATGATGTTAGATTCTTCTAGTGAAAATGAGAGTCGACAAATACCAGAAAATGGTAGCACTGAAGCTGTACTCCAAAAATAATTTATTTCTTACCCCAATAAAAAAAGAGTTTATGTGGATGAAAATCCTCTTAAGTGGTGTTTATTGAGAGGAATTAAAGATATTATTGCCGATAGCACAAATATTTTTATCCACTCCACGAAGTAGTCATCCTAGTGAACAATTATTTGCAGCGTGGGTTTAATTGACCAACCTCTTCCTAAACGCCTTGTTATCAGAAAAGGCGGTGCAGCGTTATACTTAATAAATGAAACGGTGTTCTTTTGACAGCTCTTGGGGCTACTCAAAACGAAGGTAATGCATTTAATTATCAATAGAGAAGATCGCTAGAACCTTGCACAAGCATGGGATCGAATTCTACACTTAATTATATCGGAACTCAAAAGACCAACTGCCCGACATCAAGACACAGTGAGCTTCTTCTGCGTAGACTGAAATGCAAAAACAGATTAACGTTTTAAATTAACTTTTTAATTTAATAATTGTAAATTAATTTAATAATTGCAAAATATTAAATTCCACCACGTGACCATGAATCCTTTAAAGTAATCGAAATATCGGGAAGTTAAAAAATATAAAAAAATAACATAGATAAATCGATAAATATTAGATAGCGATAAAATCAGTAAATAATAGTTTAATTTCAATATTCATTCATATACTATATTTACATAAGATCTTAAACATCCGCATCCGCCTCCGCATCCGCGGATGTGAGCCTTTGAAAATCCGCATCTGCATCCGCATCCGCGGATGTGAAAAAATCGACATCCGCAACATCCCTAATGTACACCAACGTTCATAACTTTGGCCACGTCCGGTAAGAAATATCTACAAAATGTATTTAATATACCTGGTCTACACATCATAAAAATGTTCTTTTTTTTAAGCATAATGACGTAAAACATTAGTCTTAGAAATTAAATAAAATACACACAGAGCTGTAAAATGTAATTATTATTCATCGAGGTATCATACTAGAGTGGACATCGGGAACAAAATCTCTACGCATTGTGCTGGTACAGGAACTCAGTGAAGCGAGAGCGAAGATTATGTTACTGCGTAAGCCTGACAGAGACAGAAAGAGTGGTACAGTATCGTTCATTTTTACTATAAACATGTTGTTGTAATGTCCTCTCGAATATATCTCAATGTTATCAATCCTCGTTATTTGATTATAATATTATTTCAGAATGTTCATCAACAGCAATATTTTACATAACGTGTACAGAAAATTCTACTTGAAACTACAACAATAAAAATTACATATACAACTTTTACACAAAACATTGACTGAATAATCCGCTTATATAAATGGACGTGTATTTACGTCCTAGAACCATATAAAGTTACTAAATATCACGTCAAATAAACTACTATTATCTTAGATTTCGCACTGATAGTCCCACTTGAAACCGTCAACCTATAAACATATAGCAGTTCAAATTCGACGAAGTGCGTTGTTTAATACACCATTAATAGTTTTAAAATAATTCTAGCATGTAGGGTAACTTTATAATCCGAAACAAAGTTGGAATTTTCGAACGTTCAACGTCCGAACTATGTTATAAGTTTATCATTTCTAAAAATCAATACTTTACTCTATCTTACTTATCATTTACTCCGGATTAATTCTATGTTTAAGACGTACGATTCGGACATTCTGAGGAGTACCTAGGCATTCTAACTTCGTTGAACATAATAGGATCCGACCTCGGACCTCTAATTGCATCCGGGCATAAAAATGAACAAGAAACGCCACACACCTTTTGTCACTATGACAGGTCCCTTACCATTGTACATCATCGCTAGTCGCGTAGGAATAAACTATTTGTGTCGACTATAGCGATTGTTGGATATAACTATAATACATATACATAGTTATGTCAACGTATCGTTATCTCGAAGTGGCCCATCTAAGTTTTATAAATCAAGGATCTGTCGAACTTCTAACCAATTAGATATATGCAGTGTGAATGTACAATTAAAAAGGTCTCAGTCACTGTTTTAAACACTAAGGGCTAGCACAGGCCGGAACGGAATGGCAAAGGATTTAATTTTTCACCAAAGAATATTCAAATTTATCTGCTCGGAATACGAAATAAATTCCAATGTTTAAAATTGATGTCGCGACATCCTGAAATGCCTTTTGATGTAGTTGTGTACTTGGCCTTCCATCGCACCTTAAGTATTAAAGTGAGCGAATTAAAAAATAAAAAGTAAGTTAAGTAGTTTGTAAAGAAAGTCTTAGAGTTTGCTCTTCTATACACTATTTCTACGCTCTATGTGAAATCATTCTGTCTTTCTTTATCTTATCCGTCCATGCTGCTTTAAAAGAAACAATAATATTTCTAGTCAAAATTCGACGAAAAGTCATCTGTATATTATTATTAGTTGGAAAAAGTAGAAATAAGTATGCTGCCATATTCGAATTTTCCACCCCGATTCCTATTTTTTCCTTCATGTTTTAATATTAAAGATGAGCAACAATGTTCAAACAAAAGTGTTCTGCTATAACGCCAAAGCCCTAGCTGCAATCTTTAAATCTGACAAAATATACTAGTAAAATAGCCCATACATAAATATAGAACAAAGTTACTTAAATAAACAGTCTGTTTAATGCGGACCTTTACTTTAAAACATAAAATACATATATGTATAATATGCAGACATTTTCTTAATTACAATACATAGAAGTCTCTAATAAATGGCATTACGTAAATTAGTCCATGACATACATACAGAAAATTCTAAAAGTGGTACGGAAATTTACGAAAATATTTTGAATGCGTGTAACTTTCATAAGAATTTAGCTATTCATGTAACTGTACTCAAATACTATACATAATTTATACCATTACTGAAAATATTTAAGACATTTAGATATACTTGACATATTTTCTTTTGTAAAATTTAATTTCCATAAGAGGTCAGTACCCCAAGCAGGAACATTTTGAAGTATCGTATAGTAATAGTATCGTGACAACGATTACTATACTATTACTACAACGATACTATACGTCAAAAAATATTCGTACTACCACTTTTCATACATTTGTATAGTAAAACTATCGCTAGACTATACGATTACCATACTATAGTGTCGTAAACGTTTCCCGCTGCCATAATTTAGTTCCAAATACGCTCACAATGGCGCTGTTCAAATTCCCATACAAAATTTTACTATTACGATTACTATACTATAGAGCCAAATGTTCCTGCTTGGGGCACTGTTTAAATGATAAAACGTAATAACTAATACGTAATAACTATAGTTGTGGTTCGGATTCCTTGTCTCGATGCAGACATTTTATCTCTCATACAAACTTGGTTATAAATAGGCCATTCAATGACACGAAAATTTTACACGTATATTTTATAATTTTCATAAAATTATTCATAAAAATGGCTAAAATCATCGTATTATTCTCTGATATGAATAAAGCAAGGCTCAATATATTTTTATAAAACGCGTCCTTTTTAAATAAACTAGTACTTTGAGTACGGACAGATAAAACATTTTTCACTAGACGGAACATTTTTCTAAAGTTTTCAAATAGAAATCCCAAAGCTACGTTTCTACCCATACGTAAAATAGATTTAGATGATATGTCGTAGTATAATATGTGAATTCTCTCAACAATGCAATACAGGGTATATCAAGACTGCTACCGAAAACGAAGCCGGGTGGTAGTTTAAGTGACTACAGACACAATGCAACAGAAAAAGTTGCAAATAAAAGCGACAATTTTTTTTTTGTTATTTTTTTCCTATGACTATATTTGGGTGGTAAATACATTTTTACCTCAAATAATAGTGTATACCCTTTTATTTATAAATAATCTAAAGTATAAAAGTGTTTAAATTATTATTTTAGCAAAAACTATGGATTTACCACCCAAAAATGACGATATTTAAAAAATCATAAAAAATAATTGTCGCATTTCTTTGCGAAATTTTTAGTTGCAATGTGTTTGTAGCCACTAAAACTACCACCCGGCTTCGTTTTCGGTAGCAGTCTTGAGATACCCGGTATATGCAAATCCAGCCATTATCCTTATAGAAAAAATGTTGCTTTTCTTGTAGAAAATAATTGTTTTATTCATTATTTTAGTTAAATAAATACACCCTTAACATGCATAATCCTTACTTCACATTTAGATGAAAATTATATGGCTTGAGTATCAGAAACTAAGAGATTTTTGATCTCATAAAATTGTCTTTGTTCGGGAATCAAATCTGTCTCTCGTTTAAACGAGTTACATTAGGCACCTTAGCAAACGAGTAGTCAAACAGAACAACAAAAGAAGGCTTACGCAAATAAAACATAAATTACAATTTAATATCGGATTTACAAAAATAGCGAACTGTAGCTTCAGACATCTTTTCGGCAATGTAGACTCGACTATTTATGCATGAAAATTATTGAATAAATTAAGAGCTATAACTTTATTAATCCTATTTCCAGACACATCCTCCGTGCCACAGTTGGATAGAGGCCGGCTGTGAAACGACGTGTC